>OX276379.1:19063799-20263799 GCA_946251855.1 Alsophila aescularia
AAGTCACTTTTTTGTTTTCATTGATCATCGTAACTAACGCTACAGTGTCATTTTTTGTTTTCATCGATCATTGGACCACTCGATAGCGACGTAAATTTTGCCACTCGATTTTGAACATTATTGACCTCAATAATCATTCAAATCTAAGCGTGTTTATATAATTATTTTGCTTCGAAACCGACAACATAAACATTTGAAATATGTGCCGTACCTATTTAGCTCCATAAATCACCAGTTTGTTTATCTAAGCGCTCAATGAAGTGGTCATAAAAACTGTTTGTTTACGCAAAGTTGGCGCGGCCAGATGTGTCGCGTAGACCTTCTTTTTTTTTGTGGGTTGACAATCAGATACCTGTGGTCTCGGCACCTACCGAATAAATCCTGAGTTTGCAGCCAGATGTGTCGCGTCGACCTTTTTTTTTTTGTGGGTTGACCATCAAGTACCTGTAGTCTCAACGCATATACAATCAATTACCAGTTTGAGGTTAGATGTGTCGCGTCGGCCATTTTTTTTTTTGGATTATCATTTTGGTCCTGCGGTCTTCAGCGCGTGGACAACCGAGTGGCTATAAAGGTCAAGTTGCCACTTTTCACAGTAATGTAACTTAAATCCCTTTAAATCCCTAATTAGATAGTGATTTGGACGATAATTGAACCTTTTTATACAATAAATAAGGCATTATTAAACTTATAATAATAAACATTCTGATATAACCTGAATGTATTTTTCATGATGTACCTACGCTAATTTTTTAAGTTTCGTACGCGAATCCCATCATCCCGTCTGCCGTCTGCAGGCTGATTCTCTATGGAGTGAGGTTGAGTGATTGCCACCGAGCACCCATTGCGGGTATGCTTGAAGGTCATGAAAGTGTTGGAATTCACTAAATAGTTAACGCGCACCCGTTAAGCACCTGCAATCAACAC
Source organism: Alsophila aescularia (assembly GCA_946251855.1). NCBI lineage: Eukaryota > Metazoa > Arthropoda > Insecta > Lepidoptera > Geometridae > Alsophila > Alsophila aescularia. Next base: position 19,064,727 of record OX276379.1, read on the forward strand.
TAATACCGAGAAACCGGTAACTATGCGGCAGAATTAAGCTAAACCTAGCCTACAAATACTTCTACCAGAAATAGGACCTTTCAAATTTTGCTGGGTTTTATGTTCAAGTGATTATCTGTGGGTGGCGCGCTAGGCAACCAATGGTGGCAATCACCCTCCAACAATCATCGTCTGAATTTATTTTCTGTTTTTTCTCTTTCGCTTTTAATCTATCTAAAATTTTATTCCCGTGTAGATATTAAGTATAATTAAAAGTTAATTAGCATCGTATGTTTTGTAGTGATCTAATAATATGCCAATAACCTTTTTGTAGATTGTAGGTCTCTGAAAGAAAATCTAAACATTGATATTATTTCTCAGCAATAATGTACTTACCTACTTCAAATAATTATTACGACTTCCAATTTTAAAATACTATGTCCCTATAGGTATAGTGACTATAGTGCTTCTCAGGTAAAGTTAAAGTTCAACTGAAAATAATCTTTGCCGTCAAGTAAAAATGCTGTGAATGAAAACTGTCATTCCTTGTACACTACTTTTATTCAAAACAATTAAATCAATAAATAATTAAAACGCCAAAAAACGAAGAAAGAAATATATTTGCGATTTAGATATGTATTTCTAGTTGAAATCTCCTGCTTTGTACCTATATAGAAGTGTATTGTATCTACCTAAGTCTTATGTATCGTTGCAGATTCACAAAAATGATCAAGGACAAATGGGAGCTCGACAGTTGATAATTATAACCTAGAACTTGATAGACAAGTACCTAACTATGTTGAGTATACTTGATTATACTAATAATATGATACATTTGTTTCAGGTGGATGCACACAGAACTGCAGTTCATAGAAATGTATAGATCTCCGCTTTCCGAGCTCATAGTATAGTGTAAATCTCAATTTATGTGAAAATTATAACATTATTACATGATATTTAATACTTACACTTGATTTCGTTTTGCTTATATTTGCATTGACCCCTCGTTATTAGTAGAACTTCACATAATTAGGCTTTGTAAGAAAACTACTAGATTTCAAAACCAGTAGGTATTTTTCTATTTTCGGGTTAAAATCTTACTCTAGCTATGAAATAGTTAGGTAGGTTCTATGAAATACCACATACATACATGTCATTAAACCTAACTTTCACAAAAACAACACAATTTCATGGCACGATGAAACATGAAACAATGTGTACCCGGTGTTAGAACTATAAGTTTCATAGTAACTATGCATTATCAATGATCTTCACTAACCAAACACTGCTAGATAGTAAATACAATGAGCGCACTAGGTGCTCTTCGGTTGACGAAAACTCATTGCTACTGAATTCCTTGTGAATTCTGATTTTGGATTACCGGTTTTGTATTTCCAAATAAAATGACAGTTTCCGTGCGGTTGAGTGCTCATCGCCTTGATGACGTCATTTCACATGCTCACTGGAGCTTAGTGAATTCGAAACGAGTGATCGGTGGCAATGAATGGTCCAAGTGGCATTAACCGAACCGAACTTTAACTCTACGGAATCAGCCCCCCGATTCAGAACCCTTCGATAACGATCCGATATAGTTCTCGAATCGAATGTCTATTTTCGAGCTATTCAGAACAATCGACTTGAGGGTTCGATTCGTTTTCTACAACTAATCGAATTCGACTGCATCCAAGGAGTAATGTGCAGTTGTCTATGGCCTCATCTCATGTTGCGTTTACGAAGCTCTTTATGTTCACTAATTCTCAAATTTGAATTCTTTATTTAAGAATATATTCAAAAGTAATTGAAGGTAATTCTAGTTCTAACGTATCAAACATTTAAGAAATAAATTAAAATTGCAGTAAAATATCAGCAGCCCGATTCCATAACTTGGCTTCAATCGAATTCTCAGTATCGCAACCACTAATGCCTTGCGATAGAGTCGAATTTGCTATGAAAAAAGTGATAATCCGATTGTAGCCAAGTTATGGAATCGGGCTGCGGATATTAAATTAAAAGTATGTATTGTAGATAAGCTTTGTAAACATATGTAGGTACTAACTTGTATACAAATGGTAATGTTTTGTTGATCCCGCAACGCAAGAGTATTGAAGTAATAGGTATTCTGTGTCGCAAGATCGAATGAGTCCCTTTATTGTACGGCCAATAATTCGCAATCAAATAATGTACAGCCAATAATTCGCTGAGGCTGGGCTGGCTCATGGCAATATCATGTTCACCGGCAATAGTTTTGATCACTATCATGAGCATAAAAATGAAAAGCGCTCAAAACCTGTAAATATTGAAATAATAATAAATTGCAGCACAATATTCAAAATTAGATATAAATTTAGAGTTACATATGTAAGTAAACGGTACCATAATTAAGTTAATCTTTAGCCTCTCTCAGTGACATCAATTAACTTTTAACTTTCAAATCGTTATTTTTGTATGGACATTGACATAGGTACATAATATAATGCAAATAAAATATAAAATTGACGTCTCTTGCTTCAGTGCTATAGTAGCTACCTAACTATACATATTAATCAGGTAGGTACCTACCTAGTTGGTTGGTTTATCTTACTTCCTAAAAATATATACCTAAGTTAGATTATGTACCTACTCACTTTAATTTCTGCAGGTATGGCGAAACATTTTTCACCTCCATTCAAAAGACTTATTATAGCCTAGGCTCGTTGTTAGTATCATTATATGTAAATATGTACTTAGGCGAGGTGAGGGTGTGGAAGAGAAAGAGGGGATAACCTTCTCCCTGTAAGGGGGGGGGGGGGTTGCGGAATATTTGAGGCTAAGTATGAAAAAGCGTACGTAATGAATCATTAATTTAGGGAAAATCCGCTCTTCCCTACGTGTTTTGACAGCAGTGGACAGCTGTTTGTTGTGGCGTTTCGTTATTACATGTGTATTTAGCAAAAAAAAACATAGAATTATGCATTTTTACTCTGTATAATTTCAGTTCGTATAAAATATTTATCCACCGCTCCAGGCGTTAGGCGGAATCCCGACTTGGCCGTGATAGGTTAGGAGACGAAAGTGGGAGTGAAGTGTAGCGACTTTTGGATCTCAAGTCATTCAGCGACATCTAGCAACTTTTCCACCGGTTTCTTAGCAACATTTACTACAGTTGGGTTGACAACACTGGCGCGATTAAAATGCGAGCGATTGAGCTGTCGAAAGAGCAACTACTCAAATAGCGATTGCTGGGGCCCGTTCACTTATACGTTCGAGGACGCACGGATCACCCGCGCGTACACTCGAAGTCGTTCACGGCATCGTCGGGCGTTCGCCTGGGTCATCCGAAAAATAGTAGGGGAGGGGAGGAATAGTATGAAACTGACACTTGACAGTTGTCAGTTCTATGTGGACGTCCAAAGTCGTTCACTAACTCCGGGGGCCCGACCACATAACTTAGCTTCCATCGGATTGTCAGTATCGATATCACTAATGCCTTGCGATAGAGTCGAAAATGCTATGAAAAAAGTGATAAACCGATTGTAACCAAGTTCTGTAATCTGTAGAGAGGCAGAGTACAGGAGTACAGACTTGCAGTGAATCGAAAATAGGTCCACATGGCTATGAGGGAATCACAGGAGGTAAATGCTAGTTAACTTTTTGGAAAAGGAGGGCTTGAATTCATTATTGTGGCCTGTGGGTTGAAGCATGTGCAAAGTGCTTATTTCAAATGATACCAAAATATTTAAGTATCTACTCGTAAAATAATTTACCTATAATTCGATTAATTCCTGATGTTCACAACTTAAAAAACACAGTTTTAGTTGTATGTGGTTCAAAAGCAATTAGATAAGTATAGATAGGCGTTTCAAATTATCATATTATTAATCAGAGATTAGATCTTATTGAAATAGATTAATTTTCTACAAAACAGAAGAAAGTCTACTTTATTAATGCAAAGGTTAGATGTAAGGAAAATAAATCTCCTTACATCTAAAATGAAAGACTTATGTATGTATACATTAATATATTGAAATGTCACTCTGTGGGTCACATTAGTTTGCTACTAGCCCAACAGTAATTTATATGAGGAGTGACGATGATTAACAAAACATTGATAAGAAAACAGTTGTTAGTCTTTATATGGTTTAAAATCTTTCAGCTAAGTAGGATTTCAAATAATAAATCAGTTGTTTGTCTGTATATGGTTTAAAATCTTTCAGCTAAGTAGGTATGTCAAATTAGCAAATAATTAATCGGACATTATAATTTCCAGATTTTCACATAAATTTGGATTCCCAAATGGATAATGGATAATAATGGATCATCGGAAGAATTACCATTCCAGGAATGTACAAATTGCATAAATAGCAGACTGCCAGTCAACCAGTGCTTGCGGGGGCAATTTGTTCCATTCCATTACTACATGCCTATATCTTACAAAATAAAAACCTTAGTGCCTAAATATGATTTGTTTTTATTTTACCCGACTACAGCAAAGCAAGGGAAGGGTAATGAGTTTAACAGTCTATGTATGTATGTATCTATGTATGTGGTTATGTGGATGTTCCACCATAGTGTCCCTCCTATTGGTCCGATTTTGACAAAGGTGTCAATCAAATCGTCTTCAGGTAGTGTGATATGCTATTTTTTTATCCGACTACAGCAACACAAATGTAGGTAAAACAATATGTGTAAAAAACTAAAAACTTGGTCCGATTGTGAGAAGCGAGGTGTCAATCAATTCGTCTTCATTTATAGTGTCATAGGCTATTTATTTTTAACACAACTACGGCAAACCAAAAGAAGGTTATTTGTTCAAACTAAAAACTTGGTCTGATTTTGACAAGTGACGTGTCAATCGATTCGACTTCATCGCAAGAGTGTCATAGGCTATTTTTTACTTGACCGTAGTCGGGTTTTAGTTTTTGAACTTTATATCTTGTTACGCTTCAATTTAATAAGTAGGTAGGTAAGAAGAAACATAAATTTAAGGATAAACACATACTGAATATGTAAAAAGAAATTGTTTTTTATTTTTTTATTTACATATTTAAAATATTTACAGATTTTTATGTTTGGTTAATTCACAAAAACAAAGTGAATATTTGTATTCAAATGGTATATAAAAAGTGCAGTAACTATGTATGCAGGTATACTCGTAGATCTAATACAATATATACATGTATATTTTTATAGAGGAAGAATAACACTCTTTAGCATGTCTTGAACTTGCTATTAATCTCTTCGACTGTAGGCTGCCTCATAATAATTCTGCTTGCTTTTGATAGACTGGTGCTGAACCTAAAAATTAAGATAAATTTATCATCTGTGACATTTCTACATAACATATGAGTTAAAAAAATAAAAGTTTTAATTTGTAGTAGGTACATAGTTATGTAGCATTTATAATTCTTTGAACCCAAACTTGTAATGGATTGAAAACTATAGAACCAATTTTCTATAAATTTATATGGGACCATCGCACATAAGTACATATAAATATATAAACTGAACGGAGAACCTCATTTTTAAAATGTTATATTTTTAAATTTGGTTTGTTTGGCATTGGATGTAATGCTGCCACTGGTGCCAGAGTTTGTCAGGCCCGGCTGAGAGCCTCTGACATGGCTTAGCAAATGCTATTAATCAAGATTAGCTGAGACCGACAGCTTAACATCTCCTCTGAAGTATGGAGCGATGATTACAATAATGTTTGTTTGTCGTATGAGGTAGTGCTAGCCTCTGGTGTCAGAGTTTATCAGGCCGCCCGAGTGCCTCTGACATGGCTTAACGACTGCTATTATGATCAATAAGAGCCGGGACCGACGGCTTAACGTTCCCTCCGAAGCACGGAGCGAAGAAAACCGCACATAACTTAGAAAAGTCATAGGTATTGCAATATTTTGTTACATTACTTCCATACAGTTACCTACCTACTGCCTCTTATTAACATGATCATATGGTGTGTAGCCAAAGAATAATAGAATTGTGTACTTCCATATCAATATCTAAAAGTGAAACGTCTGTTTATTTGTTTGTTTGTTTCCTGAATAGAGTTGAATATGAGAAATTAGAGGTTGCTATTATTAGTTTTAGGTACCTACATATGAGCAAAGTATGGTATATTAATTGCTAATAGTAGCTTAATTGTGAAATTAACTAGGTATTCAAAATTGGTAGGTACCCAAAGGTATGTCCATAATTTGTCAAAATTTATAAACATATAGCAGGTAAATTAAACTGAAGACAAAGACTTTGTATACTTACGATGTTTTTCATCAAACTCGACCCAGAGTTCGATTTATCTCATGCAAAGATCACTCTAGGAGATGTATTTCTGTAATACATAATGATATGTATTTGTTGATATTAATTTGTCACTTTACGAATCATTATCCTAACCTCGAATTACACATCTCCACTTTTGGTTTTAACCTTAAGACGCTCTAATTAATTTTTATTTATATTTCCGTTTGATTTTTGCCCCTGCTGCCTATTATAGGCAGCAGGTATAATTATTTATTTATTTATTCTGTGCCTATAGCGAAAATACTAATAACGTCAGTTAACAGACAGTTAATTAAATTGAGATGAGAGATTACAAAACAAGCAGGCAAAATTCGTTCTTTGTTTGCGGTCACTGCCATGTCTGCCATCAATCGCTAGTGGCGCCAGCGTTTATACAAATATTTCCGATCACAATTTTCATTGCGATTATTTGATTAGCTAATAAGCCTGCCGATAAATACTTGGGTAGAGGATGTGAATGCGTTCGATGCATCCCGCAGTGAATGTAACATACGTCTACTATACGTGACAAAGCGAGGTGATCACGCTCGTCAATTTCTTCTTGGCGACGTCTTCGTCTCCAAGCTATGATACGACTTTGCATCGTGCTAAATCACCTAAATACAAATGATACAATAGTTTTGAACCAAACAAGCAACCTAAAACGTAAATTTACAATATAAAATTATTAAATGACAATCATTTATAGGCTATCGAATGCTCTGTTGCTCCCGATAAGTTACTGAAGTTGTTCGTGCACCGCACGCGTTTTTGTCTGAGTTTTGGCTACCGCTGCAGCCGCGGGGCATAAAGTAGGTAGAGTATCTCTATTTAGTTTGTGATTATCGAAAAAAATAATCGAACGTTCGGTAACTCGGCTTCGATAAACTAAGTTCTGAATAGCGTTTGATAGCCTTGCCATAGTTTTAATCGTATGATATGACGTCAATTCGATTCGATTTCGATTTTGACAAATTCATCTTCGATTGTACTAAATCGAACGATACCTAACCGAATCGATCGACAATTGCACTGCGATTACGTAATGTTGATCATGACGGTTTCAAGCCGTGAAATTCAATAATGCTTTGCGATAGAGTCGATTTTGCTATGAAAAAAGTGACAATCTGATTGAAGCCAAGTTCTGTAATTGGGCTACTGAGTTATCGAAGGGTTCTGAATCGGGGTGTGTTCACTTACACGCTCGTATCATCCGTGCGATTATCGCTCGATCATCCGGACATAGTGAACGACTTTGGACGTCCACATACAACTGACACCTGTCAAGTGTCAGTTTCATACTATTCCACCCCTCCACTACTATTTTTCGAATGACCCAGGCGAACGCCCGGACGACGCCGTGAACGATTTCGAGTGTACGCGCGGGTGATCCGTGCGTCCTCGAATGTTTATGTGAACGGGCCCTAGTATTTACATTCTCTTTGCCGTCTGGCATGGCAACCCTGGCTTGCTGAATTGACGCCATCTTGAAAAAGTGAATTTGGTTTTCGTGTTGTTGGCGTTTAAAATATTATTTTTTCAGAAAATTTTCGTTTGTCCTGCGGTTTTGAATAATGAGTACCTAATGTGTTTTAATTTTTAGCCTAAGAAGGTGTAATAAATTGCATATATACTTGGATTAAACGAGACACTTTCACCATAACCATGTCCGCACACGAGCAAATGAGGGCAATGCTAGATCAGTTGATGGGTACTTCTCGAAATGGTAATGAATTTCCATAAAATTTGTTTGGGTACATAATAGAAGAAAGAGTTGTAATCCTTCCTATTCATTTTCAGGCGAAGCCGACAGGCATGGTGTTAAATTTTATGACGATGCCGTGTGCAAATCGTTTCTATTGCAATGTTGTCCTCATGAGATTCTCTCATCAACGGTAAGATATTTGTTTCGCTAAATCTTTGGGAAAGTATTAGTACATCGAGACGAAGCATATCAGCTACTTTTTAATTAATTGCTTATATCTTCACACTTCAGAATATAACCAAATAATATTATACAAAATAATTTGTGAACAAATGGGCACAACTGTACAAGCCAAAATGTTGAGTAGGGTTTTCTAAATATAAAACTTATGTTATACGAAGTCTCTAAAAAACTTAGTCTTTAATTTCAACTATATATAACTGGGTATGAAATGTTCATGAGATATAAATTTTAAAAAGGATTATGAGATTTTTGTAAAAATCATCTGATTTGTATTCACAGAAGGTGATTAAAAAGATATTTCTGCTGCACTGATAATTACCTTGGGTTGGCTTTAGACATCTGGTACCGGCGTTGAGGGAGGGGAATGGAAGGGGTAGGGGGAAGTCCCCCCTACCCCCTCCCCCTTTCCAAGACACACTTAGTTTATGAGATAGGGTTGACCATAGAATCGAGGGTGAGGGTGGTGATGAGCCTCCCCCTAGTAACCCCTCCCTCCCGCGGAGATGCTTAGTTTAAGAGATATTTCATTTTTAAGTTTATTAAAAATCGGCTGTTTAGTCACTGTAAATAAAATTATTGATTTGTCGCATGTGTTTTTTTCATCTGCTTTTGCCAGAAAGTAAATTGAAGATGTTATGTATGGCCCCAAAGACTAGGGTAGGTTAGGTTTGAACATGACTACACATCGTTAACTTACGGGTGTTTGGTCGCCGTAAACTGAACCAAACAGCTGTTTTTTAATAACTGTTGGTTAACCTTTTTTTTATGTACTAATATTTTACTAAAAAAATCATAACTATAAAACTACATTTCCTGGACAGGGGGGTGGTCGAGAGGGACTTCCCCCCTCGCTTTCCTCCCCCTCCCACTCGCTTTCCTCCCCTCCCCCTCGCTTTCCTCCCCCTCCCCTCGCTTTCCTCCCACCCTCCCCATCACTTTTCTCCCCCCTCCCCCTCGCTTTTCTCCCTCATCGCCGGTACCGGATGGCTACTATAGCCATTACCTTCACTGTGTTAACACTCTACAGAGGCAGATCCAACTTGGCCGTGGTAGTTTAGAAGATAGGTGGGAGTGAAGCATAGCAAGCTGCAAAAAAAAACTGTTTTAACCTTTCAGGGAAGATTATGCAGATTAAGTAAATTAGAATGATTAATTTTTATTTTGAAAATAAATCCATGGATGTTAACACCCTTCAGAGGCAGATCTGATTAGCCGTGGTAGGATAGGCTAGAAGAAGATGGTGGGAGCAAAGTGATTTGTAATTAAGAGGGCTTAGGAAGGGTTCTAGATGCCGCTAACCTATCCTTCCCCCCACCTCCCCCCTCTAAAATTTACATCATGGCTTGTACAGTAGTCTCCCAGGTGCCAGCACACCTAGCATGCTGGTGACAATACCTCATTGAATCCTTTCGTGGACACACATAAGTGCCAGCATATCGGGTAATATGTTGCATATTATCAAAGAAGCATTGGTGCTTATTAAATTGATTACATGCATAAAATCAATTTTCCATTCAATTTTGATCACAATGCCAAAGGTATTATGATATGCTTCGTGTAGTTGTACCACATGGTTCTAATTCTGAGATATCATTTTAATAGTAGTTAATGAAACAGTTGCATAATGAGGATGAATGACTCATCCAATAGGAACTTACATTTAATGAAGAAAAAAATATGTTATAGAAGTATGTGGTAAAAGCTCCTTTGTGATGTTCTTTGCTGTTTCCGTGATGTCAGGTGGAGTCAAATTCTCCTCAACAATACTGCTGTCGGACATTTTTAATCAAGATAAAACTTTTTATCAAGGAAAACACATTAAATTAGTTAGGTACTAATGTAAAGTAAATTATGGTGCCAAAATCCAGTCCATAGCGAATTGGCGCGCATACGGTCTAACACGCGCCGCCATAAATACTAAATGGCGAAAACTCTCGTTGTGCGGAGCCAACACGTTTAGTTCAAAAAACAGTGTTAAAATTATTATTTTCTTATTAGACACATGCCGTACGTAATGTATATCGTTATGCCACCATTTTTGAGTTCATAATCCGGTTTTTACGATATGAGTAGACAAAGTAATTAATGAAACTGATATTACAATGACATCTCAGATTTATATAAGTATACTTCTTTTTGGGATTTGCAGTGCTTTCTTTTCCATACACATACATCTGGATACTTTGATTATTTTTACTAATCATTTTATATTATTGGTGTTACAAGTTATTACAGTTATTGAGCATAAATGCTGGTTGAAAATTGATTTTGCACATACTGCTGTTACATGTAATATCCTGATGTATGTGGTTATTTTTTTTATCTATATTTCTGTTGCCTTACGTTACTGTAGTATTGCTGAAACAACATTACATCGGAGTGGCATTAACTGTGGTGAAATATGCTTTTCAGAAAATGCCCAACACTAGTCTTTATTGCTCATCACAATTAACAGATGAGGGATAGATTGTATGAGTTAGGCTGTTCTGTAAGTACCAAGATGTACGTATAAAACATTTATAGATAGCTGATTGTATTACTACTGCTACGCAGTATTTAATTTAATAAGGCTCATAATTAAATAAATTATCCAACGGTTGCTAATGCTGCTTCGGTGAGTACAAAATGAAAATTTTAGGAACGTGATAATACTTGAGCCGGGTGAGATTCGGTGTTGTACATTCTAACTACATTGGGTACGTACTGAGCTAATTCAATGGCTAGATGTCAGAAAAAATATGCATGTGTATTCAGCACAATGATGTTATAAATTTAGAAACTTTTTTTGCTTCTTGAATATTCTATTGAAAAAAAAGTATATTTGTCATGGCAATATCATAGAATGGATCATTTCATGAAATTATCAGTCACATCATTAAATGGTTCGGCCAGATGAATGAATAATCAGTGTTTAACAATATGAACAGCTAAACTCACGGCTGCTTCATGATATGGTCAAACATTAGTGATCATATAGTAAAATAGAAGGCGAGGGTGAAAGCCCGACTTGGCCGTGGTAGCAAGCTCCCGCCTTCGTCTTTGTGTTTTTTTTAACCTTGAAAACCTATCTGTTTGAACACCTTTGGTATCATGAAAACCCTACATTAATGATTCTTAATGATATGACCAAAAAAATATCATTAAATGTTGATATGTAACAATATAGTCAGTTTTAGCTGGGAATTTCATAAAATTATCGACCACATCATGAAGTTACCAGTTCTATGATAATAGCTACGACCTAATTATATAAAACAACACTAAAAAACAAGATTATAATTTAAAAAAAAAAACAATTATATTTATGAGATATAAGGACAACATATTTTCTGTTGTTGATTATTCAGCTGCAAAACTCAAGTTCAATGAAAGACTAAACCAAGCTTGACTGTTTTGAATGCTTTGAACAAAAATTTCATAATAATATTACAATCAGCTAGTGACTTGACTTTTAGGTTTTGATTGGGTCTACCTAAAAATATAATCTTTCCCAGGAATAATAAAATTAGATTCTCATGTACTAGAGTACCTCACTAGGTAGGTAGGCAGGGAGTTTCTCAAGGGTGCACTCTGTTTTGTAAGTATTTATCAATAAATTACTAAACTGCCGAGTGACAATGGGCCGTGTGACTGAGCTGTTGGTGATATAGTATGTATTTCTTTGGATAATTTTCAAATAATGTGAAAATATTGTTGTGCTCTTTTTTTTGTTGCACTGTGTATTTATATTTAATTTTATTGTCTGTTTTGAAGTAACAGGGTATTTGAAAAAATAAATATTTTAAATTTTCCAAAATTAAGAGACTTATAATGATGTGCCCTCAGTGGTCTCCAGGACACATATTGTTTATTTGATTTATTTGATTGCAGCGCATGGACTTAGGTGAGTGCCCAAAAATACACGATCTGGCTCTACGGGCGGATTTTGAGCTTGCATCCAAAACAAAAGACTATTTCTATGACATTGATGTAAGTATTCTCGTAATGAAATATAATTTATTAGCATTAAGTTTGAACTACATCAGTAGTGATGAGTTGTGTTGTACCAATGCCACAATCTATCTATCTATCTATCTATCTATACTTATAATAAAGCAGTAAGTACCAAAAGACTGTGCAGAGAAGATAGTAAAAATATGGTCTAATGCTAAGAATTAAGAATATATCATGTTTGTATGTTTGTTCGCACATCACGTAAAAACTATAGGACCGATTGCGATGCGGTTTTCACTGTTGGATAGCTTAGGGCTTGACTTAAAAACTGCGGTACATGGTATCTTAATCAGATGATTAGATTGCGAGCAATTGATAAAAAAACTATTTGACGGCTGAACGCATTTTAAAAGAAACGTAGTTTACTGTACTTTATAGGTACTTTTGGTCCTGGAATAACACATATGGGGTTTACTTTTAAATGAAATGAATAATTTGCATTTAACTTGTTTAATTATACACAGATGATAAATATCTTGCTACCAATTCTGTTAGATTCATGTGAGTAATAATGTTCATACGTTGAGCTTGAAACTTTTTTTTTTACATTTATTCCATTGAAATATGTTGCCAATATCTTTTCACGGTACAGGCTACAGAACATCTAGAGGCGTTCATAGCAGACTGTGATCGGCGCACCACTGCTGCCAAGCAACGCCTTGCGGAGACCCAGGAGGAGTTGTCTGCCGAAGTGACGGAGAAAGCTAATGCTGTTCATGAGTTGGCAGAACAGATCGGTCAGAAGCTGGCGCGAGCCGAGGCACTGGGAGAAGAGGGTATGGTTGAGGAGAGTGTTCAACTTATGGGAGAGGTAAGTTCAGAAAAACGTCTCTTTATAAAATACTATAGCTATAATTGACAGAGTAAGCTCTAGTACAATGAAGCTCAAGGGCTTCAAGTACAATGAATTTACTTTCATTTCTCAGTTTGTTGGTACTTTCCTCTACATGTCGTATTTTACAATCGATCTGGACGAAACTTGGCATACAGGTTTAACGGGTTTTTCTTTGTCGGGGATATTTGATTGGGTGGGAGTACTTCATCCAATAAAAGGTCAAAAAGGGGGCTATTAAATATCTCCTCCTTATTAGATCCGATTTCGATGGTTATTTTTTTATTTGAAAGGTAGTAACTTTAAGTTGGTCTCATAAAAATTTGGTAAAGATCTGATGAGGATCTGCGGCGTGATGAGCAGCTCAAAATGAAGTACATTTCTCACTTTTAGGTTTCTACCAGTGGAATCAGCCCTTTACCTACTAGGTACGGATTGATGGAGCACCTTGTTTATTAATGTTAGTTTTACAATAAGATCACTCGATGGCGCTACTGCGCACCGCTAGATTGTCGCATAAAAGTATGAGCTCGCGAGGTCTAGTTTTCACAGAACTACTAGTATGTATTTTTTGAATATATCTATCTCTTTTCTTTCATATATCTTGTTTGTTTGGTGTCTAGATTGACGAACTACGCAAAAAGAAAGCTTTTGCAGAGCAAGAGTACCGCAACTCTATGCCGGCGTCCTCCTACCAGCAGCAGAAGTTGCGCGTGTGTGAGGTGTGCTCGGCCTACCTCGGCATCCACGACAACGACAGGCGGCTCGCCGATCATTTCGGAGGGAAGCTGCATCTGGGGTTCATCACTATACGTGAGAAACTTGCAGATTTAAAGGTAAAGGTAAATATGCACTAAATATGATTTTTTAAACGGTTTTATTTAGCGTTACCTGTTTGTTTATTTTTGCTTATATGATTGGGTCAAATCTAGTAATTGTTTTACCCACTTCCTGTTGACCGATTTGGCACACATCTTTAGTTCTGATGACAATACAATTATGTATATTCAGTATCATTGTGTTTCCAAGATGGCCGCCGGCACTAAATGGCGGATTACATATTTTTTTTCATACTCCTTAATATGGGTATCGAATGAAAGGGCTTGACAAGTAGAACACAGTACATTTTTAAATGTAAATAAATACTATAATAAAGCAATAGGAACGAAAAAACAACAAAGGACATAATTGAAAAAAAAATGTCTAGGGTAAATAAAAAAAAACGTGGCTGTTTATCTGTTTGTCTGTATGTTTGTTCGCGCATCACGTAAAAAATACGGGACCATTTGCGATGTGGTTTTCTGTGTTGGATAGCTTGCGGTTTGACATAAAAACTGGTGTACTTGGTATATCAAACCGAGCAATCAATAAAAACGTTTTGACGGCTGAAGGAATTTTGATCAAATCAATATTCTAATATTGGTATTTTAGGCCTTAGTTATAGTTCATATAGTATTTTTAACCAAGACAAATGACCAAGCGTGCGAAGCCGCGGGTACTGCTAGTACTTATATATATATATATATGTATATATATATATATATATATATATATATATTTTTAATAAGCATTTTTAACTCGTAGCATTATCTGTTCAATAGGAATTCGTCTCGTCCCATGATTTAAATTAATTTTTTAGCACATATAAAACAAATAAACTTTTTTTTTTTTACACGGTTTTATTTAGCTTGACCTGTTTGGTTATTTGTTTGGGTCAAATCTAGTAATTGAAATGTTACCCCCTTTAACTTAAAAAAGCTTATTTTCTGTAGAAATTGATGTCATTGACATTTTATTTTTAATCAGATATACTAGCTGTGTCCGCGGAGTTGCCCGCGTGGTAATTGTTTTGGGATATAAGGATCTTATCTGTCATTCCAAAACCAAGAGTAAACCAATATAACAAATTTCATAAAACTTTGATCAGACGTTAAATATTTTTTTATCAATAGCTCGGCTTTTATTTAACGGATTGAGATACCAAGTACACCAGATTTTAAGTCAAAATCTAAACTATCCAATAGTGAAAACCGTATTGCAATCGGTCCAGTAGTTTTTACGTGATACGCGAACAGACGGACACCATTTAAAAAATGATATGTTCTTGTTCAGTAGCTTATTTTAAGTAAAATAAACCATTTTTTTAAAATTATGTTTATTGTACAGACTTTTTATTATTGATTTATTATAAGTATAGATGATGAAACTCGAAAAGAAAAGAAAGTTCACGATTTATTTATATTATTATATTACATACATAATAAATAACTACAAGAAAGGGGGGTGGAATGTATGGAACCGAGGGGTTTCTTATATTTGGTGACATGACCAGGATATTGTCAGTAAAGTTCAATGAAATAAATGTAAATGTGACCTATATTACAAAACAATCCACTCAGGAGACTAATTACAGAATTAGTATTTTGTTTGTTATCATTCTCATCAGGGGCAAATGTAGCATACATAGTTTTATTGAGCATGAAATAACACCATAACGTGTATTTTCAGAAAAACGTAGACAAACGGCGCGAAGAGCGAGGCGCGTCGGAGCGCGAGCGCAGCGGCGGGCGGCGGCACTACGTGGGCGGGCGGGAACTAGACCGTCGCGCGCGCCGCCACCGCGAGACCGCGCGCGACCGCGACCGCGACCGCACCAACAAGGAGGAGCGCGAGCGCGGAGAGCGCGCCAAGGGCGAGCGCGACAGGAGGTCCGTACTACCGCATAGTTAGTTGTATAGTACACGTGAGCTCGACACCGCGCGCGCCGCCACTGCGTGACCGCGGGCGCACCAACAAGGAGGAGCGCGCCAAGGGCGAACGCGACAGGAGGTCCGTACTACCGCATAGTTAATTGTATAGTAGTATTATTAGTAATTGTCTGTTTAAAAAGACATCAAAATGTTTTTTTTGTTCCAAAAACAAAAAAAATGGTTATATGAACACAAAAACGAAAAACGAAAAACCTCTATTTTAGTGCATGTGACGTAATGAATAAACGAGGAAGTGTTTTTTTTTTTTTTAAATTTTAATTTAAAACTTGCGATTGCGATATTTCTAATTATATGCGTCCGCACGACCAAAGATAATCGAAAGGAAAGATAGCTAACGTCATACGTCGTGAGTACAAAGCTCACGTAAAACTTATTATCGTCGCCGGTACCTAGTAGTTTGCCTTAATATATTAGATGGCGTTACTATACTAGCTGAAGTGTGATACACCTAGTGCCATCTATCGAACAATTGGAAACAAAAACATTGTTGTAAGTGTGTGTAAAGGTATTTATAGCGTGACATATGAGTGGGTGTGATGGAGCGTAAGTCGACTAGCGAGTGAATCAAAATATCACTGTTTTTATCCAATGATGCCACGGCTCAGTGATTAGGACATCTACCCTAGGTTCGATTCTGTTAACACTTTTTGGGTTTTTTAGAATATTCTAGATAACTAGAATTTGCCTAAGTAAAATTGATAAATTAAAGTGAAGGGTAAGGAGAAAACACAAAAACGAGGCGTTTTTCGTGCCATTTCCTGGCGAAAATATAGCATGTGGAGCTTTGAAATTAAGATATCGTATTCACATATCTTGATATGATTGATATGTCTGTAGGTTTCAGATACTTGCTATTAGTTATAGTTAACAGTCAGAAATATTTTGAAGTACCAAGATCTTAAAATCTTAGAAGTCATTTTTTATCGGTGTGTCAAATTCGTTAAGTACCAAACTTGGCCTAGTTATTCTTATAGTTCGTAAGTTTTGTCTGTAGGTCCTATTTTTTCAAATATATAATTAAACATAAAGTTTTTAACGTAAAAACTATTTGCGCCTACTAAAACGCAACTTTTCACGAACGTACTTTGCTCTTAAAATATGATCAGGAATTAGTATGCGCATGAGATAGCGACGTTGCATGCCTGCGGCTTGGCGCGTGGACCGCGCTTCGGCTTGTGCGCGAGGTTGCCAGACTTCTCGGCACTTCTGCCGGCTGAGCTACCTCTTACGAAGTAACTATTACTTAATCTGTGCTACCTGTACGTAATTTTATTTTAGTTTTCTATTCTGTATGTTCTTAGCAGCGCGCGCGTGCAGTCTATTATTTATTCTGTGGTGCGGTGCACTAAATAATAGACTAGCTGTGCCCGCGGCTTCGCACGCGTGGTCATTTCTTCAGGTTAAAAGTACTCTCTATTCCAAGACCTAACTTTTCTTGAAACTGGTTTCGAATGAGTCCGAAGGGAAAATACCATATAGCAACATTTGATCAAAATTTCTTCAGTCGTCAGAAATATTTTTATCTGTTGCTCGGCTTCTACTCATTGGATTGAGATACCAATTATACCAGATTTAATTAAATCCTAAGCTATCTAACAGTTATTTTAAGTACCCTAGATCATTTACCTACATTTTTATAATTATCTTCTTTGTACAGACTTTTTCGTACTTGTTGCTTTATTATACGAGTAAGTATACTTAGATATTAATTACTTCAAATTAACAATACTTTTGACCCCTATCCCGCAGGAACCCTCTACTCTATATTCGATACTGGAGCCAAAACTGTGTTTAAAAGCTTTTATTTAACTTGCAATGTTTGTATGTATGTATGTATGTTTGTCTAGGTCAAATCTTGCAAGCTGAATTAGAACCACTTCCTCTTATCCTACGGAGTAGAATTTTAACATGTTGGTTCATTTCCAAGGATTAGCTCCAAACAAAGTGATGATGATGATGATGATGAATCATCACTCACGCGATTCGGATTATGATGAAATTTAGAATGGAGATAGCTTATACCCTGGAATTACATGTAAGATACTTTCATCGTCATCATCATCATCCCTCACGCGGGTGAGTGTTAGCTTATACCCTGGAATAACAAAAAGTATACTTTTCATCATCACTCACGCGGGTGGAACGGATTTTTAAAAACTTTGGAATGGAGATAGGTTATACCGTGGAATAATTCACGTAGGATACTTTTTATCTTCATCATCATCATCATCATCACTCACGCGGGTGGAACGGTATTTATGAAGTTTGGAATGGAGATAGCTTATACCATGCAACAACGCATAGGATACATTTCATCATCATCATCATCACTCACGCGGGTGGAACGGTATTTATGAAGTTTGGAATGGAGATAGCTTATACCATGCAACAACGCATAGGATACATTTCATCATCATCATCATCACTCACGCGGGTGGAACGGTATTTATGAAGTTTGGAATGGAGATAGCTTATACCATGCAACAACGCATAGGATACATTTCATCATCATCATCATCACTCACGCGGGTGGAACGGTATTTATGAAGTTTGGAATGGAGATAGCTTATACCATGCAACAACGCATAGGATACATTTCATCATCATCATCATCACTCACGCAGGTGGAACGGATTTTGATTAAATTATTAACAATTCGAGAGTAGTAGCAACTTCTATTCCAAATTTCATCAAAATCCGTTCCACCTGCGTGAGTGAAGATGATGATAATGAAAGTATCCTGTGCGTTATTCCATGATATAAGCTATCTCCATTCCAAAGTTTATCATAATCCATTCCTTTCACGTAAGTGATGATGATGATGATGATGATGAAAAGTATCCTATGCGTTATTCCATGGTATAAGCTATCTCCATTCCAAAGTTCATCAAAATTTGTCCCATCCACGTGAGTGATGATGATGATGATGATGATGAAAGTATCCTGTGTTATTCCAGAGTATTGGCTATCTCCATTTCAAATTTCATCAAAATCCGTTCCACCTGCGTGAGTGATGATGATGATGATGATGATGATAAGTGTACTACGCGTTATTCCATGGTATAAGCTATGTCCATTCGAAAGTTCATCAAAATCCGTTTCATCCGCGTGAGAGATGATGATGACGATGAAAGTATCCTATGCGTTATTCCATGATATAAGCTATCTCCATTCCAAAGTTTATCATAATCCATTCCATTCACGTGAGTGATAATGATGAAAGTATCCTATGTGTTAAGCAATCTTCATTTCAAATGTCATCAAAATCCGCGTTCCATCCACGTGAGAGATGATGATGATGATGAAAGTATCCTATGCGTTATTCCAAGGTATAAGCTATCTCCATTCCATGTTTCATAAAAATCCGTTGAGCGTTTGAGCGTGAAAGCGAAACAAACAAACAACCTCACTTTCGCATTTATAATAGTACTAGCTTTCGCCGGCGATTTCGTGCAGTATATCCCGAAAACAAAAACATCCTATGTTCCTGAGCGTTGGGATACTCTTGATGCTTTTTGACAGACTTGTTATTATTTCGTTTCCATGGCAACCGTTCCTTACAGCCAGTAATCGTCCTTTCCAGTTTTCTCGTGGAAACGTACCATTTCCGGGATAAAAATAGCTTATGTACAGTACCTACGAGTATTTGCAAATTTTTATGAAATTCTGATCAGCCGTTTTGGCGTTAAATCTCCCCAAACAAACAAACAGACAACGCTTCACTTTTATATATTGGTGTGGATATACAGGGATGGTATTGTTTACAATTTCTTTTTGATAGGTAACTATGTAACTAAAGCATAAATAACTTCACTCCAAAGCTTGAACTTTAATAAACTGTAGGTAGGTACTATAACTTCCTAGGTATTTATGAAGCGTTCCAAAACAGGTACTTAATAGGTAGGTAGGTCGGCTTTATTAGGGACCATACGTATTTTTAGGGACCATCTTTCATTGAGTGAGGTTGATAGGTATTCTTTTATCTCTAATAAATATGGAAGTGAGTTTGTCTATCTGTATGTTTGATACTAAACTACTGTAAGTACATAAAACGCTTGACGCTTATGACACAAACAATGGCAAACGCGCGAAAATCTTAACACTCAAATGTGCGCCATCTTCCGTTTTTTTTGTATAACTGCATGCTCCTTCAGCTAAATGGTGATATTACTTCAATAAATCAACTGTTAAAAATACCTGCTTATGAATTTGCAAATTTCGTTACTAATGTTATGAAATTTTTGTATTTTATCCTCAAAATAAATAAATATGATGAACCAGCACAGTAAAATGCGATATTTCGTCGATTTCAGGTAAATTTTAGTTCTAGCGAGCCAAGTATCGCCATCTAGCAACATTTTTTAAAACTACTGTGAGTAGAGTAAGGAGATAGCTATTCCTTTCGATAATCTTTGGCACGACCGAGCCAATAATAACCAAGCCATTTATACAACTCATTGTATTTCTTTGCTTTTATCAGTCTTCCATTAAATTATAGCGCTGCCAACATTTAAATTAAAATCATTATTCGCAAACCGATAATCAGTTCCAAATTCAATCATTTTCTTCTTAAAATGAGCTATTGGATTAAATAGCTATTTCTTTTTCTGATCATTGATATTACTATTTTCTCATATATTTTATTTTGATTACAACAAAATAGATTTTTAATCAGTTATCGATTGGACTGATTACATGTTGGCATATTTATACTTTAGGCATAAGACGTTCCTAATGTGGATGTATATCCTCGGTTTCTCTATAATATTTCATTTCTAAAATAATTAAAAAACATACCTGTATTCATTATAATAATTCTTATATCAGCGCCCAAAGATATCCGCGGGAAATCGAGGAGCGCGCGCGAGATCCTGCGCGCAAAACTTATTTTTTGTGAATAGCTTGTTACAATCAATGACATAATGTTTATACAATTTTATAGATAAAGCACTAAAGAACCTCGAAAAACTTAAACAGTAATTAACTATCTAAAAATATATTCACGTATGTGTTTTGTTCAGGACCAAAGGTTAGGGGTTAAATGTTTTTTTTTTAATTTGTGCTTGACATATGATGTCTTTGTTCCAGACGAAGCCGGTCCCGCAGCCGCAGTAAGCGCGAGGAGTCAGGCGAGCGCACGCGTGGCCGCGAGCGCGAGGGAGGCCGTGAGCGTGAAGGAGGCCGCGAGCGCGAGGGAGGCCGCGAGCGTGAGGGAGGCCGCGAGCGCGAGAGTGGCCGCGAGCGCGAGGGAGGTCGCGATCGCGATTCTCGCCGCAGCCGCTCGCACCGCTCCAACTCGCGCGAGCGCCGCCGCGAATAACGCCCTCATCTCACTGAGCTATTCCACAATAACATGGCTTGCGGCTATCAATTATCCTCAACGCTTCTGTCGACGTATTTGTGACAATATCACAGAACATTTATAGTACTTACGTACAGTATGGGTACTCTCTGACCCGCTCAGTTTTCGTACCTGCACTCCCATCCGTAGCGCAAGGGTCTATGGTCGGTTTCATTGCGCGGGGCACTGTACGCGCGCATTCGAAAGTAAATTCCTACTAATTTAAATCCACGCGTATGTCGTGTCCCGGGTGTGACAATGTTAATAAAGTGGCACCACGTTGTGGATACAAATGCATGTGCTGAACAACACAACAAAAAACTGATTTATGTTCACGTTGCTCAGAATATTGGACTGATTGTCGCGAGTCATGTTATCGTAGATCTCTACTTTTCTCTCCACATACAGTGTATGTTTGAACGTTAAGAACGAGGCACTGAATGATCTATAGAAAGTACCATTTAGTTATGATATGATAACCGCTTACGGGAGTCGTCTTGTGTTGATGGTAGATCATAGTATTTAATGATATAAAAGTGAAGGTATGAAGTATCTACGGCCATCGCCATAATATGTAACTCCGCAGCGAAAGATTAGCGCTTTTATTTATTCTGTGGCGAAAGATAGATGGATGATGGAGAGCCAGTGTCATTGTGTCTATGATTGTGTGTTGCCAGGTCCTATCTACAATTTTGGAAAATTAAAACCGTAGTCACAATATATTTGTGGTTGTGAAGTTAGGCTCTGGAACGATTGCGCAGGTACTGCTGTGAGGATAAAACAGCATAAAGTAAGAGTGAGATAGAACATGCTAAAAACGTAAGCATATGAGCGATAGCAGCTTGCTCAGCGTCTTGCAGACAACTTCCGAGCCACAAAGATTCATTGTGACTACTGTATGTACTTGAATTTTATTGCAATATTGCTCTACTGCGGTCTTTCGAGTAGGAGTAGGTCAGTTACAACATGATCCAACTCGGTATAAAGTAAAAAATATATTAATTTTATCACTATTCTAGCGTTTTCGAATTTTCCAGTTTCTTATCTTTGCTTCTATATCTATGTATAAATAATATCTAAACTATGTTAATTTTAAGTTTTCTTTTGATTTCGTAGCCTACTGTCGCCCATAAGTTACTTTTCAATATATTCAAGTAATTAATAGCACAATGCCAACATTTTGCCTATTTTTTTATTTTTGTCTTATTGCATCGCAGTTTGCCAACTTTATGAAAAACCTAATCTGACGATAGCAAAATATCTATTTTAGTACAGTTATGTTTAAAATATAAAAAGCTGGTGCTCCAAAAGTTTTTTATACAAAGAGCTATTTCGTTTGATATGTAAGTTTCAAGCACAGGTGTTATTTAGGCATAGTGAGATCTAATGTATGGTGGTTTAAAAATTTTGGCATTGGTCTACCGATTACTTGAATATATTCAAAAGATAAGGGCGTCGGTGGGGGGAGGGGGGGGGGGGGGGGGAGGGGCAAACCTTTCTTTTATATATTTTGCTGTTGAAAGTAGATGGTGCGGGGTAATGGTCCAACTGCTCTGTCCAACCCGTTGGAGTACATGTCAAGTCACATGACCAAACAAGAAACTTAGTTGCGAAATATTTATACTAGCTGCGCCTTGCGGTTTCTCCTGACAGGTCTTCTCCTTTCTCATGTAAGATTTTCCCGTCAACATGTGGACGAGTGCGTTTTGGAGTTCTGAGGCTATTTTTTAAATAAAGAATGATTAAAAGATTTGCCATACACAAAATTTGTATTTGAGCAAGAAAAACAGAAAAAATAATATTTTTTACTTAATTTTGCTTTTATAATTTTTTGCAAAATTTACAAAAATAACCTCAAATATCCCGTACGGGCTACCGATAGCGGCAGGTTAATTAGACCATGAGACTTTGATATGGTTTGATGGTTCAACTTTATAAATAGTTGGACCACAAGCCCTAGTGAAGGCCCGTAGTACAGCTGGTTGGACCACAAGCCCTAGTGAAGGCCCGTAGTACAACTGGTTGGACCACAAGTCCTAGTGAAGGCCCGTTGTACAACTGGTTGGGAAGAGTGGTTGCCCTGCACCCAAAGTAGACAGGGACCAAGTTGCAAATTGCGATAAAATCTTAAAGGTCAAAAGTACTGATTGTTGTACTGTATTCTGTCGGATTTCATTTGGACATTTCTAAGTGACAATAAAGTGCTGCAGAATCTGTTTTAATAAATTATGTTCTTTTTCTAGAATACTAGTGTTTGGACTTTTGGTTAGGATTTACCTATTAATCTAGGTTTTTAAGATTACAATAATTAGGATGAATTATTTTAAGAATTATTTGAACATGTATAGAGATATTATAGATATATCACATTTAAATGTTTTCACAAGATGTGAAAAACGCCACAACTGCAAATAAGTTAAGAAGGTATAAGAAATGTTTTCTTTTGTTAATTTGTAATAAAATATGTATTAAGAAAATAAGTACATCTTTTATTTTACAGACATTGCAAATTTTTATTTAGTGACTAGATGTTAATTGTGCCCGCGTGTTTTTTTTTCATTTGTTGCGTAATCTACTATTTCAGCTGTCAAAGTTTTTATCGATTGCTCTGCTTTTACCTATCGGATTGAGATCCAACAGTGGAAACCGCATTTCAATCGGTCGAGTATTTTTTACTTGATGTGCAATACAGTCATTTTTTTTAAATGATATGTTCTTGTTTAGTAGCTTATTTAAAGTACCCTAGTTTTTTAATTGTCTTCGTTGTACAGACTTTTTCTTACTGATTTATTATAAGTTGAGCAATGTTAGCCTAGTGTTATAGGTACTAGTGCGAGGTACAATCCATCGATACCGGGTTCAGTCCTCTGCTCCGCATCAATGACTTCCAAAGTTACATGCGGTTTTCCACCGCTCCGGAAATGTCCGCCTCGGTTATGGGTGCGCGCGTTTCACGCGCAACACTTGCGTACGTGGACACTGTAAGGGGAAGTCCAGCCATGTCCGAGGCCCTCTGGCTGCCTGACAAACTGACACTAGAGGTCAGCACTCCCCCACACGAAAAGCAAGCAATTATAAGTAAAGATTTTTCAGTATTATGTCGTGGCGTTTTCGTTAAATTGATCATTTCATGAAGGGATCACATCATTGAAAAATATATTTCATGAAATTATGATATCATGAAATGGTTTGGCCCGATGTATGATTAGCGGTTGACGATATGAACAGCTAAACGCACGGCTACTTCATGTTAAAAACGCCATGATATGGTCAAACATTAGTGATCATATCGTAAAATAGTTACATTATCGACCGCTAGAGGCGCTAGGCGGAAGCCCGAATTGACTGTCGCGGGAGCGAAGCATAGCGAGCTCAGTCTTTGCTTTTTTTCTTTCAGGATAGCTCACAAATCAATGACAATGCGTATATAAAACGAGTTTGAACACCTTTGGTATCAAAAAAACCAAGTTGGTAATGATATGGTCAAACTTGGATTGAAATATCATTAAAGTTGATGTTTCGAATGACACAAACGATGTATGTCCATATAAGCTGGTAATTTTTCATGAAATTATCAATTCTACGATATCGCCACGACATGTATATATATTGTATATAATTTTACACAGTTGGCACATAATCACAAATAATTTAATTTCACTAAGGAAACTGGTATGACTTGTATAGAAAAAAAAAAACAAATTGTGGTTTATAGTTTTTATTATTGAATTTGCTATTTAAGCATTTCATGCTTATGTATATAACGCATTTACACAATGCGATAAAATGACAAACAAAGAAGCACCAATATATAGTGCGCCAGAAGTAGCATAGGTGTTGGCCAGTAGTATACGCATATCTAGTAATTTCCTAAAGAAAAATTTGGATCACGGACGGGACTCGAATCCGCGTCATTCCGTGACTCTGCGCGGCCTTTAACTAATTCGGCTACCGTGACCACTGACTCCTCATCCGATTTTCTCCTTTAGTATTTTTCAATTATTAGATATGTTCTCGCTAAGTAGGCGTAAAGGGGCATGCCCCGTGCACCCACTGGCTTCTCCCACTGGTGGGTGCATGGGGAATTCGCATTTCCCCGTCCACCCACTGCACTAGAGTTGGAAAGTAATGAAGAAATAATCGACATTTATGAAGAAAAAAAAAACAACATGTTTTGTAATTAGGTAACAATACATTTTAAAGTGGCAAATGTCAAAGTGACATGTCAAAATAATCGTCAATTAAGAAGAAAAAAAAAACACCAAGTAGTCTATCTAGGTAGTAAGACATTTTAAAGTGACATGTAAAACTTCAATGTCATACGTCAACACCTGACAAGATTTAATCGATATCTTCGTTTTGGATGACAGCTGTCAAACTTAAAAGGGCTATAACTCTGAAACTAATGATCCTAGACTAGTAATTTCTTTACAGAAGTGATAGATCCACAGATTACCCCCTACAGATTCCGCATCATTGAATTATTGTACGGATTCGAGTTCACAAATTATGGAGGAAAGCACGGGTCGCGGGGAACGCAACGACTGCGTCGTGATTAGCATATTCAAGGTCGCACTCACAAACTACAAAGAAGATACGGGTCGCACTAGAAATGTACTGACCATAGTGATGGGACTGCAGGGCCGATCAAAATAGTTTTGATTTTGTTTAATCTCAACAAGCAATATTATGCTTTTTGAGATAAACTCGAGAAAACAATCAAACTTAATAAAAGTTGAATTTCTTTAAATATATTAACGATACTTAGAAGCCTAGAGCATTGTACATAAAAAATATACTCATATCAGTTTTTGGTTTACATAGCAGATGAAAAATATTCTTCCCCACTTTTACTAGCTTTGAGTTTTGATTGATCGCCTAAAATGGGTAGGTAGTATCTTTCTATCTATATCACCCTACATCAAGCTACTGTTGGACCTCCTCATGTGCACGCCTCTATTTCCACTCCTGCGCCAAGCGGATGTGGAAGTGGCGGAATGGTGGCCAAGAGAAGGACTTAGTTTAAGAGTCAGACCACCTGCACGATGGTCAGACGACGTCATCAAAGTGGCAGAATGGCAGTGAGTAGGTACTAAGAAACAAAATGTATAAATAAGGATATTATTTAATGTATTTATTTATGAGAAAAAAGGCACCTCGCCAAAATCTACATAACCATATGTCATCTCTACTTTTCTCAATTTTAATTTCGTCGAAAACAATACAGCAATAATTAAGCTTGCCTATGCTGTCTTGAATTTCAAAGCTTCTTTCGTAAAACCTGTAAAGTAAAATTGTATTTTAATTCTATCTTCGTTTACATCTAAAAGCAATCAAGTATCTATTAACCACACTTCAAGCTTTAACCGTATTCCGTGATAGGTAGTTTGTTATTCGTACAAAAACAAAATAACTTTTGTGATACGGTTTTCTAAATAATTAGGTTGAAATATCGATATGTACCAACATGAGAATATTTTATGATATCCCAACACTAGCTTACACGTGCTCTTGTTAGACAGGGATAACTATTGTACTTAGTGTAATGAGTGAAAGAGACTTTTCAAAAAGACATCAACGCGTGCTTATTTTTCCATGACGCTCATGACCTGTGGAACCAGTATAAACTGAAATCCGCTTGGCTCGTAGTAAATCAGAAAAAAATACAAAATTACTTACCGGTGGAACGTTATGCCAACTTTTTGATAATTTGACGTTTTGGCTGACTTTCCACACCATTTTACAGCACAGCAAGCCATTAAAAATGTTGTTTTTTCGATTAAATTCGCAATAAACTAGCACTCTCGCAAAGCGAGCCTGTTTATACTAGATAAAGCAAGTATGTGTTGTGTGCGTCTGATGCCTTGTAAGCGGTATCTATAGGGGGTAATCTGTGGATAGATCTCATCGATTTCAAATGAAGAAGAAATGAATGAAAAATACTAACCTTACCTTTACATAACCGCTTTCCCGCGTTATATATGAGGATTTCCCCCTAACTTGCAAAAAAAGTCCTAACCTAACCAAGATTTACTAGCAGTCACAAGTAAAACTTAGCATTTAATTTCTATTGGTAAAAGCCCGAAAAAAAACGTTTTATCAACTCATGACATAAGATTTAGTGGTAAAACCTAAGATTAACCAATGAACGGGCTTTTACAATTACATAATTAATGAGATATAACAGTAATAAAATCCACTTAGTAACGACCAAACGAACTTAATTAAATTACGAGGCGAGCTCCAGAACCAAAACCTTTTTAGTTTTAAAGTGCCGGAAACGCATTGAAATTAGTAACAGTCGCGGAAAAACAGCATGAAATAGAAGTTTTAAACCGACATGGTAACAATAAAGTCAACTTCAGAAACGGGATATGCTAGTCACAATAAAGTCAACTTCAGAAACGGGATATGCTAGTCACAATAAAGTCAACTTCAGAAACGGGATATGCTAGTCACAATAAAGGCAACTTTAGAAACGAGATATGCAAGTCACAAAAAAGACAAATTTAGAAACTCTGGTCAACATTAGAAACGGGATATTTACCGTTTCTAATGTTGACTAGAGTGACGACTCTCTAGAATGAATTATTTCATAAAAATTGGTTTCATATCATTATTTTTTGTTTAAGTTTATTTAGATTATAATTTTCCAAATGGGTCCCTGCAGTTTACTATGGAGTCTGACATACCTACAAATGAAAATCGCTGGTACTTATAAATAATAATAATAAATATATTCCGGACAATTCACACCAATTACCTGGCCAGAACTAGGATACCCTGTACCCTATGGGCACTAGACAACAGATAAACATACCTTGATACAAATATTACATCCATGACTCGGAAACAAACATTTCAGCTCATCAAGCAAATGATTCGTTCCTTTGAGTTCGTAGTTAGGTTCACTAGCCACTAGAACAACTGGTCGTCAAAACATCCATATTCTATTCATAGTCTATTTTTGATCAAACATAAACAAACTACACTCCTGTAAAGTACTGTATTATAAGGGTTCATCAGTGGCCGCAGTTTTACGGGTGCTTCACTTGAAGGTATGCCATGCCATAAATGTTAGCACTTTATTTATTTAACCCAACTATAAAGGAGTCTTGAAAAATTAACAGTATTTTCATGAGATAGAGCCTTTTTCTTCGACCTGAAAAATTAGACCTTATGTGGTAGAATCTTCGACCAATATTATTATGACACAGTAATACAATATGTATGTACTGATTTATTTAATTTCGACTAAGATGTCGACAAAGTTTGCCTTATTCTAAAGGTAATAGTGAAAGCAGATCGAATAACAATCATTGTTCTAGATTGTAACTTAAACAGACCTGTATTAACATAATAATTACATGACATAACTATTAAAATGAGATCACTTAAATAGTTCAAACATTAATAATAATTTAAAAGAAAAACATACACACAGGAGGTCTAATAAGAAATACATACACACATTGATCAAATACAGGTGAGATTTTGAACTGAGCTTGGAATGCGAAACTATGCGAGATCATGAAACTGAGAAATTCTCTTTATCTCGTAAATCGTTTTACAAGCACTATTTGATGAGAACTGAGACTACATTGCTTTTGAGAAAATAACACTTCCATAGCCGGAAATCAAACAAATTGATATAAAATAAAAAATGGAACCCAAACGATGCTGTTTTTTTATAAGGATGAAGTTCTGGCAAGCAATGTCATATGGCAAACCACAGGAAATGGCTAACGTTTGTAGAGTCCGAATCAAACTTAATGGCGGCTATGAAGTTGGCGCGAAGCGCTGCGCAATAGCAAATATTAGGTGTTGGAGGGGTGAGGGGATGCGCGATGCCGCGCTAGCAGCGCACTTCAGAGCCGCCATTAAGTTTGGCTCGTACTATAACATATGTTATTTTCATCTAAATGGCACATGGGATAAAATAAAAATAAAACTGGGAAGTTATTTAATATGGCAAACTTATGTAGTTCATGTATGAAAATAACAAAAATGAACCATTTCCCTTTCTTTAGCATAACATCACTCCCCTTCCAATTTTGTTTTTTCTATATCAACTGGTTCGATTTAATTGTAATCTAATAATAATAATAATACTAAAATTTTGGGTTCGTATCTCCTTTTAGCATTTTTCGTTCTCTGAAAGAATGTGATCGGATTTGGACATCCAAGCCCAGTACAAAAACAACCTGTTCTTATGTGGCGATTAAACAAAACCATTCACAAACAAAATTAACATGGATTTTGGCACAAAATAAGTGTTAAATTTTCTTAAGTTAAATATATCTTCATATCTGATAACTTTGTGTTTCCTTCTACAAACTGCACTTCTACGTGGAATTACTAACTAATAAAACTACACTGCATACGAAAAAGTTGGATGTCTTTATGAAAGATCTAATCAAATAGAAAACATCCGTTTGTAATTCTATAATGTATGAGACGTATCGCTAAAGGTATAATGCCACCAGTCACCAGTAATGGCAGTCGTAATGCCACCCTGTTTCATTCTCTATATAGGTGGGAATCAACAACAGCAGTCGTTAAACTCGAGGCTCCAATATTTAAGGGTTTTTCCATAAATATGCTATGGCCAACTACAAACCTGATAAATGTGAAACTTAACATCCATGTTTTTGAGATCTTTATCTCCCAAGACAAAAACGTGATTAACAGTACTTCATTCGATACATTTTCTTATGAAAAATTACGTTATTTTAATTTTTTTACTCAACGGCTTAAGTTTTATCTCTAAAATAAATCGCACAGCAAGAATATACAGTTTATTATCCACTGTCAAGACAAAATTAATAAAATAAATAACTT
This sequence comes from Alsophila aescularia, assembly GCA_946251855.1. NCBI lineage: Eukaryota > Metazoa > Arthropoda > Insecta > Lepidoptera > Geometridae > Alsophila > Alsophila aescularia. Next base: position 19,094,693 of record OX276379.1, read on the forward strand.
GTGAGACTTACGTCATTTAGTTCCGAGCTGTGTAGAACACACAGCTCGGAACTAAATGACGTAAGCTGTGTAGAACACACAGCTCGGAACTAAATGACGTAAGTCTCACAAGTTATTTATTTTATTGGCAGGCTAATAATTTAAATAAATAACGGCTTAAGTTTTATCTCTAAAATAAATCGCACAGCAAGAATATACAGTTTATTATCCACTGTCAAGACAAAATTTATTTATAAATATTTAATGTGTAGAACACACAGCTCGGAACTAAATGACGTAAGTCTCACAAGTTATTTATTTTATTGGCAGGCTAATAATTTAGTTAGATAAATTTTGTCTTGACAGTGGATAATAAACTGTATATTCTTGCTGTGCGATTTATTTTAGAGATAAAACTTAAGCCGTTGAGTAAAAAAATTTAAATAACGTTAATTTTATATAATATATTAATAAAATATATAACAGCGCTCGCGATATTCAACCTTGTTACGCAGGCACTTCAGTGGTTATTGCGGGTAGCGGGTGGCAGAGTTTAGAGGCGGAGCTAGTTTGGGGAAATGTATTAATGGAGCCTAGCCTAATGGAGTTCCATTATATTTATGCCTATCTTCAATTTTGTAATAATCATTGTCACTTAGTACTCTTCATGAGAAATATAACTTACTGAAACTGGTGGCAAAGAATTGATTTACTTAACACTACTGCAGTACTACGTGACTCACTATGCGCTTTGACAATCAAATATCGGGTCATGGCGTATGACAATAAAGTCTAAAATCAAAGCGCAAGATTTGTATTGCCGAACAAAATCTATTGATTTTAGACTTTAATACCTTTTACGTAGTGAGTTTCGTACGTCATCGTTACATTTAGGACAATTCCATTTTAAGTTCAAAAATATCACTACAAAGCTTCTACTGATTTATCTAACATTACATATTCCTCCCTAGTTTAGGGTCATCATAGGTCAACTCATTTGATTTTAATTTTGTGCAGCTTGAGTTTAAAGCCCAGCATGTCCGACAGCACTCCGGATAAGGCGGACAGTATGACGACCTTCGTAATGGTGTATATGTAGTGGTTAGTCCAAAAACCGCTGATCTTGAACGGCGAGTCAAGTTCCTGTAACAAAATAAGTTTATTCAAGTAAATGTAATGCGGTTTTCAGAGTTAAATAAAATAAATATAGTCAGGGTCACTAACCATTTGGCCAAACAGTAGGTAGTTGGGTAACTTATGGTTAAGTTAATTCGTATTCGACACGCAGCCAGGCCGGTCGCACTCCGCAACAAGTACAAATATTATACCTACACTTTGCGGCCGCAACATTGCGGTTCATTCAATAGAGTGTCAAGCGTGCGCTCGATGAGTCGCGCGACTTGTGCTTACGATAAAGTAACCTACGTACGTAAAGTTTTTGAATGTTATTCTTTTCTTAATTATGAGTACCAAGAAGAAACCTAGAATGTACTGCATAGCATTCGATCTGACAAGTCACAATACCTACACACTGATATTTTAAGGTAGCCATTTCTTTTTCATTCATTAAAAAGCATGGAATTCAGACAGGCACCTTTTATTCATCAAAGTGCAATACCTATTAAGTTATAATTAAATAATGAGGTACTAGGTCTCTTCTGATATTCATGCTAGGTCCACATCTAGAAGGGAATACGTTTTCTTAAGTTAACACTGTGTAATCTTTTCATTAATGTTTACAACGTATTTTCCGGTTTTGTGGTCTTCCAACAATAAAAAATAAAATAAAAAGTATGTAGTTAATAGAACTATCAACATTTATAATATTATGTAAAAAAATATATTATTACATAATTGTTTATTCTATTAGAATATCTAAGTCGTATCATCATATCACAAAATAATTACTAGTATATCATATCTTGATATAACCCTGCCGAGCGAAAAAGTGACACAGCGATTCTGAAACGGTTAGAGCAATGGAAGCTCTCGCGCGTTCATATGGTACATTCTAGCCTGCTCGCAATGGGTGATCGCCTTCTAGGTAAATATAATTGAAAGATCGCAGCGCTGTGCGAGTTAAATTGCACTTTATTGCGTTGTAGCGAGTCACTATTTATTTAAATAACTTTACTCAGTTATCCTTCTGTACTTGTACTATTATTTATTCTGTGACGCAGCGCAGTTGGCTGGTTTTTGTTTATTAAATAAATTTTTTAATTAACTATTTGGATGATATTTTTTCTATTTGGAATCGTAGTAGACAACCTTTATGCTTCGCCTCTTTATATTGGAACCCAGTGTGGTCCCATACAAATTTCATCAAAATTGGTTAAGTTTTTTTAGGAAATCGTTTTTTCGATTCGATAAACTTCTACGATCCAGGGTCTGCAGGAATCCACCGTGACTCTCTGTCTAAAGCAGTTTTCCTGGACCGCACGGTCGGCGATCCGCCGAGCGTTTCTAAGGTTAGAACTCACCCAAATCCTGTTCGTTGTGCTTGGAACCTGAGGGAATTACACTTATTCTTACACTATTGGCCAATATTGTTAAGAAAGCGCAAACCCGTTCTAGCCCGTTGCCGGCAGCCTCCGTTCGCCACCGTAGGAAACTTTTACTCCTTGTTCACATGCACCCGTCGTGCGTCCACTCATTCATATGCGGTCAATAAATTACACTCTAAATCAGCATCAATTCGCGGAATCCCGTCCGCGGTATGCGAGATTAACTAAACACGCAACCAATTACACTGATTTTATCTGATAACATATAAATTCATTGTTTTCAATAATAGCTACAAGGTAACCGGTCCGTCGGCCATTCCTTCGTTGAAGTGTCATTACATTTATTTCTCTAGACATCAAACTTCAAAAACATCAAGCGATCGATTGCCAAACGCAAAACAAAAGGGCCCAGTAGACGTTCCGTATGGACCGACCGACCCAAGTAAGCTGGGTGTAACCAACTATTGGTTTCGAACAAAACTATTTAGTTAACGTATACCTTGAGTAGATCAGCCGCCAGTTTGAGCACGTTGTTAGCGACGGTGAGCTGTTCCTTGCACTCGGGCCGCTGCTCCATGGCGAGGTGCAGGTTGATCTGCTCCGTGATGATGGCAGACAGGCACCCGCGGTACTTGCGGTTCACCTCGCTGCCGAGGGTCAACAGCCGCAGCAGGTAGATGCCGAGGCACAGCGACCACACCATCGCCTCGAGCAGCCACAGCCGTTCTAGTGTTAGAGAGTACTGGGGACAATTGAGTTTTACTGTTAATACACGATTGCCCAAAAATAGGAGTGTAATGTTTTTAGGGTTCATGTATGTATGGGGTATCGTCATCATCTCAGCCGGAAGACAGGGCTATATTCATGCTGTGTGTTGTAACTATATTTTGGCTTGTTGCATATAATTCAAAAACTAAAATATTTTTTAAATGGACAAAGCCATTTGCAATTTTTAACCTCAATTTGTGATATATTTCAACAACCCTCAACCAATTTAGCAAAATAATATGAATAAAAAATATATTATTGTTACCTACATTTATACCATATTCCATGAAGATAACTAGAAAATTTCAGTTGAACCAACAAACGCTGATTCCTCCAATATGAATGGGAGTCCTCACACTTTTGGACCATACTTTGCCATTGTAGGTATTGGTTTCATCATCAGGATGGTTTCAAAGTCAAAGTATTTATTAAAAATAGGCAAACTAATAGCAATTTTCTTAAATTCTTTTTTAATTGATAGGATATGCCTCAGTCCCATTTAAATTTCATGAGAATATTCCACCTCTATGGGTGGAAAATTAGAGAATGGCTTAATTTTATTAACTTTCACCCACTTTATAACGCGATATCTCCGTCAAATTTGGATCGATTATGAAGTTTATTTTTTATATATATAATTTGGTGAAGATCGGATGAAGACCTTCGGAGATACAAAGGAACTCCTCAATGGATAACAGCAAGTCACTTGCGACTGCTGTAATCGCATGTTCATGTATTGTTCACGCCACTCAAAATAGCGAAATAAATTTCTTTTACAAACTCAAGGCAATAATAATTTATATTTTTCTCATTGTTCACGATATGTTAAGTTTTGACTTGTATTAAATAAACTTTAAAAGTCTGTGCCGTTGATTTGGTAGACTTAAGAAAATTGGGCACCGACTTCCTTAACTGTTTCCCACATATGATTATTTTATTCACTTTAAGTCGTTTTTTTTTTAAAGTTTATTTTGTACATGTCAAAGCTTAACATATTATGAACAATGAGAAAAATATAAATTATTATTGCCTTGATTTTGTAAAAGAAATTTCTATTTCACGATATTGTTGCGCGGGTCGATTCTTAGAAAAACAGTAGATACTAAAATGTTCGAGGAGCCGCGGTCGGATGACGCAATACCTACATCTACAGGAACCTTCTGGAACACACCAGTGGAGCGTAGGTACCTACAGAAGTTTCCAGAGCGCGCAGTAGGTATATACCTACTAGCGCGGAAACATCAAAGGCGCCGGCCGGCCTACGGGTGCGGCGCGGCGGCGTGGCAACTTCAAAGGCGCCGCCAACCTTGAAAGTTCAAGTATCTACCGATTACTGCTGGTACATACGAGTACCTTCTGGAAACTTCCGTCTCGGTATAAATAGGGCGCGCATCGGCTGCCTGGGACAGTCGTGACTTGGCATTCGGAACGAACCGATCAAAGTGATTCGAAGCGAGTATTCAGTGATAATTGATTAGTGTGTACAAATATCACACAGGAAAAGGAAATAATACCCTTCTGACTCTACCGATGCTTCGGAAATACGCCTGTTAGAGAAGACGACAAACAAGGGGGATGTCATTTCAGGCGCGGTCGCAGCCTGAAATTTTGGAGGGGGACACTAATAATAAAATATGTCGCGTAAATTAGACTTTAATGCACAAAACATAACTTTAATACACACATTATAAAACAAATGAACGTCTTTTATTTTTATTGGAAAATAGGGTGAAAATATTGGAGACATCTCTGGATGAATATTTAGCCTGTCAGCCTCTCTTCTAACATGTTTGCTTTCAACCAAGTTTTTACACGTCTTAGCGTAGAAAATGATCTCTCTGCCGTGGCACCGCTTATAGGAAAGGTTGCCAGAATTTTCAGCAGTCTTTATATTTTGGTAGAGATCATCGTCGCAAAATTCAATTGTAGAAACACTTAGGAAATGTTGTGTCAATATTTTCTTTGATCTTCCGTTTCCTTTGAAATCCATAGCTGACACTCAGGGGCGTATTTTAAGATTTGGCGCCCGGTCTTATAAGGTTTGCTGGCCTATAACTTATAGAAAAAACCGGACAAGTGCGAGGGAATTCGCATGGAGAGATGTTACACGTGTTTGGATTACAGAAATCGGTCCAGTAGATTCGGAGCAAATTGGCTGTGATAAACGGACAGACAGACATACACGCAAGTGTCCTATAAGAGGTTCCATGTTTTTTCATTCGGACGTAAGGAACTCTAAAAAGTGAAATTCTTTGATTAATGATAAAAGCCCATAAGTAGGTACAATAAATTAAAGACCTTTTTTGTGATGCACTAATTGGTTAACGAATGACACTGTGATAATAATTAAGCGCGAGCGAAACAAGCGCGAAATTTTTAAACAATTCTATCAGTGCAAAATGAAAACATTGTTTCAAATCATGTTACGAGTATAAGGATAGATCATAGTAAAGTGCCTGTGAGCCGCTGCGAGCGCTTTTTATTTAGCTCTTTCTAGTATATGCTATACGCTTTTTATTTACTATTCTAGTATGTGTAAATCTAAAACATAATTCAAAATGAAGTAAAGAGGATAGATTTATCAAAAAACATACCTCAACTTTTTTACGATCGATATGCTCGGGATATCGATCGTAAAAAAGTTGAGGTATGTTTATTAGTGTAAACATTTAACATAATATGATTTAAAATCATATGAATACTAGTATAATGACTCCAAGTAAATAATTGCGAGCGAAGAAGGCGCGAATTTTTTAGATATTAATTTTATAAAATTTCTGGCAAGTCAATATACAATAAAATTAAAGATAGTTTACGAATTACGATTATGAAAGGCGCCTAAAGATGAGCACAAGCTGCAAATGGCGGCTGCCGCCGCCTGCCGCCCCGGGCCATGGCCCTAGGGTAAATACGCCTCTGCTGATACACTGTAACGACAGTGGCAGCAAGAACGCTCAAGAAATGGGAATACAACTCTGATGTTTTCTTCTTCTGTATGTTCAGATTGTGGCATAAAAATGCCTAATCCGAAAAGCTTCGTCTTCATATCCGCAGAAAGTCGGTCCTTTAGGTCAATCATGTTTTTTCTTAGTGTCCATCTCTATTTTCAACGCTGTTTAAACGGATTATATTGAGTATATTTCCAATAAACCAATAAATTACGCAGGTAGAATATAGTATGCAATCTTTATTACAACGAGTCTTATCGACATTTCCATAAAAAAAATAAAAAACCTGTTTCTTTGATGCGGCATTTAGGTAGCTCCATAGCTCGCGTGGAGTCCAGTCCTTCTGCGAGTCTCGGCTCCGTATATCAACACTGATAAAGATCGGTGTTGACATACGGAGCATCGCTCATCGCTCATGTGCGAGCGAGACAGCAATACATTTGTGCGCGAGCGACAGAGATAAGTATAGAGGGGTCATTGTACGAAGTTCTCTCTGTACCGTAAGCGGGCTTTAGATGGGCATTTGTAGACTTACCCGCAACAGCTGTGCACTGACGCAGGCCAGCAGCGTGATGGTGAGCATGAATGCAGCTGACACGATCACGTCCACTGAACGCTGCGGTCCGCGTCGCTGGAATAAACCGTCAGAATATTTTCTTAATATATACGATGTCATGTACTTGCAGAGCACCATTTTTTTTAATGTGTTTGTCTGTTCCCTTGAGGCGCTCTAGAGATCGGCGTGGGCCGATTTTTATGATTCTTACGTCAATCGATGTGTCATGTCTAGTGACAATCTTGCGAGTGTCACTAGACATGACAGTAATCAAAATTCAATATGGCGACAACTAGACGCCATATTGTGTAAAAGAATCGACGAACTATGTTAAGTTGGGTTTCATTAAATAGGTATTTGAAAATCATCTTTAGGTTTCTCTTATAATTTTTCATTTCGAATGGCCATTTAGGATCTATAACGATTTAAAGTTGGTTAGCAACCATTCTCACTTAAATTTTAACACGTTTTTACTAAGTCACATTCTTGTTTGTCTGTCGTTCCGGGTGGAATATTGCAACTCAAATTTCGAGCACTTCCAGATTAGCTGTCCGGCTGAAACTTTCAGGGTAGCTCACGACTCGATGACAAAACATTTTGAAAGAAAAAAAAACACTAGCAAGAAAAACGTGGTTTAAAGATTAGTTTTTTAATATACATTTTTACGGGTAGCGCTTACACCGCGGCATTTTTCTTACTTTTAGCATTTTTATAAAAATATAACTTCGAAAAAAATACGCCCGTAAGCGTAATTCAAAATCTTTGGCAGCAAAGAGGGTTTTTTTACCATAGACATCTGCATTATTGCCAGACTTGTTATTATTTCGTTTCTATGGCAACGTGTCATTCCGTTCTGTATTTTTGATACCTTTGATAGATTACATTATTGCAATTTTAGAAGGGATCTCAATTTTTTTGAAAAATAAATAACTGCTCATGTTACTCGCTGACAATGTAACTTTCTAATTGTGAAAGAATTTTTAAAATCGGAACAGTATTTTTTTATTTTATCCATTACAAACAAACAAACATACGAACAATCAAATCTTTCCTCTTTATACCTAGCATTAGTGTAGACTAGGTATTCGTTTGACCATGATCTCTCTTCATGGAAAGCTGTGATGTGGTTGCTTGCCTAATAGAATACCTATTCACTCTTTCACATTTGAGTTATAATTTACCGGAAATACTGACGTGGGCAGACCATTCCACTCCTTTGTAGTTCTTGTAATAAATGAAGAAGCAAACACACTATATTAAAACAATGGAAAAAATAAGTAAATAAAACCACTTCTAACCAGAGTATAAGACCACTTCTTACCCGTAAATAAGGCCACTTCGTACCCGCAAATAAGACTAATTCTTATCAGCAAATAAGATCATATCTTATCCATAAATAAGATCACACCTTATTCATAAATAAGATAATTTCTTATCACTAAATAAGACAACTTTTTATTCTAAATCTGGCAACTTATTACTCGTAAATATGACAACATCTTACTATAGATAAGACCATTTCATTCTCGGGTATAAGGTCATTTCGTATCCGTAAATAAGACCACAACTTATCCATAAATAAGACCACTTCTTACCCATAAATAAGACTACTTCTTACCCACAAATAATTCCACTTACCCGTAAATACGACCTAGTTGACAGCCAAGTCTTGATATTCCTGACGGTATTGAGCCTGAAGTGCGGCAGCTCGGACTTCCTGGCGCGCCGCGCCGACGTCAGATGTGAAAACAGTTTCGCGTACAGGAACCGTTGCTTGTAGGCGCGCTCGGCGACCGACAGCAGGAAGAACACGAGACCGCTGAGAGCGAAGCGGAGCACGCACGATAGCACGTTTGTTAGGACCTCCCTGGAAATTAAACACGAGCGTTGAGAAGTTAAGTCCTCTCGTCTTCGCCTGACGACAAAAGTCTTCAATCAGTGCGTCCTACCAGTCATGACCTACGGAGCTGAATCGTGGACACTCACGGTCAGACTAGTCCACAAATTCAAAGTCGCTTAGCGAGCTATGGAGAGAGCTATGCTTGGATTTTCTCTGAAGGACAAGATTCGTAATGAAGATATCCGACGGAGAATCAAGGTGACCGACATAGCTCGAAGGATAAGCAAGCTGAAGTGGCAGTGGGACGGTCACATTTACCCAAGAAGAAATAACCGCTGGGTTAGACGAGTTCTCGAGTGGCGACCATGTTTAGGCAAACGTAGTGTAGGACGCCCTGTGGCCAGATGACGACCTGCGAAAAGTGTCTGGAAGAGAATGGATGAGGAGAGCTGAAGACCGAGCTCAGTGGCGTGCATTAGGAGAGGTCTACGTCCAGCAGTGGACAGATATAGGCTGATGATGATGATGATGATGTTTAGAAGTTATTTCATTCACCCGAATCAAAGTTAATGGCAGCTGTGAAGTGCGCTGCAAGTACGGCTTCATGCTGCCCTTCACCCCTCCGACGCCCGCGCACTTCTTATACTTTGCTTTTGCGCAGTGCCTCGCGCCAACTTCACAGCCGCCATTAAGTTTGAATCGGGCTGTCCCACATCCCTAATTCAAGTCTGCCGGGGCCTATACCTCGACAGATTTACAGTCTTTGCTTTAGGCTTGATTCAGACGTACCACAACCACACCACGTGGGCGGGTGCTAATTTGTATGAAAATGATTAGTTTGATTCACACTGACCACATTTTTCCGTCGCGTTCGACCGCGTCGGCATTACCGACCATGTCGCAACCACCACGCAACCACCAGCAAAACCGCGCACTAGCGGCCGGCCACATCACAAACACAACGTTGCGTCGACGCAACGATACTGAGCGCACAAGCCCCGCGCCAGCGCCCTCCCCCCGATGGCAACAACAATGAGTTCTTTCAGTCAAGGCGTGTTTCCTCTACGAAAGCCGGAGTGGATCTGTTTGTTTGCAAACAACAGCCACAACGCAACCACATTGCAACTGCTAGCGACAACACAACCACATCGTCATTTTGTAGTTACCACATCGAAACTGCAAAAAGCCGCAGCAACGCTATTCACACCTAACCACTGCGTCACCACGTTTTGTCGCTGCAATGTGGTGTGGTTGTGGTACGTGTGAATGAGCCCTTCCTGTCACGGGTAATGAAATGCGTAAATATCCAAAATTTAAAGAATACACCATGTATACGATGCGCGCCGTATTTATACTCCCGAGTCATCCCGTGTTTTCTGGAAAGTTCTTGAAGATTCTCGCTCATTGCGTCATCCAGCCTTGTCGTACTATTTCTAAACGTCCCGAACCTTCTAGATAGTTTTTTTAATTACCGACCAGAGATCTACATTTTATCTAAAAATAGACCGTCGTAACTCTGCCCCAACCTAAGATATGCTCGTCCCCAGCAGTATGTGGTAGTCCAAAATCGGTACTCACCAGACATTATCGCCGCAAGCACCACCGACGAAAGTGGCCACCGATCCTTGGCTGTAATTGGCCACTGCCGAAGCCACGTAGGATGCCGTTGACAGAGCTTGCACTTCTTCCTCGGTCCTTGAGTCTTGTTCTATTGACACCTGAAAAACAGGTAAAACAATCTGTTATGGTTATAGAAATGTACGAGGGGTTGGTATTTATGTGAAAGATAAACAGAGTTGCGGCAGTCATTAGAATTCCCACCCACAAACCGCCATTAGCCGTTATAGCTCGCTCCGCTCATGCCACCGCTTATCAGAAGATTTCCGCAGTAGAGTCGCCAACAATGCAGTCGTAAGAGGGGCGCGATCAGAGCCACTGCGGCTGCCATTAGAAGCCCCGCCTACTAGCAACCGTCGCTGTCGGCCTTTGTCGCTCACTCCGCTCATGACCACGTATCAGCTGATTTCTGCAGTAGAGTCGACAACTATGCTAAAATGAATAGAAGTAGTCGCCAGGGCGAGAACAGAGCCACTGCGGCTGCCATTAGAAGCCCCGCCTACTAGCAACCGTCGCTGTCGGCCCTTCTCGCTCGCTCCGCTCATGCCACCGTGTATCAGCTGATTTCCGCAGAAGAATCGACAACTATTCTACAATTACTAGAAGCAGTCGTAAGAACGCGAACAGAGCCACTGCAGCCGCCTTTATAACCCGGCTTACTAGCAGCCGTCGCCATCGGCCCTTTTCGCTCGCCCCGCTCATGCACAGCAGTCGACGACTATGCTAAAATTACCAGAAGCAGACGCAAGAAGGGCGCGAACAGAGCCACGGCGGCTGCCATCAGCAGCCCCGCCCATAAGCCGCCGTCCGCCGCCATCACGCGCTCCGCTCGCGCCACCACGTACCAGCTGATGTCGACCGCGGACAGCTCAGCCCGCAGAGTGGACCCGCGTTCCCACATCGTGCATTTCACTGTGGACATCAACCTTAGAAGATACATTTACTACTGTTTACTTTGATTTAGAATGTTAATGATTTCCTCAAATGATGCAGGTTTTAATAAACAGCTCTATTTTATGCCCCGTCATTCATTTTTCTGTAAAACTTTTACATATTTCAAGAACACGTTTAAGGTGTATGGTGCATGACATGAGTTTCACTAGATGTCGCTAATGACAATATAAGCTTAATTTTTTTCTTTGGGTCTTAAATTGCAGTCAGGTTAGATTTAAAACTTTATTCGCAGTTAAAACACTATACGATGTTAATGTTTCATCAATAGTTTTCATTGTCAAACTAATATTTTAACCACAGTCGTTCCCTAAAAATTTAGGTTCAAGATCTGAACCCAAATTTATAAGGAACGAATACGGTTAAAATATTAGATTTAAAATTGAAACTTAAGATTAAATATAATCATTTACACGGTAATATAGCCGCCAGTAAAGTTTTGAATCGGATCTGATAGCAATTATAAGCCAAAAAATAATAGTTATGCACATGTTGTCATTTAGCGCCATCTAGTGAAACTCATGTCGTCGACCACCTTAAACTTTCATGTTCCGAATGCAAAGTTATAGTTTTCGAAATATTATTAGTAGCACCAATGAATGGAATCACCCAGAACACTAATTTAAAAAACAATTACAAATAGTGAGAGTACAAAATACTCAAATACTAAAACATATATGGCTCAAAGCGAGCGGTCGTGCAGAACCGGTTTTTTGTATCGTATAATGGTAACCCAAGCTACCGCTCGAATTTGGACTTTATATTGTGCAGACCATGTTCATAACATTGATAAGCAATTGCATCGATAGGAACAAAATGTTCTGGGTTTGCAGATTCTATGTATATATAAACATGAGGCGTTCAAGGCATATTTTGATGAACTGGACCATATTTACCTGTATCGCTGGTAGGATCGAGTATAGCGAACGGATCCCAAGAGCTGTCGGCCGCGTAGTTGAATCCAACGTCAGAGTTACCCTCCTCTGACTGAGAGCAGTAGCTGCTTTCTTCACCTGGGCCAATGTTGACAATGTTTCAATCGGAGGACAGTCGGACAAGATAAGGACAGTTGAGCAAGATCATGACTGTTGGACAAGATAACGACAGTTGGACACGATAAGGATAGTTGGACAAGATAAGGACAGTTGCGCAACATGATGACAGTTGGACAAGATAAGGACAGTTGTTCAAGATGAGGACAGTTGGGCAAGATGATGACAGTTGGACAAGATGAGTACAGTTGGACAAGATGACGAAACATGGAAAATATGAGGACAGTCGGACAAGATAAGGACAGTTGGGCAAGATGAGTACAGTTGGAAAAGATGAGGAAAGTTGGAAAATATGAGGACAGTTGGACAAGATGAGGATATCTACACCAATATATAAAAGTGAAACGTTGTTTGGGGAGCTTTCACGCGATAATGGCTGGACGGATCTTAATGAAATTTGGAATTGAGATAGCTTATACTCTGGAATAACACATAGGATACTTTTCTTCATCATCATCAACATCACTCTCAAACGGCTGAACGGATTTTGATGAAATTTAGAGTGTAGAACCCTGGGATAACACAGATGATTTTTTTATCATCACCATCATCATCATCCCTCATGTGGGAAACCACGAGGTGCAGGTAGTTATGTATAAAATTAGTAAACTACACAGCGCATGCAGACAGTTTTAGGCACTCTGTTCGAAAGTAAGATTTTTGTTTTAAATTTTACTTTAGGTACAAGACGCCACCCTACACTTATTTAATGGTTATATATTTTTTGACCAAAAAATTGATTAAACCGATAGAGTTAAAAACGAATTAATTAATCTCAAAAATAAACAATAAACGATTTTCTATTAAAAAAACGACTTCAAACTAATGTAAACTCAATGGAAAGAAAGTAATAAACACAGATAATTAGTAATAACGACAGCTAACATGAACACAACTAACACAACAAAATCATAACAATTAAATATTGCTAAAATAACAGCACCCACTTTGAACGCTTGTTCATGTTTTTTTTGCCAAAACTATAATGTGGTGAATTATTCCGGCACCACAGTAAAATAAATAATAAAACTTTATTGAGATTTATTTCAGCAAGGTTCATAATTTTTGTAGTAAATTGTTAAAGTGGTATATTTGAGCAATATTAAATGCGTAGAAACATAAACATATTTAATTTTAAATGATTGCCGTTGTGTTCAGGTATATTAACTAAGTATAATAAGACACGTATGTAATGTGACACTTTAGATCATTATACTCCAGAATATTTTTTATTGGTATATGTGTCCTCTATCCAATATATGTAGGTTTCATTGTGCACCGCAAAGTCAAAAAAAATATATATGGAGGTCTGACCACTATGCCAAAATCTTCAAAAGCCCTTTAGTACTTTTGGTTAGATACCCATGTCTAACTTATATGAATATTACGCATTTTTATCAATATTACGTACATACGCATCAACTTTTTAACCTCTTTTTTTTTAAGTCGGTTGATATTAAGAACCATCCAAAACTGAGGATATCTCAGCAATATGAGTCAACAGTTATACAAACAAAATTGAGCAACCTCTTAATTAAAGTCGATGAAAAAATACAGCATTCTTTGTTATAAAGTCGATTTCAAAAATTGCGCCACCTCTTTATTATTTTAAAGTCGATTAAAAAAATAGAGACTCCTATTTATTAAAGACGATTAAAAAAAATAGATCCTCCTCTTCATTAAAGTCGGTTAAAAAAATAGAGCAGCCTCCTTATTAAAGTCGATTTAATAAATTGAGCCTCCTATTTCTTAAAGTAGATAAAAAATATAGAGAATCCTCTTTATTGAAGTTGATTAAAAAATAGAGCCTGCTCTTTATTAAAGTCGATTAAAAATTAGAGCTACCTCTTAAATAAAGTCGATAAATAAAATAGAGCCACCTCTTTATTAAAGTCGATAAAAAAATAGAGCTACCTCTTAAATAAAGTCGATAAATAAAATAGAGCCACCTCTTTATTAAAGTCGATAAAAATCTTATTAGTCCATTTATTCTGCGGCTCTTTATTAGTCCATTAAAAGTAAGTATGAACACAAATTACAATAAATGAAAATATGCAGTCAGGAAAACAATAAAAGAGTGTGGTAATAATCTGGTTACGACACCCAAAACTGTACGCCCGCGCTTTTTCTACCATGTACCAGTAAAACAGAACAATGCTTACTGTTAGTAGTTTGCCCAACCCAATCAGACATGGTATGGTGCGATGGTAGCGCGATGCTCGGCGCCGACGCCGAACATTCGCCGTCTGACGACGACGTCTGGTAGTTCTCTACCTTCTACGGAAAGTGTACGCATTAGACACATTGTGTGCGAGAGAGTGATCGTGATAAGCAAGTTGAGACAGATATAGATTCGTGCTGAAACACTTGCAAAACCTGCGCCAGGAAAAACGATTTGAAAATGGCGTCCATTGTTTTCGGGATGATGTCGTCCTCATAACCGACTAATATATAAAAGTATATGTTTGACACTAAGGTTTGTTTCAGAATATTATATCATTAAGCGCCTAGTTGTCATCCATCACATAAACTATGTGGACGATAAAACTATCGAATAATTTTACATCACATTTTACACCATTAAGGTTTCTTGATACAACCCATTTATTGCCGCATAATTGGTTTCAGTAAATCCACGATGAGTAATTAATTAAGCTGGAATTGACAACAAAGCAAGAAAATTTTAATTTGGCGCGCTGTGCGAAACGTTGCACCAATTTCTTCTTCTCCGTTATTCGGACAGCGAACTGGAAACGTGGATTCGTTATATTATTATTATAGACTTATAAAATCGAAGAGTGTTTGATCGGTGATTGTGAAAAGCAAGTGTTCATTGAAAAGATTAGTTAGTAAGCATTAGTGGAACATTCTGAAACCAACGTTAAGTGAGATAAGCGTGCGTTTGGACGCCATTTTACAGCTTGTTTCAAAAGCGCTTGTTGTTGTACAATTATCTATTCTTTTAAAAAAGCAATAAGTACGAAAAAGTCTGTACAAAGATAATAAAAAAAATAGGTCTATGGTACTTAAAATAAGCTACTGAACATTAATATAACATTTTTTTAAATCATGTCTGTTTGTTTGTTCGCGCATCACATAAAAACCACTGGACCGATTGCGATGCGGTTTTCACTTCTGGACAGCTTAGGGATTGACTTAAAAACTGGGGTACTTGGTATCTCAATCCGGTGAGTAGAAGCCGAGCAATCGATAAACATATGACGGCTGAAGGAATTTTGATCAAATGTTGGTATGTTGGTATTTTAGGTCCTGGAATAGCAAATAGAGTACTTTTAAACTAGAGAAATGACCACGCGTGCGAAGCCGCGGGCATCAGCTAGTAACTTAATAAACTGCCATCAAATGTCATCTAGGAAAATTACGGGCCTGTGCGTTTCGTTTAGCGCCAGCCGTATAAATATGCCAAAAAAGTACGAGAGACATATTATTGTTTGTTTAAACCGTGACTGCAGTCTATGAGTTTCTTTCAAGCTGAAATTAAGGCATGCATTATACACGTTCACAAAGCTCGATAGCTACCTTGCTTGAAGTGATGTAAATTCCTGCCCTCTATCACCTACGTTTAAATTAAATTGTTAATAAGATAAAATACAATACAATGGCAGCAATTCGGACATAACACTCCTTAAACTAAACTAGATTTCATCATCATCAACATCAGCCTATATCTGTCCACTGATGGACATATGCCTCTCCTAATGCACGCCACTGAGCTCGGTCTTCAGCTCTCCTCATCCATTTTCTTTCAGCCGCTTTTCACAGGACGTCACTCCATCTGGCCACAGGGCGTCCTACACTACGTTTACCTAAACGTGGTCTCTACTCGAGAACTCGTCTTCCCCAACGGTTATCAGTTCTTCGGGAAATGTGACCAGCCCACTGCAACTTCAGTTTGCTTATCCTTTGAGCTATGTCGGTTACCTTGGTTCTCCGTCGGATATCTTCATTACGAATCTTGTCCTTCAGAGAAACTCCAAGCATAGCTCTCTCCATAGCTCGCTGAGTGACCTTAAATTTGTGGACTAGTTTGACCGTGAGTACGTTTCGGCACCGTAGGTCATGACTAGTAGGTGTATGGTAGGACGCACTGATTGAAGACTTTTGTCTTCAGGCACTGTAACTAGACTTAATTTCTTGAAATGTAATTTAAACCTTGTCGACTTCGTAACAAGGTCGTTTTGACCCTGGCATCTATTCTTACCTTACGTCAATTTAAGATGCACCGTTTAAAATAACGTAATTAAAACAGTTTTTTTACACGCTGTCTCAATACGTTATGAGACAGCGTTTGGACAAACCGAGACTCTTGACGCGTGGATAGTAGATTTTACGCTGACAGGCTTTAGTGACAGTTTAGTGGTGTTGAAGAATTGCCAGGGAAAAAAAAGACCTCATGATAAGGTTTAAATTATATTAAGAATAGTTTAGTTTATGGAGTGTTTTGTCCGAATCGCTGCCAATGACTGTTTGATATGTAGCATGATTATATTTACCTTTTTCTTCTTGATATTTCCAAATATTTCCTCAATGGATTCACGGCGTGTTTCTTGAGCCCATTTGCCTCTAAACCTGACGCCAGCTCTTTTTCTCGAACTGGGACTGCTCATAGGAATAGCCCCTTCTGAATCTTGTTCAGATTTCTCATCATCGTCTTTCTTCAAATTTCCCTTTCTTTCATTAGTTTTAACAGCTTCAATAGGATTCTCAGTCAATGGTTTCTCTGCAGAAACTTGAACAGTTTCTTTATTAGTAGCTTCTCCATTTGGAGCTCTGTTAAGTTCAGTCTTCACTTTATTATCGTTATCACTAGCATTCGAGTTGTTATCATTACCGTTGAGGCTTTCGAAGCCATCGTCACCGTCCGCGAATATAGCTCTAACTATATTGATGTGTTGATTTTGTCTAACGTTAAATGATTCTAAATGTTTCTTCGTTAATATGTTAGGTTTGTATCGAAGAGACGAACTTGGCGTAGCATCGTCTGGCGGTGGGGTGAATGTGACTATAGGAGCGTTTTCTGGCTTCTTCCAAGCCATGTAATCCTCGTCATCCGAGTCCTTAGCCTTAACTTTAATCAATGGTTTGTTCTTAATAGGAGCCTCTAGGATTATCACATTATCTTTAGTCAGTTCCTGCTTCCGCTTTCTGGAAGGAAAATATAACCAAACATGAACGCTCAAACGTGCGCGCCCATACCTACACGCATTACGAACGCACCCGCTCTTTCTACATTTCAGGACACCGAGTATATCATGTTGTGCAAGCATATGATGCTTATGCTAGCAACATTAACAATCGTCATAGCATTGTATGTCTATAATTTTGGAAAGATTACCTCAGTCCGTTTTCAACAAGTTCTGGGCGCGTTTGCCTGCGTCTGAATTTAGCCGGCTTCGTGGAAGGAGTCTTGCTCTGGCTAGACGTGGCGCAACTCTCCGCGGAGCCAACACCGCTACCACCATCACATTCCGATCGGGGACGCCTGTAGCACGAAACGTTACTTTATTCTGAGTACTCTTCTATTTAGAAACAGTTACTTATACTCTTAACGATGTTTTAAACCTCATTTTACAGGCTTCTCCACAAATAGGACTTTAATGTGTCTACTTTTAAACTTTTTCTATTCAAGCCGTAACAAATTGCAATCGCTCGTCGCGTCGCTTATATCTTGAGTATTGGCATCATAGTAGAAGACACGCCCCGATCAGAGTGAATAGTGCATCGTCATTTTTCATCAGAGAGAGATGAACGTATATTTGTAGACTGGCGTAAAAGGTTAAAGATAAAGTAATCGTCGCCTCATTGGTTATTTGTCCTATCTACCATTGGTTAAATTTTACAGTAGAAGAGATTTTTGCTCTATTTAAAAAGAAAAGACTTTATTGTCTAGATTTGAAGGCATTTCTAACACGAGTTACCTATGAATTGATAGTTATAATTTTCATATGAAATAGTAATTAATTATACCTTATTTCACAGGTTTTTATGTGAAGATAGAACAAACATGCACAAAAAATAATACAAATATGGACTTAGAACATTACCTCATTAGAGATAGGACAAAGTGACTGTTTCATTTATGCGTGCTTATTTGTTCCAGATGACACGACGTCACAGGCTGTGATTGGTCGATTGAGTAGACATAGAACATTCAAGCACTCAAAATCTCTTATGATGTAGGATATAAAACCAGCACTGGACATAGTACAAATAAGCACAAAATTTTCATTACGATGTCGTGTCATGAATAAAATTTAAATGCTCTTTTTGTTGCGTTTTAAAAGAAAAAAGTTTTGGATTGAAATTTAAGTCTTAACAATAATTTATATAGAGTAATTTCCGAAAAATTTCGTAGATAGAACAATAAAGCACTCAGGCGACGTAATGTGATATAGAAGGTTCCTAGTGCCTACCTGAAATATCGTGGCAGTTTTCTGCGATAGGTAGTACGAGGCCGCACTCGGGCTAGCTCCATTTCAGTCGTGCTGACTATTTGGGAATGCACAACGCTGAGCACCAACATCAAACCAAGAGGCACTAGCCAACTGTTTGGCTAAAAATAGAAAAATAATTTAAGAATGGACAGACATTGCTTCGTGATTAAATCATGAAATGGAGATGTTTATTCATAATCAGATTATATCTACATCCTACGGACTGCGCCACAATATTTTATCTAAAATATTTGTTTTTATTATATATTTACATCAATAAATTATTTTATATTTGTTATGCGTTGCGTGCGTCATTATAAACATAAATAGGTATGTTGTCTGTAGCAATTATTAAACTTTCACGAATTGAAAAAAGTATTGTCTAGCGTACTTAAAATAAGCTACGGAATAAGATTAGAACATTTTTTTAATTCATCTTTCTGTTTGTCTGTATGTTTGTTCGTGCATCACGTAAAAACTGCTGGACCGATTGCGATTCGGTTTTCACTGTTGGATAGCTTAGGGCTTGACTTAAAAACTGGTGTACT
This sequence comes from Alsophila aescularia, assembly GCA_946251855.1. Classification (NCBI taxonomy): domain Eukaryota; kingdom Metazoa; phylum Arthropoda; class Insecta; order Lepidoptera; family Geometridae; genus Alsophila; species Alsophila aescularia. Next base: position 19,113,911 of record OX276379.1, read on the forward strand.
TGGTATCTCACTTCGATAAATAAAAGCCGAGCAATCGATAAAAATCTTTTTGACGTCTGAAGGATTTTTGATCAAATGTTGGTATATTGGTATTTTAGGTTTTGGAATAGCACACAGAGTACTTTTAACCTAGAGAAAAGACCACGCGTGCGAAGCCGATGGTAGCTAATGCGTTGTAAATATTGCTAGTGTTTACTCACATCGACATCCAAACCATCAGGCGATAAGAAGTACAAGGAAACATTGACGAGTTGCATCAGCCATAGAGAGAGAAGGAACTTGGCGCAGGCTGGCGAGGTCTGTTGAGCCCACCACTGGAACAGCACCGGCAGGAACACGAGGCGCACCAGCGCGAACCACACCACGCGGCGCATGCCCAGCGTCGGCTTGGCTTTGGGGAACGATGACCCTGGGTATGAGGATGGAGTCATTAATCATATGAGTATAGTACAGTCGGTTTGTTACTAACGGACCACCCAAACCTACCTGGTCTACCTGGGTGGCCAGTTAGGAAAACTTGATCTTAACCGATCACCAGCTGTCCACCTAGTTTGTCTGTTTTTTTTTCATTCCCACCCTTCCCGGTAGTGCCCCGGCCTTATAATAGCTCTAACCCTTCTCATCTCAGTCTAAGGGTGCTGTGATAACAGCGCTGCCAGACATTTTACAATCCTTGGTCCGCAATGACTGCAATGCTGGCCACGCTGTGATGGCCTCGAGCTTTGCTTAGCTGCATTCTCGGCCATCATCTTCGCTGCCAGCAACGATGTGTCTTTCTACGACATTATGACATTTTGAGAACGTGACATTGTACGACGAGACGTTTTAAATGAATGTAACTTTTTATGTACATTTAATTTTTTTGGCTAATTTTTCCCAAAAATGAAAAACTATTTTTTATTCCATTTTTAAGTTTGTTTTTCTTTTGCATTTCCTCTTTCTAAGTACAAAATTAAAAATTAATAAAAAAACTCTTTTTATTGCTTTGTCATCGGTTTGTGAGCTACCCTGAAAGTTTTCAGCTGGATAGCTAATCGGGAAGTGCTCGAAATTTGAGTTGCAAGATTCCACCCGTAACGACAGACAGACAGACAAGAAAATGGCTTAATAAAAACGTGGTTAAAAACTACTGATTACGTTCCGCCGTTCTGTTTTTATTATGTTCCGTTTACTTTTTACTCTAAAGGATCCAAAATTCAGCACAGCCAGAAAAAAAAACTGGCGACACTGTGTGAGAACTAGCACAGGGCATTCAGAAAATCGGCAGCAGCTTTTCATGTGTCCACCTCTAATGCGATCACCACCCACCCGCCTGCCGAGCGTGGTGTTGAGTCAAACACCGCCTACATTGGGGAAGCTCTATGTCCATCAGTGGACATCTCCCGGTAGATAATGATGATTGATTCCTACCTTCACTAATCCGATGTACATCACACCAAAAATTATTCTGTACCCACACCTCTAAATTCAATTTAATTTTTATTTTATTCCAGGACAAAAAGTACCCTTTCAACCGACTTCAAGAGGAGGTTCTCAATTCGAGCCGTATGTTTTTTTTTTGTATGTATGTTGCGCGATATCTCCGGCAATTGATGATCGATTTTAAAAAATATTTTTTTATTGTATAGTGTGCCTCAGGGGTAGTCCCATTTAAATTTCATGAAATTATTCCACCTGTAAGGGTGGAAAATTAGGGGTTGACTTACTTTTATTAACTTTCACCCACTTCATGACGCGATATCTCCGTCAAATGTAGGTATTTTATTTTATTTTAATAGAACAGTATATGCTTTACGCATTGTCCCATATATTATATAATTTGGTGAAGATCTGATGAAGACCTTCGGAGATACAAAGGAACTCCTCAATGGATAACAGCAACTCACTTGCAATTGCTGTAATCGCATGTTCACGTATTGTTCACGCTACTCAAAATATGGAAATAAAATTAACGTTAAAAACAAGTTAAAACCGACTGATTCCCACATAAGATTATTTTATTCATTTTGAAGTCGGATTTTACATACAGCCGTCAAATACTTCTTACCGGTTGCTCGTCTTCAACATATCGGATTGAGACACAAAATACATCAGATTTTAAGACATAACCTAAGCTGTCCAACAGTGAGAGCCGCATTTCAATCGTCCAGTAGTTTTACGTGATGCGCGAACAGACACAAAAAAATATATATTTAATAACGGATCACGGACGGGATATAAACCCGCATACATCCATGTCTCTGCGGGGCACATCATCATCAGCCTGTATTCGTCCACTGCTGGACATAGCCCTCTCCCATGGCACACTATTTGGCACTTCGCATCCATTTTCTGCCAGCAACCTTGCGCAGATCGTCTCTCCATCGAGCCAGGCGTCTTATACTACGTTTGGCAATTCGCGGTGTCCACTCGAGAACACGTTTACCCATCGGTTCTGCGGCTGGTATGGCCAGCCCACTGCCACTTCAGCTCGCTAATTCTCAGAGTTATGTCGGTATAGTCCGAATCGAAATTAATGCCGGCTGTGAAGTTGGAGCGGAGCGCTGCGCAATAGCAAATATTAGGTATACGCAGGCGTTGGAGGGGTGAGGGGATGCGCGCTGCCGCGCTAACAGCGCACTTCACAGCCGCCATTAAGTTTGGTTGGTTCTCTGCTGGATCATCTTTAACCTCTGTGCTATCCTCTATCCAATTCGGCTACCGTGACCACTGCATCGTAATCCAAAGGAGGATGCCAGCTTTCGGCTTCCAAGACTTTTAAATGTTAAATGCCGCGGACACGAAATCTATCCACATTATTGAGTATATAAAATAATTTAATTCATTCTTATTAAAACAATAACATTCTGGAACTGTTATTAAAATAAAAACAATTAATGTGAATAGAAATGACCGGAAATAGCTGTGCAAGACTTTTAAAAGTTAAATGCTGCGAACACGAAATATATCCACATTATTGACCATATAAAATAATTTAATTAATTCTTATTAAAACAATAACTTTCGGAAACGGTTATTAAAAAAATAGGAATTAAAATGGATAGAAATGACCGGAAGTTGCTGTGAATTGATACTAATTACGAATCATAGCGTTCATTATAACTCGTAATTAGTGCAAATAAACTATTAATAAATCGATAAACAAAATCGATTTAAAAATAATCTACAGGCTATCTTAGTTTATTCTAATAGAAATCATTTCAGTATATTATTTTATGATATTAGAAATAACAACAATAGACGCATACGTATTTTTTTATTTTGCTTATACGTTAATTCATTATTTGTTATAAATGTTTCAGTGGTTTAGGTACCAAGCTCATGACAAGAGCCGAGAAGGCCCAGGGTTCGATTCTCAGATTGAGTACCTAAGTGCCTACTACTATAGCAGGTATAGGTCGGTAAAAATACTTTATAAATGATATTAAACATGATCGTAAAGTACCTACATAATGTATCAGTTTAATATTAGATTTCAATAATATCTTGGCTATATTATTCTCTTGACCATAAACCGTGTCATAATCTAACGAAAGACACATAACCACAAAAGTTAAAATTATTTCCTCATTACTTATTTTTGAATAGTTCCCAGAAAAAACTAATAACACACAAAAGCTTTTAACATAATGCTTTAAAAATACTGTTCAGTTGTGTCCGCGATAATTTTACATCGAGCCTAAGTCACTTTGGAGAACTGGCATAGTCCTTTGTCCATTAGTTTTCTCAACCGTCTTACGGGGACGGTAACGCCATCCATTGGTACTATTCTGAACTGACTAACCGAACACGGCTAATATTGATTGACGGCCAATAAAGTGTTTATTATTATTAACTTCGTGTAGGAAAGATAACGAATCCCAGTTTTTTTAAGATTTTGGCCTTTAACGCCTATTTAGCGTATATATATCTAATAATTTTCTCAAGGAAAAATAAGCAGGCATAACTGTCAAAAAATAAGAAAGGTATTTTTAGTCCCCATAGACTTTTGTATTATTACCTTCATTGTACCTACTTTTTGTTACATTACTGCTTTATTATAAGCATGGAAAAACTATACATCTATACTTATAATAAAACTGTAACAGGTCCATTACTGTACTTTGAAGATATTTTGAAATTACCTAACTGTATATTCGATACTGGAGCCAAAACAGTTATTTTTTTCATTTTTGTCTGTCGGTCTTTATCTTGGCCGCGCATCACGCCGCAACTAATGAATTAATTCAAATGAAACTTGGTATGATTTGAGTTCATATACGAGGTAAGACAATGGATACACTTCATCCCAAAAAAATAAAGGGTTCCCACAGGATAGGGCTTGAAAGTTATTTAAAAGAACACGTATCAAGCTGAAACTACCGGACGGATTTTGATGCAACTTGGCACAGTCGTAATATGATGGGTTAAAATTAAGGATACTTTTTATCCCGAAAAAAAAAGAAATGTTCCTACGGAATAGGGGTCCAAAGTTATGTTAATTTTGAAGTAATAAAGATAAAGATCCGCCAGTAGCAACCCTCGGTCTCCGACTGACATTAGACATCAAACTCGAAAACAATGCTTCGATACAGTACTGCCCGTAAGGACTATATTTAGGTTTACCATTAGGTATTCGTGCCTAAACATATGAGTGAGACCGGCCTGCTTGTGTGCTCGAAAAAGCGCTCATGGCTATGTGTGGGTGATACGGAAGGCACGCGGCAGTTGCGCAGGCGCGCGGTGTGTGGGTAAGGTAACTATGATTTAATCTGTATGAGCCCGACATTCAAAGAGATCAGCGGACGTGCGGTCACATACGTCGCAGTGTCACTGGTGTGGCTAACAACCATAGACATTTCTTACTGTCGTTGCTGACAACGAGCAACGTTGCTCGAAGGGCTACGACACGAGGCAACGCGTCCCACAGAAGTTACAAACGATGAAGTGGGTATACTGGTTTTAGTTTGAAACTCGCACACTAGATGGCGATAGCGTCGTAAGTGCAAATTCCTAAATCGCGCAAGCGTTTGTCTAATGTAATCGAGTGGTCTCGGCAAACATCGTTTTCCGTACATGTTCGGTTCTGATGAATACCTTCGTCTACACTAATACTTACAGACAGCCGGGTGTGTGTTTACTGTTTAGACACCTGGCTGTATAAAGGCTATTAGATTTTATTTTTGTTTTATAATACATTTTGTTCAATTTCAATAGAAATTGAACGCTCTTGATATTTTTTGACAGACTTGTTATTATTTCGTTTCCTCGGCAACCTGTCCTTACAGCAAGTAATCAACATTTTCCAGTTTTCCCGTGGAAACTTACAATTTTCCAGGATAAAAAGTATGCTATGTTTTATTCCAGGGTATACGCTATTTCCATTCCAAATTTCATCAAAATTCGGCCAGCCGTTATTGCGTTAAAACTCCCCAAACAAACAAACAGACAATGTTTCACTTTTATATATTGGTATGGATAGGTACCTACTTGTTTGCAGCGCAGAAGTCACTGCGTGCGTACGTTTTGATTTTAAACAATTTTTAATGACGTTGTTTAAAGACTAAGTTTACATTTCCGATTCAAAAATTAAATTACCTAAAAGTTTCCTTCATAGTTAGCCCCAGGCTTAGGACTGGCTACAATAAGTTTAGATATCCCACAGCACACTGCTATTGACTCGTGACATATTGTTTATAATTAATTAATTACTAGTAATTATTTATATTTACCCTTATTTTTAATCAAAAGTATTTTTTATGAACACTAACAAAAAACAAACCATAAGTCATAATTTAACGAGCGAGTCGCGATCACAAAACTTTCTAAACTGATTTACAAATGAAGAAATTACACTTCCACAGGTGCCACATGAACTTATGACCTTGACCACAGAATAAATAACAGTACAAGTACAGAAGGATAACTGAGTAAAGTCATTTAAATAAATAGCGACTCTCGCTACAACGATATAAAGTGCAATTTAACTCGCACAGCGCTGCGAGCTTTCAATTATATTTACCTAGAAGGCGCTCGCCCATTGCGTGCAGGCTAGAATGCACCGTATCACAACGCGCGACAACTTCCATTGCTCTAAACGTTTCAGAATCGCTCTGTCCCTTTTTCGCTCGGTAGGGTTGTATTAAGATATGACTAGGTACTTATACTACTAATTATTCTGTGATATGTTATGACTTAGATATTGTAACAGAATAAATAAGTAATAATTTATTATGTTATTACTTATTATTATAAATTAAAATAGTTCTATTACATGCAATGACATTCTTATCAGAATAGACCTAGTACCTCATTTTTACTACCTATCTATCCCGTTTTCAGAACGCCGATATGTTTAGTGAGATACCTACCTACGTACCTACTACCTACTTTTAATATCCTTTGGAAGCGTAAAAAATGACAATTCGTCATTTCTATCATTATTCAAACAGCCGAATGCTATGTAGTACATTCTAGCTTTCTTCTTGGTACTCATAATTAAAACACGAATAAAATTTGTCAATAACTTTACGTAAGTAGGTACTTTATCGCTAAGTACAAGGCGCGCGACTCATCGAGCGCACGCTTGACACTCGACTGAACGGACCCGAATATTGCGCCCTCGAATTTATTTGTACTTGTTGCGGAGTGCGACCGCCCTGCCTTGACCTAAAAATTATTTTTCAATAAAAGCATATGGGAATGTCTCGCTCTTACACGCAGCGTAACTTAATCATGCTATTCCGGTTGTGTCCTGATTGTCCTCACGCTCGTAATATTTCGGTAACATTCGGGTGTACTCTTTACGAAGCGAGCCGTGATGTAATTTGCAAATACATACTCATAGTTTAGTCAGAATAAATAGTTATTGTAAAACCAATACAGTGTTTCAGGTATTGAACAAACCGAATACCTATAACTATTTAAGGTTTGTAACGTCTTTAAGTTGGTGTCATACAAATTTGGTGATGATCTGATGAGGATCTTCGGCGTGATGAGCAGAATAGCTCCTCAAAATGCAGTAAATTGCTCACCTGGTTTCTATTCTACCAGTGGAATCAACCCTTTACCTACTAGGTAGGGATTGATGGAGCACCTTGGTTATAAATGTTAATTTAACAATTGGCGCTACTGTGCACCGCTAGATTGTTTGCAAAAAAGTTTGTGCGCGCGAGATCTACAGCTCACAGAGCCACTAGTTATTTGTATTCAGATTCAAAGAAACAAGACAAGCCAGACGCCCCTTTAGAGACACGAGAGCATCGAGCTAAGTCATCAATAACTGATGTAATGCAAGGAGGTGCCTATGTTGACATAATCCTCCTCGACTCCTTCCGAGCGGTTCAGCGCACCTCAGTGGCAATTTTTTAAACTTCCCCAATGGTTCAGTGCCACTGGGTGGCACGTAATTATATATATATATTTTTTAAGGTTTCGAGTGGTTCCGTATTAAAATTCCTATAAAATCGATCGTTGCTCTTATCGATAAAAAACTTCGGTTATTAGCGTGTCAACAGTTCAAACAAAGATACACATATAAAATTATTTTTTTATGTTGATAGATTAGCTAAAATAATTAAATAAGTTAAAAAAAGGCATTTTTAAACAAAATTGAAATAATTTTAAAAATATTTTATTAGTGTTTTGTAAGAAAACATAGTGTTTTTTACCTTTTGTTAACTAAAGAAATGTAAAAAAACCTGTTTTATTTATAATTAATTTTATATCTATTTTGGCAGGAAAATGGCGGGAAAATTTCATTTTTTTGCATTCAAATTGCTGTAGGAAAATATTTTTCGAACACTTAGTGTTAAAATGCGGTCCTTGGTCGGTGAACACTTCAACGGGCATACCATAGTTATCAATTTACTAATCAGGCTTTTACCAATTCTGAGAAATCTCAAGTTGAATGGGCCGGCGCTCAACTTACGTGCCGCGGCGCAGAATAGGTCAAAACCGTTAAACCTCCTAACTGGAGGAGAGTTATTTACCGTTGAACCGGGCAGTGGTTATGACAAGAGAGCATACAAGAGGCTAGAGATGTCAAAACCGGTCGTGCACCGGTTTTCTTCATACCGGTTTACATCTCTACAAGAGGCCTATAATACTTGTTCCACTTCAGTGTTTTGACGTGATACGTCTTTAAAATTGCTTGCAAACGGGGTACCATGATTAAAAGCGCAAATGAAACGGAAATGATTGTGACAGTGCGACGGATATGACGTACTATCATAATTATAATTCTATACTTTTATTAAAGCAATAAGTACGAAAAAGTCTGTACAAAGAAGATAACAAAAAAGATATGTAAATGGTACTTAAAATAAGCAACTGAACATTTTTTTTTTCTTTTTAAATCTTGTTATCAAGTACACCCTTTTTAAAATCAAACCCTAAGCTATCTAACAGTGAAAACTGCATCGCAAGAGGTTCATTAGTTTTAACGTGATGCGCGAACAAACATACAGACAAACAAACTAAAAAACAAACAAACAGACCGACACGATATTAAAAACTTTATATTCTTGTTCAGTAGTTTATTTTACTTGTAAGTACCATATATTATGTCCCAGACGAAATAATGATTAAATACACCATTTAATGTACAGAGCTGATCTTTATTTTCTGATTTACCAATTGACAACTAACTTTCCTATCTGTAGGTAGTTTATAATCAAATGTTCTCGAAGTACCCTCAGTCTGGAATATATATACATAACACCATAGACTAATTTTTTTTAATTATCTCTTTTTTCAGACTATTTCGTTCTAAATATAGATTACTTACCTCTAACCAAATCAACGTCTATAAGATAAGAACGGCCATGCGTGGTGAAGTCTACGATGCGTCTCCGGTAAGTCCCGCGCATCAGCAACTGCTCCACCATCGTCTCCCATTCCTCTTTGTCGTATGAACTGATCTTCTTTTGATACCTGAAGAGAAAAGAAAGAAAGAAAATACATATATTTATACACACAACACTAAACAAAGAACAAGTACGAAATTAACGCTGTGTTTTACATTAAGCATAGATGTGTCATAGTTTTCGTGGGTTAGACATGTTATGATAATAAATCACAATAGAGGTGTCGAAATAGTAACTGTTCCGAACCTGGGGGTTATAACTGCTACTCTGCGGGGGTAAGAATGCTGGTATTTTTTTTTGTCATTGTTGTCAGAATGGGACAACAAAGACAAAAAAAATAACCCAGATTCATAATCGAGATTCCTAATTCCTGATGAGCTAGAGACGTGAAAATTTCTCCACAAAAATTACTCATTGTAATATGATTTCAGTTTGATCAACCAAGGCTGGGATATGTTTGTCATATTTCACATTGAAGCAAAATATTATCAAAATACGAAAATGATCTCTTTCAACAATCACTGTATGGTAATCAGGTATGAATGGAGGAGTATGCTACAGCCAGTACATGTAAGCAAACTGTTTCCTAATTTATAAGCTTGACTATAGGTCTCGTCTCATCCAGTCTATTCCTGCGTGCCTATCGATGTCGTCTAATTATCGGGCTGGTGGTCAGCCCCTGAACGCTGCGCTCGTCTAGGCCACCACTCGCCTTGTCGCCTTGTTCCTTTGATCATCCCGTCTTGCCAAGTGTCCTGCCCATCTCCATTTAAGCTTTGTTATCCGTATACCTACATGTTCGACTGTAGTACGACGTCGAATTACGACGTTCGGTATACGGTCTAGCAGGCGCGCTCCATTGCTCTCTGAGCAACACGTATTTTATTACTAAATTAAAAGCTTTTATTTAACTTCACTTGTATGTATGTATTTCTGTCTGTCCATTAAAAAGGTAAAAAGTGATTTTAATTAAAAAAAAAAAGTTTTTCTTTTTATTAGATATGAAACGGATAGCTGTTTAGCCGGACACCAGATATCCAGCTAACCCCGAAGCCGGATATCCGGCCGAACATGCCAATTGGCGCATCGTAAGGAGTAAGGCAAGCTCGCGTAGGTGGCGCACGAACGATCGTGCAGGCTCGGGTGAATTCGGGTATTTTCGTTCATGAGCGAAGTTAGCAAGTGTTTCATGGACTTGTTGACAGCCCGATTTCATAACTTGGCTTCAATCGAATTCTCAGTATCGCAGCCACTAATGCCTTGCGATAGAGTCGAATTTGCTATGAAAAAAGTGATAATCCGATTGTAGCCAAGTTATGGAATTGCTGTGCAGATTGCAAACACGATCACTTGAGGTTATTGCAAACTTGCTATTGTGGTTTGAGGTTATGATAAAAGTTTTTTATAATTCTGAAAGATTTACCACACTTTTCCTATAGTGCAGTACGATTACTATATTTTTGACGAAAAATTAAAATTTGGTGGTTACATTTTGTTACGTGAATTAAATAATGTACATAAAAATGATATTTCGAATTAGTAAATTAAGACCAGATACCGGATAGTTACCGGATATCCGTTTCATCTCTACTTATTATACATTATGCTCTTTTGTGAGCGGCCATGTTTCGGCATCGTTGGTTAAAATGGGCAGGACACATGGGCTGAATGTCTTGGTCTACAGGCAGTGCGGGTAATGACCCTCTCAATAAGCTTGCATAGTTCAAGAAAAGAATTGCCACTAATAATTACGTACATTAATGTTATAATTAAGTTAATAATAAGATAATGTAGTTACCATGCTGCCAGCTGCTTCATAGCGTCGAGAGTGTGTGAAGTTAGTTGTTGATAATAGTGTTATTTCAGTTGCGCTTGGGAGCTGGAAAAAAACAACCAATCAGTCACATGAGATGCTTAAGTGCATAGTTAGACCAGTTAGAGCTCATCTCATCTTAAAATGAAAACCACTATACTTGATTGTTTCTTTACTTGCGTGCGTGCGACAATGTTACTTTTTATTGAACTCGTCCGCGTACTAAGAGGTCAACTAAGGTGACAACCGTTTGGTCTAGTGGCTAGAGATCCTAGGTACGAAATCGAACGGTCGCGGGTTCGAATCCTGCAAGGTGCAATCATTTGTGTGATGAGCAGAAATGTTTGTTTTTGAGTCATGGATGTAATATTCTTATCTATGTATGTTTATCCGTTATCTAGTGCTCATAGTACAGGGTATCCTAGTTTGGGGCTAGGTAATTGGTGTGGAAATGTCCCGAATATATTTATTTATTTTTATTTAACTAATTATGCGATCAGTCCAGGTACTATGATATATATATGGCAATGGTGACCTAACATTTCTGTAGTGCAATTTAGAATCCAACGTTACCTGGTTCAAAACCTAGGCTCCGCACCAATGAGTTTTATGTGTTATGTGCAGTTTTCCATCGCTCCGTACTACGGAAGGCATGTTAAGCTGTCGGTCCCGACTGTTATTGATTAATAACAGTTGTTAAGCCATGTCAGAGGCCCTCGGGCGGCTTGACAAACTCTGACATCAGAGGCCAGCACTACCTCATACAAGAAACAAACAGTCCAGGTACTGCATTGTATTAGAACGACACGTCTGCTCTCATTTGCTCTTAATACAATATAGATGTAAATAAAACTACCGAGTTTGAATTTCTGAAAATATAATGCACTCTCTCATACACATGAATTACCTCACTCTTACACATGAATTACCTCACTCTTATACATGAATTACCTTTCTCTTACACATGAATTACCTCACTCTTATACATGAATTACCTCACTCTTACACATGAATTACCCCACTCTTACACATGAATTACCTCACTCTTACACATGAATTACCTCACTCTTACACATGAATTGCCTAGTGTTAAGACAAGTTAAAAAACTAAAACCTGACTTGGGTAAAAAATAGCCTGACACTCTTGCGATGACAAATCGATTAATACCTTGCTTGTCAAAATTGGACCAAGTTTTTAGTTTGAACATATAACCATTTCTTTGCCTTGCCGTAGTCAGGTAAAAAATAGCTTATGACACTATAGACATGAAAACGAAATCGATTGATACCTCGCTTGTCAAGATCTGACCAAGTTTCAAGTTTGAACATGTAACCCTTCCTTTGCATTACAGTAGTCAGACACTCTATACCTGAAGATGACTCACTGTCAAAATCAGACCAATAGGGTTGACGCAATAGTGGAACATTCACATATACACATACATTACACACATAATTGTATACATAAATACATAGACTGTTAACTTCATTACCCTTTCCTTGCTTCGCTGTAGTCGGGTAAATAAACCATAAGGCCTAATTAGCCATACAGCGATATTTAGATAAATCATAATGTATGTACCAACATTTACACAGAAATGCAAACATTTAAGCCACACTTTTTGTTGTTTACACATTGATATGCCATTTTATTAAGCATTGTTGGAAATACAACTGATAACTTTACTATTATAGATCGATACATAACAATCTATAAATATAAAAAAACTATCTGTATCTGGGCCAAATCTTTACATCAAGTATTTTTTGAAAATTATAAAGAGATAAACTTGATTATAGAGGCCAAAATGGATAATTTTATAATTTGTGTCTGTCTGGCACTCTGAAACGCATTATACTGAAACTACCAGGCGAATTTTAATGGAACTTGGCACTGATATTTTGGATTAGAAAACATTTTATTTCAAAAAAATTAATGATTCCTGAGAGATATGGGGTTAGGGGGGATGTTATGTCAAAGAACATGCATCATGCTGAAACTATTGGGCGGATTTTGCTGCATTTTGGCACAGTCATAGATTAATACTACACTTATATATATTTATAATAAAGCAGTATGTAACAATAAGTCTGTAGAAAGAAGATAGGTTTATATAAATAGGTAGGATAACTAAGACATCTACATAAAAATAACCTACTGAACAAGAAGAATAATAATATCATATAATAAAAACAATAAAACAAAAAAATAACATTTTTGATGTCATAGTTAAACTGTCACTGATTAATCATTAGAGATGAACCAGGAAGATTTGAAGGCAGCGAAAAGTGAAATAATGATTTCTTTTCATCATCATCATCATCATATACAAAGCTCATTTCCCCCCACTGTAGGGTATAAGCCTGCTCCCTGCTTACGCCATTCATCCCGGTTTTAAACCAATCTTGGCCAGGTATTTCCTATCACTTTTTCAATGTCATCATTCCATCGGACTTCCATGTCTGTACTGTCATATGCATGTCCACCGTTTTGTCAGGGACCTACTTGCAAATACAACCTTACAATCTTGGCATCATTATTTATATTAATAAATACAATTTTAACCTGGATCTAAGATGAATTAACTATCATTTCAGTTTGTCCTAAATCTTACATTGGTTGATTTAACTATAAACACTCACCATTTGGCTTGATAAAAACAGCTGTAGAGATGCTAATTTGAAGCCGAAAGTCACTCGCGTAGATGTATCATCTGCAAACGAGAACGTTTATTCATCTTAACAAAAAAACAAAGACTGATAATTTGAGAAAAGGTCAACATGCTATTGTTTCGAACATTTGTTCCAAAAAACTTGTAAATTTAAAGCAATGGCAACCAAAGGGTAAATAACTATATAGATTATAAACGCTGAAGGTTGACCGACTATCGCATTAGGTCATATTAATTTGAAATAGAAATAAACAAATATAACTGTAAGTAAAGAGAAGCGTTGGTTAAGCATTTTACCGTTATTAAATTAGAACTGCTCCCGATGAAACCAGTTTAATAATTCACAAGGCTGAGGCTGCTCGTACCAAAAACGTATTTTATTTTATCGCAAGCCTTCTTCTCTAATACACGTAATTTTAAAAGGTCAAAGAATTAATCAGTTATAAAATCACTGTTCACATGTACAATACAATAGAATACAAGTGTCGCTCGCATTCGTCTCGCTCGAGATTTTTGGCAAGCTCGTAAAAATCGTAAAGTACGCTCTCCCCTCCTTCCTTGTTTTGACATTGACAGCTGGTTAGTGATTAGCCCGGGGGCCCGTTCACATAAACATTCGAGGACGCACGGATCACCCGCGCGTACACTCGAACGCGGCGTCGTCCGGGCGTTCGCCTGGGTCATCCGAAAAATAGTACTGGAGGGGAGGAATAGTATGAAACTGACACTTGACAGTTGTCAGTTGTATGTGGACGTCGAAAGTCGTTCACTATCTCCGGCAGCCCGATTACAGAACTTGGTTACAATCGGACTATCACTTTTTTCATAGCAATTTCGACTCTATCGCAAGGCATTAGTGATATCGATACTGAGAATCCGATTGAAGCCAAGTTCTGGGCCACAGCAGCCCGATTCCATAACTTGGCTTCAATCAGATTGTCACTTTTTTCATAGCAAAATCGACTCTATCGCAAAGTATTATTGAATTTCACGGCTTGAAACCGTCATGATCAACATTACGTAATCGCAGTGCAGATGATCGAGCGATAATCGCACGGATGATTCGAGCGTGTAAGTGAACACAGCCCTGCATTCGAGATGGCAGTGGCGTTTTGGGCTGTTTCGAGTTTCAATTGCCATTTTTGACACTTTGATCCTTTTGAAACCGAAAGGAAAACGACCCTAAACTTTAAAACATAAAGTCGCTTTTCCGATGTCAAATTTAACTGATCCAAAGCGAACGCTGATCGAAACATATTTAGCGTTATTCAGTGTTATTTTCTATCATTTTGCATCAAAACGAACGGCCCTAGGGAAGTGTAACAAATATCGATAATGAAATAAATCGCTATCGTTGACCAACATATTACATACTATTGACTCACCCCGGCTCCGTGCTTCGCAGGGCACGTTAAGCTGTCGGTCCCAGCTGTTATTGATTAATAGCAGTCGTTAAGCCATGTCAGAGGCCCTCGGGCGGCTTGACAAACTCTGACATCAGAGGCCAGCACTACCTCATACGACAAACAAACCCCAGCTTAGCACGGGTAGCACTCACACCGTGGCATTTTCTTATTTACAGCATTTTTATACCCATCGTAATTTCTAGAAAAAATACGCCAGTAAGCGTAATTCAAAATCTGGCACCAACGATCGTGGTGTTTTTTGACCATAGACAACTGCATGATTATTACTCACGTGCTTGACAGACTTGTGAAAGAGTCATCCTCAAAGGAAACTAACTGTTTCGGTTTCAATTCTATAATCATAAAATAACAGTATTAGTTCGGTACCTGGCCAGTTATTTAAAATCTATTTGTTTATAATTGCTTCCCGACTATCAAGGGTTAATTTTTATAATTCTAATTTCCTCTTATTAATTATTTTTTTTCAAACTTAAACCGATCCAACCGCCCTTATCGTCTACCGACTCTAGTCTGATGTTTTTCAGATCATTTTTCCTTATATTTTTTCCGTCTGTACAATCAATCTGTATTCTTACAACCTTGTTTTTCAAATAGTTTTAACAAACTTGCACTATCACATTGCCAATAGTAAATTTATACTTCATTTGAAATTACAAACATTACCAGCAATTAAAATTGATTTGAGACAATGGCAACCAAACCTTAGTTTTCCATTAATTTATAAAATATAGCCCAAGATAATAGTAATGCAATATACAATTTTGCTAGTTGGGTTGCCGTATTCATATAAAATTACTTGTCTATTATAAGATACCTAACACTTGTTATTATTTCATTTCGTTTCTATGGCAACATGTTTTTATTATTTCGTTTCCATGGCAACGAAATAATTATGTCATTCCGTTCCATTATTTTGATACCTGTCTACGATTGGGTTACCTACATTATTACAATTTTCGTAGGAACATCTAATTTATTGAAAAATAAAATACGGCCCATGTTACTTGCTGATAATGTAGCTTTCTATAGGTGTAAGAATGTTTAAAATATGTTTACAATTTTTTGAGTTTATCAATTACAACAAACATAAACAAAAACTGATATTTCCTCCTTATAATATTAGTGTAGATTAGTGTAGATTCTACTTTATTAAACGGTTTTATTTAGCTTGACCTGTTTGTTGTTATTAGTTTAATTTAAATCTAGTTACTAAATTTTTATCCCCTTCCTTTTGACTGATTAGTCTAAAATTTATGAAGATGCTAACCTCCTGGCACGTCAAGGATAAGCAAATAAAATGGCCCCCACAGTAGACACACTGTCTACAAAACTCATAATATTGTTTTTTTTTGTCTAAAACTTTCTAAATGATCTACGGTCGCCATATCGGTTTAAAATAATGTTACGTGGACTATCGAGACGAATTCAAAGAAACTTGCAAAAAAATAAAAATTATTATTCGGGACAATTCACACAAATCACCTAGCCCCAAACCAGTATAACCTGCATTATGGGTACTAGCCAACGGATAAACATACATAGTTACGAATACCTTACCTTATTAAGTTTAAATCAGTTAAGTGTACATTCTGTGAAAATTAACAAACGAACATACATACATTCAGCATATATAGGTACGCTGCTATAATCATAACCCACCTCTTTTGTAGTCGGGTAAAAACCTGCCAGTGGCATCCTTCGGTCTCCGACTGACAATAGGAATTAAATTCGAAAACAATGCCTCTGTACCTACTCTACTGTCCCTAGGGACCTTGCGTGTACTGTGCCCTAATAGGGTGTTGGTAGGTATAGCACGTAGTATTAATTTGTATACTCTTTGGGTATAGCAATTAACCGTTTTCTTGTAGCTGTGTCTTGTAGTTATTAACTTCCATACAAAATTGATGGCGTTGTAATCATAAAGGAAGATACAGGAGTTCCTATAAAGTTTTTAAGTTATAAAGTCTTCTACGCGTGCGTCCTACAGGTTACGACCTACGGAGCCGAAATGTGGACACTCACAGTGAGGCTGGTCCTTAAGTTTAAAGTCGCCCCGCGAGTTAAGGAGAGAGCTGTGCTCTGAGTTTCTTTGAATCCAAAATTTGATGATCCGCCAGAGAACCAACGTGACCGACATAGTTCAAAGAATTAGCAAGCTGAAGTGGCAATGGGCTGGTCACAACTCGAAGAACTGACACCGTTGTGGTGGGCCAGTTTTATAGTGGAGATTTTGGTGGCTGAGGTGTGCTGCTACTCGTGGTGGTTGCGGAGGTGAAGAAATAAGCAACTCCGGAGTTCACAGTAATAAAATATATTATACACCAGCCACACAAGTTTTACATGAAGGGAAATCACTGACGAAGAGTCACAGAATTACATCGCATAATGTCGCAGCCGACTGCGACAGAAAGGTACAAGATAATCTACGAATACGATATTCACACTAACAATGAATTACGCAAGCTGCGTGCGCGCGTGTGATGCAGAAAGCAACACGGGCGTCGCGTCTAATGCTCGCTGTCGACTGGCGAGTCCGGCAGCGAAGCCCTAACCGCCGTGCACCGTATTGCTTCCGTAAACATTAATTATTAAGGACAATCAATTTATTTTTACACATGAAAAATTATAATATGGAGGTCCTATCAGACGATAGTGAAGCGAAGAACGCCTCTGGGTATGTCTACATAACGTTTTACAACACCACGAACGCAAAACGCGAACACTAAACGCTCGACCGTGACCGCTTTCTATCCTTATAGGGGTGTGAGGGGGTGAGTGTGTATTTAACACACTGCTTAAGTCTCCGAGTCTTGTGTTCAGATTCATTGTAAGCGCAAATCCTCTGATATTCGGGCTAATATACGAAAATTCAACATTACCGCTAAAACCTGCAAGAATATTCTTCATCATTCAACATTTCAGCCATTCGAAGTCCACTGCTGAACATATGCCTCCCCCAAAGAGCGCCACGACGAGCGATCATGTGCCACCTCCATCCAACGACTTCCTGCGATGGCTACAATGTCGTAGTTCCATCGTGTGGAGGGTCTCCCCACACTTCGCTTGCTTGATTCTTAGGACGGCTCATTTTGATCACATAGGTCGAATAGGGGCCATACTAGCTTCATACTCCGCGGGTAGCAAAGCTTTTTGGTCCCTGGCCAAGTCGGTCGAAGTGAACTTCTGCCGCCCCTCACTGCCACCAATGCTGAAACCAGATGGATCACTGGCTCACATTGCTACAGAGAAAGCGAATTTATTTCCTTCATTGGTTGAAGAATCTTCGCATCTAGACGCTACCGGCAGGATATTCCTGCCGGTATCATTTCATTCAATCAATCAATCAATCAATTAAAAAAAAAAACAGGGTCAATTTTCGGTTTCATTGCGGAGTTTTTATGCCCGAATTATGCATTCGCCAGAAGGAGGTTCTCAGAACGCTTCGAGCCCTAGATGTGAATAAGGCCAGTGGTCCTGATGGCATTCCAGCGATTATATTGAAAAACTGTGCGCCCGAATTGTCCCATCTTAAGGCGTTTGCACCGTCTCTCTATTCATTCAGGTAAAGTTCCGAAGAGATAGATTCTTGCCAATGTACAGCCAGTACCTAAAAAGGGTAGTCTGATCCGGCCAATTATCGCCCCATCTCGATAACCTCCTTACTCTGTAAGTGTATGGAGCGTTCATAAACATTAGGCTCTTGGTATACCTTGAGGACAGTGATATCCTCAATGACCGGCAATACGGATTTCACCGAAACCGGTCAACTGGGGATCTTCTCGCGTATGCCACTCACATACTGAGCGAAGCCATCGAGATGCACGGTGAGGTGCTTGCCGTCTCCCTTGATATATGGAAGGCTTTTGATCGGGTCTGGCACGATGGCCTTTTAAAGAAGCTTCACTCTTAAGTATGACCTGTCGGCTTATGCAATTGGATAGCTGTTTTTTTGAGGGAACGATATATTCAAGTAGTCCTAGAGGGCTGCTCGTCTGATCAAATGGCTATGCATGCTGGTGTACCTCAGGGATCGGTTCTCTCGGCTACATTGTTTTTACTGCTCATTAATGACCTTCTGAAGTACGGTACCTTTGGGTATGCAGATGACAGTACTGTAGTTGAGAGATACATTTCCAATGCTCAAACTAGCGACGCTGTCCAGCTTCTGAGGGAGGTTTGAATTTAGCCTTAGAAGCCATGTCCGATTGGGGCGATGCTAACCTGGTTAAGTTTAATGCTACTAAGACAAAGGCGTGTTTGTTCTCTGCTTAAAAGAGTCCTATAAACCAATCTCCGTCTTTCCGTAGTGTAACAATACCTTTAGGCGACCATCTGGAGCTTTTGGGTGTCGAACTCACATCGAACCTGAATTTTGGGTCTTACATTGAATCCAAAGTAAACTTGGCACTCGTATTTTGGCTAAGATTAGGCAGTACTTTACACTTAGCAGCTTTTGAATCTTTATCAAGCACACACGGAAAAAAAACATTTCTCCACGTAAGAATATATCTCTTGTCAAGAATAATAATGATTTATATACCTATGGCCTAAACAACGAATACTTGAGTTTAGTATAATATTGTTTCAAATAGACTGTTTTAATCAAATAATATGATTAATCATTCTAGAATAATATTTTCTTGTCATAAAGACTAGTTTCAAATACATTCAATGTCACATCCCAAGAATATCCAAATTCTTCGTATAAATAAACATAATGTCTCAAATAAAGCATCAGAACCAGTAGATAAGCATTATAATATTATAAGACTAAGAAAAAATATTTTTATTTGAAGTTTTCAGATTATTGTAATAATGATATTTTAAATTTAAGTAAATTATATTCTTCAATTAATAAGAATTATTTCTTGATTAGATTCATCGTGTATTTTTATTAGAGAAGCCAGTTTCTTGCATGAAGGATTAT
Organism: Alsophila aescularia; assembly: GCA_946251855.1. Taxonomy (NCBI): domain Eukaryota; kingdom Metazoa; phylum Arthropoda; class Insecta; order Lepidoptera; family Geometridae; genus Alsophila; species Alsophila aescularia. Next base: position 19,133,596 of record OX276379.1, read on the forward strand.
TATGTTTTCATCGAATAAAACCTTTATTTAATTTAAATAAATTATATTTTACGAAAGAGAAAATGATTTTCGTTAAGAGACTCCTATTTCTCCTAATAATTATCATTCTTTCTTCATACAATAAAAAAATGTTTTATTTCAAGTAAATCATATTATTGGTCGAATCAGAATTAACTCTTGATTACAGAAATTATGTTTTAAGTTGAGAACTCAATTAATTGTTTTGAAAAAGTTTAGATCGTTTGATTTCAAATAGAGTTCTACGTGCAAGAAAATTAAATACTTGTACGAAGAACGAAAGCTTCTTATATCAATACTATGATATATTTCGGGGGGGGGAAGCTGATATTATATGGAGGACGGAAAAGTATGAATTGTAGGTACACAGTGAAGAACACGTGATACTCGTACTTTACAGGTGAGGTGAGGTGATTAGCGTGAGTTTATGCCGCCCGGAGCCGAACCGGAATTTGCCACCACCTATTACATATATTTATAAATCAAAATGATTAAAAAACGTGAGCAGGGCGATCGCAAAAATGTTGAGCTATTTCTGGTGTGGAAAATGAAATATAATATTTAACCATATTGAAAAATTAAAAGAAACGCGAGCTAAGCGAGCGCGAAATTTTTGTGGTATTTCTATCATTGCTGAAATTAATTGATAATAATCATAACCATATAAAAATCATTGTATGGACAAGCACAAAAGGCGAGGACGAGCGAAGCGAGCGTGAAATTTGAGTTATTTCTTTAAAATATTGTTCTGATTCCAAAAAATAACACTGGAATGAGTAATAAAAAGCGCAAGCAAAGAGAGCGTGATTCTTTTTAAATTATTTTCTTTCAATGTATCCTATATTTCGAAACACAAAATGGCTATAAGCTTGGGAAAATAATGAAAAAAACTTTAACCAATAGGTACTGAACTACTGACAGAGATCGCGAAAATGTTGAGCTACTAATACTGGCATAAAAATTAAAAAAGGGCTTAAAAACTAACTATTTTCTATACTATTTAAAATAATTCGAAATTCCCAATTATAGCTCTTGTCAACAAAAACTTTTAAACAAAGTGCCGAGCCGTTTTGGCGGGTTTTTTTCGTTCGTGTGTATAATTTTTAGATAGTTTTAGTACTCTTTAGATTTTTTCGAGGATCTTTATTGTTTTATCCTTAATGGTATAATACATTATGTAATTTATTGTAATAAACTTTTCATCAAATATAAGTTTTCTTCATAAGATTCTTTATAAGATATTAGAATTATTATAATGATTGCATATATTTTTTTACTTATTTTTAGAGTGGAAATGTTATAGAGAAACCGAGGCTATAAAAATAAAATTGAAAAAAGTGTATATTTAAAGTAAACGTCATTTATTTCCAAAAATAACACATGTTTTCAAGGTTTTTTTTTAATCAAGCAGCTGTAGTTAATAAAGTGATAATTTATGTGATATTTAGCTTCATTTATTCTTATTGATAATTTAAATAGCTTTCTAGAACAGCAACTCAAACCATTATAATCGAAAGCATTCAACAGGAAGAGACGTAAATAGAGCATGGGAACCCAGTTCAACCCGGATAACTGCAGGTAAGCCGAGGTCCTCACACGTATTAGGCGCGCGTAGGCTTGGACTTGTTAGACTGTAGCATTGCGGATGGCACTTGGAATGGAATGAAAGTCTATTGGAATATCTGCATTTGGCTACCTTTTTTGAATCTCTAGGGGGGGGGGGGGTTCTACACTTTCGACCACATCATCTCTTTCCATCAGGTGAGAGCGTGGTCACACGATGGCCTAGTCTGAAATAAAATAAAAAATAGAAAACTCTAGCTTTTAGACAAGTGAAGAATCAAAGAAACTGAATTTTGTGTAACTTTTTATTCATATATTTTAACAATCAAATAAATTTAGATTTTATACACATGTCGATGAAGTTACATTGAACTATAAAAAAGGTGAATGAGGTGAAGAGCCTAGCCTACGCAATAATTAATCCCTTTTATAAAGACATTACATAGGTACCTAAAAATAGGTTAGTATTTAATTATTTAGGTACCTACTTCACTATAGGAATGTTAGTTCATAGACCTAGGCGATTTTTCTGGCAAATCCACATTGAAGAAGAGATAATATTATTATACAGGTTGGGCAAAATAATGAGGCCCTACTCTTGATGTAGTTAGAAGATTTTTGCCTTTGTAGTTAGAAAATTTTTGTTCTTTTCTTTTACCGTCTGTATTTTGCAATTTGGATTTAAAATAAAAAGTACAGTCAGCCTGTAAACATTTTGGTCTCAATCAACTCTATTTCTCACCAGAAAAACTTTTCCCAAAGTAACTTATTAAATCTTTTTGAAAAATCTGATATATTGTTGTTCCATAATTTACCATGAAGACACTTCATCGCCGCACCAATCCATGCGAACGATTGCAACAAAACATTATGTTCTTAATTCAAATCGATTACAATGACGATTCTTCAAGCTTTAACTTACCTACTTTTAGAGATTTTTCAAATAAGATAATTTATTATGTTTGATTTGAAAAAACGTTTTCCATATACTTATTTTCTGTGAAGAACTATAATATTTAGTACAATACACCAATATAGTATTCCAATACCTACAATTTATCATTTTGCTTGGAAGACATTATGTAGAAATATAATATAAAACATTTTGAGTACCTACAATGTTTCGTTGCAAATCTTTCGCATGACTACTTGGAACAATCAATGGTGAGACGAATGCCGCTTTATGGAAAATGTTTAATGTTTTATTTTCAGATTTTATGTTGTAAGTTACTTTGATAAAAGGTTCATAAATAGAGTTGATTGAGTTGTTTTTGTTCTATGAAATTATTTAGACTGACTGTACTTTTTTGAAAATCCAAAAACGTATTTTTTTTAAATTGAGCCTTTTTAAGGACAAAATCTTCTAACTTCAAAGAAAAAGGTACCAACCCTTAATGCCCTATTATTTTGCCACACCTACTTAATGTAAATTAATTAATATATAGTCTTTCGACTAAAATTTATTTATTAGAAATGTTTTAAAGTTTTGTTGGCGGGTGGTTTAAATAATTAAATAGGTAGGGTACCTCTATTATAGGTACCTACGTATACCCCTATGTTTATGTACTTACATTAAAATCTAACTTTTAGTTTTAAACAAAGGTAGGCACTTATATAAATAGACAAAAATAATATTCTTTATCTTTCTCTTTAATTGAGATGTTATAATTTCAAGTAAAATATAATATCAAAGTTAGTTTTAAAATTGCATTGTGAATTTATTGTACAGGTAAGTATTGGTATACAAACCTTTGAGTGACAGTCATATAATGTATATCTTTAAATAAGGTAAGTAGGTGCTTATATCCACCTTTTTCCAAACATATAGACACGCATTAATTTGTCAAGACGCGTGACAATTCTGAAGGTACTTACCCTCCCAATCAAGTAAGTACTTAACTATATTATAACGTGGATTGCAATAATACTCGTAAGTAGGTAATGTAGTTAAGTAAAGGCACAGGATAAATAATAGTACAGTAAAGGTAAAAAAAGGGGTAGGTAATTAATAAACGTGTTTTTTCATTAACTATTTCATCAACCATGGCATAGTACCGTGAAATCCTCCAACTTTGCACCATTTTTACACTGTTTAGGCCACTGTCTGAAAAATACGGGGTATTGACCTGCATGTGACTTAAGGTTTTATAATTTAACCGGTTTAGGATCGCTTAGCCTGGTAAAAAATTTAGATTTTCACGTAGTTTCTCTAAAAACAAAAGAAAAAGAGGCGTGTAAAGTTATGCCGATTTGTGCCCAACTTTACCACCCTTCATTTAATTTTGTGAAGCCATTTTATGACTTTAGTGGCTGGTTTTAAGAATCCATAATGAAAAAGGAGCAAAGATGCGATCCAGAACATAAAAGTAAAATAAAAGTCATTAGTTTGTTCATTAGTGAAGTAGGCAATGTTGGGCTAGCTTTCATTTCATCTTTTGTACTGAAATACCGTTGGGCAATGTTGGCACTGTTGATTCTGTGCCACAAAGCCTAAAATTTCCCAAGACCTTAACTTGAAAAATTAAAGACATTTCTTACATTGAAATCATCACTTGCACTTGCACTACTTTCACACACACACTACTTTGACATAACCTGTTGACTAAATGAAAGGGGTTAGAAACTTCTAATGTTGTTTGTTGTTGTTGGTTTGCACTATTATTTATTCTTTGGTACTAGTGTTAGCCAGTATAAATAACGTAGATTCCTACCGAAGAGTAAAAATTACAATAGACATAGGTAATATTTATTTTGAAAAATCGATTTGATGTTATTTTTTGTCCGTAGGTAAAGATTGGAAGGGTAGGTAAAGTTGTAGGGTTTCATGGTACGTATTATTATTTATTCTGTGACAGCACATACTTACCCAGTCTCTGCCTCATCATGGTCACCGTACACATCGTGTGTTCAGTGACCATGATGGCACGGATATGTAAGCAAGTTATTAGATTGGCAGGTACCTTCCTAGGTATAATATAATTAATTTAAACCGCGATTATATATTAATTATGAATGATTGAAGAAATACATTGTGATAATGTTTTCTTACACGTAGGCATAATATATTACACCTTCTTGTCTGGTGCCATTGATACAGATAAGTACCTACATGGGTAGGTATACATTGCCTGGTGCAAACTAAAATGAGACTAGACGTCTACTAAGAAACATAATAATAAAGAATAATCTACTTTGGTATTACTTATTAACATTAAATTCTATATAATATAACATTCGCGAAGTCTTTGTTTACAGAATTGATCGTGTTTAATTTGACAGTTTACACAGGTGCATGTAGATAATTAAAAATAATGTAAAGGATAACAATATAAATGTACAAAGCAATGGAAGAGGTAGAGAATGATTATAAAATATTTCAAAAAATAAATAAAAAGTTCAGTAGTCGCTGCGCTATTTTTTAGGCGCAATCTCAATATTGAAGGTGAACACAGCATTGTATAACTGCATCGCTCACTCGCTTACGTTTTTCGTATATTCTATCTCGCTCTTACTTCATACTGTTTTGTCCTCACAGCAGTACCTGCGCAATCGTTCACAGGACCTAACTTCACAAACATAGATTCGTTGCGAGTACTACAAGTAGTTTACTACTAAAAGAAAAAGAAGGAGAAAGAAAGAACGGTGCATATGAATAAGGAGGTATACAAAATTACATGTTTTTTACTTTCATTTCCTTACTATATAAGTGTCGCACACGATACGTAATGGGCCAGGCCGTAGATTTTGCTACTCTTTGAACAGATTGGCACAGATTGGCACAGATTGGCACAGATTGGCACAGATTGGCACAGATTGGCACAGATTGGCACAGATCATTACAAAATATAGAAAAACATAGGTATACTTACTAAAAAGAACATATAAACATAGGTGACATATTGCAGCTGTACTAAAAATGTGCAGTGCTAACCTCCGGACACTGATTTTCAGACAAACTCGCGCGGGTAATGTTAAAAAGGTGAACGTTGATTTATAAATACAAGCAACATACATAAGCATATAATTACACATACTTAAATGTTTTTTATGAAGATATAAAAAATAAATAAGTAAAATAATAAATAACTAGTGACTCTGTGAGCTGTAGACCTCGCGAGCGCATTTTTTGCTAATCTAGTGTTGCACAGTAGCGCCATCTAATCACCTTATTGTAAAACTAACATTAATAGACAAGGTGCTCCATCAATCCCTAGGTAAGGGCTGATTCCAGTTTCCACTGGTAGAAACCTAAAAGTGAGAATTTACTGCATTTTGTGGAGCTATTCTGCTAATCACGCCAAAGATCCTCATCAGTTTTTTTTATGACACTAACTAAAAGTTACAAGGTACCTTTCAAATAAAAAAAGAATCATCGAAATCGGATCTAATAAGGCGGATATATTCAGTAGCTTCCTTTTTGCCCTATTTTGTGGGAAGTAACTCCCCAATCAAAACCCCCCAACGATTAAAAAATTATAAAAGTTCGTTTTCCTGGATACCAAATTTCATCGAGATCGGTTGAGGAATGCGACCTGGGCCCCAATTCTACTAAAACAATTGTAATGACAATTATCAACAATTTTCGCAAAATTTTCGCTTTTAGCTATGAAAAGAGGTAGAAACGAAAAAAATTTGGATATTTTCAAAAAAAAATATCCAAAAATAGAAAACGCAAAGTTCAAAAATTGTCACAAATTTTTCGCTTCTACTACTTTTAAGAGATAAAAGCGAAAATTTTGCGAAAATTGTTGGTAATTGTAATTACAATTGTTTTAGTAGAATTGAAAAAAATTTTTGCCTATTTATGCCAAAGCTGAAACGGAGACGCTTCGCGCTCGTTCGGTCAATAATTAAAGTACATAAAAACCATAAATATATAATAAATATTATGTCAAACGAAAGGAAAATAACTTAAAAAGATTATGCTTTTTACTAGCTTAGGAATTTTGATCCTGTAGAATAGTATTTAAGGTAACAAAACTGTATACAAAGTAGTTGCAAAAAGTGCCATTTAAATATAAAATGCTTTGATGACATAAACTTTTCATACAAAAAAAGTGTCCCAAAATTCCGATCCATTCGTATCAATAGGTATAACGTCTAGGGGATATTTTTTGAAGTTAGCCTCAATTTAACGTATTGTTAAATTGAATTAAGTAAGTAGGCCAGGTGTTAAACTTAACACGTTGAGTGCGAAACCAGATCTGAAACACCTTGTCTATGCCTCGCTTACAGTGCGGCTATGAAAAGTATAGACCTCTTTGTCGTGCGAAAGGCATAAGTTGAATTTGGTTCGGTGTAGAAAAAAGATGAATATATATCTAAGATGTGTTATTAAAATAGAGTCCATTGGTGTGGCTACCTTAATACCAGTTTTTTTCGGCCAGGTACCGCACAGAAGAGATAAAATTTCATAACAGTGCGAAAACAGGTTGAATGCTCCTGGTATTCCGCGCACCTTGTACCGCACCCCGCGCTAGCTTCGCGCGGCTAGTGTTGGATCACATTCGAGTGAAACGCACGCGTCGAAAAGGTGCCGTAAAAAAATAAACTACGATGTTCGTGAAGACAGTGGGAACAATATATTTTTATTTTTATCCCTAAAATATGCAGAAAACTTCACTTATTCAGTGCGGCACAGGGTGCATAAGATCCTGTATTTTATTATAGCTATAACTTTTAAACAAAACAAGCTGTTGACGTACGCCTTCCGATTCATGTCAATTAATTCATTACTGTTAATATTCAAAGCAAAAAAAAACATATATATATATATATTTTTACATGAAGCCAAAAAAAGGGTTTTAGTTTCTTAAACGTTACAAGGTTTACTAGGCCCTGTACCGCCACAATGATAGTTTTATGACCAGGTGTACAACGCCTTGTACACCAGGAATGGAAAGAATAGAAAAATCACTGCCGCTTTGAACGTGTTAAACTTAACGATGGTGTACCAACTTACTTAATTCAATTTAACAATATGTTTTACGCCATTTATTTATTTTTTATTCTAGTTTTAAAAAGTGGTGCAATTTTTTTCACTCTTACGTTACTTTTTTATGTTACCAAAATTACGAGTTAGGTAGTCTTTAGAAAATATTGGGAAAGTTCGTATGATTCAGCCAGCATCCCTGAGCAGCACTGACAGAAAAAAAGAAGAGAAATCCATATAATTCTGTACTCTTCGGATTGTGTTCACAGTTGCAAAAGTGACTTTCGTCAAGTGGGTTTCACTTATATAATAAGTGATTTTGCAATTTCCCAAGGTACGAGTAAATAGTCACTTTTTGAACACGCTTTTTTGTAGCTTCTCCTGTAAGTATGTTTGTATGTATGTAACGGAATCTTGGAACTCGATTTTTACACTCTAAATGTTAGATTAATTCAAAATTTCAAAATTAATTCAGAATTCCCGAAGGGCCCGATGACAATACAATAATTTAAAATTTTTGTCCCATTATCCTGATTACGATCATTAGGACTAACAATTTAAAAAAAAACAAAGCTATTACCAAAATGGCAAAAACACGGCCTGACATTTGCAAAAGATTTAAAGGATGTATTCAAAGACTTCCACAGTTTCTAAGAAAGTCTGGGTGTAAGTAGTACCTACAGGTACAGCAGAAAGCACCAATTATGAGAATTCAGTTCTCATTTATATTTCTTAATTATATATCTAAGAACTAAGTGATTTAACTACAATACAATGTATTTTTTGTACTTTATAAATTAAAAATATATTACACTCTTTTTTAATTCGTTGCTATAATTTAGTAGTTCTCCTTGTCTTCGTTACGTTTCCTCGAATGTCATTCATCCTCACAGACAAAGAAATCGGCTTGAAAGATATTGAAAGATATTGGCATGATTGTGCCTTTTATCAAGCATTATAAATTAGTTACAAATAAGTCCATGTTATCCAATTTTCACACACAACGCATTCATAAATTGATTGTCTCTTTAATTGGTCCCAATAGCCTTTTCTTTAGCTTCTTTGTTATATCATTGGCTCATTTGGCTACATCCTAGGTACCGTTAACACTTTTTTTATTCTGGCTGTTCCGCATGCCAGTTTTTTCAACTATTATTTATTTCCTAATCTATGTTATTATAGTTCGGTAGTAAGCTCGTCCTGCGGCCGCCTCGTCATCTCAAACAGTTCGTCTTCCAACCAGACACTTTCTCTCCGTACAATCGGTCTCCGCTCCCAAAGGCTAGAGAGGTCGATTGCTATCTGAGAATAGCTGGGGGGTCTGACGTCACCCCACTCGCAGCTATCCTTGTCTATGATGGCGCTGTCGTAGGAAGTGGGGGAGTAGGAAGGAGGTTTGAAGGTGGAGAACGATTGCTGAGTATCCGAGTCGGAGCCCTGGCTGGGCGGGGCTGGCAGGAAGTTCACCAGTTGGTTCTCTTGGGGTTGGTTCACGTTTATTCGGCTGAACCTCTTGAGTATTCTGGAATTAATAAAAAAGAAGGTCAGATTCGAATACACCAAAATAGTATTTTGGATAGATGAATGAAATTCAAAATGAATTAATTTGAAGAAAAAGTACAATATTTTCATTCTGTTTCGGACTAACTATACATAAATTAATACACATAATTATTAATTTATGTTAAAGTTTTTTTTAACACAATGTATTTCTATAAGTGGATACTTGTAATTGTCTTTTTTACTACCTATTTGTGTAACTATTCGCATTTTAAGCCTTAGTTTTCCTAATAAAAAAAAAATAAAAAAAAAAACTATCTCAATTATCTATCTTTGGGGGAGGCCTTTTTTCAGCAGTGGGCTTCTAAAGGCTGACACGATGATGATGATGATGATCTCTATTAACTTGTCTACCCTCAGTTTATAGTACAGACAGGCTTGCGTCTCTCAATTGAATCCAAAGCCTCGAGCAGATACTTGGCAGAACCGACCCAAAGGTGTCTGTAGTACTCCATACAATACAGGACCTGTTTTGATAAAGATTCAAAAGCTGTCCCTGTTTGATTAACCGCCTAATCTTAGACGAAATACCGAGTTTCTTTGCAGCTAGCTAGGCTTTGGATACAATGTATTACTCGACATTCAGGTACGGTAGAATTCGACTCCCAAAAGCTCCAGATGGTCGCCTATTGGTATTGTTACACTACGGAAAGACGGAGATCGGTTTAACAAACATGCCTACGTTATTGAAGTAAGCATCGCCCCAATTAGACACGGCTTCTAAGGCTTAATTCAAACGGTCTCCTATAGCCTTATTCTGAAGCTGGACTGCGACACAGCTGTTTGGAGCATTGGAGATGTATCTCTCAACTACACAATACTGTCATCTGTATACCCAAAGGTATCAGGAGGTCATAAACCTTACGTATTCTTACATTCTGACATGTATTTCACATGTACATATACACACCTCATACACACTCACACACACCCTCACATATAGTTACACATCCAAAGAATAGAGAGCTGTAAGAAAAATGCCTCAGTTTATACATAACATCATTGATGTTAGTAGGAAGATCTATTTACTGGCCTATATTGGGAACATGTTTAAACTTGTGTATTTTATGATTTTCTACATGCTGTTGGTCTTCTGTACAATAAATAAATGAATGTGCAGTAAGAACAGTGTAGTAGAGAGAACCTGAGGTACACCGGCATTGATAGCCATTTGATCAGACCAGCAGCCTTCTATGACTACACTGAATAGATCGTGCCCTCAAAAAATCAGCTATTTAATTGCATATCCCAAGAAATAGTCCATATGAAGGAAGCTTGTTTTAAAGACCATCGTGCCAGGCCTTCAATATGTCAAGGGCGACGGCAAGCGCTTGTGTAAGAACACATCATCATGTCTGTCTGTTTGTTCACGCATCACGTAAAAACGATTTAAACGATTGCGATGAAGTTTCAGTTGGATAGTGCAATCTATCTACCTATATCTATATCTATACTTATAATAAAACTGTAACTGGTCCAATTCTGTACATTGAAGATATTGTAAAAAAATATATTTGGGTCTTACTCTAGATTCGATACTGAAGCCAAAACTGTTTTTTTGTTGTTTTTTGTCTGTCTGTCTGTTTGTCTGTATTTTGGCATAACGCCGAAACTACTGAATGAATTTAAATGAAAATTGGTATGATTTGAGTTCATACTACGAGGTAGGACATAGGCTACTTTTCATCCCGAAAAATTAAAGGGTTCCCGCAGGATAGGGGTTGAAATTTATTTCAAAAAACACTTACCATTCTTAAACTACTGGACGGATTTTGATACAACTTGGCACAGTCATAGTTAATATGATGGGTTAAAATTGAGGATACTTTTTATCCTGAAAAAATAAAGAGTTCCTGAGGGATAATATCCCAAATTCTGTAAATTAAAGATATTTTGTATTATTTTTATAGGGGCCGTTCTATGTTCATTCCTAAAGCCAAAACATTTTTTTTGTTTGTCTGTCTGTCTGTCCGTCTGTCTGTCTATACCTTGGAAGTGCATCACGCTTAAAATACTCAATGAATTCAAATTAAATTTGGTATGATTTGAGTTCATACTTCAATGTAGGACATTGGATACTTTTCATCCCGAAAAATTAAACGGTTCCTGCAGGATAAGCGTTGACAGTTATTTAAAAGAACACGTATCACGTTGAAACTACTAGACGGATTTTGTTGAAACTTTGCACAGTCATAGTTTATATAATCGGTAAAAATTAAGGATACTTTTTATCCCGAAAAATAAAGTGTTCCTGCGGGATAATGTACAAAATTTTGTAAATTGAAGATATTAAGTAATTTTTTTTGGAGGCCGTTCTTTATTAAATACTAAAGCCAACACTGTATTTTTTAATTATTATCTGTCTGTATGTCTGTACCTTGGCAACGCACCATGCCGAAAATAATCAATGAATTTGAAGGAAATTTGGTATGATTTGAGTTCATACTTCGAGGTAGGACACTGGATAATTTTCATCCCGAAAAAAATAAGTGTTCATGCAGGATATGAGTGGAAAATTATTTAAAAGAACACGTAGCACGCTGAAACTATTGGACGGATGTTGATGCAACTTGGCACAGACATAGTTTATAAGATGGGTGAAATTTATGGATACATTATGTCCCGAAAAAATAAAGGTTTCCTGTGGGATTTTGGTCCAAATTCTGTACATTAAAGATATAGTGTTTTTTTTAGAAAGTTATTTTTTATTTTTTATTATGGGCTACTCTAGGCAATCGTTTGACCACGATCTCACCTGATGGAAAGCGATGATGTGCTCGAAGGTGTAGCACGCTTGCCTAGTAGATACCTATTCACTCTTGACTTGAACACACCGGGGTTATAATTTACCGGAAACACTGACGAGGGCAGGGCATTCCACTCCTTTGCAGTTCTTATAATAAATGAAGATACGAAACGCTTCGTTCTTGTGCGAGGTATTTCAACCATGAAAGGGTGGCGCTTTGCTGTCAACATTACATGACAGTCATTACATTGCTGATCGTCTAGTCGTACGGTGATGGAAAGGTGATGGGGGAATCAGGTTGTGCAGTTCTTGTGCACACTCTCCATAGTGCAATCTGTAAAATACCGCCAGGCTTGCTACCTCACGTCGATGTGCCAGACTTTGAAGCTTACTCTTTACCAGAGTGTTATCCCCAATGAGCCTGATAGCATCAGCTCGAGTCTTTGGATTCAATTGAGAGACGTGCCTCTCAATTGAATCCAAAGACTCGAGCTGATGCTTGGCAGAACCGTCCCAGAGGTGGCAGCAGTACTCCATACAAGATCGGACCTGTGCTTGATAAAGATTCAAAAGCTTTCCCGGTGTGAAGTACCACCTAACCTTAGACAAAATACCAAGTTTTTTTGCAGCTACCTTGGCTTTGGATTCAATATAAGACCCAAAATTCAGGTTTGATGTGAGTTCGACACCCAAAAGCTCCAAATGGTCGCCTATTGGTATTGTTACACTTTGAAAAGACGGAGATCGGTTAAGAGGACTCTTTTTAGCAGAAAACAAACACGCCTGCGTTTTAGTAGCATTAAACTTAACCAGGTTAGCATCGCCCCAATCGGACACGGCTTCTAAGGCTAAATTTAAACGGTCTACCATAGCCTCTCTCTGAAACTGGACAGCGTCACAGCTGGCCTGAGCATTGGAAGTGTATCTCTCAACTACAGTACTGTCATCAGCATACCCAAAGGTACCGGGCTTTAGAAGGTCATTAATGTGCAGTAAAAACAGTGTAGCCGAGAGAACCGATCCCTGAGGTACACTGGCATTGATAGCCATTTGATCAGACGAGCAGCCCTCTAGGACTACTCGAATAGATCATTCCCTCAAGAAATCAACTATCCAATTGCATAAGCCAACAGGTAAACCATATGAAGCTTGTTTAAAAGGCCATCGTGCCAGACCCGATCAAATGCCTTCGATATGGTAAGGGAGACGGCAAGCGCCTCACCATGCATCTCTATGGCTTCGCTCAGTACGTGAGTGGCATACGCGAGACCACAGTAGACCGGTTTCGGCGAAATCCGTATTGCCGGTCACTGAGAAGATCATTGTCTTCAAGGTATGCCAAGAGCCTGTTTATGACACGCTCCATACACTTACAGAGTAAGGAGGTTATCGAGATGGGACGATAATTGGCCGGATCAGCATGACTACCCTTTTTTGATACTGGTTGTACATTGGCAAGCTTCCAGCTCTTTGGAACTTTACCTGAGTGTGAGAGGCGGTACAAACGCGTTAAGATGGGAGACAATTCAGGCGCACAGTTTTTCAACACAATCGCTGGAATACCATCAGGACCACTGGCCTTGTTCACATCTAGAGCTCGAAGCGTTCTGAGAACCTCCTTCTGGTGAATGCGAATTTCGGGCATAAAAACCCCGCAATGAGTAAGGCAGGAAGGTGTCTTGCCAGAAGCATCTAGATGCGAGGCTTCTGCAAAAAGAGAAGCAAATAAATTCGCTTTGTCTCCAGCAGTGTGTGCTAATGATCCATCAGGTTTCAGCAATGGTGGCAGTGAGGGGCGGCAGAAGTTTTCTTCGACCGACTTGGCCAGGGACCAAAAAGCTTTGCTACCCGCAGGGTATGAAGCCAGTTTGGCCCCAATTCGACTTACATGATCAAAATGGGCCTTCCTAAGTATCTTCTTGCAGGTCTTAGCGGCAACGTTAAATTTTCTTTTCTTAGCCCGAATATCGGAAGCCTTGCACTTTCGAGCTTCAGCCCAGTCTTGATATGCCGCACGTTTTAGAGCCACAGCATGACCACAGCTGGATCCAAACCAAGGCTGAGCTTTGCTGGAAAGAGTCTTGTCACTGAATGGAATGAAATATTGCATTGCCTGACATATTACCTCTGTAACAGCAGACGCGCAAGTCGACGGGTCCTGAGAGGTGAAACATGTTTGCCACCAAGGGTACGATGCAAGGAATTGCCGCATCTCGTCCCAATCTGCTGAGTTGTATCTCCACACGCGCCTATTTCCCTTAAGGCTAGGATCAGGTGGGGAATACACAGAGACGGTCTTGACCAGGTCAGCTTCCAAATCACCGAGAAGTTAGGGTGCTCAAGATTTCGGAGACGCAGACAGCAAATATCATCACGGGCATACGCCCGCGTCCACAAACGCATACACAAACGCCGGCATTTGGGATAAATAGATGCTCCAAGGTATAGCCTGGGTAATCCAAGTACGCCGTATCAGCTGGACATCCTATCAGCTGGACATCCTATGCTAGTTACTCTATATTCGATAATGAAGCCTAAACTGTATGTTTTTTCATTTTTGTCTGTATGTCTGTCAGTCTGTATCTTAGCCTCGCATCACGCCGCCGGAACTACTGTATGAATTCAAATGAAACTTGGTATGATTTGAGTTCATACTACGAGGTAGGACATAGGATATTTTACATCTCGAAAAATGTATGGGTTCTCGCAGGATAGGGGTCGAAACTTATTTAAAAGATCACGTATCACGCTGAAACTAATGGACGGGTTTTGATGCAACTTAGCACTGTCTTACGAGTAAGTTATATGATGGGTTAAAATTGAGGACACGTTTTATCCCGAAAAAGTAAAGGGTTTCTGCGGGATATGGGTCCAAAGTTATGTTAATAATTAAGTAATAAAAAATATTTTTTGGATGGTTCTCTATATTCAATACTGAAGCCAAACTGTTTTACTTTTTAATTTTGTCTGTCTGTTTGTCCGTATCTTGGCTTATTCCATAAATCCCCTTCGACTATCCCCTGCAAAGGGACCAAACTACTAAATGAATCCAAGTGAAAAAAATGCTCTTGGGTGCTTAAAAAAGGAATTGAACAACTTTTATTTTAGTTTTCGTGTATTTATTTCTGTTTGTTTGTATGTTTGTTTGTTCACGTATCACGTAAAAACTACTAAACCGATATCAATGCGGTTTTCATTGTCAGATACCTTCGGGTTGATTTAAATCTGGTGAGATACCAATGTATCTCAATCCGGTGAGTTAGAAGCCGAGCAATTGAGTATTTTTGACAGCTGAAGAAATTTTGTTCATTTCAGGACCAGTATACAACATTTTTTGGTATATCGTTCCTTGAATAGCACATTATGGTACTTTGAACCTAAAGAAAAGACCACGCGTGCGAAGCCGCGGGTACAGCTAGTCCATTAATAAAAATCTATTTGACGGCTGAGCGAAATTTGATATTTCTGGTCCTGGTGGAATATCACATAGGATACTTATACCCAGAAAAATGCCCATGCAGGAAAAGCCAGGGCATAGCTACGTAAGAATATCCATGCATCCATGACTCGGAACAAACAATTATGCTCATCACACAATTGTTAGCTTGCGGTATTCGAAATTCAAACCCGGGACCGTCGGCTTTGAACAACCGGTCGTCAATGAAGCGAAGTATGAATAACAGAGTGAAGTGGCTTTCCTCTAAGCCTGACTTGCCCAAAATAGTAAGAAATTTGTCCACTGACCTTTCAGCCCAGCTCGCGAGCCGTGGCCACTCGTCCGGCACAACAGGTACTTGCTGCTTGTTCAGCAGGATCAGCAACTTTGCCAGGTCGCTCAGGATGCAACTATAAAACAAAGCAGGAATTTAACAAAGGTCTGCTTTCTACTGTTGAATTTATTGCAATAGTGTGGAACCTATCTTTACTTCTGCAAATGCAATAAGGGAAAATGGCCTTTTCACTGAAGAAAACTCGATACATTATTTTGCTCGCGACGGACTCGTGGTCACACAGTTTTGTCACACTAGTGTGACCACGATTATACATGCATAAATATATCCAGGGGCTTTTGAAGCTTGTGCGGCGCCGGGTTGCAAAAATCCGTTCAGCAACGCCCCCAATGCATGAGGGCACACTGGAGACCGAGATGCGGCACCCGGGTTCTCCGCACACTTGCACTCCCGCGGTTAAGGCCGGGTGAGTGAATTTTTTGTCCCTCTCATCCGTGATCAAGTAGAGCGAGAAAGATGATACATCTCGTTGGTAAATTGTAAGGTTTTTATTTCATAGTTCTGGGTTAATTATAAAACAAGATACAGAAGTTCAAAAATGATCTAAAATTGCTAAAAGTGCTAGAACCGGGCCTTAAGACTTCCCTTAGTATACCTATAGCATATGTATAGCAAGCATTTTGTTTTGCAGAAGACCTTATCTGTCTCGTCCAGTTCTTGCCTATTAAATGCCAATTCTTCATTCAGTTAATTATAGGAGAGTAAGTTGTTTGTTTGTCGAATGAGGTAGTGATGGCCTCTGGTGTCAGAGTTTGTCAGGCCGCCCAAGGGTCTCTGACATGGGTTAACGTAATTTATGTGGTTGTTATTGCTATTAATCAATAACAGACGGGAGAGAAAATATACTTGTATATACTTTTAACATAATCTATATTTATAAAAGAGTATAAGTCAATACTAATAATCATGGCACAGGCCAAACCGCCAAAGCTGTGAACTTGAAATTTGATTTCTATCATAATGAATCGTCGGACAAAAAGCGATTTTGCGAAATTCCTCCCAAAACAGGGTTAAAAATAAAACATTTATATGAAAAAAAATGTTATTGTAAGTACTTAGAAACATGAAGTTTTGCTAAAAGTATATTCAAATAAACCAAGAATATTGTAAATTATCATGTTTCAAAAATAATTGTTCATGAGGGCGTGAGAATCTGTATTCAAAGTTTTGGTAACATATATTTATTACTGGCTTTCCCGCCCGCGCGGCGACTTCGTCCGCGACTACAGTTTTGGTAACATATATTTATTACTGGCTTTCCCGCCCGCGGCTTCGTCCGCGACTACAGTTTTGGTATCATATATTTATTACTGGCTTTCCCACCCGCGACTTCGTCCGCGACTACAGAACAGATTAAATTAAAGTAAGTACTACGTAACCACTATTCTTTTTAGAAGTCCGCGCATACAAAGTCGCAGGCGAAAATGACCACTAAAACAGAATAAATTAAAGTTCTACGTAACCACATGCTTTTTTGAAGTCCGCGTAGACAAAGTCGCAAGCGAAAATGACCTCTAGAACAGAATAAATTAAAGTACTACGTAACCACTATGCTTTTTTGAAGTCCGCGTAGACAAAGTCGCAAGCGAAAATGACCTCTAGAACAGAGTAAATTAAAGTACTACGTAACCACTATGCTTTTTTGAAGTCCGCGTAGACAAAGTCGCAAGCGAAAATGACCTCTAGAACAGAATAAATTAAAGTACTACGTAACCACTATGCTTTTTTGAAGTCCACGCGGACGAAGTCACGGGTGAAAGATAGTTTGATCTAAAACTAGACTCTTCTTTCTAGAGAGTATATTTAAGCAAAATAATATATTATGTAACAGTTTGTTATAACATAAATAAACACATGTGCCGATACGGTACGACCCGGTTTTTTGTTCCACAGCAAAAACTTAACACATGCTAGACGTTATTTCACGCTCGACGAGAAGAAAAAATGTAGCTTGATTGGATTCGTGGGATATTGAAGTTTAATTACTAAAGAATATTATCTCTTTCGGTTTTGAATTTTTAAACGAATTAACGAGTTTCGGTCTTTTTTTGGGGATAGCCACGGCACCTCACCAATATTTTTTAAAATAAAGATTGTGAAACAAAAATGTTAAATGTAATTCATTCAACAATTATTCGAACAAGCGTGGTCTGAGTGTTGTTTGGACCACGTGCGCCATTATCACAGATTATTGCTTATAGGTACAAATAAAAACATGTTCGAGATGCACGAGTGCATGACCATTCCAGTAATGTTGAAATTTCGGGATCACAAAATAAAATTATATTAGTTTTATAGTAATTATCCTGTCTATCGATTGCTTTGTTAGTGGCGTGTATATATTTTTTTTTTTTTTTTGATTATTCTACTTCCTCTGATTCAGCCCATCCAAAGGTTGGCAAGAAGAGATCGCTTTAAGCGATAATACCGCCCATTTGTATTATCTTATTCTAGTTTTAATATTGTATTTTTATTGTTGGAATACCTACAATAAAGAATTTCATACCATTAGTATAGACCAAGGAGCAGAATGAGACAATAATAATTGAAGTATGAAAACCAGAACTTTATTTGTATGTTGGTTTAACTAAGATAAATAAACTAGCTTAAAAGATAAAAAACACGCCTGCTCTGCCAAAAAATAACTTATGCCAATAAATTATATACTGTTGGAATGTGCTTATCAAGGCCTTCAATTTGATACCCATATTGTAAAACAGGAAGTTTTTTCTCCTTTAAAAATGGAACCATACAACAGCAACAATGTTTTAAAAAAAAATGTCTATGTTACTCGGGGGATGTAAGGGTTCTAATCATACCCCATACGTCTAAATCTGTTCAGGCATTTAAAAGTTAAGGTGGAATAAATAAACTCACATACAAACATACATGAATCCTAAAAATATTACACTGCTTTTTTGGGCAGTCGTGTAAAAAAAGGAGACCCGCTGTAAGTATGTAAGGCAAATAAATAAAGGTACTACATCCTGTACTATGGGTACTAGACAACGGATAAAATAAATAAAGGTATTACATAAATAAAGGTACTACATCCTGTGCTATGAGTACTAGACAACGGATAAAATAAATAAAGGTACTACATCCTGTACTATGGGTACTAGACAACGGATAAAATAAATAAAGGTACTACATCCTGTACTATGGGTACTAGACAACGGATAAAATAAATAAAGATACTACATCCTGTACTATGGGTACTAGAAAACGGATAAAATAAATAAAGGTACTACATAAATAAAGGTACTAAATCCTGTGCTATGAGTACTAGACAACGGATAAAATAAATAAAGGTACTACATCCTGTATTATGGGTACTAGACAACGGATAAAATAAATAAAGGTACTACATCCTGTGCTATGAGTACTAGACAACAGATAAAATAAATAAAGGTACTACATTCTATACTATGGGTACTAGACAACGGATAAAATAAATAAAGGTACTACATCCTGTGCTATGAGTACTAGACAATGGATAAAATAAATAAAGGTACTACATACTGAACTATGGGTACTAGACAATGGATAAAATAAATAAATGTAGTACATAAATAAAAGTACTACATCCTGTGCTATGAGTACTATACAACGGATAATATAAATAAAGGTACTACATGCTGTACTATGGGTATTAGACAACGGATAAAATAAATAAAGGTACTACATAAATAAAGGTACTACATCCTGTGCTATGAGTACTAGACAACGGATAAAATAAATAAAGGTACTACATCCTGTCCTATGAGTACTAGACAACGGATAATATAAATAAAGGTACTACATGCTGTACTAAGGGTACTAGTCAACGGATAAAATAAATAAAGGTACTACATAAATAAAGGTACTACATCTTGTACTATGGGTACTAGACAACGGATAAAATAAATAAAGGTACTACATCCTGTGCTATGAGTACTAGACAACGGATAATATAAATAAAGGTACTACATCCTG
Source organism: Alsophila aescularia (assembly GCA_946251855.1). NCBI lineage: Eukaryota > Metazoa > Arthropoda > Insecta > Lepidoptera > Geometridae > Alsophila > Alsophila aescularia. The sequence goes on from OX276379.1 coordinate 19,153,181, forward strand.
TGCTATGAGTACTAGACAACGGATAAAATAAATAAAGGTACTACATCCTGTGCTATGAGTACTAGACAACGGATAAAATAAATAAAGGTACTACATCCTGTACTTGGGTACTAGACAACGGATAAAATAAATAAAGGTACTACATCCTGTACTATGGGTACTAGACAACGGATAAACATAGATAAGAATATTAGAACCATGACTCGGAAACAAACATTTCTGCTCGTCACACAAATAATTGCACCTAGCGGGATTCGAACCCGCTACCATTTGATTTCGTAGCTAGGGTCACTAACCATTCGGCCAACCGGTCGTCTAAGTAAGGTAGACCATAATGTCAGCAGCATAGCAGACTTTACCTGTAAGCTATTGCAGCGTCGTTGTTTCCGAGCTGGTAGAGCTCCCGCACTTGGTGCCGCGTGTGGTTCAGGATCGCCAGCAGAGTGTAGGCGTGAGGCTGAAATATAGAGACGAAACATTAGACACTTCCGTTTTTAACAACTTCAAAAAAAGTAGGTTCTCAAGTTGATGTGTATGTTTGTGATATGTTGAAAATGCGTAATATTCATATATTATGTTAGTCTAATAAGAGTATCTGAACAAATACATATACCAAATTTCGCGAATGTATGTATGTATGTTTGTTCACGTATTTCTCGGAAACTATAGGTCCGAATGCAATAATTCTTTTAGTTTCAGTATCTTTCAAGTTAGGGAATAGTTCAAGTTTCATCAAAGTCTGTTCAGTAGTAAGATATGGACTTTTTTCAGTATAGTTTTTTTTAGCGAACGGAATAAGTATTTCATTTTCTTAGGCTTTCTTTAAATAAACTAAAAAGTAAGACATTAAAACTAATTCAAAAAATAACCGACTTCATAACGTATAACACACATAGAAGAAAGAAATAATTCAAAAAAATTGAGGTCTGTGCCAGTTAAGTGCCTACTTACATACTGTAGTCGGTTTGGGTGTAGCATAGACCTCATTATTTTATTATTTATTTCTTTTAAGTTTTAATAGAATTTGAAGTCGTTTTTTGATGTGTAAACATCTAATGGCGCGGTACGGGGGAACGCCGACTGTTGGCGTGGCGATCGAGCAGCGTGCCGATCGAGTGGTTCCGCGACGCGAGCGCTCGTGGCTCGTCGGCTCTATCCGCCTCAGGTCATATTCAAGTTATAAACCATCACATATTTTTATGTGCAACATGTAAACACTCCAGTTGGGAATTGAACTCCGGTACTAAAGATCGGCAGTCGAATGATGTCCCGTGGATCCTTCCAGACTTATGGTATTAGGCCGAAAAGGTATTAGGCAGATGAAGAATTGCTGATTCACAGTTGACCAATGAGAGCGCGCAGTGCAAAACAGTTGTTCGTTGTTTTAGTTTTTTTTGTTTACACTAGACGTTCTGCAACGGCTCATTTTAAAAAAAAATAGTTTTTACTGTCACCAAATAGCGTCTTTATTTATCAGGGCCCGTTCGTTAGCATTGCCTCACGTACTACCTACCCACTGCCCAAAAGCGGTTTTCATAATATTAGGTTCCACGACGTAACAACACAGATTGGGTAACAGTTACACAGACACTTTATGCTGATGAGTCAGAATGCACGTGCGTGCCCAAAACCAGTTAGAAAGAGCATAACCGCTTAATGGAACTGCACGATGGCGATGAAGATTGGAGTTGTTGGGGTTTAGGAAAGGTTTTGAATTGCCGTTTCTAATTTTTAATGTTGTGGGTTGAAGATTCCTAATGGACACGATCCTAGCGTAACGCTTATTTATTGGAATATTTGACTTGAGTTTGCTGATGCAGCATGTCTTGAAGCGTGTTGAAGCTCAAAATCATGATCGATGGCACTATTTTTTTTTAACAAGTTTTCTAAAAGACTTAACGGATACAGTAATTATGGTGAAATTCAACCAAATGGAAGACACAACATGTTAAATTTAAATAATGTGGAGTATGCAAACCGACACAAAAGCGACGTATCCATATTCGCTTATCATAATACAAAGTAGGTACTTTATAGGGCCACGATATAATTATTTTAGAGATAATAAGTAAGTATCGGGGGGCGTCGTACCCCGGTGTGTTCAAGTCAAGAGTGAATAGGTATCTACTAGGCAAGCGTGCTACACCTTCGTCCACATCATCGCTTTCCATCAGGTGAGATCATCAAAAAAAAAATTGCTGTCGCGGGACGCCTGGCAGAAAATGTTATTTTTGTATGGATCACACAAAGTGGTGATTCCTATAACCGATTTAGACGCATACATTAGATATTTAAAGCTGATTTTTAAAGCTTATTTTTTAAACAATTGAGTATAGCATTCTGCTCAGCCTTAAAACAATAACAGGATTTGGTGATACTTAAGTATTTAGCTGAGCCTTTATTAATAAAATACTAAAAGTTAGTATGTTGTGTATGATGCTTCTTTCATAGCACAACATAGCGTTCTTTCATAGCGGTTTCAGCCTAGCTGTTTATGCTACGCCCAGGAGCTGTCGGTGGCGCTATGCCATGTCATGAGCCAATCTCTGTAGCCGTTGTTAACTTATTTTATTACTGACTAGATGTGGCCGCGTGGTCATTTCACTGGGTTAAAAGTAACCTATGTACTATTATGACCAAAAGTACCCATAAAATACAATGCAAAGGAGGGCGTCCTACACTATGTTTGCCGATTCGCAGTCTCCACTCTAGAACTCGTCTACCCCAACGGTTATCGGTTCTACGAAAAATGTGACAAGCCCATTGCCACTTCAGCTTGCTTATTCTCTGAGCTATGTCAGTTACCTTAGTTCTCTGCCGAATCAACTCATTTCGGATTCGATCTCTCAGAGAAACTCCGAGCATAGCTCATTCCAGCTCGCTGAGCGACCTTGAGCCTGTGGACCAGTCTCACCGTCAGTGTCCACGTCTCGGCTCCGTATGTCATTACGGGTAGGACGCACTGGTTGAAGATTTTGTCTTCAGGCATTGTGGAATTGGTGACGAGAAGATTTGACGAAGTTTTCCAAAAGCTGCCCAGCCCAGCTGAATACTCCTACTGGCTAACTTTACTGGTATAAATACATATAAGTACATTAAAATATAAATCCTCGTAAATGCTGTGTTCTACTGTTTATTGTTATTGTAATAATCTAAAAACTTACTAAGTATGTAAACATGTTTTGGCCTTATTAAGTTAAGTTAATTTAAGTAACTTAAGTTTATTTGTGTTTAATATTTTTGTAACATCTGTGTTGGATTACTAAATAAATAAAATAAAAAATATGATGACAACGATTCGTGGACGGGTAAGGAAGCGGCTGCGCACGCAACCGTGCGTACACACATTACTTATATACGCACATGCTGTGACCAGAGCAGGCTAAACTATAATAAGTAGGTAGGTACGTTGGAGAAACTCACCCGTAAACAGTCAAGTTGCTTGTGAAACTCCCGCAGCTTGGTGTCGTCGTCGTGGTTGGGCTGCGGCAGCGGCTGCGACTGCGCACGCGACCGCGCGCTGTGCCGACACCGCGCGTACGCCGCGCCCGCTGCGACCAGCGCTATGCAGGCGACAGCACCGCACGCGCCGCCCACTATCATCTACCGGGCAGAATAAGGATGCGGACTGGTGTAAAATTATACGGATTAAACCTCCACTGTCGCTCTGGTTTCCTGGTAAAATAAGTAGGAAGCAAGTTGTTACATACTTCGTTCCAGGCACTTGCCACTGAACAAGTTTGCACATTTGATGGGAAAGGTGCGTCACCGAACTGCGAAATATGGAATAAACCTGAGAATGTGCACCATGTATTTGGTGGAGTGTGCCCGCAAGCAAGCTGAAAGACAGAAGATACTGACTGAGCTTTATATTAATTGATATATGTGATGTTGGTGCGATTTATACTATATTTTCAGGACAAAATTCCAATGGGGCCAGAATGGTGATGTATTAACAAATTGACTTTTGTACCATTCTGACTTCAACCAGTTTTTATTTACCTACTCAATAGTTGATTTTTTAGTATACCTAGATTAAGTTTCATAGGGCTGGCGTGAAAATTCTAACCAAAATTCCAATAAAAAGTCCGTACGGAATGTCCGCCTGCGGGCCGTCCACACCCGTAGTCCGCAGCAGCACTCTACGTGGAGCGTGTTCCGTACGGAGCAATCCGCATCATCGTAAAACGATGTTCTAACGCCCCACAAGTCTACGCGGCGGAGCTCCGCGCGGACGACGACGGAAGGTCCGCAATTCCGAAAAGACTGCTCTGAAACCAGCCTAAAGCTTATCAATGAAGTCGAACATATTTAATTTTAATAACATCTTTAGATACCGTACCAGTCATAATAATAACCGTAGTTTGACTATCGAATGTTTATAAAAGATGGAATAACATTTTAGCTCGATTTGAAACACATTTGTTTAATAAACTACTAAGGCTTTATTATACTAACTTCGTTGTGACACCCAGGGGGAATACCTATTCTTAGTATTGCTGAGTAGGTAAGTACCTACCTAGAAGAAAATACCTAGGTAAATACCCTGATTACGAGTTTTGTATGTGTGAGAGATTTTGACAGAATGTATGTATATAACAGAGTCGCCAGGGCCCCAATTCTACTAAAACAATTGTCGACAATTTTCGCAAAATTTTCACTTTTACCTCTTAAAAGTGGTAGAAAAGATTTTTTTGGACAATTTTCAAAATAAAATATTTCCAAAAAAGAAAAACTCAAAATTCAAAAATTTTCACAAATTTTTCGCTGCTACTACTTTTAAGAGGTAAAAGCGAAAATTTTGCGAAAATTGTTGATAATTGTCATTACAATTTTTTTAGTAGAATTGGGGCCCAGATACTGTGACATTAGAAATAAGAAATGTTCTGAAGCTAAAGGTATAATTTAAAATTGGTTGAAAACATTAACTTATGAGAAAACGGAGGATGTTTTGAAAATCATGTGTTAGATTGCGGAAGCAATAAAATATTGCATAAATTTTCATAATATTTATTGTAATAGACATTGCATAAAAATAAATACATCTATTAGATAATATTTTGTACCTAAGTTGGATAGAATAATAAATTTTAATTTCATATTGTTTTATTTTTTAAATCATATATTGTTAAAATTGGATTTTTAAACTAAATTTTGTACTTTATGATGTGTAATTTATACTTTGTAAATCTTTTCATGTCTAGTTACTGAGGTTTCATTAAAGGCAATGTTACTTTGAACCATAGGCTTTGAACTCACGTTACCTCGATACAGGCTTGCCTAGTGAGGTAACGGAAAGATAGGATAATAATTGCTTGCAAAACAATTGCAATCTTTTTGTTACATTTAGTTTTAAGTTAAAGTAGTATTTTGTATTTCGTTTTGCAGTTAATAAACATATTTTCCTTTTCATTTTCATTCTCAAAGTTATTTATTTACTTTCCCACAATACTTACCTATAGCTATAGGTGCATGTAACCGCTCCGTCTGCCAAGACTTCGTCAAAATTGCAATAAGATGCCGGACATCTATCTATATCTATATCTATACTTATAATAAGGCGGTAAGAACCAAAAAGTCGTAATGCTACTTCACAAAAAACCCCACTGAGAAATAAACTAAAACGAACAAGAAAAAAGTGGGAATGGTTGCTAACCAACTTTAAATCGTTATAGATACTAAATGAAAAATGATAAGAGAAACCTAAAGATGATTTTCAAATACCTATTTAATGAAACTCCACTTAACAGATTGCACTATGGAGTGTGCACAAGAACTGCACAACCTGATTCCCCCTGTTCCCCCATCACCTTTCCATCACCGTATGGCTAGACGATCAGCAAAGCGCCACCCTTTTATGGTTGAAATACCACAAGAACGAAGCGTTATGCTTCTTCATATATTATAAGAACTGCAAAGGAGTAGAATGCCCTGCCCACGTCAGTGTTTCCGATAAAATATAACCCAGGCACAGAATAAATAATATGTGTTCAAGTCAAGAGTGAATCGGTCGGTCGGGTATCTACTAGGCAAGCGTGCTACACCTTCACCACATCATCGCTTTTCATCAGATGAGATCGTGGTCAAACGATTGCCTAGACCGTAAAAAAAAAAAACAAAATAAAACATAGTGAAACATACTGAAGAAGTTTTGATCAAATTTTGGTCTATTGGTATGTATTAATACATACCAATAGACCAAAATTTGATCTAATACATACCAATATTTTTAATTAGATCAAATTCAAATTCTTGTTCAGTAGCTTAATTTAAGTATGTACCCTAGACCATTTATTTTTTATTTTTTCTGTAGGTACCTATAAAGTACTTTAATATACCAAATTTCGATTGCTCGGCTTCTACCTGTCTCAATCCGATGAGATACAAATGTCATAAAACAAGAAGTGAAGAATCTATGTCACAACTCACAAGACACATCACGGACCCAGATTTACGTTGTTAATGACGTTGCTTCATCCGCGCCGCGCATCAAAACATTGCATCACATCAACATCACATACCATCACCGGATTCAGCCGTGGCACTTTGACGTGCTGACCTAACACCATAGATATATTTACAAGGGTAAGAAATGGCACGCTCTAATAACACGTAAACAAAAATTGCACAGAATACAGGTAAACACACCCACACAGCTAGAATTCAACCGTAGTGCTTCATGTGCATCAACAAAAAAAGAGACATACGCGGACTGTAGCGCAAATGAGAGTCACTGCTAACACGTGATACACAAGTGACACTTCGATTGTGCGGTCCACGCCCGAGGTACTCGTACCAAATCTCCCTTTTAATAAGAATACTTTTCATAGGACTTCGTTAAAACGGTGAAAGGTGGCCTTCTTTGCCGGTGTTCTGACTATAGACACAGCTTGCTATCATCTTGAAACTACTACATACTAATTAATTAATATTGTACTCATCATCAGCCAATACTTGTCCACTGCTGGACGTAGGCCCATTCATACATTTACAATAAACGTCATTGTTTGTTTCACAGAAATTGATATGAGTACCAAATCAGTCCAGTAGATTCGGAGCAAATTGGCTTTGACAGACAGACAGACAGACAGACAGACAGACACACGAGTGATCCTATAAGGGTTCCGCTTTTTCATTCGGACATACGCAATCCTAAAAATAGGTCTTTTACAACATAAGTGGTTGAAATTGTACAGATATGTACAGTACACCATCGATTCCTAAAGTACCAACCATTCAAAATGTCATGAATATTAATAGGTAGATACCTTCGTGCAGAGCACCAAACGGTTCATGGCCATAGAAATATTGCGTTGCATTAGATGTGCAGGCGACTAGCCTTTTAAAATAAAGCTGTTCTAATTAGAGACTTCAACGGTCTCTACTTCAAATAGGGGAGAGTTATTTTAGGATACAATAACGATAACGAAAATAATAGTGTTGATAAAGAGAAACATTAAAAGGAGCGAAGGCAACGTCCACCTACAAAGAATTTTAGAAATTTCGATTTTCGACTAGTTACAGTAGTTGTTCTACATATCTATATGTTTGTGAAGTTTAGCTCTGTGAACGATTGCGCAGGTTCTGCAGTGGGGATAAAACAGCATAAAGTAAGAGCGAGATTGAATATGCGAAACACGAAAGCGAGTGAGCGAGGCAGTTATACAATGCTGTCTTCACCTTCAACATTGGGATTGCGACTGAAAAAATTGCTGTTTGCACAGCGACTAGCAGACAATTTCCGAGTTACATACTTTCGCTGCGACTACTGTACAACAAGCAAAAGTCTTCGGGCTTCGTAATACTAACCTCATTGTAAGTATGAGCTGGGTAGCACACCCTGCCCATTAGGTGGTCATCGTGCGCCCAAGACTCTCTCGTGCCTGACGGGCAGTCGTGGGCGCAGGTCCCTTCGGGCAGTACCAGCAGGCGTGCGCATTTGACGCAACCGTCGGCCGCGCACCGCACACATTCTGAGCCACATCCTGAAAAAAAAATATTGAGTATAATTTAAAAAAGAAAAGCTTTTAGGGTTTTTTTTAATGTGTCACTTTTTTTGTTTTTTATTTGTTACCTTTTTGTCCTTTATTTTTAACTTTTTTAAGTTCTTTTTTTTCATTTTTACTATTACTTTGTCATCGGTTTGTGAGCTACCCTAAAGTTTCAGCCAGATAGCTAATCGGGTAGTGCTCGAAATTTGAATTGCAAGATTCCAGGACAAAATACATACATACATACATAGATAAGTACAAGTTAAGTTATATATAACATCTTTTAAAATGAGAAACATGGTATTGTTAATAATTGCTAGCGGCGCAACTTAGATACTATATACAATAGACATCAATTCGATGATTTTACTCTTTAAACTAAACTAAACTAGACTAAATTTCTTCAAATGTAATTTAAACCTTGTCGACTTCGTAACAACGTTTTTTTGCCCCTGGCATCTATTCTAAACTTACGTCAATGTAAGCTGCACCGCTTAAAATAAAGTAAATTAAACAGGTTTTTACTACGCTGTCTTATAGCGTTTGGATAAATTCGGACACGTTCTGAGACAGCGTTTGGACAAATCGCCGCGCAAAACTCTCGCCGCGTGGAAAAAAAAATTATTTTACGCTGACAGGCTTTAGTGATAGTTTAGTCAGTGAGGTATAGATGCCAGGGGCAAAAATACTTTGTTACGAAGCCAACAAGGTTTAAATTACATTTAAAGAAATTAAGTTTAGTTTAGTGTTTGTCCAAATCACTACCATTGGCTAACAAAACCTGTCCACTTTTGAACCAAATGCTGTGAGAAAATTGATTGAGATCGAGAAAACTTGTCGCTCAGCGAACTATGGAGAGACTTTACTTGGAGTTTACAAGATTCGAAACGAAGTCATCCAACAGAGAAACAAAGTAACCGACACAGCTCTAAGGATCAGGAAGCTGAAGTGGCAGTGGGCTGGTCACATTTCCGGAAGAACCAACAACCATTGGAGTAGACGAGTTCTCGAGTAGAGACCGCGCTTAGGCAAACGTAGTTTAGGACGCCCCCTATCGCCAGGTGGGGTGACGACCTGCGATAAGCGGCCGGTAGAAAATGGATGTGGGGAGTTGAAGACCGAATTCAGTGGCGTGCATTATGAGAGGCTTACGTCCAGCAGTGGACAGATATAGGCTGATGATGATGATGATGATGATGATGATGACGAGAGAAAAGTTAGTGCTTAGTCTAATAATAACTACTAGCTTAGCATAAGTTTTACAGATTAGAAGTAAAATTTTATAATTACTTATAGTTTTTTATTACTGTGTAGTTTATTTTATATTTTATTTCTTTCTTTTTATTTACATTAAATTTGCAAAGAAATTTAATATTGCCACACTACCGACCCTTATTAGCAATAAATTTCTTTCCATCCTAAGGTTGTCAAGAAGAGATCGCTATGAGCGATAAGACCGCCCCATTGTACTTATTGTTTGTTATTTCTATTTTTGTATTTTTTAAACTGTGTGCCAATATATTTTAATTGTATTGTAAAAACAAGATCCGTTTTGGGCAAATAATACGCCACCTCCCAGTTTTTCAAATGTAGGAAAGTTCATGCCTTGCAGAGAGAATCCAACTGTTCAAAGATGATTACGATGACATTCATATCATTCACAGTTATACCAAATGTAGGAAAGTTCATGCCTTGCAGAGAGAATCCAACTGTTCAAAGATGATTACGATGACATTCATATCATTCAATGGTATAACTGGTCTGAAGCGTAATTTTCGTTCGGTAACAATTTAGTACGAAATCGATTATTTATTTTGATGTGACTAAATGGTACTAATATCGATTTTTCGCATAATAGAATGATTAGGATCCCTTCAAAATTTATGCAAACATCTATTAATTTTCCAAAAACAATCTACAATCCTGAAAAATAATAATTGTGATCCCTTCAAAATTGATTATGCATAAATCGATTAATTTTACAGCAATAACCGATTATTCTGAAAAAAAATGAAAGTTTTTGTTGTAAAGAAATCTAAATGGTAATGCTTGAACAAAAGTACATTTAAAAAAAAAGTGACATAAAAATAAAGTATATTTAAATAATAACAATCGTTTTTTTCCTTCACATCCCTAGAAAATTCCGAAAATAACGGACGTATGCCTATTAATAACGGACGTATGCCTATTAATAACGGACGTATGCATTCTACTAACTGTATTCTTTATACAGTTTTGTTTAATCCCTCCTCCCCGCGATATCTTATGGAACGTTTTAATTTCCTGTCTGATTCTAACAAGTTGTCACTCAGGTCATCAGAAAATTTAGCTTTGTTGATCCCTCTACATAGAAGCTCTTTTTATGGCAGTTCATTTACCATCCAAGCAGTTCGCCTATGGAACGCTCTGCCAGTTACTATAAGGCGAGCCCAGTCACTCCCTGTTTTTAAACTTCAAGTAAAGAAGTTTTATCTCTCTAATTAATATCACTTCTTGCTATTTTGTTGTTATTCTGTTGTGGTTTCACTGTATATTATTTTTATTATGTTTGTATATTTTTTGTAAATGTATATGTAGTAAATGTAATTTATTATAATGTATATACTATGTATATGGATATATATATATATATATATATATATATATATATATATACTGTACTATATATTTACATATTTATGTGTAGGTATATTGGAATATATGTGTATATATGTTTATTCATTGTATTCAGTTTTTATTATTTATTTGTTAGATTATAATGCACCACCGTCTTTGCCGTATATTAATTCCTTTCCATCCAAAGGTTGTCTGGAAGAGATCGCTTTTTAGCGATAAGACCGCCCATTGTCCCATTTATTTTGTATAAATGTTTTAGTTATTATTGTATTTTTTGTTCTATGTGGTGTACAATAAAGAGTTATCTATCTATCTATCTATCTATTAATAACGGACGTATGCCTATTAATAACGGACGTATGCCTATTAAAACACCACGTGAAATCAAATAAAAGAAAAACAACGGGCGTATACAACATTTTTTGCAGCATACAGAATTCCGTTTTACGATTCCGCGCCATGGCGCTGCGGCATGGCATGGCGGCTGCATGGCATGGCGGGTTTCGTAGAGGATTTTACCATAGACCACATACACACAGTGAGACAGATTATACAGAAGTCCGAAGAGTATAATCAGCCCCTGTGTCTTGCTTTTGTGGACTATGAAAAGGCCTTTGATTCCGTTGAGACCTGGGCTGTTTTGGAGTCACTGCAGCGATGCCAAGTGGAGTGGCGGTATATCGAAGTGCTGAGATGTCTGTATGACGCCGCGACTATGAGTGTTCAAGTACAGAACCAGCAGTCTAAACATATCCAGTTGCGCAGGGGAGTGAGACAGGGGGATGTCATATCCCCGAAACTGTTCACGAACGCCCTGGAAGATATGTTTAAGACACTGGACTGGAAAGGGAAGGGCATAAATATAAACGGCGAGTACATCTCACACTTAAGATTTGCCGATGATATAGTCCTTACGGCGGAATCGCTGGAGGAACTTGAGCGAATGCTGAACGGCCTGGCTCATGCTTCTCGACAAATCGGTCTCGGGATGAAGTTAGACAAGACGCAGATCATGTTTAACGATCTTATTACCCCGAAAGCTGTAGTCATTAATGGTGAACCCCTCGAAGTTGTTAATGAATACGTCTATCTCGGGCAAAATCTGCAGTTGGGTAGACACAACTTCGATAGGGAAGTCAACAGAAGAATTCAGTTGGGCTGGGCGGCATTCGGAAAACTTCGTCAGGTCTTCTCGTCGTCCATTCCAAAGTGCCTAAAGACGAAAGTCTTTAATGCGTGCGTCCTACCGGTTATGACATACGGAGCCGAGACATGGACACTAACAGTGGGGCTTGTCCACAAATTTAAAGTCGCTCAGCGAGCTATGGAGAGAGCTATGCTCGGGGTTTCTCTGAAGGATAAAATCAGAAACGAGGTAATCCGACAGAGAACCAAAGTCACCGACATAGATCAAAGGATTAGCAAGCTGAAGTGGCAATGGGCTGGTCACATTTCTCGAAGGACGGACAACCACTGGGGTAGACGTGTCCTCGAGTGGAGACCGCATCTTGGCAAACGTAGTGTAGGACGCCCACCGGCCAGGTGGAGAGACGACCTGCGAAAGGCGGCCGGCAGAAACTGGATGAGAGGAGCCGAAGATCGGGCTCTGTGGCGTTCATTAGGAGAGGCCTATGTCCAGCAGTGGACGAGCACGGGCTGATGATGCTATGGTGCGTTTAGGAAACGCGTTTAAGTTATAACCACGTTATGACGTCACACGTTTTCTGCAAGGAATTTCGTGTGGCAATAGAGAATAATGGCGCTGCTTTGACTAGGTTTATGGTTTATCGGTAGGTACAGTAAAGTGAGTCAAAAAAGCACGAGAGCGCTGCTACCACAGCTGTTACCGCGGAATGCATCCAGCATTCTATGCCACATCCTGAAGTGAACATGTGTGCCCTGGTTATTAACGTACACCTACATTGAGTAGGGCTAGTTCCTAGATTTGTACACTCGTGCCTTCGTTTACTTTAGTTATTTGTTTGTAGGTATGGTTCTGTTTAATGTTTATTACCTACTTTAAGTTTCTGAACTTTGAAGACAATAATTCCAATCTAAGTTTATAATGAACCTTGTAAAGGTACTTTTGTCGAGTTCTGTTTACAAGTGGGTTGTAATAACCACGATGCACGATTTTGACCTTTTATATGTATTACCTACCTGCCTGCCTGGTGAATGGTTTCGTCCATATTTTGATAGAGGCTAATTCACGTAGACTGAAATCAGACACTACTTAATTCCAAATTAAACCACTCACGGATGGTAGAATTAGAATCTACGGGAAATATATAGAAACGAGGCGCAGGACTTGAGGGGGGACTGACCCCTGGACACCTCCCCCCACGAAGACGCTGAGTTAATGAGATATTTCAGTTTTAAGTTTATTTTTAAATGGTAAATTACCTTTGGCGCTCGTTCGGCTCGCGCGATGTGTAGTCATGTTCTAACCTAACCTACATTTGTATTTGGGGTCATACATACCATATTTACTTTCTGGCGAAAGCGGAAACAAATTCTACTAATTAATCATATTTTTCTTTGTTTTTTTGTCGTATCAGGTAGTGCTGGCCTCTGATGTCAGAATTTGTCACGCCGCTTGAGGGCATCTGACATGGCTTAGCGACTGCTATTAATCAATAATAGCCGGAACCGACAGCTTAACGTGCCCTCCGAAGCACGGAGCGATGGAAAACCGCACATAACTCAGAAAAGTCATTGGTGCGGAGCCTAGGTTAGAGCCTATTAGTTACGGCTACCAAATCGACGATTTTTAGTGAAATATCTCATAAACTAAGCGTCTCCGCGGGGGAGCCCTCCTCCCCCTACCCCAATCCCCTACTCTCCCTTTAACTCTGCCCCTGGATTCTAGGAGGAGGTAATGCTCATACAAGCAAGATGTTAGAGATTACGTGGGTTGACTTGATACTCACATAGAGGAATACTAAAGCAACAAACCTGCTTTTTTGTAATAGGAAACACGTTTGGGCAATAATGTATGCACGCCAATGCACGAATGCTTATAGGCAGAAAATAACGGCCGCGTAGGCATGTAAAATTTCACCGCGCACCCACGGAACGGCGCTGTCATTTGCTGTCATTACTACCCATAATTTATACTGATTACCATATTCGTTATTTCAGAATATCATTAAAATTTACTCAGCCCCAGTAACGTTCGAACGTGATTGTTTGGTTTGCAATTATGCAACGCAAAAAGCAAAGTGTAACGCGTTGCTTTTCACTGGGAAACTCATGTGTGCAAGAGCGAAAGCAATTACATGAGGTAATTAGTGCTCCGATCTGTTGTAAGTAGGTTAGGAGAGATTAATTTCTTACCTTGTTGTTCATAAACTTAGCCAGTTACCAGAGATGTACAAGATACTCTATACAAAGTACGAGTGTCTGGAATACAAAATACAAGATACTATTAAATGAGTATTTCAGATACTAAATACAAGATACCTTAAGGAATGGTATCTGAAATCCTAGATACAAGATATCTTTGAAATACTTTTTCAAGATAAAATACTTTCTGAAATGGCAACACCTGAAGACGTAGCAAATGCCATTGCGTCATTCCCTAGTGGGTCTGCAGGTGGTCTCGATGCTCTCTCACCTCAGCACCTTAAAAACTTAATAAGTGGTGTTTGCGGTGAGATCGGTGACGCTCTTTTAAAAGAAATAACAAATTTGACTAATTTCATGCTTTCTGGAAAAGTGAACACCTACATTCTAGATATTTTATACGAGGCAAATTTATGTACGCTCTTAAAAAAGGATGGGGGCATTAGGCCTATTGCTGTTGGCACAGTTTATCGTCGTCTTACAGCCAAGATTTGCTGTAAGTCAATAAGTGAATCCCTCTGTACATACTTCCAACCTGTACAGTTGGGATTCGGTTCGCATGGTGGCTGTGAGGCGGCGGTTCATGCTTTAAGAACTTTTTTGTGCCACAATGGAGGTGATGTGCTTTTGAAGGTGGATGTTAAAAACGCCTTTAATTCAGACGATAGAGGCGCCCATTTGACTGAGATAAAAGACAAAATTCCTCATTTATACAAATATCTTTGGCATTGTTATGTTCAACCCTCAAAATTAATACACAAAAATCATCTCATCTCTTCAGAAGTAGGTTGTCAACAAGGAGATCCACTTGGGCCGGCTATTTTCAGCCTCGCTATACATACAATCATTACAAAATTAGAATCAAAATTTAACGTATGGTATCTGGACGATGGAACTTTAGGAGGCGATGTGAACACAGTCGCGAAAGATTTCGAAAATTTAACAAGACAATTCAAAACAATAGGTCTTACTCTAAATTTTTCTTAATGTGAATTATACATTTCAAATCCAATCATTTCAAAAAACGACCCTATAGATATTTTTAGAAAAATTGCTCCAAATATTAAAATTTTGCAAAACAATTCACTTCGTCTTTTAGGGGCACCGATTCTCGATGAATCATTACCAGATTTAGTTGTAGAAAAAATTCAAAATTTTCAATTTATTGCTGACCGCTTGCATAAGTTTGAGATGCAACTTGTGTCGATACCGTGGCGCCGTCTCATCTTCCAGAGACAACAATTCGGGCTGGCGGCGCTGCAACCAAAGCAGAAAACCTCAAGCGGCGCAAATATGGGAACCTTGACCGGGGCCACGAAATTTACAGGGACTTGGCAAAACGTTTAGTGGAAGTGACATGTGACCAGAATTCTGGCTCCTATTTAGGCCAAAAAAATAGTATTGCAATACAGCGTGGCAATGCAGCCAGCATTCTGGACACTTTCCCTTCCTCCGAAGGACTTTTAGATAGTTATGTGTAAATAGTTAAGTTTTTTTTATTTATATTTTAAAATGAACTTTTGTTTTTTGTACGTTTTATCTTGTAAATAAATTCCCTATTTCTGAAAGAAAACACAATTTTATGGAGTTTAAGTTTATTATACTTCAGTTTGGGCCAATTTGATAGATGGCGAGAGGCACCATCTATCAAATTGGTCCCAGACTAAAGTTTCATCAAATGTCAACAGATGGCTTTGCATTTGCATATGCAAATCAGAGATAATTATTATTAAAAGTATTTTAGCAAACATAGTATTTACGAAATACAAGATACCAAACGAATGATATCTAAATACCAGATACAAGATGCATTTAAAACAAGTATTTTAGATATAAGATGGAAATACGTATTTTGTATCTTGTATCTGTATTTCAGATACTTGCATCTTAGATAAGTCACATCTCTGCCAGTTACTAGCAACAGTTGTGACATACGTTGCATATTTAGCTTAAACAAATGAACGCTATTTGTTTTGAGCGTTACCGATTTCACGCCGAGTTGTGTCCTAACCTAACTTGTTAAGTAAACTGTTTGGCTTACTTTTAGTTAACAGAATGACTTGGTAAATCAATCAAGAAGCCAGTTCACCGTTCATTTGGCAGTGATTCGTTACTTTCCAAAGGGAAAGCTGCGCAATATGCGATTAGTGCGCTGTCGGGCGGCGTTCAATTAACGGGACCGGCCGGACCTAGCCGTGCTTTGTTTACATAAATTGCTGCTGGGACATTCGGTGGAATAAGATGCCTAATACAAGGACTATTATTGTTTTGATCATGTAAAGGTAACTCTACAAAATAATATTGCACGCTATCGTGCAGCATTTTTACCCGATTGTGTTTATCACTTAAGTAAGTTTGTTCCTTTGTGGCACTATATAAACAAACGCGTGGACCGATTTTAATGATTATTACGTCAACTGATTTGTCTTAATCTTGCGAGTGCTACAAAAGACATGACAGTAATCAAAATTGAATATGGCGACAACCAGACGCCATACTGTGAAAAAGAAAAAAAAGTCAACGAATTATGTTAAGTGGGGCATCATTGAATAGGTATTTGAAAATCATGTTTAGGTTTCTCTTATCATTCTTCATTTCGAATGACCATTTAGGATCTATAATGATTTAAAGTTTGGTTAGCAACCATTCTCACTTAAATTTTTGCCTCTTTTTACACGACTGCCTAAAAAAAGAGTGTTATGTTTTTAGCATTCATGTATGTTTATATATTTGTATGTATGTTTGTATGTATGTTAGTTTTTTTATTCCACCATAACTTTTAAATGCCCGAACAGATTTAGAAGTATCGTTAGAATCCTTACATCCTTCCGAGTAACATAGGCTACATTTTTTTGAAAAAATTCTGGTTTTTCTCCATTTGAATTTGAAAAAACTTCCAGTTTTACAATATGGGTATCAAATTGAAGGCTTGATAAGCACATTCCAACAGTATATAATTTATTGGCATAAGTTTATTTTAGCAGGGCAGGCGTATTTATTTAGCTTTTAAGCTAGTTACTTTTTTCACAGTAGGCATTTTCGATTATTTCTTGTTGCACAATGATTTCCTGCTCGACATAATAGCAACTTCGGATTATTTTGTGGAATACGTTATTAATAGCTAACCAAATCGTTACATCAAACGATTAGAAGATGGGTTACGTGAGCTGAGTCACAAAAGATCCAAGTGCTGTCACGATAGTACTGACATATGTATCGATAGGGGCTAAGTGAATGATAGTTATACTTGCTTTATTAAAAGCTTTTATTTAACTTCACTTGTATCTATCTATGTATGTATCTATGTATTTTGTCTGTCCTGGAATCATGCAATTCAAATTTTGAGCACTTCCCGATTAGCTATCTGGCTGAAACTTTCAGGGTAGCTCACAAACCGACGACAATGAAAAAAAAACTTACAAATGTTAAAAGTGAAATGCTAAAAAAAAAAAAAATGGAAAAATAGGAGGAAAACAATAAAATATACTTAAAAACGTAAAAGTTACAAAGCAAATTTTTTTTTTAATTTATACTTATTTTAGCACAACTCCAGGATTGCGCCGACCCTCTATCAGTGCATCACTTGGTACTCGGCAGTTCAATCCTAAATCGGCCGCTTGTTGCACGCTACTGAAGGCACTCAGCAAGATTCGACCCAGATAAAGGGTATCTCAGAAGACGTGTACCTAACGGTCATCGATTGCTGTCGTACAACAGTATTAACAGTAAGGACTCACTCACGTGTGTCGTTGACAGCGGGCGGTGCGTCGGCGGGTCGCAGCTGAGCGGTCGCCGCGCCCGCTGCCACCATCAGCGTCAGCGCCACCAGCGCGGCTCGCGTCATCGCACCGCACTGCCCATCCTCGCGCTACTGGAGAAACAAGCACAAGTTCAAAAGTTATCCGACCCCTTTCCCCCCTCTTTATATCTAAGAAGCCATCAGCTTTCAAACATAAAAAAACTGCATCAACATCGGTCCATTCGTTTGGGAGCTACGATCCTCACCCATTCCCCCATTGTAGCCATGTGATAGAGACATAAGCTTTCAAAACAAAAATGCATCACAATCCGTCCATTCGATTGGGTGCTACGATGCCACAGACAGACACACGGATACAGTGATACACACCCTAAACTTCTAACTCCCCTCTCTTTTCGCGATTGGGGGTTAAAAATACATGACTATCATAAGTAAACCTATTACTTATTCTGCGGTTAAGGATATCAGGAGGTCGCAGAAGCGAAGTCGTTACGTCACCTTCATGGTCGGCGTGAATGTCGACAGGCGCCACATAGGCGTGTCGTGTGCACAACAACTCTCATGAGCAGGTGAAAATAAATTGAGAGGGACTGAGGAACCTCTCCATTTTAGTCTTCGACTCGATAATTTTAGTTCATTCAGAAGTATTGGTGTCGACTCTGTAGCGACCGCTTTTTCTCTAAAATTAAGCTTATATCGGTCGTAAATAAAAAAAAAAACTTTTTCTAATGAAAAACACCGGACAAGTGCGAGTAGAAATCGCGTGAAGAGGGTTCCGTACGATGAATATATTATCTCACAATGTTGATAGATGATAGATTTACCGTGTTATTTTAAAACCATAATATACTTCTTATAGGTTTTTCTGTAATTTATAAAGTAGTCTCTGTAGTTTCGGGGACTAAATAAAAAATTGAGACCCTCACAATAAGCCCTTTCATTTGATATGCCACACGGTACAGTTTTTTTTAAATTTCTAATTTGACAAAAAAAACCCCATATTCAAAATTTATTTATTGACATTACACGTTCGTGTCCGGGTCACAGAAATTCATGTGTACTAAACAACTTAATCGGTCCAGTAGATTTGTAGCAAATTGGCTGTGACAGACAGACAGATCTGTCACACGAGTGATCCTTGGGTTCCGTCTTCTTTTTCATTTGGACATACGGACCCTAAAAAGAAATAGACGTTACGTGAGACATCTGCAAACATAAACGGAATGTGACGTGGGTTAGGTCTGGAACGTCCGTAGAAAAATTACAAATCCTAAGTTGGCACAGCTAGCAGCTAGATCACTTACGTGCCTTGAATTTAAATGAAACAATGCTCGGCGCCAACCCGTTCTCTTAGTACTGGGCACTTGAGCCCGTATCTTTTTACAACGAGTGCTTACGTGTGCGAATAAGTCACCGGACTGCCAAAGCGGGTGACTACTCACATAGCACTTGAGATTGTGTCGACAAGGAATGCACCAGTTTGCAGGAAGCGTGGGAAATCTTTATTTATTGATGACACTGGTCACTTTTTGCTGAAGAGTTACATGCCACTTCTTTGCCAAATCGACTGATTTAATTCATATTAGGTGCATATATTTACCTCGGGCAGACTTTGCAATTGGGTAGGAACAACTTCGAGAAGGAAGCCGATAGGATTCGGCTACATCAAGTCTTTTCGTCGCCCATACCACCGTGCCTAGAGACGAAAGTCTTCAACGCGTGCGTGCGTTCTACCAGTTATGACCTACTGAGCCGAAATGTGGACGCTGTTCCACAAATTTAAAGTCGCTCAGCGAGCTATGGAGAGAGCTATGCTCGGAGTTTCTCTAAAGGGCAAAATCCGAAATGACGAGATCCGCAAGAGAACTAAGGCAACCGACATAGCTCAAAGAATTAGCAGGCTGAAGTGGCAATAGGCCGGTCACATAACTTGAAGAACCGACAACCGTTGGGGTATAAAAAATCTAAATCTATTAATTTTAAAAGTGTGGTACTAAGTTTTTTAATAAAACTACAGGACTGATTGCGATTCTATTTCACTATTGGATAGCTTAGAGTATGACTTAAAATCTGGCGTTCTTGGTATCTTAATCCGATGATTACATGCCGAGCAATCGTTAAAATACTATTTGACGGCTGAACCAGTTTTGAAGAAATGTAGTTTATTGGACTTTATAGGTAGGTACTTTGGTCCTTGATTAACACGTATGGGCTACTTTTAAATGAAAACTACTTGTTTTTTTAAACGAAGCCGCGGGTACAGCTTATATAAATCAAACTTGAATGCTAATCTATCGCGTTCTATATTACCACATACCCATACTGTCAGTACATGTATAATGCATTAGAACGAGCACTTTCTCCGATATATATTTGAAATGTAATGTCCATTATAATTACGGCCTTGATCAATGGCCATCATGCTTTGTTATGATGTTCAACTTGATCAGATCAGTGCGAATGCGAACCAGTCTATACATACCAATATATATAAAAGTGAAACGTTGTCTGTCTGTTTGTTTGTTTATTTGGGGAGCTTTCACGCGATAACGGCTGGATAGATTTTGATGAAATTTGGACTGGAAATAGCTTATACCCTGGAATAAAACATAGGATAATTTTATCCCAGAAAAATATTGCATACTCACTGTAATTGACGGTTGCCATGGAAACGAAATAACAAGTCTGTCAAAAAACATCAAGAGCATTGGTGCTATACCTAATTTTGCATTGGTTTTTAATATCCTAGAAGAACATAGGATGCTTTTTTTCGCGATAAACAGTAGTCCGCGCGGACGAAGTCGCGGGCGGGATAGCTAGAACTTATAATAAAACAATAGGAATGAAATAGTCTGAATTAAGAAGGTAATTTAAAAAAATGGTCTAGGTTACTTAAAATAAGCTATTGAACAGGAATAAAGAAAAATTTAAATCGTGTCTGTCTGTTTGTCGGTTTATTTGTTTGTTAGTTTTTTACTTTGTCTGTATGTTTGTTCGCGCATCACGTAAAAGTACTTGACCGCTTGCGATGTGGTTTTCACTGTTGGATAGCTTAGGGTTTGGCTTAAAAACTGATGTACTTGGTATCTCAATCCGATGAGAAGAAGCTGAGAAATCAATAAAAACATTTTTGACGGCTGAAGGTTTTTTTATCAAATGTTGGTATTTTATGTCTTGGAATGTTAATGTCTTGGACTACTTTTAACCTAGAGAAATGACCACGCGTGCGAAGCCGCGGACACTGCTAGAAATTAATTTAAAAAAATAATGCACTGCGTTAAAAACGTAACTAAAAGCGCAAGGTCTTCAAATTATGTTGTTCGGCGTTTGTAGGTAATGTTTATTTATATGTTAATTTTGAACCGTTTCATGTTAAAAATCAAAGTAAGATAAGTGGGGCGACATAATTATCAAAGGGTATGCAAATAAAAAATTTTTTTTGTTAATTTTTAGACTTTTGAGTTTTGGTTGGCCAAGATGTGAAAACAAAATCGATAGCACATCGTAGGTCTCAGTTCGAGGCCCACTACACACCAACTAACTTAATACTGGTATTACGTATGTAGGTAAGAAAATAATAGCACTGGTTTTAAAGTATAAGTCCATGGCGCAATTATTTAAAATAGCATCATAAAAACTGACGGATCCGCAATATCTGGGTCAACTTATTTTTATTGCGCAATCTTGAGGTCTAAGGTTAGAGTATGTACTCCAGTTAATGGATTGTTTCCGCGACCTAAAAACTTCTCGGTTTTGTACGAAAGCCATCGGTCGTTAAATAATAGAATAAAAATAGAGAAGTAGGTAACAAATATTATTATTTCATGCCTAAAACCGTACTGTTATATATTATGTGCTAAAACTAATTAGATTGAGGTTAACCCATTGCCAGCCGAATATTTTTAGAACCTGATATTTGCTGCCATATTGGCAATCGTGCTATGAGGCTCATTGGAGATGACACTCTGGTAAAGAGTAAGCTTCAAAGTATGGCGCATCGACGTGAGGTTGCAAGCCTGTCGGTATTCTACAGATTGCACTATGGAGAGTGTGAACAAGAACTGCACAATCTGATTCCCCCATCACCGTACGACTAGACGATCGGCAAAGCGCCACCCTTTTAAGGTTGAAATACCTCGCACAAGAACGAAAAGTTACGCTTCTTCATTTATTATAAGAACTTTTAAGGAGTGGAATGCCCGCCCTCGTCAGTGTTTCCGGTAATATATTATAACCCTGGTGTGTTCAAGTCAAGAGTGAATAGGTATCTACTAAGCAAACGTGCTACACATTCGACCACATCATCGCTTTCCATCAGGTGAGATCGTGGTCAAACGATTGCAATTATAGTCTAATCGACGAGAGCCAGCCTACATCAGTGATATCTGACCTGGAAATCCAGCACTTTGCCTAACTATCTATTTTAAAGTTTATCATACATAAATGTATAAAAGATGTTATTATTTGTGTAAAACTGACTTAATGTGTAAAAAAATGAAAAAAAATGTGTAAAAGTGTCTTAACTGACGTATAATTGTAATTTTGATGACGACAGTGATGTAGGTCAGACGGACTCTATAACAGTATCGACGTCGCAGGGCTGCCAATCAAAAATAATCGTGGAAGACGCGTGTTGGCAAAATTTATTGACACATAAGAGGAAATATCTGTACCAATTTTCCGTATAAACGTATTTCCTGTTCTGGAAAAGTATAGATATTATTTCTTATTAGAAATGTTATATTGACAAGTTTGTTTGTGGTTGGTCTGGTATCAGAATTTGTCAAGCCGCCCGATGGCTTTTGATAACGACTGCTATAAATCAATAACAGCCGGACCGACAGCTTAACGTGCCCTCCGAAATACGAAGCGATGGAAAACCGCACGTAACTTCGAAAAGTCATTTGTGAGGAGCCTAGGACCGAACCAGGTATCGTTGTAATCTAAGTTGCACTATTGAACCGTTAGGCTACCATCGCTTTTGTTGAGTAGCAGAGACCAAAGATTTGGCTTTAATTTACCTACGCCTATACAAACTTACCGTTTAGCTTGAAATTTATTGTCCCAAAACCATTTATAGCTACTATAAGCTGGGCTATCTCCCAAACAGGGAGATATACCTACCTACCTATAGGCTTGGGAAATTGACAACCCTAGTTGATTTGCAAATTTGATTTGATATTGGCATTCGATTCAGCAACCGTGCCATGTGCATAAATGAGTTTCATCTTGCATTATAGTTTGTTAAATATAGCTTGATACGCGTGACAGCTGTCATCGAGATCACGCGCATGAATTTTGGTATTTTTTACATTCAAATTGAACGCAAAATTCTTTCTTTATTGGTGTGACGAAATGGGATGTTCAATTTTCATTGCGACATCTTAATTACAGACTATAAAACTATCATAATCGGTTATGAAAATCGAAATAATTTGATTTACTAGATTATTTGTATTAAATTCATACAAAAAAACGTTCGCCGGCGAGACGGCGGGAGCAGCGCGCAACTTTTTCGTCGGCAGTGGAAGCAATCGGACGTTCCTGAATATCTTGTGTTCCTTAAATTCTCCCCTATTTAATCTTGTAAAAGTTTACTTTGTGAAGTGTAATATACCTTTGTGTGTGTGATCGTGTTTATTTTTTTAATAACCCCGATTCTGGCTGCTAACCATATATTATACCTAAAAAAAACTTTAAAGTGTTATCGAACTGTGTTTCTCTTCATCTGACTCCTGAACATACGTCCTGTGCTCGAAGAAGTCTCATTATCTCTCATCTGGGACCCGCACCTACTGCGAGAGTCTGCATCAACAACGAATGTTATGTTTGTTACCACTCAGCGCTAAAACGGCTGAGCAGATTTATATGAAACATCGTGCATAATCGTTGTACACACGGGCAAAATCATTGGGCGCTGCTTTGTACATACTTACGTATATAGGACAATATGAATGGGAGGACTGTTATACGAAGGTTGGGAAAATTTCTTCCTAACAGTCACACAGTCAAGTTCTTAACTAATTTAAAAAAATATTTATTTAGAAAGCTACATTATCAACAAGTAACATGGGCTGTATTTTATTTTTCAAAATTTTAGATATCCTTACGAAAATTGCAATAATGTAATCCAAGGTATAAAAAATTTACATATAAAAATGTTGGTTACTCGCTGTAAGGACTGGTATGACTGATGCCGTGGAAACGGAATAATAGCAACTCTGACCAAAATCACCACCTGCGTTGCTGCCAATGATTCAGAATTACGCTTATTGCCGTATTTTTTTTAGAAGTTACGGCGGGTATATTGTAAGAAAAATGCCGCGGTGTGAGCGCTACCCGTGGGGTACTAGTGTTTAATAAACATTTTGTAGATTTCCGTTTGAACAATTGCCAACCCTACAAGGTTTGCAAATCTGGCGTTGGCATCACTACGGGAACCCCGGGACGCTCTTCGTTCAATATTAAAGCTATTGTTTATTGAAATCCAACGCGTCATCGTCGAGTAATATCCTCGTTGAGAACACAGTTTATTTTAGAGTTTGAGACATTTGCTATACCGTTTATTATGTTTTATTAACTATATTAACTGTGTAAATTTACTCTGAAAGATCGTATCCGGAATGACATGATCCGACAGAGCACCAAATTTGATGAAGATATAGCCCTTAGGATTAGTAAACTGATGTGGCAGTAGGCTGGTTATATCTGTCGAAGAACTGATATCCGTTGGGGTAGACGTGTTCTTGAGTGGAGACTGCGACTCGGTAAACTAGGGCCCTCCAGGTGTTATAGGTGTATAAGTGGAGCGACAATATACGCAAAGTGTCTGGCAGCAGTTGGAAGAGAAGAGCCGAAGGTCGTGCTCAGTAGCGTGCTTTGGGACAGGCCTATGTCCAGCAGTGGACTGGCACGGGCTGGTAATGACGAACTGTAAATTAATAAAACATAAGCCCACTGCTTTTCTGGCGTGGTCGTTTCTCTGGGTTAAAGTGACCTATATACGTGTTATCCCAGGAGCAAAAGTAAGTATGTACCTATAATATAGGTACTACCTATAATATAGGTACTTACAGAACAATAATGCCACATTTCATCAAAATTCTTTGAGATGTCAAACAGTTTTATATCGATTGCTCGGCTTTTTCCTATCAGATTGTTGTATAACAACAATTGTATTTTGTATAAAATACACCAGATTTTAAGTTAAACCCTAAGCTATCCATCAGTGAAACCCGCATTTCAATCGGTTCAGTATTATTATTTTCCAGTTTTTTTAAATATTGATAACTCTTTATTGCACCTTAAAACTGAATTATCCTAGAAGAACATACGATGTTTTTTCGCGATAAACTGTAGTCCGCGCGGACGAAGTCGCGGGCGGGAAAGCTAGTATATATATATGTATTTCGGGACAATTCCACACCAATTACCTAGCCACAAACTAGGATACCCTGTACTATGGGTACTAGACAACGGATAAACTTACATATATACGAACATATAGATATTCAGTACACAACTGCAGTCGGCAAACTTGGTTATCGATGTTGAAATGATGGAATTACTTACACAGACAGTTTTCTAAACTTATATGGCAACCTTACCATTGTCACAGAATAAACTTTGTCCCACTATCACAGCTGATGTTTATTTTGCTGATGATGGGGCTAGGATGGAACACGCTTGCTAGTGCAATAAATATTTAGCACTGTGCCAACGGCTTTGCCCGCGTGATCATATCATTTAAAAGTAGCCCATACGTTATTCCAGGACCAAAAGTACAATTATTACTACATTTATTCAAAATTTGTTCAGCCGTCAAATAGTTTTTTATCGATTGCTCGGCATCTAATCATCGGATTAAGATACCAAGTAGCCCAGTTTTTAAGTCAAACCCCAAGCTACCCAACAGTGAAAACCGCATCGCAATTGATCTAGTACTTTTTAAGTGATGCACGAACAAACATACAGACAGAAAGGATTTAAAAAAATGATATATTATGTTCAGTAGCTTATTTTAAGTACCATAGACTATTTTTTTTAATTATTTTTTTTGTACAGACTTTTTCGTTCATATTGCTTGATAATAAGTATAGATATGACATCCAAGCTCTAGAAATCTCTAGTGGCAGTGCATTTGTATTCAATTACCAAGATAAAAACTAAAAAACACGCCTGCCCTGCCAAAAAATGACTTATGCCAATAAATTATGTACTGTTGGAATATGCTTATCAAGGCCTTCAATTTGATACCCGTATTGTAAAATAGGAAGTTTTTTTTTTCGCATTTGAAAATGGAGCCGTTCTGACGACATATTGAACTTTTTCAAAGAAAATATGCCCTATGTTACGTATGTAACTATTAACTGTAAATGTTAGGGATGTAAGGATTCTAACGATACTCCATGCGTCTAAATCTGTTTAGGCATTTAAAAGTTATGGTGGAATAAATAAACTCACATACATACATACATACATACATACATACATACATACATACATACATACATACATACCTACATACATACATACATACATACATACATACATACATACATACATACATACAAACATACATACATACATACATAAAAACATACAAAAATACATGAATCCTAAAAACATTATACCTACTCCTTTTTTTGGGCAGTCGTCGTGTAATAACACAGCCAGGGCATATGCAGCCCACATAGTACTCTGTGATATTCAACTTAGATAAACTAGTTTTATAAACTGAATGGAAATATAAATTTACTCAAGGAATTTGTAATCGTGGCAAGGCTGTTTAGTTGGAAATGTAATTTTATTTACCTGCTAACCACACGACTTGAACAGTAGTGACAGTGACCTGAAAGTCTAGATGGGCGGTCGAAGAAAGTTAGGTTTGTTTCGATTTAATTTAATAACCGTTCTGGTGATGACTACGGAGCCATAGTTATTATATAGAAGAAAGGAAGCATACGTGAGTTTTTTTTCTTTAACGCGTCCTATGATATTGGAAATAATTTAATCTCTAATAATGCGAATGTTGACGAGCGCAACAGTAAGTCATAAGGACATGCGAGTAAGTAGGAAGAAAATAGGAACACAGTTCGACAGGTATAGGTATTACGAACACTTTGTGCTATTCAGAATGTAAGCGAGATAACACATAAGCGAAATAAAATTGGGCGCTGCTTTGTACATACTTATGTATATAGGATAAAATTTCTTCCTAACAGTCACACTAGTGTGACAGCAGTATGAAGGTTAGTCGTTCGCGAAAAATCCAAGGATGATGGGAAATATCTAAAGTAACATCTTTATCTTGAAGTTTATTTGGCGAAATGTCAATTAACATTTTAAGAAACATAATATGTGCTAAATATGCAGCCAGCCTTACCTTGTTGCTGCAACTATCATTTATATTTGTAACTAGTTGTGCCCGTGGCTTCGCACGCGCGGTCATTTCTCATGGTTAAAAGTACTCTATATGCTATTCCAGAACCTAAAATTCAAATATACCAACATTTGATCAACATTCTTTCAGCCGTCAAAAATATTCTGCAGTTTTTAAGTCTAACCCAACAGTGAAAAGCAAACATACAGACAAACAAACTAACAATCAAACAGACAAACAGACAGACACGAATTTAAAAAATGTTATATTCTTGTTCAATAGCTTATTTTAAGTAGGTACCCTAGATGTTTTTTTTTTTAATTTATCTTCATTGTACAGACTTTTTCGTTCTTGAGTATAGATTTTTTGTGTAGTGCTGTGCTTATTAATTGTTACAAATAAACTGATGGACGGTCTTATTGCTTTTAGCCATAATACCGCCCATCGTATTTTTAAGTATTTGTATTTCTGTTTATTTTTGTTGCCATTAAAGAGTTTTGTATTGTATTGTAGTTTCGCTTTTTAGCTTGAACGTACTGAGCCAATCTGAAGGCAGTAGATACTATTATTTATTCTGTGTCTGAAGTTCAGCCCTATCATCATCATCAGCCTATATCTGTCCACTACTGGACGTAGGCCTCACCTAACGCACGCCACTGAGCTCGGTCTTCTCATCCACTTTATTCCAGACGCTTTTCGAAGGTCGTCACTCCACCTGGCCACAGAGCGTTCTACACTACGTTTGCCTAAACTTGGTCTCCACTCGAGAACTCGGCTACCCCAACGGCTATCGGTTCTTCGAGAAATGTGACCAGCCCACTGCCACTTTAGCTTGCTTATCCCTAGAGCTATTTCGGTTACCTTAGTTCTCTGTCGGATATCTTCATTACGAATCTTGTCCTTCTGAGAAACTCCAAGCATAGCTCTCTCCATAGCTCGCTAAACGAATTTGTGGACTAGTTTGACCGTGGTCCACGTTTCGGCTCCGCAGGTCGTGACTGGTACTGGGCTATATAGGTATTTCTAGGTTAGGTATTTCTCCGTATAAATGCTGATTATAACCCTGACCATTCTAGATGCATAATTCTTATTGGCATAAATAACAACATCTGTGAACCAGTTGCAAGCGCAACATTCTTCGTAAATCGTCCGTTTATTTTAATTACTTACCAAGATAAAACTATCACAGATAATTTTGTAGACCAACATTGCTTAATTAGGTGTATAATTAAATTAACTGTTCTCTTATGAGGTGTTACAATTCTAATGTTGCATTTCTAATTATAATTATAAATATGGCATCAAAACCTTCTATACTTTTTTGTCAATACTTCATATCTGAATTTATGAACTTACGTCTATTTTTACCCAACTGCCCAGGGCAGAGGATATTCTGTTTACAATTATGTAGGAATTTATTTGTTTTCTTTCCCTATTATCAATACATAACTTTCACTAGGCAGTTATACGTACATTTCTTAGTAATATGTACCAACACAACAAGATCAGCGATCAACATCATACAGGTTTTATTCATTTAAAACCAGGAATGAAATGCTATTTACTTTTATATAATGGGAACAGGGCAACACTGCGTGCGGTTGCCTCCGCGTGTACTCGCGGTGAAAGTTGCCGGTGACGCACTTTTGTATTCACACTATACTCACGGGCGCGAGTAATTTACGCCACCACTTAAATGGGGCCCCCCTCCTCCCTCCTATCAATTCTCACACACTCCACAGAATGGGATCGGAATTGAATTCTGGCAGCTCACGTTATAGTTGTCGTTTTGTGAGATAAATCGGCGGTCATGGTCTCGCAGCCTCTCGGGGAGAGATGCGGGCTTCGAGCCGGCACGACGTCCGGGATGCCGGATGCCTGTCGTTGCTTAGATTCTATTTATAAAATGAAAAATTTGATTTTAGTGCGACAGGCCTGGATTTAGTTGGAAGAGAGAATGCGAGTTTTTTAACCGACTACAGCAAAGCAAGGGAAGGGTAATGAGTTTAACAGTGTATGTATGTATGTGGTTATGTGGATGTTTCACCATAGCGTTGCTACTATTGGTCCGATTTTTACAAGCGAGGTGTCAATCGATTTTTCTACAGTTATAGAGTGTCATAGGCTATTTTGTTTACCCGCCTACGGCGAAGCAAAGGAAGGGTAATGTGTTCAAACTAAAAACATGACAAGCAATTTTGACAAGCTAGGTATCAATCGATTCTATAATATTTCGTCTACCATAGTAGTCGTGTTTTTTTTTTGTGCACTTATACAAATATACAAATACTTTATTTAATTATGTATAAGCATGTGATAAAATAACTTGTAAGTCGTATACAAATCGTCGGTTTAAATACAACTAGTTAATTAGGTCGGTACTAGCAACCAGATTCTTTAGTGAGAGTTGTGCGTTAAAGAAGCGAAGCAGCACTTGGAGTCAGATGCTCAAGGCGGCTCAATTCTGTGTTCACAGTTTTAAAGTACTCGTCCGCTGCCTCTTGTAAGTCCTCTTCTTCTTTGGGGGATTCCTCTGGCTTCACCGCTTCTGCAGCTTGTTCTTCAGCCCTTACTTTTAAACGTATTTCTTTCATGCGGCCGTCCAATATATGTTCTCGTCGTGTTTGACTTTCGTATATTTGAGACATTAGTGCCTTGTCTCGTACAGCAGGTACAGCCATAGTGTCCGAGAGCTGTATAAGATGCAATGATCCTTTACTGTCACCAATAGCGATTGAATGTCCTTCTGAATGCGCACTCATTCTAGTCAACTCATGTTTCGCGACCTGAAGAGTCGCTACCGGTTCCTCGTATTTGCGGAGTAAATCCCAAAAGTAGAAACGACCACCTGCACAAATGGACATGTAGCAGGAATAACGTAACGGCGCCCACACCGCATCCATCACTTCGTAGCGATATGGTTTTGTTACCATTATGGGACCTGTGCGGACTTCCTCACTCCACACGCGGACTGCGCTGTCACCACAACTCAGGAACATACGCAGAGTACAGGTGCTGCGCTGAACTGAACGAACCGGGCCTATATGAGCGTTCCAATATGAAACTAACTTTTCAGAATGCTCTCTGCCCATTTTATTAATATTGATAATCAAACCGGATTCGGTGCCACACAGAATTTTTGTGGGCACGCCGTGGTCGAATGCTAAACTGCTTACTCCTTCGGCATTATTAAAATTTGGAAGTTCCCCTGGAGGTTGTCTAATTGACATCATCAATCTATCTAAAGGTTTAGATAGGTCTCGGCAATCCCACCAGGCGCACTGTCCATCAGGAGAGCCAGTGAAAAACTCGGTGCTCGATCGCGAATGACAGTAAAGTAGTGAAGTAATCGGGCCCCGATGAGAATTGTATATAGAACTGCTTTGCACACATTTCTTACCGGTCCTAGTATCAAATACGGATACAGTGCCGTTCTCAAGACCGACGACAAATATCTCAGGATCGATGGGGGAACAAGCTAACTGCCAACAAGAAAAATCAGAGGTCAATTCGTGTATTGGCGCAGTTTGGCAAGTCACATCCCACAAATAGCAGTGATTTGGAGTATCATTAACCGAATTAGATGTAGGGTATGTTCTGTAGCTGTAGGCTACAGCAAGCTTGGGATTATGTTCGTTTGTCCATTGTACGCAAGAAACTGGCCGCTGAAACTCATCTCGAAACACATTAGCGATACGAATGCTGCATTTTTCTACGGGTTCTTGAGCTCTCATGCCATCGAAGTAAGCTTCGAACATTTCAATCGCGTTGTTTTGATCCAGGTAGTGTTCCATCACTGGCGCGAGACTGAGAACCGTGTGGACGTAACTTTCCTCGTGCGTTAAACGGCGTCGGTATCGTGTAGTATGCTCTTCATTGTACGGGTGGACATCCCGCGGCCAGCCACCCTCACTGTGGTCGACGCTTTGTTCCTGAGTTACCAATTGGTTTGTGTTCGCTTCGTGGCTTGATTGCGTGAGCGTAGCCTGCACGAATTGTTTTACAGGATTACGCAGCATGTATAGTTTTTGTTCCTGTTTGCTAGGATTTATAGAATCCAACATCTGAGCCGGGACATCCTGGAACAAAGGCTGCCTGCCGAAGTTCTTTCGTTCCTTTGTATATTCGTATGTACATTTTGTAAAAGGCATTTTAATGTGTATTCAATTAAAATCGAATTTTCCTTTAACGATCGTGAATTGTAACGAAACAATGACAAAAGTAAATATTAAATCCACAAGGCCGTGTGTTATGAATATTGATGGTGGAGTTATTATATCAAGTGTGACTAAGCTAAGCCGTCATGACCGTCTTGAAACATTACGTGTCCTTGTTTGCCTCGCAAGTTGGTCCCAACAATAAAATTCATACTTCCATACTGACATTATAAAAGCGATCAAGTAACTATGTCTGTCTATTACTTTTTCAACGACTGATCGGCTGAACTGATCTTAATAAAGTTTGGTATAGAGATAATGGGAGATAGTTTGATTATATGGAGATTGCTTTATTATAAGTATAGATAGATGACTGTGCCATGTTGCATCAAAATCCGTCCAGTAGTTACATACGTGTTCTTTCAAATAACTTTCAACCCCTATCCTGCGGGAACACTTTAATTTTTCAGGATGAAAGTATCCAATGTCTTACCTCGTAGTATGAACTCATTTCATACCAAGTTTAATTTGAATTCATTCAGTAGTTTTGACGTGATAAGCGGTCAAGATACAGACAGACAGACAGAAAAAAAACAAAAAAAAACAGTTATGGCTTCACTATCGAATATAGAGTACCCTCCAAAAATGTATCATTTATAACTTCAAAATTAACATAACTTTGGACTCCTATCCCGCAGGAACCCTTTATTTTTTCGGGATAAAAAGTATCCTCAATTTTAACCCATCATTTATACTATGACTGTGCATCATAATTCGTCCAGTAGTTTCAGCGTGATAAGTGTTCTTATAAAAATCTTTCAACCCTTTTCCTGCGGGAGCCCTTTAATTTTTCAGGATGAAAAGTATCCCATGTTCTACCTCGTAGTATGAACTCAAATTATGCCAAGTTTCATTTGAATTCATTCAGTAGTTTCGGCGTGATGCCTAGCCAAGATACAGACAGACAGACAGAAAGAAAGACAAAAATGAAAAAAAAAACAGGTTCGGCTTCAGTATCAAATATAGAGCAGCCTCCAAAAATATGGATTTCCGCAAAGTAACGCCTGAATCTATCAACTGAAACTTTTTATCTTGATGAATTGTAGTCGGCGCTAACGAAGTCACGAGCAAAAGCTAGTAACTTCATATATATAAATATTATGAAATAATAATTGCATATTCCTACATGCATAATATCTATTGGCCAGTATATGACAACACAAAGGATGGAACAGTTATATTTCGCCACCTATTTTCCTTACAGATTATTTCATGATTCGTTATACTTTCCATAATGCAAATTACGCTTTCCTGTAGCTGAGTTCAGCAGCGTTTGCTTGGGTTTTGTGTCAGACACGTTTGCAGTGTTGCTCGTTTCTGTAGCGTACCAGGAAGTGTCGCAACACATTGTGGAGGCAAGGAGTTGTTATGCGGCTTACATTAATATGCATCGAGAACGTATGCCAATAGCATATACCCATGTGCGAACATATATGTTGTCACTCCTCTGCTTACCTATTCGGTCTACTAAATATAATTTCAACAGCACAGATTTTATTGTGCCCCAAATGAAGCAGCTATTAACATTTTTATTAAACTGCTAGCTGTGCCCACGGCTTTGCCCGCGTGGTCATTTCATTTAAAAGTAGCCCATTCCTGTTATTCGAGGACCAAAATAACTTATAAACTACAAATTTTTCAAAATTCGTTCTGCCGTCAAATAGTTTTTCATCAATTGCTCGGCATCTAATCATCTGATTAAGATAACAAGTACCTCAGTTTATAAGTCAAACCCTAAGCTATCTAACAGTGAAAACCGTATCGCAATCGGCCGAGTATTTTTTACGTGATGCGCGAACAAACATACAGACAAAAAGAAAGACATGATTTAAAAAATGACATATATTTGTTTAGTAGCCTATTTTAAGTGACTTAAACTATTTTTTTAAATATTATCTTCTTTGTACAAATGTTTTGGTACTTACGCTTTATTTTAAGTATAGATTAAGTTTTCGTAATATATGCATAACTTTTTCTAATTCTTGCATAATGCATGAATGAACTAACGTGTTATGTTTATCAGATGCTAAGCACGAGCTAAATGTAGGTAATCGTGTTGAATGCATCTGAATGTAGATTTCCATCTGTTGTA
The DNA here is from genome assembly GCA_946251855.1 of Alsophila aescularia. Taxonomy (NCBI): domain Eukaryota; kingdom Metazoa; phylum Arthropoda; class Insecta; order Lepidoptera; family Geometridae; genus Alsophila; species Alsophila aescularia. The sequence goes on from OX276379.1 coordinate 19,186,584, forward strand.
AACGTTGTGTTGGCGTGTTTATATTTACCTGCTGCCTACCGCATACACATTCTGTGGTACCAGAGCTGGTATGTTCCTCCATATTATGGTTAGCAGATAGACGTAACAACCATGAAGTAAACAATGGCATTGTGTAATCTGACAGCGTTGAAAACAATAAAAAATAATAAAAAAGAACCTTACCATAAAATGTAAAGGCCGTGTTATCCAATATCGCACCACTAACTAATTCACATGTTTTCACAACACTTCACTATAATTTCAAATCGATATCTCAGGACGGTATCGATGTTCCGGCACGAATTGGCACAGCACTGGCTTTTGAGTCACGTTTAGAAATTGTTCGAATTCGAATTTCGAAGTGACATGCACGACGCGCGCAGCGGTCGCACGCGCAGGCGTTTCTGCGGAGACTGGCGCGTGAGTGACGTGACGATTGGACTGGTTGTACGCGGAAAGAGCGCCGTCATAGGCAGTAGGCAGGTCTGTGCTGTTGACGAGGACTGGTTTGCAGTTTGTTCCCTGTGATTGATGCGCTGGATGTCGGATACAGCTGGATTAGGGCTGGTTTACAGCTAGGTATGTCTCTATTGGAGATCGTGTTATACGTCAATCGTGTTTATAGACGTGGCACTGAATTGATGATGTCGATACACTCCTGTTTTTATTTACCACGTTTTTAATAAGTCACTTTCTTGTTTGTCTGACTGTTTTAGTCCCGGGAGGAATTTTGCAACTCAAAATTCTAGCACTTCCCAACTAGCTATCCGGCTGAAACTTTCCGGGTAGCTCATAACATGATGACAGTGCATTTCTACATTTGCTGCTTGTTATCATGTAAACTCAAAAAAAAAACATGACATTTCACACGAATTATTTAGCCCCAAACTAGGACAGGTGTACTATGGGATAAACATTCATAGTACGAATATGACATCCATGACTCGGAAACAAACATCAAAAATCATGCATGAAAGGGATGTTTTAACTTATGAATAACAGTCTTGACTTAGCTGCTCTTACACAAATATCTAGTGTGTATTAGGAAAAGCTCATTAGGTACCTTTAAGGAACAAAAAAAGGATAAAACGTTCAGGGACCTTATTCTCTATTGCCACTCGGCCTCGTAACGCGCCGCGTTTGTTTGTTTGTTTGTGCATGTTCGAGAATTGCCGTACTTTTCCGAACGATTCCACAGCGAGACGCGTTACGCGTGTGACTGTTCATAGAGAATAATGGCCCAGGTGTACCTTCGAAGCCTTGTAAGGAAAAGTATACTTTGTTGCTATGTGGGGCAGAGGTAATGACCGAGTCACGACAGACCAAAGCACTCAACGAAAGCGAGTATCGAGCTTTCCTCAATTCGCACGTGTAGTGTGGAGTACTCGTAGATGTGGGTAAACCTACTTATATACAAAAAAAACAGTTAAAAAAAAAGTCTGTTGATATGAAAAACAAACTGGTCTATGGGGACTTGAATTAGCTACATGAAAAAATAAATTAAATAAAAAAATGACTCGGTTTTAGAGTTTATTTGTTATTCCCTCTTTACGTAAAAAGGCTGAACTGATTAAAATTATATTTTCTTGGTTGTATAACCCAAAAAGTAACATACTAAATTTTACGTGATGATGAGGTAAGATAGTTAACAAATAAACTCGATAATGGAAATAGAGATAATTTTCTTTTTCTTGCTAAATTTCAGTGCCCTGGACTAGTTTTTTTCAAATTAAGGCTTCTGAAGATATTGTATAAACATCAGGCCAAAGTGGATTACTATTAGTTAACTAGATGTTTAACTTACATTTAGTAGAAACACATAATAAATATTAGTAGGTACTCAAGTAGAAACCGAAAAACGATGTATACCGCAAACCACAGTTAACTAAAACAAACATCAAAGTAAGAGAAAAAAACTAGCTTAGAAGCTTTAAAAACACGCCTGCCCTGCCAAAAAAGAACTAATGCATATAAATTATATACGCTGGAATTGGCTTATTATAAGGCCTTTAATTTGACACCCATATTGTAAAATTAGAAGAAATATATATGTTTTCGCCTTTGAAAACGGAGCCATACTGCGGCCATACAGTTTTTTTAAAAAAAAAAAAAGCTTTGTTACTCGGGAGATGTAAAGATTCTCCCGATACCCCATATGTCTAAATCTGTTCAGGCATTTAAAAGTTATGGTGGAACAAAGAAACTCACATACACACATACATGAATCCTGAAAACACTCCATTTATGGGCAGTCGTGCAATTAATCCAATTTCGTCTGCAGCCCAAATCGCTCGTCGATCAAGTTTGGCATGAATAAAATCGAAAGTGTGCGTCACTGGGAGTAACGTACGGAGCGAAATGTGGCCATTGAAAAGACGATAATGAGCAGAAGCGAAAGGGTTGAACGAAATTATAATGGTCAAGAGTTTAATTGAGGTAATTGGGCATTATTCGGTCGGAGGAGCGTTTCTTGAGCTGATTACTAATTGACCTGGGCTTGCCCTTGTGCTCCTCTAGTTATTATGACGAGCTATTTGAATAGGTGACTCTATTAAGGTCGGCAGTTGTTTGGTTATACCTACCTAGCTGTTAGGTAACATGGTGTAGCGTAACTTTTTTGATTTATAATTGGCTGTTGCAATTTTAATTTGTGGTGTGGTATTTAGGTAGATGTTGCGCAGTGTTTGTTGGCTAGTTCAGCGACTCGTCTTACAACAAAGTCGTCCCAATAGGACGAGTAAATGTTTTTTTTTTTTTTTTTTTTTTTTTCTGTTTATTAAATCGTCCCATTAATTTTATCCTAAAAATCTGAATAGATTTAGTACAGTCGACAACATAATCTTTAAATAACTAATTTTCTATACCTATAACACAGTAACGTGACACGCTGACTGACAGATAACGCACAGAACTGATGAACCTAGTTTGAAATTGAGAGGAAATATTGAGTAATTTAAAAATTTACTAAGAAGGGTTGAATAGGTAATGGGGGTGGTTCTTGTATGAAGAAACATTAACTGATTTGGAGGAAATTTGATACCTTAGATCCTGGAAAAACACATATTCGAGTGAAGCCGCGGGTCGCAGCTAGTGGATTAATAAAAGTCTAGATATAGTTTTGTTTAAAATATGTGTATTAAAAACAAAATCATATACTAATTACATATATGATCACAAAATCAACATTATAACACAATTATTTAAAATCAGTCTTAAATCAAGAAATTAAGCTATTGTAGTATAACAAAAATAATTTCTGCCAAACTGTTGAATCGACTTAAATTTTTAATTTTTTCGTCATACTATTAGTCCCTGTGAAGAAGAAGATACCTGCTTCATTGATTCAATCAAATTAAATTCATCTTGTAAAGTCAAGGGTTCTGATTGTGACATGTCTCCACCTATAAAGTAAATAATACATTATAGGAAGGTACAAAGACATCTTGTACCGACCTGCACTTACAATATCTATTAAGGTATAGAATAGTTTCATTAGCAAATATGAAACATTTCAAAACATAATTTATAAAAAAAAAAAAAAAATGGAAAACAAAACAAATATGTTATATCTGTAACAAGAATGAACATGATATGAAAATAACATAACTTCTACAATTAACATACTATTTATGTAACACAACTAGTTTAAATATACTTCACAGTGGCCTCGTAACACTAACCAAGCGATGCGAAGAAGACTCCTTTTTTATAATAATATTCTATTGCTATTAAATAAGTCATGTTCCTATTGAAATCAAATGAACGAAACCTAACTAATAAATAATTAAATTTCATTTTTGTTGCTGACATTACTTAGTAAAGATTTTGTTGAAAAAATTGAGTATAAATCAATGGGACATTTAAATGTTTTTTTTTAATTTTTTTAAATTCCTTTACTCGTCCTTTTGGGAAGACTGTTGTGGGACGAGTCGCTGAACTAGCCTGTTTGTTATTATTATTTTGGTAATGTGTCATTTATTTATTATGAACTAGCTTTGCCCCACGGATTCAACCGCGTGGATTATAATGATTATCAAAAGTATTCTATGTGTCTAGGGTATATCTGTCTCCATACCTGCCAAATTTTATCAAAATCCGTTGAGCCGTTTTAGCGTGGAGAACTAACAAACTAAATGATACACACACGCACACACATACAAACGCACACTAAGTCCTGGTAATACATTTCAATAAAAAAACACTATTTTTTTTGACTCTTGGTATACTTATTTCAATTAAAATTCAAACTGTGTTTTTTTAGTCCTTATCAGTACAATTACAAGCACAAGTTTAGTCACAAGTATAGTTTCGAGTTTTTGGGAAACTAATGCATGGCATGTCGTACCCATGCCGGTTTATGTTGGGAACGATATTATCGAAGCTGTCGATCACTATGTCTACTTGGGTCAGACGATCCAACTGGGTAGATCCAACTTCGACAAAGAGGTCAACCGACGAATCCAACTCGGATGGGCAGCGTTCGGGAAATTACGCCATATCTTCTCGTCGCAGATGCCGCAGAGCCTCAAGACGAAAGTTTATAATCAGTGCGTGTTGCCAGTGATGACATACGGCACTGAGACGTGGTCGCTAACTATTGATCTCATACAAAAGCTCAGAGTTGCGCAGCGTGCAATGGAAAGAGCTATGCTCGGTGTTTCACTACGTGATAGAATCAGAAATGAGGAAATCCGTAGAAGAACGAAGGTTACCGACATAGCTCTCAGAGTTTGCAAGTTGAAGTGGCAATGGGCAGGCTATATAGTTCGCAGAACCGACAACCGCTGGGGAATAAAGGTTCTCGAATGGCGACCACGAACAAGCAAGCGAAGTGTGAGGAGACCCCTCACACGATGGACCGACGACATTGTAGCCATCGCAGGAAGTCGGTGGATGGAGGTGGCACAAGATCGCTCGTCATGACGCTCTTTGGGGGAGGCCTATGTTCAGCAGTGGACTTCTAAAGGCTGACATGATGGTGACGATGAATGCACGGCAATTGTTTTTTTTATGTATATTCATAGATAGCAGATAGATTACTAGGTATTATTTCATAATTGCGGTAATTTTACGTAATATTTGAGTGATGTTACTAAGCGAAATTTTACGTAATATTTGAGTGATGTTACTAAGCGAAATCAGAGTAAAAAAAAGGAGCAATGTAGTTATGAAAAGTTGGTGATTGTGAAATTAATGAAACGTTCATTATAAAGGAACACATACAATTAGTTTTTATTTTATGAGAAATCGTCCTTGCCCCTTCCACAATTATACTTATAAAAATAACACATTTAATGTGATTCCGGGTAAGTCTCATTACTGATCTTGGAATCGGGTGGAGATAAAAACTCACACCTAAATTATGTTACCTATGTTTAGCCTCTCAATATTCTTCGGCTTCTTATGTAAATACTATTAGTCAACTTCACTGACTCCTTTGTTTGCTTCTATCGGCAATCTGCATTTACCTACCTAGTCTGTACTACGTACCTGCAGTCAATTAAGGCTTGTACTATTATTTATTCTGTGATTAAGGCAAATGCAGAAGAAAAGTCGCAGAAAACAAGTCGCTTTTAGAAGCGGAAATTTTGTAACACGAATGGACAGAAAATTGACGGGAACTAAGTAGCATCCCAAACAACACAAACTAGTTGCATAACAGCTTTAGAGCCAATCGGATTATGCCCAAAGGTGCTAAGACGGAAGTGCTAGAGCGTGCTCTGAAGGCCTAATGCAGCAGCTATAGCGCCATTTTGGGCACAATTTTATGCAGCCCTTAGTTACATTACAACTGCACAACAGTAGTAAAACAGTGCCTCAAAAGCTGCAACGAATGACTAACGCCACACTAACGCTTTTATAATGCTACTTTTATGAACGATTGAACGAATATGAAAGAATGTATTGTATGTCAAAATAGTGAAGTGTAATTAATATTTTAATCAACCATCATTAAAATGATATTGTTAAGTAAATAATTAATATGTGCCTTATTATTTTGTTAAACACAAGTTCATGTTTACTGTGCATATATGTGAAGTTTTTTCCAGTAATTTTTAAGCGCTTTCGAAATATAATGAAAATGTAAGAAATATTTGCTAAATAACATTGACTTTTTCAAATAAAATAATTTGGTTTTTTATTATGTATCGACAGTTTATTATCTGCAATTGGTTCTTTGTATATTGACAAAACCAAAGTTAATTCCAATGAAACACATCATTATAACATCTAAATTTTGCAAGTACATAAGACAAATTTCTAGAGAAATGGCGGATTGTCTAAGTCTGTACAACGGTGCTAATAATCTCTATTGTATTACTCAAGGTTGCTCTTATTCCATTTTAACGACTTCAAGTAGTTCTTAGTTACATTGATTGTCTTTTTGTAACTTGAATCTGTATTAGAGTATATTATTATCCTTTTTATGGAACTTCTAGTAGAACAAGAGTGGTTATTTGATCTCATATACAACTGCTTTATATGGCCTACAATTAACTCTTTTATGCAGTTGAGCGGCGTATAACAGTAAGAAAGAAGAGAAACCCTCATAAAACTTTCAGTGACAAATGCTCTTCTTAACTCTCTATAAAAGGTGTAAGTGGTAAATCGGTTCTAGAATAAACTATTATAAAGACAAGAGTAGTAAGTATTTGGTTCCGCTACTGCCACTTTTGGTATATTTACCTTGGTATATTTTGGTACCTACAGAAGTTTGCAGAAGCAGTAACGCAACTTAAAACTGCTTCCTGAACTCTAATGCCACTATTATACACCTTAAAGTTACAAAATAGGCTGCAATTTCCACTAGTGTATTGGTTGGGATGGTATTACAAGATTTCAAAATCATACTGTACACACCATTTAAAATGTTTTTTTTCTTTTACTGTAGTAATAATTGGCTTTCCCGTTACAATTTTAAGCTCAGTGTTTCAACTGCTTCGAGCTCAACTTTTGATGTCTGCTAACGATCATCCTATCCTTTAGATCTGGGCCTGCAGTCTCGACATCGATAGAGATTGCTTTACAACGAGGTAATCCGACAGAGAACCAAGATTATCGACTTAGTCATTAGGATTAGCAAGCTAAAGTGGCAGTGGGCTGGTCATATATGTTGAAAGACTGTTGGGGTAGAACTGTTCTTTAGTGGAGACCACGACTTATGTAGTGTAGGACGCCCTCCGGCTAGATGAAGCGACGATATATGCAAAATGGCTGGCAGCAGTTGGAAAAAAAGAGCCGAAGATCGGGCTCAGTGGTGTGCTTTGAGAGAGGCCTATGTCCAGCTATGGACTGACACGGGCTGATGATGAGATATTGTTTACAATGAAATCTAATAAACAATGAATAAAAGATCATTATGAGAGTAGAGAGTAGCATGTTGGGTACGATGCGAACTGGTAAAACAACCGAGTCTTTACTTTAAAGGCATTTGGAGTATTCAACTATTATTTACTAGTGGCTCTGTGAGCTGTAGACCTCGCGCGTACAAACTTTATTGCTAACACTCTAGCGGTGCACAATAGCGCCATCTAGTCACATTATTGTAAAACTACTACTAATAACCAAGGTGCTCTATCAATCCTTACTTATTGGGTAACGGGCTGATTCCATTGGTAGAAACCTAAAAGTGAGAAAATTACTGTGTTTTGAGGAGCTATTCTGCTCATCATGCCGAAGATTCTCATCAGATCTTCGTCAATTTTTTATGAAACCATGTAAAAAATCCCCGAAGACATATTTTTTTTGTATCCTGTTTTCCAAGTTACGTCTAGATCGGTTGAGAAATGCGACCTGTAGAGGAGAATAGAGATCCGGACATCCGGACATACGAAAGCATTTTTGCCCAAGCTGAAACGGAGACGCTTCGCTCGCGCTTCGTGCTCGCTTGGTCAGTTATTATAAAAATAATATAAGAAGAGATGTTTTACGTCTGAATTCATTGAATAGCGAAAAGATACATCAGAAAACCGAACATAAACAAAGTTATTCAATTTCTTTATAAACTTCTGCGTATTGTTTAGATTAATGAAGCATAAATTCTACAATGTTTTCTCAGCTATTTGTTCGGAAACAATGCTCCGATGATAAATCGACACATCGCGATCTTAATTTTGCACAAATGAATGAGTTCTTGAGACGAACAATGCACAATGGAGCGAGCCGGAGAAAGGTCGGACTTGAAAGAACGTTTTGTTTGCAGCACTTGCCCGAGTACTCGACCGGACAGTATCTAGGTAATTACTATTAATTTAATCTGTATTACAAGCGCTCGCAGCGGTTGTCCCTTGAACTCTTTTATATGCATTATACTAGCTTTCCCGCCCGCGACTTCGTCCGCGCGGACTACTGTTTATCGCGAAAAAAAGCATCCTACGTTCTTCTAGGATATTAAAAACTAATGCAAAAGTAAGTATAGCACCAATGCTAATGACGTTTTTTGACATACTTTTTATTTCGTTTCCATGGCAACCGTTTCTTACAGCGAGTAATCAACATTTTTCCAATTTTCCTAGTTTTCCAGTGGAAAATTTCAATTTTACGGGATAAAAAGTATACTATGTTTTATTCCAGGGTATAAGCTATCTCCATTCCAAATTTCATCAAAATCCATCCCGCCGTTACCGCGTGAAAGCTCCCCAGACAAATAAAGAAACAAACAAACAGACGTTTCACTTTTATTATATTGGTATGGATGAAGCAAAAATACATACCTACATCTCATTTGTTTTTTACGGTTTCTTGCAGCAGAGACCTTGCTCCATTCTCTAATTGAAATGTCTTCAACAAATAAATGCTTGCACGTAAAAAAAAATGCCCAAGTGCGAGTCGGACTCGCACTCCGTGGGTTCCGTACATACTAATAGGTATACATACCTAAAGTTTGTACGTTTTTATAAGTTTGTAATAGTTCGTCCATCACCGGTAATATTACTGATGTTCATAAACTATGAAAGCATCGAACATTGCTTTAACGAAAAAATAAACTGGATTGAGGGACAAACTTAACTTTGCCGTTGGAAAACTGTTGTCCCCATACATCGAGTTAGTCGCGGTCATTTTACCATTTCCAAATAAGTTTAAAATAAGAAGAATTATTTTTATTTTTATTTATCATTTTTATTTACCTACTTGCGGTTTTCAGTTTTGCATTGATTCTTGGCAAATTTCATGATTCTAAATCAATGGGAAGTAACCTATACATTTTGATTCCCTTCCGACTGTCAAAATATACAGCAAGATAAAGCCCTTTTAAATAAGTTGCATCATTAGATTAGTATAATGGTCCGCAAAAAGAAGGAAAATTAATAAATTTATAGTAATATTTGACAACTCGACAGTACTTGTAAACAAAAGATGAGCTAATTAATGTCTTATCCCACTGTGACGCAATAGTTAGGACACGAGGAAAAATTATTCCTCGTGGCCGAACAAGTTAGGTGCCTAGTTAGGCCAAGAGGAAACGCCCAGCATAAACGGCCGTATCTTTTGATTGCGTTGACTTAGAAGTTTGTTTTTTTTTCACAGCTCCAAGGAATTGCAGATTTGAGTATTTAATATTAATTTCAGTTTGATACCTCCACGCGTTCCTGAGAGAAAGGGTCTTGACAGAAAGACAGACCGATAGACGGTCAACAAAGTGAGCCTATAAGGGTTCCTTTTTTCTTTTTGAAGTACGGATTCTTAAAAATAACTTTGTACGAAAAAAAAAAAATAGGTATATATAGAATAGACGTCTTCATTATTACTGTGATTAACATAATAATTATGCTAAAGCCGGGTCTACTGCAACATGTTAGACACGCTAGTAACCACAGCCCGTCCACTGCGACTTGACAGCGAATGATGTTTTTGTTGCTAACAAAAAAACAGTTATCATTCTCTCAAATGAGCTCCGACGAGGAAGACGTGTTAGCTTTAGTTTTCTTGATTCCATTTCACTGACTCATGAAATGCTACACGCAGTCTCTGTATAATATACAATTACAATTATTATATGCTACAAAAGGAGGTTATGATTTTCAAATATTCAGCAGAGATGTTGGTGACACGAGTACTATCACAAAATGAACTACTAACCCCCCGCTGGCGAACGCGGGTGATGTTTTCCATCCGCGACGGATAACGTGTTAGCGTGTTATCCTATCAGCTAAAACCGAAGCCATGCCCACTTTTCGTGTTAGTAACATGTTAGTGTGTCAGCTAACACGAAAACATGCCGCAGCGGACACGGCTTAAAGTTAAAGGAGCACTAAATCCCCTTATAAAAATGAAACGTGTCGATTTTCTAACGTCTCGTTACTTTTTGCCGTTTTTTGTATGGCGTTTATGTCAAAAGCTCCGTCAGCTTTTGACATAAACACCATACAAAAAAAAGAAAACGAAAACGGTTCGTTTTAAGATATAGGAACCGACCATAAGCTGTCAACCTGCAAGTCAATATATGAGGAGCAAACATTCAAAACGCATTGTGTTACAAAAAAAAAAAACAAAATAACGTTTTCAGCGCCATCATATAGTCTGTGGCCTAATAATATATTCCAGCCTGTTACTTAGAGAGCAAATCATGTTTTGTCTCAACAAAAAAGCACCAGAATTTTACATGTTTGAGGAAACAAGGTTCTCTCTATTGCTAATAATCAAGCAACCAATGTTTTGTACCACCGCCCGCCATTTTTTCGGTGGACAAATCCTTATTTTCTCTATTGCGCGTGTCATTGTCAAGTTGTCTGTTGTCGTTGTCATTTAAAAAATCATGAATTTAGCTTTTGTAGTAGGGGTTTTTTGCAAAAATTCAAAATGTTGTGTTGTAGAGTTTGATTTTATTCTCAATCTTGTGTTTCTTCGAGTATTGATGTGTAATATTGGTGGAATATTAACCATTAGGTGTTCGTTAACGTGCACGAGTGTAGGCAAAAGAATCAAACGCAGAAATAAATGGCAATTTGTGATTTTTCCAAATCTCCTACGGAAGTTTTAGTAAATGTCCACCATTTTACTGATTCGTGACTTTGACTTGACAATTAATGACGTGACATTACTATAAACTATTAAACTTGACATTGGCGAAATTGCTAATAGGCTAGTGCCTCCGCAGAAGCCATCTAATAAAAAAAGAAGAAGAAGAAACTTTTGTAGTACATGTAGAGCTTATTGTACTGATTAAAATACCTCAATAGTTTCATGAAAAATATGAAATCTCTTTTGACCATTCAAGTAAAATGTGTTTTTTCCACATTTTTCATTCATAATGTGATTTGTCCTAAACAAAAAAATATCCATACCAATATATAAAAATGAAACTGTTTGTTTATTTGTTTGTTTGAGGAGCTTTCACGCGATAAGGGCTGGACGGATTTTGATGAAATTTAGAATGGAGATAGCTTATACCCTGGAATAAAATATAGAATATTTTTTATCCCGGAAAATTGTAAGTTTCCACGGGTAACTGGAAAATATTGATTACTCACTGTAAGGAACGGTTGCCACCACAGAATGGTCTGTGCTTGCCATGGAAACGAAATAACAAGTCTGTCAAAAAACATCAAGAGCATTGGTGCTATGCCTACTTTTGCATTGGTTTTTAATATCCTAGAAGAAAATGGGATGCTTTTTTCGCGATAAACATTAGTACGCACGTACGAAGTCGCGGGCGGGAAAACTAGGGCCTACTTAGGTAATAAATAGTTTTTTTTTCTAATAACATATCAAACAACAACAAAAATACATTTAATTTTCTTAAACTTTAATTTACACACAATTGTTTTAATAAGATTCTTTTTTTTAAATAAAGTTTTTGATAGATTCTCAACAATCTGAACCCGGAGACAAACCACATTTTGGATGTGTGCTCCTCACATGTATTCAATACGTATACTTAAGTTTCTAACTGGCCATTCTAAGACCTTGTAGTCCGTGCCATCCCTCGTAATTGACCCTTTGTAGTCGGATCAATCTAACCACACGACACTGTCCAGAGTTCCTGCGCCCATTTGTCAGCGATCGGAAACATTGCCGCTAACAAAGGTTCAAGTGGTGTTTGGGAATAGCTCCGTTCTGGAAGCTTCTGGAACAACAGTGTTGATTAAATAGATTGGGGAATTTACTCAGATAGGTTAATCAGATGAAGGAGGCTGGGGATGAATCGGGTAATAAGGCTGTCTGTCTTTTAAATACTTGTTGTGCAGCAATATCTTAGTACTAGCTGTACCCGTGGCTTTGCACGCGTGGTCATTTCTTTAGGTAACAGTACTTTATGTACTATTCCAAGACCTAAAATACCAATATACCAACATTTCATCAAAATTCCTTCATCCCTTTAAAAGTTTTTATCGATTGCCTCGCTTCTAATCATCGGATTTAGATACCAAGTACACCAGTTTTTAAGTTAAACCCTAATCTAGCTAATAATGATATAAACCACATCTTAATCAGTCCAGTAGCTTTTACGTGATGCGCGAACAAAAATACAGACAAACAGACAGACACGAATTTAAAAAATGTTATTTTCTTAGCTTATTTTAATTAGCATTACTATTTCGTTCCTATTGCTTTATTATAAGTATAGATAGGTAGATACGCACCTTTGCTAAAGATCACAAGATTTGTCTTCAATTGCGATTAGACAAAGACTTAGTTAAAAACTACTACTACTACTACTACTACTTGTAGTATTATTTTTTCTGTGGTTAAACTTCATTAAAATGTATCTATTATAATCAGGGGTGCGATTTTTGAGTATCACCGTAGGTACATTTGTCCCAAAAGTCAACATCCACAGCTACGTGCGTGAACGTCGTCGCTCGACGACGCTCGATGATATCTATCTATACCTACTTATAATAAAGCAATAAGAAGAAAGCGAAAAAGTCTGTACAAAAGAGATAATTAAAAAATAAATGTTCTCGTTTACGTGAAATAAGCTACTGAACAAGAATATAACAATAACATATTATAAATTCGTGTCTGTATGTTTCATTCATTTCATCGCTCCGTGCTTCGGAGGGCACGTTAAGCTGTCGGTCCCGGCTGTTATTGATTAATAGCAGTCGTTAAGCCATGTCAGAGGTCCTCGGGCGGCTTGACAAACTCTGACATCAGAGGCCAGCACTACCTCATACGACAAACAACAAACAATTCATTTCAGTTTTGGTAAGGGTTGGTCAGTAGTTTTTTTTTATATATTATATTTTTATTGGTCTTTTCTTTTAAATTTACGATAATTTCATTTTTAGTTAGTAGGGGTGTTATATATAATATTTTTATTTTTCCATTTATCATTTGTGTGACTAACAGTTTGGCGGAAGCAAGCTACACGTTTTTACTTCACTCATTTTGAATACGGATTTCCGCAAAGTAACACCTGAATCTATCAACTATTTCTGAAGCTAATTAAAAGTTCATAAAATTTTCTACAACTTTTACTCTGTACATTTTTTCAGAATTTTTAACTGTTTTCGAGAAAGTGAAAATAAAAGTTATTCGGCGTGTTTGGAATTATTACATGATGTGAAAATTTGCTAAACAAAAAACTCGACCATTTTATTAATAACCTAATCTGGCAGTACCTCCACGCGATGAAGGCGGTAACGAAACATTAATAACCTAATCTGGCAGTACCTCCACGCGATGAAGGCGGTAACGAAACATTAATAACCTAATCTGGCAGTACCTCCACGCGATGAAGGCGGTAACGAAACAAGAAAAACAACAATAAAAAAGAAACAAGAAGGTTTTTTTGTCCAATCCTACCAACAAAAGTCAGTTCTTCTCCTTACTACAGACAAAGCTTCAGGAGAATAGGATAAAGACACTCTAGGCCACCGATGATGCTGACGTTCTTATCGTGAAGACTGCTGTGGAACAATCCACTCATAGTTCTGTGGCTGTCGTTGGTGAGGATTTAGACCTCGCTGTCCTTTTGATAGCTTCCGCTCCTCCCGCTCAAGATATCCTGCTGCTAAAACTAAGTAGAGGACAAACCAAAACATAAAAAAACTAGCTGATGCCCGCGGCAAAACGCACGCGTGCTCATTTTAAGATATAGCCTATGACACTCACAAATAACGTGGCTTTCTATAGGTAAAATAATTTTCAAAATAGGTTCAGTAGATCCAGAGATTACCCCCTACAACCTCACAAACTCACAAACTTTACCTCTTTTTAATATTAGTAGAGAAGTATAGCTAAAACATTAAAAATATACGAGCTTTCGATTAGTCAAAGAAACATTTTCCCTACAGTACACGTTTTTTGAGATATAAGTGAAACCCAAAAGTGGGAACGTTGTGCCCTCCTCTCCACTCCGGCTTACCACCCAGACGTCAGGATTTTTAGTATGCACCCTGAAAAAGTTTCTGAAGGAATCGATTAGATCCCTTCTCACGCACTCTACACCCCCTTTTGGGCCCTTCGTTGACTGGATTATTTTTAGATTGATGAATACAAAAGAGCATGTAAGTAACCTTATTGGCATAGCCTCCTCCAACCTCTAAAAATCCACCATCTTGAAAAAAAGTGTTCTCGGCCGCTGAAACTGTGTAAATCACAAAATATTGGTACCATAAGTGTTCTATAAAAGTGATATAGGTACCTTCTGAAATGTTTGGGTTCAAACCTACGAATAAAAAAGTAGTTCAAACATTACTTTTTAGTCGTTTACACGCGTTAGGATATACCATGCTGATAATTTGTTTTTCTATCTTGGTCAGGAACCACTTTATTTCTACGAGTATATCTGTCTGTTGAAATTAACGATGTAAACAACTATTCTAAGCTTCGCCATCACATAGTTGCACTACCGCTTAATCTAAGTACATCTACAATCTATCTATACTTATAATAAAGCAATAAGTACGAAAAAGTCTGTACAAAGATTTAAAAAAAAACTAGGTTACAATAAGCTACTGAACATGAATATAACATTTTTTTAAATCGTGTCTGTTTGACTGTATGTTTGTTCGCGCATCACGTAAATACTACTGCATCGATTGCGATGCAGTTTTCACTGTTGGATATCTTAGGGTTTGACTTAAAAACTGGTATCTCAATTACTACGACTAGGCAGTCGTTTGACCACGATCTCACCTCATGGAAAGCGATGATGTGGTCGAAGGTGTTGCACGCTTGCCTAGTACCTATTCACTCTTGACATGAACACACCTGGGTGAAAAAATTTGACGACTCCATATAAAAGTTTAAGATGGTCTTTATTGTTGATCTAAAAATAAAACAAGTTATACAAAAGTAATATAATAGAGGTCAAGTTGTAATCGTCTGAGCCTAAATATAGTGGTAATACATCGCCCCTAACGTGTGAACGTTGACTTGTGAGACAGCTTCAGTTATATTTAAGGACACAGATTATAGATAGCTACATATTTTTTCCCACTGGGAATCATTCTGCATAACGAGACAGCGTGAGCTGTCAAATTATGGCGGTCCCCTGCGTATTACAAACCGGTCTCAGTACAAATGCATGAATATTTTGTAGTAATATCTATTTGAACTGAACTGTACTAAAATTGCCATAGCACACCTAGTCAATTGTCATCCTAAGTTACACATTTGCTCAAAAAACTCAAGCTGTAAGAAAGCTCGAGGCCGTTCATTTGCAATCAAATCAGCAGTATGTGGTTCGCTTGAATTAGCAGGCAGCCCCTAAATTGGAAGTCAGGATCGCACACCTAGAACAATACTGACTTATCTCGAAAAGTCTAAAAATTGACTTATTTGCATAGTTGAATCCGCAAAATTTTTACGCGCCTACCCCGAAGACAGTCGTATCATTATCTGCAAAGATGCCTAACAGATGGCACCCTAAGTCGCTCTTGGCGAACGAATGAGTGCAACATCATGCCACGACACGAATTTAATTCTAGTTGCAACATGGCCACCATGAAATAGTACGTAATGTGTTTATAACAGACAAGAGTGAAATATTTAGTGTTAATCTGGTGTTGGTGAATGGAGTAAGTTGTTTTTTGTAGGTTATTTTGAAATAATTCAGTGTTGAAGAACTTTACTGATTCTGCGTTTTGCTAGTATTTCGAAATACTACGTATTGTTGACAAACGTAAGTGTTTTTTTATTATTCTAAAATATTTCAGTATTGTTTGAATAAGTTGATAATTTGTTAAATAATGCACTATTGAAGCTACATATAAATTATGACATATTTTCTTCAAAAATCATAAAAATTAATTATGAATACTCCGAATTCTTACAGGACAGCCGTATAATGTACAAGAGCTTTCACACGATGATTTTTACGACATGAAAGTGTGTGTACAAAACAACCACTGGCTGTAAACAAAAATACATATTTATTATGGAGTTAATTGAAAATAATATAATTCCTGCAAGCTAAGTTAACTCCTATTATAAGACTGTATTAAATTTAGAGTAGCAGCAATAACTGAAAAACAAAACGCTGAGTTTCTGTCTAAAGGTTTAAGTTTTAGAGAGATTTATTCGAACATTTTTAAATATTTTAATATGATGCAAGGTATAACTTGTTGATCTTTTTAACTCAATTAATAATTTTGTTATTTAATATGTAAGCATTAAAAAAAGACTTTTATCCTTGAAAAACTGGTTACCTTATAAGTTGCCAAGACACTAAATTTAAATAAATATAGGTACTTACAGAACTGAAACACGACAACATAGTTTTAAGTTTAAACTTAGTTATAATTTTTGAAGAGATTTTCCCTTGAATTTTATATTGCTTTGTTATGAATGTACTAGGTAGTTATATGTACCACAAACCCACCGTTGTTTACCGAAGTCCAATTGCAACATATTTAATCATACAAGTAGGTACTTCCTTTGATTGTGAAAGTACCAAGTAAGCACTTTTTGTACAATGGGTTCTATGAATAATGCGCAGTAGAGGTACTCTACATGTAGACTTGATTTAATTGCGCATAGCTGAATAGCATTTATGTACTTAGATGTTTTTCTCGATATTGTATGAGAAATGTAACTACTTAGTTGTTACTACACTACAAATGAAGTATGTTCTAGAATCGCCTACGCATTTAATTACGTTATATAAGGAAGTTATTAAGTACAAATTGACATTATTTTATCTTTGCTTGAATTGTACGGTCAAAAGTAAGACCAATAAAATTAACTTCAAATTTAATTTGTTGTTTATTTTATTAAAATCTCGGCTCCGTCCAATTTGCCTAGGTACATACTTGTTGATTCTGTGATATTTAAGTCAATTAATATTTTGTTGTTTAGGAAAGCCTAAGTATAAATAGGAATTAAAAGACTTAGGAATTGAAAGAGCATTACTTTTGTTTTAAAGATGTAACTTTTGTATTATGTACTTGCCTTCTGTGTTTTATTTTATTTATTTATTATATTTTATTATATTTGGGGGGCTTACAGCTTTCAGCTTTTTTTTTATTTGTAGTAGAAAAGTACATTCGAAGAACTAAAGAAGAATTATACAAATAAATAGGTAGGCAAATAATAAACGTACATAGCCGCACGTTAAAAAGCTAGTTGAAAGACATAAGTTTCTTACTTAACTCTCATTTTACATCTTTTCTTTTTTTATACAATTGTATTGATAAAGGCCTGGTTAATAAAAGACAGCTTGCCAGTATAAAGTTTTATTAATACTGTGTTCTTAATTATTATTGTCTAAAACAACTACAGTTAATTAATTTTATTAAGTACCTACTTCAGTTTTTATTTATAAATTATCAGATTATGATGTTGATTTTATTAGACAAACCATAATACAACTACTGATTAGTCAATAATCAATATATAATATTTTGTCTTTTATTTTACTTAGGTGTACATTCCAGAAAGCAAGACAAATAGGTCGTTATTGATTATTTACACTAAACCAATAGATGATAGAATAATAGTGCATTAATTCAGAATCAACCAGCAAAAATGATATAACTCGTAATAGTTATATTTATAATTTCATCAGATAAATTTACAATAGTGAATTAAGACGAAAAATGTATAGATTCACTTTATTGACATGAAAAAACTTATTTCCAATGTGAAAAATATTCATTCACATTGGATTCGTTACTAGAAACGTTCAAGACTTTGGCAATAACTTATATACAACAGCAGAAAACGGTTTCTCGACGATTCTGAAATAAGTGCCATTTCCACTTAGTGTAGTCTTGTTCTGGGTGTGCGAATATGTTCAGCTATTTGGTTGATTAAATCTCTATGGTTATAATGTTCTTTTGTTATATCTTTCTCTATTTCTGTTTACCTATGTATCCCACTTCCTGGTGGAATTACTAATTTCTCTTATCCTACCCCTACATTAAGGATACTCTTCAAATGATAAATGAGTGATTGTCAAGTGATTGTGTTATCGTTCATCATTCTTTCCCACTAATATATAAGAAATTAGGTAGTAAGTACCTCTTTTCATCTTGGGTGTTCGGGCGTCTCACGTAAGGTGTCATAATTTCACAATCACGCTATTTCTCCCATTCTGCCCTTCATAAATCATCGAAACACAATTATACCTCAGATTCGATACCGCAATGCCTTGTGATTTATGCGAAGTTTCCAACATTAATCATACGTTGTCAATTGGATGGCGACCCATTTTCACGCGCAGGATTTGCACGGTTCCTTCGCACAATTCACTGATGCGGTGACAGTACACATTTTATCAATGTTATTTATTGGTGGGGCTGTTATTTTACTTAGTTTGGCTGTTTGTTCGAAATTGTAATTGCAGAGTGAGAACACGTGCGGCAAAGCTTAGCTTCGTAAACTTAGGCCCACTTGCACAGCTTTCTAGTCTGGGCTAAAAATTTAAGACAAGTAGGATAGAGAAACACATGCAGACAGTAGCGCGAAAGAGATAACAATAATTTCTGGACTAACTATATACTTTGCTTAGTTTTCGTGCAAGTGGGCCTTTAGGCACCGTAAAATGCTGCAACTTTGCCTTGATTTCCACGTTTTTTGTTTGTATCTCTGAAACTATTTATTGTTATGGGTTTGAATGAGTTTTATACGGAAAACAGACCTCATGCGATATGATACTTTGTTTAAAATCATGAAGTTTTTCCGTTTCACAGGCACTTAAAGTCGTAGGCAAAGTTGTGAGTAAATTATGCAACTTTGCCCAGAAGGGTATCTCAATTAATAAAATATTGAACTTTTCAGTAGTTTTTTCTTGTGTGCATGAGACACCGTGCTTGACCACTTGACCGCAGCAGTCAATATATTGTGATTAAGGTAAGATAAAAAAAACACAGCTAGTGGGCAAAGTTGTAGCAGGTACCACAAACTTTCCATACAAAAATATCGTTAACTGTAGGGTTGTGCGAAAAACATATAGTTTTTTCAATACTTTTATTTACTTTTTCAATAATTAAACAGATTGCTACTTACGAGCAGTCGATCACAAATACAATGCTTTTTTTAGCAATAATGTCTCGATAATTTGTAACAATTTATTTTATAACATGAATTTACCAGATAATATGTTCGAGTATTGTTTTCAGTAATTATTAAGTATTTGGTCAAAATGTGGTCATAAATTATGTGGCTAACAGTACTAATATAAACCTACCTTTCATTAGAAGCTTAAATTACTTAAGTAATTAAATCTTGAGGAACATAACCAACAAAATGTCATCTAAAATAAACTATTTATGATAATAAATATTAGACCCAGGCAAAGTTGACACACTCAAGATTTTAAAACACTACACAAAATGTTGTGTATTGTTTTAGAATCTTGAATGGCCTACTACGTTTTTTTTTGATAAAATCATCTCCGTTTCATAAAAAAACAAACGATACGGAAAATAAACAGCATTTTTTTACCTTGAGACGTTATAATTACACAAAAACACTTATTTTGTGGACGGGACTTGGAAAGTTACAACGCATTAGATAAAACTCTCACTTGCGCCGATTTGTCTTGTTCAACTGACAGCGCAGCAATGGTGAAACAATTTAAAAAAATGAAAAATGTGATACCATAATAATGTAAAATTACTAACAAATGGTAGAACATAAGAATAAACTAAGCAAACGCGAGATATCGTAATCAAAATGAAATAGGCAAAATTGGGCTTAGTTGGCAAAGTTGCAGCAGTTTACGGTACTTACTTAGTTATTCATATGTTTATAATATTTATATACAGACTGGGACTGCCCAAGAAATGTGGTAGGTATACATTAAAATGGAAGGTAGGGGTTTAAGGCTTACGAGGATCACCCCCAAGTATGCTCCGCGATTATTGATATTTTCGGACATACCTAATCCATTTTTGTTTTATTTTTGTATAACTCCAGATTTTATCACAAACTTAGTTATTTTGACTAAACTAACACCTGTAACGTGTTGATTTTTGTTTGTTGGTAGACCAGTAGTGTTGCCATGTTTCTATGTAAAATATATTTTTGGGACGGATTTCTAGTGAACTGGAGAAATTTATAAGAAATTAATAATAATGAATAATGATTAAATACGTTCCCTTTCTGAGTTTTTATAGGCATTCACTGCACGAAACTTATTTTCATGCAATAATTATATATGCACGTGTTTTCTGTATTAAGTGTCAGATTTTACTATTATTTTTTCATGAAGACCTCATAATTAGAGCTTTCAAATAATCTATTTAATTTTTAAATTATGTAATAATAACATAGAAAAAAAACACCTTTGAACGCGCGTAGGACTGAGTCGATTTCATTGCTCTCGAGTGTATGTGCTTACCTAAACTACAGAAAACTGCATATTACTCCGTACTCAGAGATCACCTAAACATAAAACACTACATACTGTTGGGTAAACAGCCACCAAATAATATGAAGGAAAAATTGAATAAACTTTGCATCCAGGAAAGCTGTTCGCGGAAAATTCGGTTTCGGAAATGAAACACGAATTGAAATACATTATAGAGGTAATTCAGCTTGCCACAGAGCATCCAGTTTGCTTGTAAATACGGATAGGTAGATGTGGGCGTACCAAGGATTTGAATTCAGGGGAGTCTTACAATTTTGATAACCAGAAAATAGTTTTTGCTTTCTGACCGAGGGAGCGCGAAGCGCGAGCGAAGCGTCTCTGTTTCTGCTTGGGCAAAAATGCTTTTGTATGTCCGGCGGATGTCCGACTGTTCTCCTCTATAGCACCCCAATTCAGCTAACAAACCGCAACGTGATCGCAGCGCGATCGTTACCTTTCATTGTGGCCATACTTAGAAAAATTCAAAAAGTGGGATAATATGGGGGATGAAGGTTTGGGCAAGTGAGGGAAGGTGAGGGAAAGTCAGGGGAGGGTAGTGGGAAGTGGACGAATGGTGGGAGATAGCGGGGAAGGGTGCGGAAAGTGAGGCAGGTGGTGCGAAATGTGGGAAAGGCTGAATGGAAGGGTGTGGGTAGACTGGGGGAAAAGTGAAATTAACTTCCATTCCCCCATCCTTCTCCCTCTTCCCCTCACCCTTCCCCCTTTCTTCCTACCCTTCCCTTATTTCCCTGCGATACTTTCCTCCACCTTTTTTCACTTTCCCCCACCCTCTTTCACTTTCCCCCTTTCTCCCACTCTGTCCCCACCCTTCCTTTCAGTCTTCCCCCACTTCGCACCACCTGCTCCAATTCCCGCACCCTTCCTTGACATCTCCTACGTTTTTTCACTTCCCCTACCCTCCCCTCACTTTTTCGCACGTTCTCTCACTTCCCCAAACCGTCCCCCACATCCGCTCACATTACCCCAGTTTTTAATTTTTCTTAGTATTGCCACACCAAAAGATAACGAAAACGAAAGGTAACGATCGCGCACCGATCAAGTTACGGTTTTTAGCTTAATCGCACTATTGGTCGCATCTCTTAACCGATTGTCGTGAAATTTTGTGAGCATGTTCGATAATTATGTTTTGTTTTGTCGATTCAGATTTTCAAAATTTTTCAAAATAGCTGAGATATGGGGGTTGAAAACAAAAAAAAACATATTTCAGACATTTTGAAAAATGTTTTTACATTTATTCAGTTTTAAGATATGCAAAGACTCGCGAGGTCTACAGCTCACAAATTCACTAGTAGTTAGGTTAGTCCACAGTAGTAGATTACTTATATTACGGAAGTTCCGTTGAATGATTTGGCTTCTTTTGTTTCAAAAGCGATAGAAAATAAACATTGATCGAGGGGAAGAAGGGAGGGGGTTCCTTCTTAGAAGACTTCTTGGTTATGTTAAGTCCATGTTAAGTCCTTGTCAGCAGTAGGTATCACTATGTTATAGTACAGATTAAATAATGGGTTACATATGGAATTCTGTGCTCCAGATACCACAGCTTTTATAATAGCAAGTACTTTCAGTCCAAATTCACAGTAGTAAAAATCTTTTTTGACAGTTAAAAACGCGTACAGCGATGTCAAGTCGATTGGCGTTAAATCCAAGTGCTGAGATGGCTGTATGACCGCATCAATGACCGTCCAAGTACAGAACCAGCAGACTAAGCATCGTGGTGTGAGACAAGGGGACGTTATTTCTCCGATATTGCTCTCAAATGTATCGGAGGATATGTTTAAGACTCTGGACTGGAAAGGACGTGGCATAAACATAAACGGCGAGTACATTTCACACTTGAGATTTGCGGACGACATCGTCATAATGGCAGAATCGTTGCAGGACTTACATCAGATGCTGAATGGCCTAGCTTATTCATCTCAACTCATCGGTCTCCGGCTGAACTTGGATATAACAAAGATTATGTTCAATGAACAAGTCTTTCCGGAACCGATTGATGTTCACGGATCTCCTCTTGAAGTTGTTGGGCAAACGCTGATGTTGGATAAAAACAACTTTGAGAGAGAGGCCTGTAGAAGAATACAGCTGGGCTGGTAAACTTCGTAGAGTTTTATCGTCACCAATTCCCCAATGCCTGAAAACCAAAGTCTTCAACCAGTGCGTCCTACCTATTATGACTTATGGAGCTGAGACGTGGACTCTCACGGTAAGACTAGTTTACTAATTCAAAGACGCTCAGCGTGCTATGGAAAGGGCTATGCTCGGAGTTTCTTTGAGAGATCGAATACGGATAGAGGTGATCCGACAGAGAACCAAAGTTATCGATATAGCCCATAGGATTAGCAGGCTGAAGTGGCAGTGGGCTGGTCATATCTATCGAAGGACCGATAACCGTTGGGGTAGACGTGTTCTTGAGTGGAGACCGTGACTCGACAAAGGTAGTGTAGGTCGCCTCCAGCTAGGTGGAGCGACGACTTACGCTAGATGGCTGGCATTGGTTGGAAAAGAAGAGCCGAAGATAGGGCTCAGTGGCGTGATTTGGGAGAGGCCTATGTCCAGCAGTGGACTGATGCGGGATGATGATGATGATGATGATGATGATGATGCAAAAGGCGTTTCCTAAACTTTGCAGAAGAAATAGAAGAACTTATTAGATGCAGAACTTAATGGCATTTAGTAGGTAGGTAATAGTAGGAAATGGTAAGTTTTAAACATTAATTATTTATGTCAGAATAAGAGCATAATATGTAAGACTAGCGGATGCCCGCGGCTTTACTTGCGTGGTCATTTCTCTAAGTTAAAAGTACTCTATGTGCGATACCAGGACCTAAAATACCAATATACCAACATTTGCACAAAATTTCTTCAGCAGTCAAAAATATTTTTAACGATTGCTCGGCTTCTACTCATCGGATTAAGATACCAAGTACCCCAGTTTTTAAGCCAAACCCTAAGCTATCCAACAGTGAAAACAACATCGCAATCGTTCCAGTAGTTTTTACGTGATGTGCGAACAAACATACAGACAGTCACGATTAAAAAAGTTGTTATATTCTCGTTCAGTACTTATTTTAAGTACATCTAGACCTTTTTTTTTAAATTATTTTCTTGTACAGACTTTTTCGTTCCTATTGCTTTATTATAAGTATAGATTTACATTTGTTAAGCACTGCGCTGATTTCAGGTATTGACGCACTACAATAAAACACAGGAAAAAAAAGAGTAGTTACACTATACGGCTACTGTCAGCATGCTTGCAAAGTTCAAACGCAAAACTGCACCATCGGAAGTGTCTGAGATCAGTCGGCTTACCGCCAAATTTATCGTTCCGATCGAGAACCGTTTCCGTCCCGGCCATCCGTGAATTTTATTGTTTCCCCTCGCTCGATTCTCTTCCAAAGTTTCGAGTTCGCGCGTTCGTATCGAAGCACTTTGTAACCCGGTGTTAATCTTGCGGCTAAACTTACACTGCGACAAAGCCGTATAAATATTCATATGGGCGTATCTGTCTTCTAATGGATTTAGACTAGATTTTCAAGATACTAACAATAATAAACTGACTATATTGTTGTTATTTATATAAGGCTGTTAAATGTACTCGCCTTTGTAAACGTAGGCATTGATAATTCGTAATAAACGTAGGCCCTCATATTTATAATATAATGTTTCAATTTAATTTAACATCTGCTTCTTTTTGTAATTTTAATTTGTGACAATTAATTAAAATTTTATGTTAATTTATTTTTGTAATTTTTGTTTTAATTAATTATCTATGGATTTCATAATCTGATAAAATGAATTATTGTTATTATTTTAATAAATGGTGTGTGTGTAATGGTGTATCTACTATATCTTCTATAGTTATAATAAAGCAATAGGAACGAAATAGTCTGTACAATGAAGATAATTTAAAAAAAAACGTCTAGGGTACTTAAAATAAGCTACTGAACAAGAATATAACATTTATATAAATCTTATCTTTCTGTATTTTTGTTCGCGCAGCACGTAAAAACTACTGGACCGATTGCGATGCTTTTTTCACTGTTGGATAGCTTAGGCTTTGACTTAAGACTGGGGTACTTGGTATGTCAATCCGACGAGTAGAAGCCGAGCAATCGATAAAAATATTTTTGACGGCTGAAGGAATTTTGATCAAATGTTGGTACAATGGTATTTTAGGTCCTGTAATAGAACATAGATTACTTTTAACCTAGAGACATTACCACGCGTGCGAAGCCGCGGGAACAGCTAGATTGAGTATAAATATTTAAAACTATAAATTTAAAACAACCTAAATACACAGACGAACATCTATCTACTGACTACAAACAAATTAAAACACAGTGAGAGAATATGACTCAAACAGAACGCGACATCCAGCTTAATTTATGTCGTCTGGCACAATATTTGTTTTCTTTTGAAAAGGTTTATTCACATCGTTTTAAGTTGGAGTCTCCAACTTTATGTAATTGTATAAGAGGATGGGGCAGAGCAAGTTTTCGGCGACAAAGTCTGAAAAGGGCATAATATTATTATGATAATCGCATTTATGTTATGTCAGGAGTTCGCACTTTCACCTGAGGGACTCCGACCGAGACCGTCTTCGCGTGAATTTTGTATAATGGACTTTGGATTTAGAAAAGGGAATGATCGCAACTCCACAGGGGTGTACAAATGTGATTTATTACGCTCATATGAATAATTCATCACATATGTGGGATGAGTAGGTATATCCATCATAACTCATCTAATGTTGTTTGTTGTCTGAGCACTGCAGATCGCATCTTCCGGAAACATATTAGGCTATTTCATTGACAAATAACGAATATGAGCTTCCTGGTTACTTGCAGAATACAAGGTTGTTTTATCAAAAATAATATAGGCCATTACTTACTGTTATAGCCTTTATAGATGATTCTTATGTTGCTATATCTCTAGGTTACGTTTAGATTAGTCATTCTACTTATGTTTACAAAAAGGCACTATTGTTTACAAAAAGGTACATAGTAAATCGTATCTACAAAAGAAGTCTCAAAAAATAACATACGTACAATCGAACATATAACCGTCTCCTTTTGTGAAGTCGCAGAAAGATACCACATCATCAGCTCACATAAATCACATCATACTTGTCACAAATAAACTTTTTTCTACTCGATTCTATTCTTGGATCAAACTAATATTATAAATCAGAGAAGAGTCTAAAGCCACTGTCGTAAACAGGCCAATTAGGGTTTACTGAGCTTAGAGTTTTAAAAATGATTACCTACTCTGATCGAGCAGAAAACTTCGTATGCACGATGCAGAACTCCATACATTAGAAGTGACAGTCCATACAAAACGTCATATAAAATGCTTAAAAATCGATTAGCGCCTCTATCTTTTATGTTCAGAAGTGTGTGCGTGTGTATGTTTGTTTGTGAAATGTGTTTTTTTATATCTTGGATTAACACATAGGCTACATTTCATCATCATCATCATATATAATCCACTCAGGTGAAACCGCGAGGTGCAGCTAGTTGTATATAAAGGTACATACAGAGCGTCCATTGCTCTGTCATTACCAAGAAAGAAACAGACGATCACAAATTGCGAGCGGTGCTATTCCCCGTGACTGTGACCCTCTGGTAGGTAGAAAGAATCTATTCCTCTTAACCTCGCCCCAAATCCTGGCACTGAATGTCTAATTAGGCTTTACCGCAGGCTGAACACAAAACACTGCTAAATTGTCAGTACACACGCTTCTCTAGGAAAATGTAGAGTTCTACAAATAGCGCTTATAATAACTTCCCTTTCCAACACCCTTTCATCCCTTGCAACAACTGCTACGTAAAACACCACACTGTTTGTGGTGTTGCTTATTTTGTTACAGTTTACAATACATATATATCATATGATAAATATTATAAAGAGAAAAGATTTGTTTTTTGGTGGTTCTCAATTCGACCCGTCTGTTTTTGTATGTACTCGTATGTTACGCAATATCTCCGCTACTTGTGGATCGATTTCAAAAAAAAAAATTTTAATGGAATGGGTATGCATGCCGCAGGGGTTGTCCCATTTAAATTTCATGAGAATATTCCACCGCTAAGGGTGGAAAATTAGGGGATGGCTTATTTTTTTTACTGTCACCCACTTTATGATGCGAAATCTCCGTCAAATTAGGGCCGATTTTGAAGTTTTTTTTTATAGCATCGGATATGCTATATGTATAGTCTCATATATATATATATATATATATATATATATATATAATTTGGTGAAGATCTGATGAAGACCTTCGGAGATACATAGGAACTCCTCAATGTATAACAGCAAGTCACTTATGATTGCTGTAATCGCATTTCAAAATAGGGAAATAATATAAACTAAACAAAAAAAAGAAAAAACTACTTCAAAATGAATAAAATAATCTTATGTGGGAAACAGTTAAGGAAGTCGGTGTCCAATTTTCTTAAACCTAACCAAATCAACGGCACAGACTTCCTTAACTGTTTCCCACATAGATTATTTTATTAATTTTAAGTCGGTTTTTACTTTATTTAAAGTTTATTTTATCTGTGTATGATTGTTTGTAATGGATAAACTCAAAATATACTAAACCGATTTTAACTTTCACTGATTGAAAGCTACACTACTACTTAACTTTTAACTTTTTAGTGGTCTAACGGGAAAACTACGGACAGAACAGCTAGTATTACGCATACTTACTTACCTATTCGAAACTCGGGCTAAACATGGCGGGGTAAAAATTGGCGCCCGTAAAAGCAATACGATGCATGTATTCCCGCAGGGCAGGACGGGTAACCAGGAAATTCAGGTGGCTGTCCAGCCTGGCTATATTTGTGAATTGGACCGTGCAGGCACCAAGTTTATCAGTGTGTATTGGAGCGTGTTATTGTTTTCGAACGTTGCCTCTGCGCGACGGAATGCAAACCGGTGACGCTGCTTTACTTGCTGCTCAATTTTGGTAGTCTTTTGTGTGAAGCTAAAACTACGTAGCGAAGAAACGACGACGTGTGCTGTTTTGGCTTAGCTAAAACAATTTTACGTAACTTTAGTTTTTACTTCGCTACAAGTTCACTGAAAAAGCAGCAAAATTCAATTGATATAAACTTTTTTATTCCACGACGAAAATCAAAGCAAAATTGGTTTAAAAGCCATTCCTTTTCATTCATTCAATATGTTCAATATGTTCATTCAATTTTTATATGTAGTTACACTTGGTAGTATTATACCATAAATGACATTATTGCGAAGTCATATCATGCCTACTTGATCAAAGACTGGAGTCATAATAAGTTTTGTAAAAATTTGAATTCATTTCACTAAACCTTCTATGCTACTATCAAAAGATATTCTTAATTAAGTAATTTCTTTCATAATAGCTGTAAAACAACTCAAATCCTTCTCTCATTCAAATAATAAAAATGGAGTTACCTACATCAAAATCCCAACAAATACCTTCGGAACAATGGCTTCGCTGAATCGGCGACCTTTTCCTATCGCTAGGTGCTTATCGGCGTATAAGGTCGCTAAGTCAGGAATTATCCTTGGCAATTTCTTGCTTAATGGCGCGATGGCGCAGCGAGCGCCACCACGCCTCTTACTCCACACCTTTCGCAGAGCCGAATTCAGGCACGGAATACTAATATTTTTATCTCTGTTTTAAGTAAAAAACGTGCTTTGTATTCGCACGGTATGACTGAGATAATTAAGGTGTGGTGAGCGTGTTAACCAAGGTAACCGACATAGCTCTAACGATAAGCAAGCTAAAATGGCAGCGGGCTGGTCACATTTATAGAAGAACCGATAACCGTTGGGGTAGACGAGTTCTCGAGTGGAGTTCTCGTTTAGGCAAACGTAGATAGATAGATAGTTAGTTAGATAGATAGATAGTTTGATAGATAGATAACTCTTTATTGGACAAGAAATGAAATTGATGATACAATAATAAAGTTTTAACATAGAACAATCAGCGGCCTTATCACTAAGCAGCGATCTCTTCCAGGCTACCGTAGGCTGAATAGAGACACATAGGCTGTTACAAAGGATGGCAGTGTGCAGAATTATAAAAATATACCTACATATATAATGAATAATACAAATTCATAAATATTTATTACCATATAATAATACATACATAATAATAATAATAATACACTTACTTATACACCTACTGTTAACATAAAATAATTATTTATATTATATTACAAAATATATATTCCTTTCGTAGTGTAGGATGGCCTGTAGCCAGGTGGAGTGATGACCTGTGAAAAGCGCCTGGAAGGAAATGCATGAGGAGAGCTGAATACCGAGCTCAGTGGCGTGCATTAGGAGAGGCCTACGTCCAGCAGTGGATAGATGTGGGCTGATGATGATGAGCGTGTTTGTTTCGTCCCTTAGCCAAATCAATACTTCTTCTGTGCCTTATGAGGTAGTGCTAGCCTTTGATATCAGAGTTTATCAGGCCGCCCGAGGGCCTCTGACAAAGCTTAACGACTGATATTCAAGTCAATAACAGCCGGGAAGGAGAGCTTAACGTACCCTCCGAAGCACGGAGCGACAGAAAACCGCACACAACTTACAAAAATCATTGGTGAGGAGCCTCGGACCGATCCCGGTATCGTATTATATGTTGCACTATTGAACCGTTAGGCTCAGCAATCAATACTGTGTACAAGCTTACATTATGTGCAAATAGGTACAGGCATAACAAGTCCGTGTGTACATTCATTCGCGTGGCAATGTTTGTTTTATAGTATTTACCGTTAACGTTCAGTTGGCTGAAAATAAAAGGATGCAGAATTTGTCGACTCTCGGTCATAAATATCCGAAAGCGACAGCGAGGTCCGCCATTTTCCTGTTGACAAAATCGCACCCACAATACATTCAAACTTGTCTAAAGTTTCCATTGTTTATAGCCCGCCACAGATTGTTAAGTGGAGCTTTCTCGACACCCTTTTAAATTCAATTAGACACGTCAGTAATTACACTAATGGATTGTTTTCCAGGTAGGTTTACTGATAATGAAATAAATTGAAGGTTTTATTATCGCTATTTCGTAGATTGAGGTTGGAACGGATCCACGACAAAGTGGTTTCTAAGGTTTTCTCGCGAGAATTGATAGCGTCCGCGAAGGCATCGAGAGCGTCTTGAAAAGAAAATAATCTTGATAAAACGTCTGGATATAAAAAGGAAAACGTCTCCTTGTCGTCGGTTCGCTCTTTCATCGAAATAAAGCGTGCCATCTCGGCGACAAACCTAAAAACTTTATTTTCATACCGAGACCGCAACCGTTATTGTCTCTGTTAATAACCTCACTCAAGCTACCCATTCCGTCTTACTAATGACTCGTTTTTATTATGAAATGGAATTGTCTCCTTTTATATTAACAATTTTCAGTAAAAGCCGTTCGTTTTATTGTGAACTAGTTTTCCCGCCCGCGACTTCGTACGCGCAGACTACTGTTTATCGCGAAAAAAAAGCATCCTATTTTCTTCTAGGATATTGAAAACCAATGCAACAGTAGGTATAGCATAATGCTCTTGATGTTTTTTGACAGACTTGTTATTTCGTCTCCATGGCGACCACATACCATTCTGTGATAGCAACCGTTCCTTACAGTAAGTAATCAACATTTTCCTGTTTTCCCACGGAAAATTTAAATTTTCCGGGATAAAAATTATCCCATGTTTATTCTACGGTATAAGCTGTCTCCATTCTAAATTTCATGAAAATCCGTCCAGCCGTTATCGTGTGAAAGCTCCCCAAACAAACAAACAAACAAACAGACAACGTTTCACTTTTATATATTGCTATGGATAATTTCATTTGGTTCTTATAAATACAATAACAGTTTAGTCTGATATCAATATAGTAAGTATAGATAGTTTAAAAAAAACGAGCAGTTTTTATAGTAGTCGCATATGTTGTGTAACATCTTTTAACATGTGTAACACCTGTTAACACTGCTACATTTTTCACGTAATCACTCCCATAGATAGCAGGAAAGCGAGAAGAAAGATGTTAACACATTGTTAAAACTGTTCCATATTTCACGAAATCACTCCCATGTATTGCAGGAAAGCGAGTGGAAAGATATTACACATCAAAAATGACAATATTCAACTTCTGGAAGGTTATCAAAACTACTGCTGTAATACCTCAAGGAAACTAAAATATATGACGCAGTCGCTATCAATTAAATTATAAGTAAAAAATATATAAATCTTAGTCAACTATAAAATTGGAGAAGTTGAGAGTTGGTTGAAAGCTGTTTAAACCAAACTCGCCAGGTATCGTATCACGGTGACAAAACAGGAAGTCCCGAAGAGCGCTCGTTAGCGACATTATACGTACTTATTCATTCAAGATTTCAAGATGCACTATATTTTTCTTGTCAGTATATAAGCTGCTGATAGGGCTAATATACTGATTCTCATTATCTCTCTATTAGTGAAGTTTTTCCCAGTAGTACCAGTTCCCAGTAGTGGGTAGTTTTTTTGGTATTGAGCAGTGGCTCAATACCAAAAAAACTACCCGATGGTACTAATGGGCAATTGCATTCTCTGTAGTACCGATCAGTACTGATTACTATTATTTATTCTGTGGCTCAGTATTCTAAAAGAGAAAGAGAGAGAGCGCCAAAAACCACAATTGCCAATAAGTAGGTATACGTGAATATTTTAAAAAACTCGTAGGGTTATTAATCGACTTCAGAAAAGAAGACGGATATATGTTTTTTTTTTTAATTTATTTAGTTCGATATCTCCTTCGATTGCGGACCGATTTTGAAAATTATTTTCTGTTTGAAAGGGTATACTCTACAGGTGGTCCCATATAAATTGTATCAAAATTAGTTCAGCAGTTTTTCAAATAGATTTTTGAGTATATGAGTAAAGCCATTCGATTTTGTGTTTATATTGCCTAGATTTTGTGTATATCTCTAAGATTTCTAAACCGAGTTAGATGGTTGTTTTTTTATTCAAAAGGGTAATCTTTCTGTGCAGTCCCATATAAACTTCATCAAAATTGGTTCAGTAGTTTTATTAAAAAAACTATTTGTTTTATAGTTTATGTTCTCTAATATCTTGGGATTTCTGAACCGAATTAGATGATTGTTTTTACTTGAGTTAAAAGACCTCTAGTGTGGTACTGTATAAGTTTCGTCAAAATTGGTTTAGTAGTTTTAAACAAGCTTTAATTAAATTCACTGTGTTATAATGTTTAGGACTGGATTGCAAGTCAATTTTGAACAATTTAAGGATGTTCATAGATGCTGAAGTTTTGCACATGGGTGTAGTTCTGATGACAATTAAAAACTACAGTAGTAGTAGTAGTAGTAGTAGCAGCAGCAGCAGCAGCAGCAGCAGCAGCAGCAGCAGCAGCAGCAGCAGCAGCAGCAGCAGCAGCAGCAGCAGCAGCAGCAGCAGCAGCAGCAGCAGCAGCAGCAGCAGCAGCAGCAGCAGCAGCAGCAGCAGCAGCAGCAGCAGCAGCAGCAGTAGCAGTAGCAGTAGTAGTAGTAGTAGTAGTAGTAGTAGTAGAAGTCAAAGGGACTACACAATCCGATGATGAAATCCTTTAGAGTTTGGCCTCATTTGGTTTATTCTGATAAGATCATCTCTGGTGTTATGTGGTATTCAGGGTCTGATGATGGAGCCGGAAGGTAGCCACAAGAACTCAACAATCAAATAATGGAACCCCTTCGAGTTTGGTTTCATTGGGTTAGTCTTCATAAGTTCTGTAGTCTAATGAGGTATCGCGGGTCTGATGATGGGGATAGAGTCATAGGAACCCATTACCCAACCATCAAATGATGAAACCCCTTCGAGTTTAGGCTTAATTGGTTTGTCTTGATGAGTTCTCAGGTCTTATGTGGATGGTGTCTCGTAAAAGATTGCTTTACAAAAGGACACATACATATCATTACAGCATTTACAACTTATGAATCCATTTGTTTTGGGTTTATGTTTCTTCATATCCATGAGATGTGTATCCAATTCATTCCAGTGAAATCATAGTTAATTTTCAACAGAAATAATTCAGTTGTTATATAATTATTTAGGTATATTCATCCTTGGTTTTAATTTACTAACGCTTTGAGTCTAAAGTGAGTGAGTGTCTACTATTTTCTTTGACATATATTATTTCCGATGTTTGCCTAGGACACTAAAAATCAAAAAATAAAATATTTTTCCAAAAAAATAAAAACTGCTTCATAATATTTTTTTTGTCTTGTAAACAACAACTAAAAAGAATAATATAATTACAATTGAGCCAGAACAGTATCACTTTTTCGAAATTACCAACGTAATAATAATGCATAAATACAACATAAGATAAGAAAGAGTTTTTTGAAGGCGGTGCCAAGCCGAGCCATTATTATTAATATGGCTCAACCATATTCAAAAGGATAATGTCTTAAACGGCTTGACGTGCTA
Source organism: Alsophila aescularia (assembly GCA_946251855.1). Classification (NCBI taxonomy): domain Eukaryota; kingdom Metazoa; phylum Arthropoda; class Insecta; order Lepidoptera; family Geometridae; genus Alsophila; species Alsophila aescularia. The sequence continues at coordinate 19,219,791 of OX276379.1, forward strand.
TATAAAATAATAAACTTATAAATTAATAACCTAAAAAAACTTTATCATTTACTAGATTGCTGTATTCGTTTCAATCGGTTTGTGAACGTGTGAAAGTCAAAATATGCTCGTGTGAGTCTTTTGTTTTGTCTCCTCTGCGTTTCGTGTTTTGTATGGGGGTGCGAAAGACAACTGCATATTAATTCGTACGTAGATAGGAATGTATTAATTTTGTAAAGATATTAGATTTAAATGATGCCTGGGTTTGGCATAGTATTTATGCGTTATTACTACGTTGGTAATTTTGAAAAAGGGATACTGTTCTGGCTCAATTGTAATTATTTTATTCTTTTTAGTGGTTATTTATTCACATTCATTTATTTCTGACCACTGGTGCATTTTGCGCAGATATACAATTTAGACAGACTGAGCGTAGTCAAATTATCTCATTTTAATAATAAATCAAAAACTTGCTAAATAAGCCCAGACTGTCAGTTTATCTAAAATGAGCATTTTGTAGCATTTCAATATAGTTAAAAAAAAGTCAAGTGTTCTCGTCGCCCATCCCACAGTGCCTAACGACGAAAGTCTTTGACCAGTGCGTCCTACCCTAATGACATACGGAGCCGAGACGTGGACACTGAATGTAAGACTGGTCCACAAATTTCAGGTTACTCAGCGAGCTATGGATCGGCCTTGCTCGGGGTTTCTCTAAAGGATCATCGCATCCGAAACGAGGTGATTCGGTAGAGGACGAAATTCACCAACATAACTCAAAAAATTAGCAAACAGAAGTGGCAATGGGCTGATCATATTAGTCGAAGAACGGGGGGGAAGATTTAATAGGAGATCTGTTTGGATGGCATGTCTTCTTCTTCTTCTATGATTCGACCTGGTGTCATTGTTCCAGTCGCTTGTTACGCGTGCGCATGTGCGCGTGGTCGTGCGCGTGGTATTTCTTTCGAGCGTAAACAAGGTAGTAGTTAGGTTCTTTCTTTGGATAAAGAGATTATGTGATCGTGGTCAAACGAATGCCTCGACAGTGATAAAAAAAAAGTGTTGTCGCCAGATTGATCTTCACAAGGATATAATTATCACTTAAAATGAAAAACTTTCAAACACTGGACATCAAAGCTCTCAAAAGTACACGTTTAACGCTATTTTATGGAACGCCCGCTGGGATTTCAAGGAAGACGTTTATCGATTTCACGTCAAAAACAAGCATACATTAAAAATTGAAGCAACTCCCGGCCCCCCACCCCCCATTATAGCTAAGAAGTATCTCGATCACATCAGTTTTCAAACATAAAAAACCGCAGCTAAATCGATCCATTCGTTTGGAAGCTACGATTCGCACTCCCCTTTTCTCAACTCCCCCCCCCCCCCTTTCTCAACTCCCCCCCCCCCTTTTTTTCACAACTCCCCCCACATATAGCTAAGAACCATCCGCTTTCAAACATAAAAAACCGCTTTATCCTGTCCATTCGTTTGGACCCCTCATTATAAACTAAGAACATGTCGATTACCTCAGCTTCAAAACAAAAAAAAAACGCACCTAAATTGGATGGGTTTAGGTTCTAGTAGCCATTCAAGGTTTTCTTTACCCACGTTCCAGCTCTATTATCAGACCAGCTCGATCATACCATATTATTACCACCACGTGATTGAAATTTGGACTCTTAAATTTTTACAAACATTCATCTGGAGGTAATAGTAGATTACTGCATTGAGCGGAAAGTGAATTATTGCTGCACGTGTTAGATTGGAGCCCGAGCTTTAGCAAGAGCTCTAAAAACACGAGTGTAGCAACAAGTCACTTGAGCGAATGTCAGTAATCTGCTTTTGTTTCCCTACAAAGTAATATCACAATAACTGACCACATAAATGTACAGTACGGCCGATAAGTCGTGGCCACTCTGAACTTCGTGCAAATGGCTGCGCAAGGAACATTTCATATACCAGAGTGCTGGAATGAGGTGCATCTCTAGCCTAGACCACAGTGCACAACACCTCCGCCATTCGATTTCTAAAAATGTTCACTGTGCAGCCATTTCCACGAAGTACAGAGAGGCCACGACTTATCGGCCGTACTGTAAGCCGTCAGCCACATTTATTTTTATATACGCGACAATTCCGACGCACTCATATTAAAAAAATAGTACATTCTATTTTTATATCTCTATTGGACGAATGCATTAATTCAATATGAAACTATTAAATGATTTTCTGTAGTCACTGCTAATATGTTTAAAAAATTAAAACAGTACTGGGATACAAAGGAAAATTTAAAAAAAACGGTGCTCCTGTGCATTAATGGATTTCCATACTTACTTACCGCACTGTTATTGTGATGAGCAGTGATGAGGTGCTTTCTGCTTACGTTTTAGGTGAAATGTGGTTATATTACTGTGTAGTGGGAAGAAAAAAATAAGTTCTCACCTACCTAATATCAATGGCGAATGTAAAATAGTCTTGGGATACTGCAACAGATTATTTTAAAATCGCAATATCTACTAGAAGCATGTAGCCTGTGTGAGTGAGTTTCTCCCAACCATTTGTCTGAAGATTAATCACTGTTACACTGTCCAAGCTATAAAGTTTCCCACTTCAGCAAGTTCCACGATATTCATCTTGAAACTCCAGGGATAACTTTACGTTAGTCTTCATATATCACGAGATACTTTTGGTCTAACTTTAAAGTCATTATTTTTCAGAATATTCCATGATTTAATTTAAGGAAAGGAAAAAAAACTTAGACAATTTGGAACAGGAAAGTTAGACATTAAGTTTTATATTTCAGTTATTCAAAAATAATCTTTATTTATTAAAGTGTCAAATAATAAATTGTATAAATAAATAAGAAGTAACCACAAATATGATTTTAAATACCTGCCTACGCGCACTTATTAAAATCGTTGTAATCCTACTAATATTATGTACCTACCTACATAAAAGCACAGAATAAATAATAGTACAAGTAATAAAAGTAAGTACAGTACGGCCGATAAGTCGTGGCCATTTGCACGAAATGTAAACTGTAAAGTCCGTACAGGCCGTACCGTCACGCTGAAATGTGTTGTGATGAAGGTGATTGCCCATAGGTAAGTGCCTCATAAATAGCGAAGTGTCTCAACAAAATATTATCTAAAATCTATTCATATTTTTAACCAACATTATAAATTGTTTTATTATGTGCCTAAATTATTGTAATCCACATTGCCGTATCCGTATCTAACGTTAAGCTTCGTTCAAGGAGTTCCATTTTACGAGGTGTGTTCTCTAATATTCATGGACGAAGTAAAACCCCTTACTCCTTGATGTAAATCATTTATAAATAAGTAGGTAGATAAATCTTAGACATTTCTTACTGTATTTTTTTTAAAATATTACTACCGTCTGAGACTCTCGTGTATATAGTCGAATACATCGACCTATTTTACATAAAGTTCGACAAAGCCTCGGTACTAGCTCGAGAGAAGTTCTTTGTAAGTACCTCGAAAAGTGCGTGAGGCGATAGAGATCTCTCGATTGCCTTATCTCAACCGGGACCGTGTGTGGACTCTGCCTCCAGCTTGGAAAACCGTGCTTAATGTTTCCTCGACGCAGCAAGTGGTAGGCAGTCTAGAGTGTGACACGGTCAGCATTGTATGTGGCAGCACGTTTGGCAATGATGCAATGGATAGCGATGGAGTTCCATCGCCACCGCCAGCCGGAGTTCAATCTCCGTCGACGGCGGTGCAGAGCAGTACGAGCACCGAGCGTCCCCGTTCCCAGTCGCCGCCGTATCTCACGCGCTGCTCGCAGCGGGCCGCAGCCCGCAGTGCGCGTCGGGATCTCGCAGCGTGAACTCCTGAAGAAGAGCGTCGGATACGCTTGAAACCTAGGTCGATGTTTTCGACTATATACACGTGAGTCATAGCCGGTAGTGATATTTTAAATTATGTATCAGGTTCACGAAAACTTTAACACTAAAATGTCTTACTGTCGTTGATAAATCTAAGTTTTTATGTTTTAAATCAAAAAGATATTTTATTAACTTTGAATGGAAACTCACAGATTTTCAGCAACATGCAGCTAAGATTTCGGCGCGAAAATGAAATCAAGCTTTGAATTATTATCAGTTAAATGCCGCCCGTTGGCTGCGGTACTTGCTTGAAACATTTGACTTGCAACATGAGAATTACCATATCGTAGGTACCTAATCTCCTAAGTATTACGGTCTTTGGATATATGAGCATGATAATGAAGCGTGAGCAATCTATACATATAATAAAACTGTAACAGGTCCAATTCTGCACATTGAAGATATTTTGTATTTTTTTTTTTTTTTTTGAGACTGTTTGTATTCCATACTGAAGCCAAAACTGTATTTATTTTCATTTTTTTTCTGCCTGTCTGTCTGTCTGTCTGTCTGTCTGCCTGTCTGTCTGTCTTTATCTTGGCTAGGCATCACGCCGAAACTATTGAATGAATTGAAATTAAACTTGGTATGATTTGAGTTCATACTACGAGGTTGGACATATGGACATTATGTCCTCCTCTGTACACTGTTTTTGTGCATAAAGTATTAAATAAATAAATAAATAATACTTTTCATCCCGAAAAACTAAACGGTTCGCGCAGGATAGAGGTTGAAAATTATTTCAACGAATACTTATCACGCTGAAACTACTGGAAATATTTTGATGCAACTTGGCACAGTCATAGTTTATATGATGGTTGAAAATTAAGAATACAAAATATTGGAAGATATTTAGTAAATTTTATTTTAGAGGCTGTTCTATTATTTGTACTGAAGCCAAAACGTTTTTTTTTCATTTATGTCTATAGTCTGTCTGTCTGTCTGTCTGTCTGTCTGTCTGTCTGTATCTTGGACGCGCATCACGCCGAAGCTACTGAATGTATTCAAATGAAACTTGGCATGATTTGAGTTCATACTACGAGGTAGGAGATTGGATACTTTTCATACCGGTAAATTAAAGGGTCCCCGCAGGATAGGGGTATTTTATTTGGAGTTGGTATTCAAGTTTTACGGTTTATAGTTACTTCCGTAGTTCACCGCTAGGATCCTCCTCCTCCTTAGTCGTTCACTCTTGACAGAGTGGTCGTGGTTGACGACTATGCATTTTCTTTGGCTAAAACAGCCCCCGCGATGCTCCTCCATTTGTTGTGGTCCTCAGCGTCTCGGTAACATTGGACTATAGAGGTTTGTGTTGTAGATTTTATAAAGTCTGTCCAACGCGTGGGTGATCGACCGCGTGACCGCTTGCCTTCCATTTGTCCCTGGACAACGAGTCGTTCCATGGAGTGTTCATTACGAACAATGTGACCGAAGTATTTGAGGATTCGTATCTGCACAGTCGACGATAATCTCTCTTTGATTTTTAGTCCCTCCAAAATCGAGACGTTAGTACAAAACGCTGTCCAAGGGATCCGCAACAGTCGTCGCCAGCACCGCATTTTAAGTGCATCGATTTTGCGTCGATCTTTCAGACGAACCGTCCATTTTTCTGCGCCAGAAAGAAATATTGGGAAGACTAAACTTCTCATCAGGCGGACTTTCGTGGCTTTAGTGATGTTGCGGTTGCACCAGGCTCGTTTTAGCTTATCAACGGCAGATCTTGTGATAGCACATCTCCTTTTAATTTCGTACTTACACCCACCAGTGCTCGTGATCGTGGAGCCGAGGTACACGTAGCTTTAGACAACCTCGCAGTTTCCAATGGGGATGTCAGGGTGGTTGAGTTCAACTCGGTCCACAACCGTGATAAAACCAAGATGATGATCTTGGTTTTATCACGGTTGATCGCAAGTTCGAAGGAGAGGCCTATTGTCTCTAGGCGTGTCAGCAGGTTTTCCATGTCATCTTTTGTTTGAACTAGAAGAGTAGTATCATCGGCGTATCTTAAGTTGGATATCTTCCGACCTCCCATTGAAACCCCTTTGTCCCATTGCTCCAAACATATTCTCATAATACACTCCGTATAGATGTTGAATAGGAGTGGAGAGAGTATGCACCCTTGCCGAACACCAGCATGCGTCTGAAATATTTTTGAGTCGACGTCGTCTATCCGAACAGTCGCAGTTCCATCCTTGTAGAGTCGGCAAATGAGACGAACTAGGTGGTTAGGTAATCCCATTTGAATGAGTACGTCCCATAACATATGCCATTTCACGGTGTCAAATGTTGAACTCTCCAGACTTTCCGATTATCTGTCGAAGAATTAAAATCTGCTCCCTAGTCCCCCGACCCTTAACGAATCCTGCTTGCTCTATGGCTATTTCAGGATTCAGAAAAGCTTGCAGTGTGATGTTAATGATATGAAGGAGTACTTTGCTGGCGTGTGAAATCAAGGCTATAAGTCTGTAGTTGTTACACTTCTTCGTTGATCCCTTCTTTTGCAGTGATATGAACACGGAGTGTGTCCAATCTTGGGGCCACTTTCCTGTTTCCCAGACGCAATTGCAGATAGTATGCAGCATGTCAACTCCGTATTCCCCCATTGCTTTGAAGATTTCTATTGGGATGTCATCAGGTCCTACAGCTTTATTCCTCTTCAGGTGTACGATTGCGGCTTGAACTTCACTTTTTAATATTGATGGTTCCATAGCATTACGTATGTGCAATTTGTGAGACTGTACTATTATGACACGATGATGCCATGCTGCCGTCAGTAAAAACTTGCTCGCAATATTCTTTCCACACACCAACAATATCCTTGATTTCTGTTACAGTTAGTCCATTTGAGTCCTCGACAGCCCAGGTTTTGGGTTTCAATTGACGAGTTATGCTACGAATCTTCTTAAATAAGTGTTTGGTTTCGTTGCGCGCTGCGTTTTTTTCCATTTCTAGGATTTATAAGGTAGTTATTACTATCTCTGCGAGAAGAAGATTGCATATGTGCACTCATCAAATTCAAATTTTTAACAGATGTACTCTTGGCTTTCATCTCACGACGGCGCTCTACGAGGTCCCTGGTGTCGTCCGACATCCAATGTTGGTGTTTAACTTTAGTTCGGGTAGGCTGTGTTGAGCGTACAGTCTTTTTTATTGGCTCTTTTGCAGATAGTCAGGGTCATCGCCTAATGTTTTTGACTTCCATGTGTTGCTATCGGCTGACACTTGCTTAATAAAAGCCGTTTGGTCCACTATTTCAAGCCTCTTGTTAGTTTTACGAAGTATGGAGTTCCGTAGCTTAAGTTTGAGGTTGCATACGAGGAGTTGATGGTCAGACTGACAGTCAGCTCCGGGCAGTGTGTGTGCATTCACAATTGAGCTTCGCCATCTAGATCTTATAAGTATAAAGTCAATCTGATTCCGGTATTTTCCATCGGGGGACGTCCAGGTATACAGACGTCTGGGGTGCTGCTGGAATACTGTATTCATAATGGTGAGATTATTGTCACCTGCGAATTGGAGTAATCTCTCCCCTCTAGTATTTCTTTGGCCGAGACCATAGTTGCCTACAATATTCCGCAAGCCCATATCCATCCGTGTGTCACCCATTTTCGCGTTAAAATCACCAAGTATGATCAGCAATTCTCTATTTGGTATTGTTGCTATTGAAGATTCAATGTCATTGTAGAAACTTTCTACGTCTTCATCTTTCGCCGCGCTGGTGGGTGCATACACTTGCATAATATTCAACGGGGTGGGAGATGCACCGAGCTTCATTGTTATAATTCTGTTGCTGACAGGGTTAGTTGCTGACCGCTTTAGTCCAATGCGTGGGAATTGCAATTGCCACTCCAGCGTAGCTACTGGAATCGTCTCCTGAATAATAGATGGTATGTTTAACTAAGTCACGGTGGCCACTATTTTTCCAGTGAGTTTCACTTAAACCGTTAATAATGGTGTCGCATCGCTGAAGCTCATGATCCAAGATGTATAATTTACCCTCATCGAGGAGTCACCGTATATTCCATGTGACTATAATAGTGTTCTTGCGCAATTGGAGTTGTTGTCTTCCAGTAGCATACTTTCCGGGGGATGCCTGGTTACCTACATTCCCTCGGGCGGTAGCCAATTTCACACTTTCGAGTCCCGGAAAATCCAGAGCGCCGGTCGCTACGCGGATAGTCAGGCACACGTACGTTTCTATTATCTTGCATTATCATCGTTCACCTCTCGTGGGAATAGATAATGTAGTAGTATCCCATTGCTTTCTAAATCGCTGTACTACAGACTCAATGTCCGTAGAATTCTATTAGTGAACCGATTCAGAACATATGGTTCTTGCGCTTCCCCACAGTACTAGTGGCTACCGCTGCCCTCCACCAGGTTCCAGGAACTACGCCCCTGTGGCTCGCCTCCTCCGCTGGTTGGACCGTACTGACACTATTGTCTCCGCTCTTTTCCACCGTTGAGGTCATTACCCGTAATCCTGAGCACGGGCTCTACGTTATACCCCGCAGAACTGGGTCCCTGCTGAAATTTGCCATCTACAAACTTCGGCTTACTGAAGTATAAGATGCCCATCCCCGCGACGTGGACGCGCCAGACAGGAATTGCGCAAGTGAAGAGTAGAGAAGGTGACTCTACTCCTCCAGGAGCCGGGTTAATGGACGTGTATGACCCCACGACCAAAGGTACTAAAGGTAAGGTAGGCTATATAGGATACTCAAGGAATATCTCTACAAATTTCAAATACTAGGTCCACCGGTTTAGGTTGGGCGTTGTCAGTCAGTCAGTCAGTCAGTCAGTCAGTCAGTTAGTAGGTATGCCACGGTACTGTTTTATAGGCATGATTAAAATAATGTAATGAACCTCATTATTAAAACTTATTATTCTGCCCAAAAGTGAACGGCATCTATACTTATAATAAAGCAGTACCTAAGTACCGAAAAATCTGTAAAAGGAAGATATTTAAAAAAAATGATCTAGGGTACTAAAAATAAGCTACTCCAAAAGCACAAAAAAAACGTGCCGTTCTGTTTGTCTGTTAATCTGTTCACGCATCACGTAATAAGTTCTGGACCGATTGCGATACCGTTTTCACTGTTGGATATAGCTTAAGGTTTGACTTAAAAACTGGTGTACGTATTATCTCAATCCGATGAGTAAAAGCGGAGCAATCGATAAAAACTTTTTGATAGCTGAAGGAATTTTGTTTAAATGTACTTTAGGTCTTGGAATAGTAATAGAGTTCTTTTAACCTAGAGAAATGGGCTCGCGTGCGAAGCCACGGGTACAGCTAGTCGAAAACAAACTCTTTGACGGCTGAAAAAATTTTGATCAAATGTTTGTATATTGGTACTAGCAGTGTCCGAGCTTTGCACGCGTGGTAATTTCTCTAGGTTAAAAGTACTCTATTGTGTGCTATTCCAAGACCTAAATTACTCGTACCAATGTACCAACATTTGATCAAAAGTCCTTCAGCCGTCATAAAGTTTATTATCGATTGCTCGGCTGCTACTCATTGAACTGAGATACCAAGTACCCCAGTTTTTAAGTCAAACCATAAGCTAACCAACAGGGAAAGCGCATCGCAAACGGTTTAGCAATTTTTATGTGATGCGCGAACAAACATACAGACAAACAGAGACACGATTTAAAAAACTTTATTTTCTTGTTCAGTAGCTTATTTTAAGTACCCTAGACATATTTTTTTTAATTATCTTATTACTTACTTCTTCTTTCTTAATTATCTAGTACATACTATTTCGTTCCTATTGCTAAAATATGTTATAATATTTATTTACAAACAACAATAGGACTTTAAAAAACAATGACTATACTAACCTAAAACAAAGTAATACTAAAACTAGTCTAATAATCCGCTGCCAGTGGGCAACGTTCCCAAAATGCTGGCAGCATTGCCACGTTGTATGGAAATGCTAGTCTTTGGGCAAAGTAAAGGCCAGCATTTTGGTCACGTGTTGCTTCGACCAGACGCCCCGATAGATCTTTGTATATTGCTATCCTATTGCTTGATTATAAGTATATAGATATGGATTTTTGGTCCTGGAATAGCACTTATAGTACGTTTAACCTAGAGAAATGGCCACGCGTGCGAAGCCGCGGGTACAGCTAGTTATAATTATAGATAGATAATTTTATTGCAAGTATAAAAACACATGCTAGGTATATAGAGTGAGCATGGGTATGAAATTAAAAAACTTAGTAAAAGTTATTTGTAAGGAACAGAACGAAGGATATTCTAAATCGTAGCGAACGAGCTTCACGCAGTAACAATGTTTAATTCTGATGATGTTAGGTAGGAAAGTGGCGTAGTGGCAGCCCACATGCCCGCGGTGGCGGTGAGGTGACCTATTCGGCACCGCGCCAAGCACGTACACAATTTACTTAGCGGCACCACAGGCCGTGATTTGAATGCTGTCTAAACTTTAAAAAATATGCATGCTCTTACCTGGAGGATTTAAAACGTTGATGCGCGGTTTAAAACAGTAGCTTGTGAGATTGGAATGAGTTGAAGATGATTAGAGCGAGGTTTTGTAAGTTTCACAAATTAGGTTTACGTAGAAAAGTCGGCATCCTAAAATAACTTTTTAAAAGCGCTTTAGAACCAATAATTTCAAGAGCGTCACTTTGTCCTATAGATTTCAAAGTCAAAGTATTTTATTGTAAACTAGTTTTCCCGCCCGCGACGTCGTCCGCGCGGACTACTGTTTATCGCGAAACAAAGCATCCTATGTTCTTCTAGGATATTAAAAACGAATGCAAAAGTAGCTATAGCACGAACGCTCTTGAAGATTTTTGACAGACTTGTTATTTCGTTTCCATGGCAACCGTTCCTTACAGCGAGTGAACAACATTTTTCAGTTTTCCTTTGGAAACATACAATTTTCCGGGATAATAAGTATCCTATGTTTTATTCGAGGGTATAAGCTACCTCCATTCCAAATCTCATCAAAATCCGTCTAGCCATAACCGCGTGAAAGCTCCCCAAACAACAAGCAAACAAACAAACAGACAACATTTCACTTTTATATATTGGTATGGATGGTCAAGATAGATAGATAAGATAGATTACAAAATAATAGCAGTTTTACAAGTCAAAATTAACGTCTCATGAACAAGGAGAAAAACATAAAATATTATAAATAGATCAATACAATAAAATATACGTAAACTAAGCATGCTTTGAGTTTGAAAAGGAAATTTCAGAGTGAAATCTCACGCTGAAAAAGAAAATGCCCTTTTGACTCTATCGGTGCTTCGGAATGCTAGAGAAGAGAGCACCAAGAAGCTCCATGATGATGTAATTTTTTTCCATATTTGTTAATTCTTTATAATTTTTTCTAATGTCAGAAATTATATAAAAAAAAAATTACAAATAAGTATATGAAAAAATAAAAGATTATTCTGATGTTCTTCTAAAAATATGTCCTCCAACATGAGCGTGAATGTTTCAAGCAAAACAAGTATTTTTTGACTTGATGTGGAAGCGTAACATAATAACGGTGATAGCGAAATGTGTTGACGTTTTCTGTTCTACCTACCTGTTTAATTATGATGACATTTGACTTCAAGGTAGCTTCGGTAGTCCTATCCCAGTGCTCCAGGCACGTATATAATTTGATTAGCCGCGCCGCAAGCCGTGATTTGAATACCGACTACACTTCAAATATTTGCCAGTTTCCTTACACCTGAAATTAATTTTCTTTTTGGTGACATTATAGTCTAATATTTATTTAGAAAAGCGATATTTAAACAAAGACTTGAAATCATTTTACGCTTATGTTGTAGCAATGTTTTAAGACTAAATCCTCATAAAGACTTGCGCAAATTAAAGTCTTTACACGCACATGGAAAAGACACGTCAGCAGAAGATGGCCTTAGGTCTAGATCTCGCAGAAACTTAATAGCTTCCTTATTTTGTTCATTTTTTAAACTCTTCCTTCAAACATCATCATCATCATGTCAGCCTCTAGAAGTCCACTGCTGAACATAGGCTTCTCCCAAAGAGCACCATGACGAGCGATCTTGTGCCACCTCCATCCACCGACTTTCTGCGGTGACTACAATGTCATCGGTCCATGGTATGGGGGGTCTCCCTACACCTTTGTTTGCTTGTTCGTGGTCGCCATTTGAGAACCTTTATTTCCCAGCGGTTGTCGATTTTGCGAACTATATGGCCTGCCCATTGCCACTTCAACTTGCAAACTCTGAGAGCTATGTCGGTAACCTTGGTTCTTCTACGGATTTCTTCGTTTCGGATTCCATCACGTAGTGAAACACCGAGCATAGCTCTCTCCATTGCACGCTGCGTGACTTTGAGCTTGTGTATGAGACCAATAGTTAGTGACCACGTCTCAGTACCGTATGTCATCACTGGCAACACGCACTGATTATAAACTTTAGTATTGAGGCTCTGCGGTATCTGTGACTAGAAGATATGGCTTAATTTCCCGAACTAATTTCCATTCCAATTTGATTTCCAGGGTTTCTGCCATAATGACTATATCATCAGCAAATCGAAGGTGAGTGATAGATTCGTCACCACATCCGTTCCAGTTCAGAAGTTTGTATGTATCATCCAGTGCAGAGGTAAAAGTTTCGGAGAAATAACGTCTCCCTGTCTTACCCTTTTTTGGCCTTCGGGTGGCTTGACAAACTTTGACACCAGAGGCCAGCTCTACCTCATACTACAAACATACGAGCACTGTACTGTACTACTGTAATGTACTGGTAGTCAATCTGGCATCACTGTAGCGCTGCCCAGGTCTCGACTGAATCAAAGGCTTTCTCGTAGTCCACAAATGCTAGATATAGTGGCCGATTATACTCTTCGGTCTTCTGAATAATCTGCCAGAGCGTATGGATGTGGTTTACGGTTCTAAAGCCATTCCGGAATCCAGCTTGTTCGGGAGGCTGAAAGTCGTCATACCTACGATCGAGATGGCTTATAACTACTCTCGAAAACAGCTTATAGACGTGGCTCAGCAGCGAAATAGGCCTATTATTCTTATTTATCACCTTTCTTAAAGAAAAACACCACTACGCTCCTGTGCCACGCCTCTGACGTAGTACCTTCGAGGATGACGGAGTTAAACAACTTCTGAAGGACAGGACTTCAGTAGCTCTGTCGTTATTCCATCCTCCCCTGGTGCCTTGTTGCTCTTAAACTGTTTGAGAACCATTCTGATCTCGTATAGGCTGACGTCCGGGGTATCTTCGGTATAATGTCGAATCAAACGGGCTATTGCATCGCCAGTCGTGCTAGGAGAACTACGCGATGAGGTGTAAATTGCTCATAGAACTTCTCGAGCTCACTCAAAATCTCAGGATTTCAGGACTCGCCTCGTTCTGCCATAAGTTTGAGTGTATGCACAGAGATCTGCTGTGTTCTATTTTTACGGTGGGTCTTCAAATTCCACCAGCCCGTTGTTTAGTTGGTCCACTGTATCGCAATCGGTAAGGATTTGGAAGCGATTTTGGAGTTCTAATTGAAAGCTCTCGGGGTTTTGGATTTGCGCAGGACGTGGGCGAAGAGTAGCACGTCAAACGAGACCTCTTCAGCTTTACGTTGATATTCAATGAGCCTCTTTCCATGCGGTGATCTTTGCTGGTCGTTATCCTGTTGATCATAGAGACATAATTGAATATATGCCTATTGGTCGAAAAATGAAAACTATCACGCGCTTATGACTCCTGGGGTGCAGCCACGTCCACTTCACGGACGGCGCTTCTTAAAAAAGGAGTTCATCATAAAGAGTTCCTCCTTCTCCATGAAGTCGGCCAATCGCTGACCCCTTTGGTTCCGCTGTCCAAATCCAAACTGCCCCACTCTCAATTTATCGCCATTTCTCATGCCCAGCCGTGCGTTTAAATGCGTGCGTTCCTTCAAACATGAACACAGAAAACAACTGCTTTTAAATCATAAATAAGTTAATTTAGCTAGTATCTTGCTTGTAACCACATTATTCCGGTTACTCACTACTTTTTTTGACGATAAATTGCCACCGGAAAAAACATAAAAGAAAGGTTTTATGCAGTAGCCATCTCATGGTGAAACTGAGAACGGGCTATCATAATTAAATGCGTTTAAAAAAACCATGTCTGTGCTGTTAACCGTTGAGGAGTTCCCTAGTCAGGAGCCAACCATTTCATGGTAGAACTTAAAACCGGCTATCAAAATAAATTAATGCGTACACAAAATTTCGTGTCTGTGTCGTTGACCATTGAAGAGTTCCTTTATCTTGAGCTAAGCCTTGATTAGCCCGATTTAGGTCATGCTTACTATAAAAACGCATTGTCATTGGAACTAAACCAACGTAAAAATTCAACTCCTTAGGATAAGAGGAAGTGGTTCTAATTCAGCTGGCAAGATTTCACCTCAACAAACTAACAAACATTGCAAGTTAAACTTAACTTATAAAAATACAGAGACAAAGTTACAACAACGAACAAATCCAACGTCGCAATCTCAGTTTATAGCAAACGATGAGGCAGAATATAACTCCCGATTCAGCAAAAACAGTCAAAACTGTAGAGCTGGAATCATTTAACAAGGCAAATATTTTACTTAAGCTTTTCACACTGCCTACCTAAGGGAGGAGTTATGCTAACGAACTCCTATTATGTTCACCCTCGTGTCACTGTGTGAAGGTTTCGCACTCTCGACCGAGTTTCGCCGGGGGTTGTTTCAGATCATGTGTTGCTTTAGGGAAAAGCTGGCAGTGTGGAACCGCGCGGCGGCGGGACCAGACGTCTCTAGACTCGGAAACTCTCCCAACATTTCGGTAAATCGGAACTCACGTCAACCCCGCTTATCTAGTTCAATGAACAATAACGCGGGTGCGATAAATGGGCGAAAGCAAATGAAACGTGACACTAACGTGCAGTAACTGACGATAAATAGTGCCGTCGGAAAAGTTGATAAACATTTTCCGAAGCTGTCAATGGATAATGTTCATGTGAGATTTGGAATGACTGATATAAGTAAGTTATTAAAATTGAGTCATTAGTTTATATAGCATTCAAATGACGAGACTTTTTATGAAAGCATAGCGCTAAAGCTTTCAACTATTTTATTTATAACCGCTAGGTTTTAATTGTATTTTGCAGCAGTCATTTTTGTCTGCCTAAACTCCGGATTTATATACTTAAGTAATAAAGGTAAACAAAATCCTAGCTTGATTAATTGCATGGCAGGTGTTTTATAGAAAAATAACAAGAACGAGTATACGAGCTCTTTAATAAATTAAAGATAGGATAAGTTCACTTTTTAGTGACGTATATCACAAAGTAATCTATGTAAAGTATCGATCCTTTATATTTTGATAACACGCCTAGACACCAAAAGAAAAGTGCTTGGTACTTATTGAATTGCGGCTAATTTAACAAACAGATGAACAAGTTTTTAATTCGATTGCCATGTTACCAACTTCGACCATATCGTTGTCATGCACGGGAGATAGGGAGACAGATGAGATAGGGGCCTATAAAAGTAAATAATAATTAAATATATACAGTATCGCTGTAATTCGTCGCCGTATTTCAAATTTCAACGAAGCGGCCTGGGCTCGGTGAAATTCAAGTCAAGAAATTCCAGGTTGGCTAATTAAGAGTCGAGCTGGAGGTTTTGGAAATTAGGCTCGTAGCTGGATCTGATACAGTTTGCTTGGAGTTAAAATGCGCTGACAAGTCGGCCGGGGCAATCCGAGCGGTAAATCAGTTTAATTGCTACGAGAACTTTCGCGTGAAACCTGGAGATACGTCCTTTGTGAGTGGCGTAGAGGTATACATACATATGTATATTTGTAGCCTTAATTAGTTAGACAACTTCTTACTTATTCCTACTTGATTTTAGTGTATAATTTACTTGAATTGATTTGAGAAAGTGTTTTGTATGAGCTGATGAAATTTCTATGTAGGTAGGTAGTATGAAAGACAGTTTTTTAACAGTATGGTGCGATTGTATCTACCATAGAAAAGAAGTATTTTTTGTGGCAGCTACAAAAGTTTCAGTAACAAATATGTGTCTAAAATCTCATTCTATAATTGAGGAGCAAACATTCAAAATGTGATTTGTCACTGAGATCAGATTGTTGAGAATGTATCAAAAACCTTATTTTTAAAATATATGAAGCTTGTTAAACCCATTATGTGTGTAAATTAAAGTTTAGGGAAATTAATGAAAATTAAATGTATAAATGTTTGATATTGCAACTTTAAAAACTTTCGCGATTCGAACACATAGTAGAAGTTACCTCGACGTTTCACATTATGAATAAAAAATGTGGAAAAAACTCTTTTTACTTGAATGGTCAAAAGAGATATCATATCTTGCATGAAACTATTGAGGTATTTAATCAGTACAATAAGCTCTACAAAGTACTACAAAATCTTCTTCTTCTTCTTTTTTTTTTTATTAGTTGGCTTCTGCGGAGGCACTGGCCTACTAGAAATTTCACCAATGCCAAGTGTATTAAAGTTTAAAGTAATGTCACGTCACAGTCAATTATTGTCAAAGTCACGGATCAGTAAAATGGTGGACATTTACTGAAAGTTCCGAGGGAGATTTGGAAAAATCACATAATGCCGTTTATTTCTGCGTTTGATTCTTTTGCTCGCACTCGTGCACGTTAACGAACACCTAATGGTTACCGAATATTCCACCAATATTACACATCCAACACTCGAAGAAACACAAGACTGATAATAAAATCAAACTCTACAACACAACATTTTGAATTTTTGCAAAAAAAAACCCCTACTATGAAAGCTAATTATGGAATTTTTAAATGACAACGACAGAAGACAACTTGACAATGACACGCACAACAGAGCAAATAGGGATTTGTCCACCGAAAAAATGGCGGGCGATGGGACAAAAAATAATGTAGTTGCATGATTATTAGCAATGGTGCTTTTATGTATAAAACACGGTTTACTCAATAAATAACAGGCAGGAATCAATTATTAGGCCGCAGACTATATGATAGCGCTGAAAACGTTATTTTGTTTTTTTTAAGCGCATCGCGCCGTAACTACTAAATGAATTCAAATGAAACTTGGCATGATTTGAGATACTACGAAATAGGACATTGGATACTTTTCATACCGGTACATTAAAGGGTCCCCGCAGGATAGGGGTATTTTATTTGGAGTTGGTATGCATGTTTTACGGTTTATAGTTACTTCCGTAGTTCACCTCTAGGATACTCAAGGAAATACCTAGGTCCACCGATTTAGGCTGGGCGTTGTCTGTCAGTCAGTCAGCCAGTAGGTATGTCACGGTACTGTTTTATAGGCATTATTAAAATATTTGATGATGAAAACTAACGCGAGTGAAATTCATATTAATTGTTTTATTATTAAAATAATGTAATAAAACACTAGTTTTTACTATTCTGCCCAAAAGTGAAGGGCATCTATACTTATATTATAGCAGTAAGTACCAAAAAATATCTAAAAGGAAGATATTAAAAAAAAAACAGTGTACTAAAAATAAGCTACTGAAAAAAAAAAACATTTTTTAAATTCGTGTCTGTCTGTTTATCTGTTAGTCTGTTCACGCATCACGTAAAAACTTCTGGACCGATTGCGATGGGGTTTTCACTGTTGGGTAGCTTAGGGTTTGACTTAAAACCTGGAGTACTTATTATCTCAATCCGATGAGAAGAAACCGAGCAATCGATAAAAACTTTTTGTCGGCTGAAGGAATTTTGTTTAAATGTTGGTATATTGGTATTTTAGGTCTTGGAATAGTAATAGAGTTATTTTAACCTAGAAAAATGGCCAGGCATGCGAAGCCGCGGGTACAGCTAGTCTACAATAAAATTACAGAACAGAAAAACAAGAGCCGTGGGATACCGTGATTGGACTGTTATGGCAGTTTGTCGATTTGACCGTTAACGACAACCAACACGTGTCGGTCCGATATGGTGGCCTATTCGTATTTGTATTGTCGTCTGTTACGACACCTGCAACAGCCGAAAAACAAATGCAATAGACCGATATGTAATCGGACCGACCAATTGGTTGTTGTAATGCTTGGCCATATGAACAAACTGCTTAAGTCAGCAAGGATTTATTCTCAACCCTCACAGAAGTTTCCTCGGACATACCTACAAAAAACTGTTTTTAATGAAAATACATGAACAACGATGAAAAAATATTTTTATCCGCATGTAATAATTTTCTAAATGAAAAATTAGAATCACGGACGGGGTTCGAACCCGCATCATTCCGTGCCTCTGCGCGGCACATGCACTTTTTTTTATCTGTACATAAAATCTATACATAAAATAAAGCAGTAGGTAAGTAACAAAAAGTCTGTAGAATAATGTTTTTTTTATTATTAGTGGTATCTGTTTGTTCATGGATTACTTAAATATTACTAAGATGCGGTTTTGAATGATAGAAAGCTAAAAAAAAGAGAGTTGTAATACATGTCGAGATCCGAAGGAAAAATATATATATTTATTTGAGTTGTATTGCAATGGATCTCAAGATCCGATGAGAACGCCGAGCAAGATCAGTTAATTAGGAATTCTGAAGTCGGGATCCGCTGGGAAGTGATAAATTAAATGGAAAAAGATAATCGGCTTTCAGTAATAACTATATTTCAGAGAAATTAATTTACACGGAATAAAATATACTACACCATTTTGTGACACAAGGCAGACAAACGAATACAATATATTTAAAATTTGCCACCAACCTAATAATACCAAACAGACTTAGGTACCAACGATAGAAATATAAACGTACCATAGATTAACAGGAAGTACCTGAACTTTTTGGTTTGGTTTGACATAAAATCCGGTATCATTGGTATCTCAATCCGATGATTAGAAGCCCAGCAATCGACAGAAACGATTTTTACGTCTGAAACGAAGTTTGATGAAATATGGTATAGTGGTACATTTGGTTCTGGAATAACTCATAGGATCCTTATATCTCAGAAAAATCGGGCAACGCCGCGGGCACAGGTAGTCATCAATATATCAAGAAGTTATTCAACTTTTACAGCATCAAAGTAAAATAGGACTTCACAGGCCTCTTCCTATACGGGTATAATTATCAACTCCTGGGATTAATTTTTTCAGACTTTGCCCAAAATAAAAGACAGAAGAGGCAGACTGCATCGCTTTCCAAAGTTAAAAGCATGGAGTTTTACCGAGTGACGTCATTAATTAAGACCCTTGTGTTTTTAGTAAAGTTTAAAAAAAAACAGATTTTCCCTAAGCTATACTGGCGTACTATGCTTTCTTTTTACCCAAGTATGGCGAAAGCAAGGGAAGGATAATGAATTTAACAGTTAAAGCTAGAACCAACTAAGTAAATGATCATATTTGCAAAACAGAGTTAAAAATGCAGTTTCGCTTACAATATTATGCTCTTTCTACTGGTGAAATCGACTAAGAGATACGACTGGCTAGTATAGTAGTTATTTAAATTTAAAATCAACTAACTTGAGGACTTTTGACAAAAAAAATACGAGTTGTAAATAATTACCTTTAGTTAACCTACACTTTATTTTAATTTTAATAGTCGTAAAAAATAACATCTGTTTATAATTGGTTTTTCAGGGACCATTTTCTTAGAAAAACTCGTTTTTTTCACCATGTGAAAGCAAATACCCTACAGTTAATTCAAACTTTACAAAGATAACACTTTTTACCTGACGATTCAAATCTCAACCTGTAATAATTATAGGTTAAGTGCTAGAGAAAGAACCAACTAACTTTGCTTGTTATTAACCAACACCAACTTTAATCTTTTTTTTCAACGTACGCGCGCTACCGGAATATGGTTTTGTTTCTCCCAGGTTTATTGAGTTTTGTATACTTGGGAAGGCTCTCAGCAATCTGCATGAGTTGAGCAGCGGGCAACATCTATTATTTATTAAATAAAATGACAAATGAACGCTCGAATTATCGTTCAATTCAACTGCGGTTGCTTGGAATTTTGTCATTTTTTTCACTATTTCAAAGGAAGAGAGAATGTGGGAGCTGTTTGTCTTGGCATCCCATTAAATTTACAGTTATTTTTAAAATACCCTACAGTTAATTCAAACTTTACAAAGATAACACTTTTTACCTGACGATCCAAATCTCAACCTGTAATAATTATAGGTTAAGTGCTAGAGAAAGAACCAACCAACTTTGCTTGTTATTAACCAACACCAACTTTAATCTTTTTTTTCAACGTACGCGCGCTACCGGAATATGGTTTTGTTTCTCCCAGGTTTATTGAGTTTTGTATACTTGGGAAGGCTCTCAGCAATCTGCATGAGTTGAGCAGCGGGCAACATCTATTATTTATTAAATAAAATGACAAATGAACGCTCGAATTATCGTTCAATTCAACTGCGGTTGCTTGGAATTTTGACATTTTTTTCACTATTTCAAAGGAAGAGAGAATGAGGGAGCTGTTTGTCTTGGCATCCCATTAAATTTACAGTTATTTTTATTGTAAAATTGTTAGTTAATAATACTTTTCAGTCACTAACTGTGAGATAATTTATATTTTTTTGTATGAATCGGGAGCTGAAACTAACAAAATTTTTAGTTTTTTACGTATTACTAAAAGAGTAAAAATTTTACGGTCTTGACTATCTGTAGAATGCTAAAATAATAATAAAACAATACAAGTTATAAAAATCCTCTTCACACTCTTAGTTTTCGAAATACAAAATTTAGTCAATATCAACTGTAGGCGTATATAAAAAAACTCATTTTTGTAGATAGTAATTGTTCTGTATGAACACCTTAATATTTGGATTTAAAAGAAGACAAAACATTTATTTACATAAACATATATAATAGCAATATATGTTAGGGTGACTAAATTATGAGGATGCGAACCTTTAACATGCCATAACTCAAAAGTTCAATTTTGCTATATAGTTGGTTTAGCTTTAACGCGACGATATGTGTATGTTCCACCATAGCGTCGCCCCTATTGGTCTAATTTTGACAACCGAGGTATCAGTCGATTCGTCTTCATTAATAGAATGCCATAGATAGGCTATTTTCACCCGACTATTGCGAAGCAAAGGATGGGTTATGTGTTCAAACTAAAAACTTAGTCCAATTTTGACAAGCGAGGTATCAATCGATTCGTCATTATCGCATGTATGTCGTAGGCTTTTTTTTACCCGACCGTAATCGGGTTTTATTTATTGAACTTATGTCTTGTTTATTAACCACCGAACAAAGATACGGAAGAGATGTTATAAGTTTAGGGTGTGCATCACTGTGTCACTGTGTGTGTGTGTGTCTGTCTGTGGCATTGTCGCTCTCAAACGAATGAACCGATTTTTATGTGGTTTTTTATGTTTGAAAACTGATGAGATTGAGATGCTTCTTAGCTATAATTTTATATAGAATTTTAATTTGTGCTTGTTGTTATATTAGTATAACACTAATCACACTATATTATATATATACGAAGTTTTCCGCTCCAGAGATTATTCATTTTTAAAACTCTAAGCTCTTATTGGCCTGTTTACGACAGTGTTATACTTCTCTGATTGATTATTATTATTATTATATATATTTATTATTGATAATATATATATAATAATTATTATTATCAATCAGAGAAGTATACCACTGTCGTAAACAGGCCAATCAGAGCTTAGAGTTTTAAAAATGAATAATCTCTGGAGCGGAAAACTTCGTATACGCGATGCAGAACATACATACATACATACATACATACATACATACATACATACATTAGAACTGACAGTCCAATCAAAACGTTATAAAATGTATAAAATCCGATTTGCGCCATCTATCGTTTATTTTTAGAAGTGTGTGTATGTATGTTTGTTACTCCTTCACGCTCCAACGGCTGAACGGATTTGGATGAAATTTGGTACCAGAATAGCATATATCCTATTAACACATAGGCTACTTTTCATCATCATCCATCATCATAATCCAAGCGGGTGAACCCGCGTGGCGTAGCTAGTTTAAGCATAAATGAAAATAAAATGTAAACGTCTCTATTGCTTTAAATGTAAGAACATTGAATAAATCATAGACAAGGTTAGGGTGCGTTCATATTGTTAACAAAGCGCAGTTCCTATTTATTTATAATCGACTTCAAAACGAGGTTCTCAATTCGAATGCTTTTTTGTGTGTATGCCCACTCATAAGATATGTCGGGTTCAGAACCAATTTCGATGACCTTCGATTAAAATTCATTCCGTATTAGTACAGAATAAACAATATAAAACTTACTCGTCGTTTTAGGAAAATCTGCCCACGTTATGAAAAGTACCCACTATACGTATGTACATAAGTAAGTTACATAATTGCGTAACCTAACCTAGGTAGGCAATTATGTACGTTTCGCATGAATTGTGATATGATGACACCTGAATGAACAATTCGAACGAACGAACATACCTAATATGATTTGAAGGTACTGAACGGTGAACGGGTCACTGCCCATTTCTCACGTTGCTTGTGATGGGTATTCAATGAACAAGGATCTGAATCTATTAGCTACGTGTTATCATCATCACATTAAGTAGGTTATAATGTATCAAAGAATAGATTCTCCAAACTTGATCAAAGATAATGTATAATTATTAATTGTCTGAGATACTGCATAGTTAAATATTTAAACGAGACTTAATCGCGCTGTAAACTGAATTTTTATTTACCACGACGTTTCGATCAAGTTGCATTGATCGTGATCACGAGAATTCTGAAAGAACCAGGAGGATGGTTTAAAGTTAGCTGCGTCGTAGAATCCCGTGATAAGCAAGTGTTCGCGTTGCGGTTTATGTGAGAAGGAACCTGCAGAAGTCGTTATTGTTGTGTGTCGTGACAATTCTGAATTTTTACAAAACCAAATGCGGCTAGTTGGACACAACGCTCGCCCTTCTCGACGCTGACACCCGCTACTTCAGTCTTCTCGTGACCACGATCAATGCAACTTAATCGAAACGTCGAGGTAAGTAAATAAAAATGAAGCTGAAAGCGCGATTAAGTTCCGTTTAAATATCTAACAATGTGTTCGAATCGAAAAAGTTTGAAAGTTACAATTGAGATACTTTGCAGTAGATATGTCAAGCAAGTTCAAGAAATTTGAGAACTAGAGAAGGCGACCACCATTCTACATTTTGTTTGCAAGTCAGCATGAAATCACGACCATCTGAATCAACTTGTGATACTCAATCTGACAATTTGAAATGGGGTAACTTGGCTAGGACATTATTCGAAATTCAATTACCTGCAAAACGACAAATCCAAGTTTTGATATAGCCTATTCCGACTAGATGGTACTAGAAAAACCATCCAGAACAATTCTCAAAATTGTGTTTGTCCAGTCACATAAAACCTCTCTTTGCCCAACTCAAGTTTTGTTAGTTGAATGAAAACAACTTCGGATTAATGAATGTGAAACCGAGCATTTCCGGACTGGCCCTTGATCATGTTAAACTATCGCATGAATAAATGTCATCCGATGTACGAATCTTGCATTCAACCCCAAATGGGACAACTTTGACAACGGACGGACGCAGATCGCAATTAGAGAGGGCGGGCGGCCTTCCTGACAACATTTACATTTAAATTTAAATTTCTACGATCCTGATGAGATTCGAGATAAATTGGGCTGCGTATTTAGCGCAATAATTTGAGACTGCCGCGCCGCGTGGTCCCCGAATTAAGGGGTAGGATAATTGTTTGCCTTTTAATTAATAATTGACATTAATATTGTGAACTCGCTCCGAACTCGCGTGGTAAAGCGAAAATACGACTAATAATGGAGCGAACTTTATTTTCTGTGAATCACGCCACGCAGCCTTCGTTAACTTAATGAGGTATGTTAACGAAATTGTTTTGAAGGTTTGTTGCCGACTTATTTAGGTCACAATCATGATTTATTGTGAAAGCACAACATTTTTTTTATATTAAACCCGTGGAAAGAGGAATTCTGATTTGTTTTTTACTTTCACAGGTTTGATTAAAAATTCCACTGAATTTACAAAAGGCTTTTTAGCTAATTATGAATTCAGCGGTTGAAACCGCAAAAATACAATATTTACAGAGAATGAAGTTTTGTTTTGTATTTAATTCAGCTGTGGAAATGTTCGTCTGAAATGAAAACGTCGATCTATGAAGTAGACTCAACGTAGGCGCGCAATCGAACTGCCGGTCTAGCTGGACATTGAAATATAGCCGAAATATTCGATTCGTTAGTCGAAAAAGAGAATAATTCGAAATGCGGAGGATCGGAACAGAGAATGGATCTCATAGGCGAATAACAAAAGGAATGCAATGGAAATATCGTTCCGTTTGATAGTCGTAGCGACTCGTAGCCGTAGCACCCGCCGCCCCCGCCCGCCCATAGCATCACGCTTACCCTGTTGTGTTTTGATTGCTTGCAGGGCTTTTATTGATGAGTGGTTCGACGAATTCCTAACAATACTTAGTAATAACATCGCAGGTTTACTTCATTAATTCTCCGAACTCATTATACTAACAATTTGTACATTGAATTGTAGGCAAGTTAATTTGGTTCTATTTTCAAATTATCTCTTACTGGAAATCGGATTTTATGCTTCATTTAATAGAGCTTCCAATGATTTCATTAGAATTTGTAGAAATGAAAAGAATTTTCTGAATAATAAAAATTGAATATTATTTTCTGTACAGTCAGTAACAAAACTCACTGGACGTGTTGAAACTTCTAGTTTACGCTTTATTACACCAATAGTACCTAAGTGGTATTAATGGCCAAAATATTAAATATTTGTTCACTCTTTAGTGATGTGTCTGTCTCTTTTGTTTTTAACATTACATTAATCAAATTTTGTTTGTAGCAAATGTGTTACCGATGGTTTCTGAAACGCGTTACAGACGAATTAAATAAAATCCATTTCAATATATAATAGTAAAACGTTTTCTGTTTTATTTTTGTTTGTTTGTAGAATGGAGACAGCTTGTACCCTAGAATAAAACATAGGATACTTTATATCCTGGAAAATTGAAAGTTTCCGCGGCAAAACTGGAAAATGTTGATTACTCACTGTAAGGAACGTTCGCCATCACAGAGTGGTCGGTGGTTGCCATGGAAACGAAATAACAAGTCTGTCAAAAAACATCAAGAGCATTGGTGCTATGCCTATTTTTGCATTGGTTTTTAATATTCTAGAAGAAAATAGGATACTTTTTTCGCGATAAACAGTAGTCCGCGAGTACGAAGTCGCAGGCGGGAAAACTAGTAATAAATATATGTAATATGGGTTGATGAAGGATATAATTAGTCCCTCGCGTGTACTAAACAACGCTATCTGTTGTTGTATGAATGTAAGTTGTACGCCGCGACATGTTTCATTTATCCTAGGTACATATATTTTACAGCTCAGTAGATATTCAATACCCTTCAGTAACGTTCTTCAGCGATTAACACTGGGATAATTGGTCAAAATGTGCAATTAAAATTAACAGCAGGTTAACAAGCCTTTGACATGCAAAAAATATTTAACTGTCACATGAGATTTTCAACAACCAAAAATGCGTTTAATTAAGAGATTAACAGGCTATTGAGTAACTTTTTCGCTAATTTGCATTCCAGAAACACCCGGTTTCTAAGCCGCGTTTGGTTAAAATATGTTAAAATCGGCACCAAATTTTCTTAATAAAAGTATGCGTAAAAACCTATTAAAATAGAAACAAACGCCAAGCAAATGTTTCTACCTCACCTGGCCACGAGACCGAGCCTCGAATTCATGAATTTAACTTCAATTACGTACCTACGCTGAAAATATTTAAATGTTAATTGCGGGGAGTGCCCTTTCATCTCGTTTATCCAAACTTTGTAAGGGATTTGTTTACAATCCCCGTAATGATGCCCGCGCTGAGATAAAAGCTTTCTCACCGCGCGATTAGTGATTCGCATGATTTTGCTGAATTTTTGGTTGAGTAGCACCATTTCGTTTTAAGGTTTGGAGGCATGTCAGCACATTTAGATTATACGCTAAAATATTCCAAGTTCCAACTTAGCATGCTAATGATGTAACAGCCTAATTCTTATCGTGCGGTGCAGATGGAAATAACGAGCCAAATTCCAAATTAACATTCTTTTATGTCCATACTTTTTTCTATTCCATTAGTTTTAGTTACATTTATAACTCTAGGTTTCCCACCCCGAGGTTGAAACCCTCGAAAAATAATAAACTAGTTATTACATACAAATTTAACAGGCAGCGATTTGGTAGAATTTCATTTATTTGATTGCATGTTTTGATTACACCGGTTGCTGACAGTATGTAGTTCGAATTTTCATTTGTTGTTTTTATTAGTTTTATAATTTATGTACAAATAATTTGATAATTAGTCATAAAAAAACTGCACTAAACAATTTAAAAAAGTATCTTTTATTCGAATTATCTATATCTATACATATAATAAAGCATGAAGAACGAAAAAGTCTGTTCAACAAATATAATAAAAAAAATAGTCAATGGTACTTAAAATAAGCTACTGTTTTTTTTTTTTTAAATCATGTCTGTTTGTTAGTTTGTATGTATGTTTGTTCGCGCATCACGTAAAAACTACTGGACCTATTGCAACGCGGTTTTCACTGTTGGATAGCTTAGGGTTTGACTTAAAACCTGGTGTACTTGGTATCTCAATCCGATCAGTAGAAGCCGAGCAATAGTGATAAACTTTTTGACGGCTGAAGGAATTTTGATCAAATGTTGGTATATTTTGGAATTTTAGGTCTTGGAATAGTACATAGAGTACTTTTAACCAAGAGAAATTACCACGCGTGCGAAGCCACGGGTACAGCTAGTAACTTCATAAATCAACAGTCAAAAGTCTAGATTCAAGAAACAAAGGTGATGTCGACGATGCTTTTGGCTATCAAACGTGCTGAATTAAATTCCCACGCCCATAAAGTAGCCTCGGCAGATTTTAGAGTGCGTGATCCCTCGTGAGTATACCCATGACGCACCGGAAATTCATAAGAAAAAAAAAACAATTATTCTCAAAATCCCACTTAAAAGTCAACATTCTACAACAATCAAAGATAAAAACGAAGATATAGTTCCGAAGCCAGTAGACGTGCTGAAACTAAATAGTTAAATACCCACGCACACATATTAAATACAGTAGAGAAATGAGAATAATACCAATTTAATTGCTTTTCCTTTAGAATAGAGCCTGTGATTCTGCGTGAATTATTTCATTACGCAAACCATAAACTTAATAAAGGTCCTATTATGAAAGAAATCAAACATTAAAAAAACAGTGACTTTAGTATCCAATCTCAGAATACTTTAACAAAAACAATATTAGAAAATATTAAAGTTGAAGTTGAATTGTATTGCTCCTAAGCCATTAGACGTGGTGAAACCAATTACCCACGCACACAAAGTAAAAACTCGGGAGACTTTAGAGCCTGTGATCCTGCGTGAATATTAAGGTTTCCCATTACGCCGACCGGTAATTCGAAAGCGTTTACAGGCTGCCCGCGTCGAATTTATTACTTAATATCACTTTGACCCGTGCCTTCGATCGTTATGCTAATCGCGAGTGAATTGTAAATTTTATTGGAAAACTCTATCTATGAATAGAAAACATGTAAATAAATGCTGTCCTCAAGTATACTAAGTACATGTTACATCACCATCATGGCTCTGTTATTCACAATTTAACAACATTTATAACAAAGTATGAAGTTGTGTAATGTATTGCCCCTCCGTAGACGCCCTAGAGACATCTTGAGCGATCCGGACGATGAAATCACTGCCACAGTGCCGGCAGCGATAGATTCGTCCATCCCGTCCTCACCATTTCTTAACACAATTAGACACAGACACCGACCTCGCCGGCAAGGACAAAGGTCCCGTAATTAATTCGATTTTATTCGCCTTCGAGTTTCTTGCTGATTCTTCTCGAAGGTGTATTCCGAATCTGTGGTCAGTTATGCAAATAATTCAAAGGGCTCCAGCCATTTCATCAGGGCCCCCTCGATCACTACTAAAACTAGCGATCCAGGGGTGTTTAGTCAGACCCCCATAATCAATGGTAACTGTCCAAGCCAAGGTTCGTACCCCCTGGGTGCCATTGAGCAAGTAGCCAAAACTTTAACTTAGGCATGCGCCTTCTGCTTGCGTTGCGGTGGAGTGCTTTCGCGCCCGCCCCACCGTCCGGTCTCGCTGTAGAATTCAGTTATAGACCAACAGCACAAATCATAAATAAAAAAATAAAGTGTTATGTAATTCTAATCAATTTTAATATTAAAGAGATATGTTTGTGTTTATTTAAATTTTATTGCAGATAATTTCACGAAGCAATAACACGTAACCAGTTAATTATCAGATCATATGAGAGCATGTGAACATTGGTTTTGTCACAATTGAATTGCGTTTTATGGTGTTGTCAAGTACCTACTGAAACTAAACAATCTATACGTATAATAAAGCAATATGAACGAAATAGTCTGTACAAAAATACAATTAAAAAGAAACTAGTGTACTTAAAATAAGCTACTGAACAAGAATAGAACATTTTTAAAATTCGTGTCTGTCTATTTGTTTGTTTGTTAGTTTGTTTGCTCATCACGTAAAAACTAGACAAATTGCAATGTGGTTTTCACTGTTGGATAGCTTAGGGTTTGACTTAAAAACTGGTGTACTTGGTATCAATCCGATCAGTAGAAGCCGAGCAATCGATAAACACTTTTTGACGCCTGAAGGAATTTTGATCAAATGTTGGTATATAGGTCTTGGAATACTTTTATCCTAGAGAAATGACCACGCGTGCGAAGCTGCGGGTACAGCTAGTTAAAAATAATATAATAACAATGAGAGAATATTGAACAAATAAATACGACTGTAAAGTGCATTTGTAATTTCTATAAATTACTGATACTATTAATTTTAATTTCACATTTTGTATTGTTTCATTTCAGTAATATAAAAAAGCAACAATCGGGAAACAATAATAAGAAAGACATCGGATTACTTTTCCTAATTGCCGGAATGTAGGTACTTACTTCAATTAGACCCGGAAAATCTTAAAAAGAAACAAAAGAGTAAGTTAATGAACCGAAGAGCCATACAGCGAGGACGAAATAAGTTTAAGCACCCATATAATATGTTCAGAGACGGCTCAAGAAACTTGCAGAAAGAAATTTTCCAGAAAAGTCCACCTAACAAGCGCACTTAATGATCAAGGGATACCTACCCCTGCTGGTAGACGAAAACTCAAAAGACAAACGAATCTGGTCGAACAAAGAAATCGTTTTTATTCTTTTTCCTTAAGTATGAGCCGTGTGTTGTATGAAGGCACTTATTGTAACGCAAGAGAAATCTTTGGAGCACTTAATGGTAACTTCAAGAAATATTTTTACGTAATGCGTATTGATGTGAAGCACATGTGCTATTGCCGGTTAGGTAATCCTTGCTTTCAATTATTTATAAAGATACAGAAAATTATATGCAATTTTGTAAGGACGGGTGAGTTCTCGAGTGGAGATCACGTCTAGGCAAACGTAGTATAGGATGCCCTGAGGCCAGGTGGAGTGACAACCTGCGGGCGGCAGCTGGCAGAAAATAAATATAAAAATAAAATATAAATATATTCGGGACAATTCCAAACCAGACCCAAACCTACCCTTTACCTACCTAACCGTTTTTACCTATCTAACCTACCCTTGAAGCCCCAAACTAGGATACCCTGTAATATGGGCCCTAGATAACGGATAAATATACATAAATACGAATATCAACACCCATGACTCGAAAACAAACATTTCTGCTCATCACACAAATGATTGCACCTTGCAGAATTCGAACCCGCGACCGTTTGATTTCGTTCCTAGGGTCACTAGCCACTAGACCAACCGGTCGTCAAAAAAATGGATAAGGAGAGCTGAAGACCGAGCTCAGTCGCCACTGAGCTCGGTCCCACTGCTGGATGTAGGCATTAGGAGAGGCCTACGTCCAGCAGTGGTCGTAGGCTCCTCCTAGGCTCATCATATAGTCTGATGATGATGATGATGATGTCTGCCCTTATGTTTTTGGGCTGTATGTATGGTGGGTATGTATGTATGTATGTATGTTTGTATGTTCTTTTGGCGCGTCCTACTGTCTAAACAGCTTGATGGATTTTGATTAATCCTTGGATTCGCCTTAATCACGAGAGTGACGGGATATGATATGAAGTGGCAAGAAAACTAATATGACGGCTTACATCTGCTAAAATGTATTTCGAACGAAACCATAAAATGGGCAGTCGCCGGACGCCTGGCCGATGTGTAAACATCGAATATGGCTGAGCTGAGACGGAACGAGCCGACGAGCGCTCGCGTTGTTTGGGGGGTTATATGAATTTGTTCTTGTTAATATTGTTATATTCTTGATCAGTAGCTTAGAGACAAACCAGACTCAAGCATTTTTTTATCTTCATTGTATAGACTTTTTGTTACTGATATAAACTACCTACGAGTATAGAAGTTTATTTGAATCAAAAACTGACTTAAAATTGATTTACCAAAATCTATCGAAAAAAGGCAGCTGAATTTTTAGAGACGATAAATGTAGCTGTCGATATAAGACCAAAGTTTACTGAAGAAACTGACTGAATAATTGAGTCGCAAGTAGCAACCAATAAATAATTTTCGACTCGATATTTTTAAGAAGCACGTTCACTGATCTATCTATACTCTATACAAATAAATAAAATTGAAGTGTCTGTTTGTAATATCAAAATAACAGCTTTTTACTAAATACATATGAAAGTATACACGTTATACTCATAACAAAAAAGCAATTTTTAAATTTGCCTCTGTCTGTCTATCTGTCTGTCTTTCTGTCTGTCTGATTGTTCCCGATAATCTCCGAAACGACTGAACCAATTTTGACGGAACTTTCACTGGAAGATAGCTGATGTTACAAGGAGTAACATAGGCTACTTTAATTTTCGAAAAACAATTAGGGTACCACGAAAAAAAACCATAAATTTTGATCTCGCAGGCAAAGCCGCGGGTACAGCTAGTTTTAAATAATTTTGATAAACTAAATGTTTCCAAAGACAGTGAACAGGCTCTGTAAGCAGGCCGCAAACTTTCTCAATAAAAAGTATTTGGCGACTAAAGTTGGCAAGTTGGAATCAGCGTAATCCTCACTCTTGGATTACGAACGGGCCGCTCTGGGATTAACAGCTCGAGTATAAATTACGCTGAAATCAGATTTAATTGCAATCATGCCCAGTGAGCGTAATGACGAAATATCTGATACCACCGAACACTGGCTAACTTTAATAAATTGCGGTTTTAACTTTGGGGACTGGGGTTAGGTCTATGTAAACGTAATTTGTGCGAGTAAAATCCATCCATACCAATATATAAAAGTGAAAAGTTGTCTGTTTGTTTGTTTGGGGAACTTTCACGCGTTAACGGCTGGACGGATTTTGATGAAATTTGGCATGGAGATAGCTTATATCCTGGAATAAAACATAGAATACTTTTTATCCCGGAAAATTGTAATTTTTCGAGTGTAAACTGGGAAATGTTGATAACTCGCTGTAAGGAACGGTTTTCGTGGAAATGAAATAACAAGTCTGTCAATAAACATCAAGAGAATTGGTGCTTTACTTAATTTTGCATTGGTTTTTAATATCCAAGAAGAACATAGGCAGGGCGGTCGCACTCCGCAACAAGTACAAATATTATACCTAAACTTCGGGGCCGTAATATTGGGGTTCATTCAGTTGAGTGTCAAGCTTGCGCACGATGAGTCGCGCGCCGTGTGCTCAACGATAAAGTACCTACTTACGTAAAGTTTTTGTCAAATTTTATTCTCTTCTTAATTATGAATACCAAGGAGAAACCCAGAAGCTACTTCATAGCATTTGGTCTGACAAATCTCGTAAAATACCTACATACCGACATTTTATTACGTAGGTAGCCATTTCTTTTTCATTCATTATTAAGCATCGAAGTCAGACAGGCACCTTTTATTCATCAAAGTGTAACCTATTATGATATAATCAAATAATGAGGTACTAGTTCTATTCTGATAAGAATGCCATTATATGTAGTTAATAGAACTATCAACATTTATAACAATAAGTAATAAAATAATTCATTTTACATAATTTTTTATTCGGTTACAATATCTAAGTCATATTATATCACAGAATAATTACTAGTACAAGTACCTAGTCATATCTTGATACAACCCTACCGAGCGTAAAAGTGACAGTGATTCTGAAACGATTAGAGCAATGGAAGCTCTCGCGCGTTGTGATACGGTACATTCTAGCCTGCACGCAATGGTTGAGCGCCTTCTAGGTAAATATAATTGAAAGATCGCAGCGCTGTGCTAGTTAAATTGCACTTTATTGCGTTGTAGCGAGAGTCGCTATTTATTTAAATGACTTTACTCAGTTATCCTTCTGTACTTGTACTATTATTTATTCTGTGACATAGGATACTTTTTTCGCGATAAACTGTAGAACTAGTAAAATATAAATCACGTAAAAACTGTTGGACCGTTTGCAATTCTCACTGTTGGATAGCTTAGGGTTTGACTTTTTTTTTATCTCAATCCGATGAGTAGAAGCCGAGAAACAAATAAAAAACTCTTGGAAGGCTGAACGAATTTGGTATTTTGTACTTTATAGGTACTTTGGGTCCTGAAATAACATAGGCAACTTTTAACCTAGATAAATGACGAGGCGGGCAAATCCGCGGGTACAGCTAGTTAAAAACACACATGAAGGTGGTCTATATGAAGAATTTTTTTTCCCGTGTCTCTCGGTACAATAAAACATTTAAAAAGCGTTACATTTTTATCGCGTGAAAGCTCCCCACACAGTCAAACAAAAAAACAGACAACGTTTCACTTTTATATATTGGTATGGATTATGACATTATAAAGCATTAAAAAATATGGTAAAAATAAAATCCCCGTAGTTTCTTGGTGCTCTCTTCTCTAACGGGCGTATCAGAAGGGTATTTCCTTGTCCAGTGTGAGCTTTAACTCTGCTGGCACATGCAGGACGGATTTTGATGAAATTTAGAATGGAGATAGCTTTTACCCTAGAATAAAACATAGGGTACTTATCATCCCAGAAAATTGTAAGAATCCACGGGAAAACTGGAAAATGTTGATTACTCGCTGTAAGGAACGGTTGCCATGGAATCGAAATAACAAGTCTGACAAAAACATCAAGAGTAGTGCTATACCTACTTTTGGATTGGTTTTTAATATCCTAGAAGAAAATATGATACTTTTTTTCGCGATAAACAGTAGGTAGTCCGCGCGGACGAAGTCGCGGGCGGGAAAACTAGTACTCAGTAAAACATATGTAAATTACAAATATAAAAGATAAAAGTGTCAATGAGATGTCCCAAGATCACCAAACAATCAAAAAAGATAACCAGCTAGGTACTAATTACTGAAAACGAGCCCGTAAAAATAATCACAATAATATAAAGGCGAAAGTTTGTATGTACGTAAGGGTGTGTATTGTTACTATTCACGCTTAAACGGCTGAACGGAATTGGATGAAATTTAGTATGGAGGTTTATACCCCGGATTAACACAAAGCTACTTTTTATCCCGGAAAAAATCGTGGGGCGCAGCTAGTATTTATATAAATTTAATGTTTCTTTTTTAATTACAGATTTTAATTTACTTTAATAGTTGCATTTCCAACATTAGAATATATAGTATTGATTAAATTGAATTATCTTAAATTGAAAATTTTGAAAGCAGCTTAAAAGATAATTGCTACTGTTTAGTTATAAGAATTATATATTTATAAAATGGTATTTTAAAGACCTTCATTTTATACCTCACTCTTATAGGTTTGGGTAATTTTTTTGTTCTATCGGAAATACAATATGGCAGCTATTAGCCACCATATTAGTTTTATTGAACCTTATTATATCCTATAGCACTCTCGTGATCAAGACGAATCCAATGATATCTCATTTATCAAAATCCATCAAGCCGTTTAGGCTGTAGGACGCGCCTTAGAAACGTACAAACAAACAAACATACATACAACCCAAACACAACCCTCCGTGCAGAAAGGTAAAAATGTGAAAGTAGCTCAGTTTGCTACCTTTTCCCAACAAAACGGCTGAACCGATCTTGATGAAATTTGTCAAGGAAATAGTGTGCAAAATACAAATAATGTGTCAGAATAGTGTGTGTGTAATGATATTAAATTGATTCAAATAATATTATTCTCTCCATCCAATAAAAGAAAAAACTAGAATATATCATATATCCATCCATACCAATTTTGAATGGAGATAGCTTATACCCTAGAATAAAACATAGGATACTTTTATCCTGGTAAATTGTAAGTTTTCACGAGAAATCTGGAAAATGTTGATTACTCGCTGTAAGGAATGGTTGCCATAGAAACGAAATACCTACTTTTGCATTGGGTTTTTTACTTAGAAGAACATAGGATGTTTTTTTTTGCCATAAACGCGGATCCGCGCGCGCGCGGTTGAAGTCGCAGGCGGGAAAGCTAGTATATAATAATGTTGTTATAAGAAAATAAATTCTGAATAAAGTTACAAAGAAGAAGCTAAGTCCCCGAGGAAAACACGTAATTATATCAACATCAAATTGAATAAATTGACTGAAACCTGAAACTTCTCCCGAGGCTGAAGTTGAACAATCATTTCGCGATCAATTATGTAAATAGCGTTTGTACCTGAGTGCTTGTCTATGTACTTGTACAATGCTCGTGTATTCGCGCGCCTACTCTAATTAATAATGGAGCGTTCTACAGTGTAAAAGCGTGTTTAATTAGATTTGTCTACGTCTCGCGTTTGAAAGGCGACGATTAGCGCCTGAAAGCAGTGCGGTTGGCAAGAAGGCGGAGCGTGATCAACGTTTGCCTTGGATAAGTCACGTTATGTAAGCTATGTCTGTTGTGTTTCTATCGGGAAATAGGCCTCAGGCTGTTTTGTGATCAAAAAAAGCGTTTTTAAATAGATTTGTCGACGTCTCGCGTTTGAAGGCGACGATTAGCGCCTGAAAGCAGTGCGGTTGGCAGGAAGGTGGAGCGTGATCAACGTTTGCCTTGGATAAGTCACGTTAGGTAAGCTATGTGTGTTGTGTTTCTATCGAGAAATAGGCCTCGGGCTGTTTTGTGATCAATAAAAGCGTTTTTAATTAGATTTGTCTACATCTCGCGTTTGAAAGGCAACGATTAGCGCCTGAAAGCAATGCAGTTGGCAGGAAGGCGGAGCGTAATCAACGTTTGCCTTAGATAAGTCACGTTAGGTAAGCTATGTCTGTTGTGTTTCTATCGGGAAATAGGCCTCGGGCTGTTTTGTGATCAATAAAAGCGTTCTTAATTAGATTTGTCTACGTCTCGCGTTTGAAAGGCGACGATTAGCGCCTGAAAGCAATGCGGTTGGCAGGAAGGCGGAGCGTAATCAACGTTTGCCTTAGATAAGTCACGTTAGGTAAGCTGTCTGTTGTGTTTCTATCGGGAAATCGAGATCGGGATGTTTTGTGATCAATAAAAGCGTGTGCAATTTGAAGTATTGACAGATTATCCGATATTAATCAAATATGTTAGTTCTGGGTCGGTTACCATCACGGAAGATAAACCTGGACAACAAAGAGGATATTCGAAAGAAAAAACGTACTCTACATTATTATTTTAAGGAATTGGGATCTATATAAGTATTAAATTAGTATCGTTCTAAATTAATATAGAATAACTTATAGTATAGGTCGCGTCATGTAAAGAGCGATGGTGGCCTAACGGTTATGTGGTGCAATTTAGAATCCAACGATACCGGGTTCAAAACCTAGGCTCCGCACCAATGACTTTTCTAAGTTATGTGCGGTTTTCCATCGCTCTGTGCTTCGGAGGGCACGTTAAGCTGTCGGTCTCGGCTGTAATTGATTATTAGCAGTCGTTAAGCCATGTCAGAGGCCCTCGGGTGGCTTGATAAACTCTGGCATCAGAGGCCAGCACTACCTCATAAGACAAACAAACAACAACTAACAAACAAACTAACATGTAAAAAGAACGCTGGAAGAAAGTGGAGGGGGTGTGTTTGCGCATGGGTACACTCGCGCACAAAAGTACTAGGCCTATTGTTTTAAATAATTATTAATTAGCCTTTCGCTCGCAGCTTCGTATACCCGCCCGCCCCGCGCCGCACTTCATAACCAAATAGACCGATAAATCGCCTAATGCGCAGCCTGATCGCCAGCGTTATTTTTACATGACGCGACCTATAACCATATGAAAAAAAAACTATTTACTTCTTTGCAAATTCAGACTACCGAAAATCTGAAAAGTCCAGAACAATCGATAAAATATATAATAGTTATAGTTAGATAATTGCGGGCAAAAAGTTAAACGACATATTTGGATAAATTCTGACCCATAATGACCTTAAGCCCAGGTAGGTTAGTGAGTTCTAGTTGAAACCTCATTTTCATTTTCAGTGAGGAGAGTCCATGAAGTACAACTATGAAATATGGCGAAGAGGACACAATACTCCAAAACTTATCCAACTTATCAAATCCACGCATTAATTAAGACAATATACGATAGGCAAACTTCTAAATCAGGAGAAACGTTAATTTGCAATAAGCTGAAAGCAAAACATTAGACGGCAAATAACTGAATCAAACAATATCACGAAATTTCGCCTGATCTCCTAACTAAATATTAAACCGGCGTTTCCCTAGTTCAATCCTGGGAGCAAACATTTTAAGCGTAATTCTGGGGCTACACTTCATTTGAGCCGATCTAAGTCCGGGTTAAAATATCTTGGGCTTGGTTTATTTTCGTACTAAATGTAAGAGTGCCCTGTTTTTCGGAAGTGCTGGAGCGTGCGCCATTAGCCGTTTCCTTTTTATTCTGATTCACGAACAAAACGTTATTTGTAAATCAAGGATAATAAAGCACAATTTTTGAATTGAAAATATCTGTCGTCTTTTCACGAATTCAGACGAGCCCAGGAATACCCCGAAAGCATTTTGCATTGACAGATACAGTAGCTATATTACTGCTATATGCTATACTATTTCCTTTTTATTTTACAAGCTTTTATTTAACTTTTCGCTATCTCAGGATTAATGAACTGCTAACTTAGTTTTAACAGATGCGCCGCTAATAATGGGTGTTTTTCCATTCGCCCGGCGCTGTGCCGTTTCTCCGTTTTTCCACTGGACCGGTGCCGGTGCGCGGGGCGGGGTAGGAGGGACGCGATGAGACTTAAACTTGCCTTGTGACTAAACAGTCACAAGTTCATCGCTGTAAGTGCGTACGTGCATTCGTTATGTCATTTTCAACTTTCCGAATAGGGTATATTATGTTCCTTGTATCATACTTTTAAGATTGGATCAATCATAAATTAGTCTTTTAAGCGGTAATTATATTTTCGTCTCATGTAAGAAATATTAGAAATAAGTACGACGACATCACATTTTTACCCTTTTAAGCAAGAGAAGGGTAATAAGTCTTATTTTTTAGTTTAATGGTCTATGTATGTATGTATGTCGGTATGTGGATGATCCACCATAGCTTCGCCCCTATTGGTTCGATTTTGAAAAGCGAGTTGTCAATTGATTCGTCTTCTTTGCAAGAGTGTCTCTTATGCTATTCTTTACCCGAACGTAGTCAGGTTTTAGTTTTTTAACTTGTCTTGTTACGTGCTGTAGAACTGAAGTCTATTTCAGTACTGACCAAAAACTGAGCGTAGAGCGGCACCGGCACCTGCCCAGTGGAAAAACGGAACACCGGCACAGCGCCGCGCCGCCGGGCCGTTGCCGGCGCCGGCGCCGTCCCGGTGCCTTGCCGGCGAGTGGAAAAACGCCCAATCTTTTAGTTAACTTCACGTATCAAAGTACAATCTTT
This sequence comes from Alsophila aescularia, assembly GCA_946251855.1. NCBI lineage: Eukaryota > Metazoa > Arthropoda > Insecta > Lepidoptera > Geometridae > Alsophila > Alsophila aescularia. Next base: position 19,257,579 of record OX276379.1, read on the forward strand.
TAGTTAACTTCACGTATCAGTATGTTTCGTTAAATCTTGCAAGCTAATAATGACAGACTTCATCTTGACCTATTAAGTTGAAATTTGAAACATATCTAATAGATCCATAATTATGTATAGAAGTGAAACGTTGTCTGTTTCTTTGTTTGTTTGGGAAGTTTTCATGCGATAACGACTCGTCGGATTTTGATGAAATTTGGAATGAAGATAGCTTATACCCTGGAATAAAACATAGGTAACTTTTTGTCCCAAATAATTATAAGTTTCAACGGAAAACTGGAAAATTTTGATTACTCGCTGAAAGGAACGGTTGCCATGAAAACGAAATAATAAGTGTGTCAAAAAACATCAAGAACGTTGGTAAAACGTATGGTTGAACGTATGTATAGGACATAGGATGCTTTTTTCGCGATATACTGTAGTTCGCGCGGACGAAGGCGCGGGCGGGAAAACTAGTACATAATATATAAGGCCGCCCATTGTACCTTTAATTTTATAAGTTTAAGCTATCTTGGTGTACACTAAAGAGTTATCCTACATCCTACAAATACATAAAATCGAAAGTGTCTGTTTCCAATGTCAAAATAACAGCTTTTTACTAAATGCGTATGAAAATACAGTACTTATAACAAAAAAGCAATTTTTTTCAACAATCGAGTATGCCATAAAACCTTTCCTGTGAGGACGTTTACTTAATTCGATAAATCGTTTTATCTTTTTATCGAGAGACTGCTCTCTACGTTCCGTCAATAATCTTTTATATCATTAGCGTGTTTTATATTCAAGTTCCCCTCTTGGGGAGTACTCGTAGCAGCGGAATGTGAAGCAGGGCGGCTGGGGTGAGTGTGAGATTGGAGGGCAGCGATCTACTTCTTACGGAAATGGCATCATGAATCATAAGCAAACAAATTGACCTGAATAACATACAATAAAGGACAGACTTGGGTGCATAGTAAAAAGGCTGATTCAAAGGGGACGTTCATGAATAGGTATCATTTACTTTGCTGAAATAATACCAGTATGTAGAGAAAAGCGGAAGCAATTGTTGTTTTGCAAATCCGCGCGGACTACTGCTTATCGCAAAAAATAGCATCCAATATTCTTCAAGGTTATTAAAAACCAATGCAAAAGTAGGTATAGCTCCAATGCTCTTGAAGTTTTAGGACAGACTTGTTATTTCGATTCCATGGCAACCGTTCCTTACAGCGAGTAATCAACATTTTCCAGTTTTCCCGTGGAAACTTACAATTTTCTGGGATGATAAGTGCCCTATGTTTTATTCTAGGGTATAAGCTATCTCCATTACAAATTTCATCAAAATCCGTCCAGCCGTTATGGCGTGAAAGCTCCCCAAACAAACAAAGAAACAAACAAAGTTTCACTTTTATATATTGGTAGGATTGATTGCGGATTTGGTATGTTGGTATGTGGGGAAAACGAAGAAGATTACTTGAATGTCTAATAAAATTAATTCCGTTTATAATTGGAACACTTATAATTCAAGGAAACAAAAACAGCATTTTTTTTGTTTTTTTTTCAAAGTTCGAATAAAACACGACCGCCAATGACGATCATTTTTTTTGTAGTATTTTTGGGTTGATGTAAAGATTCTAACGATACCCCATACATCCAAATCTGTTCAGGCATTTCAGTTATGGTGGAACAATGAAACTCACATAAATACATAAAAACAGATATACATACATACACAAACCCTGAAAACATTACTCTCTTTTTTGATCAGTCGTGCAAAATCAACGAAATCCATATCCAAATAAAAAGAAAACACATCGGCTCTAGAAATCTGTAAATTGTTTGTGGATCAACAAATAATATAAATCCTTAATACGTTTTTAATCACCGTTGCGTCCCGGTACTCCAACTAAGTCATGTATAATGCAATTTTCTGCTTAACCCATACCAGAGAAGAAAATTTGCCCGGCGCTGTTCTACTGCGAACAGTGGCAAGTTTTCCGTAAGGCAATTAAAAAAATGAAATAGTTGATATAAATGTGATAGATGGCGCTGACGAGACGTGGATCTGGAGATTTTGTAAAACCCAAGGAAGTTGTATACTTCCTAGTTTTGTACTATTAATATACAACTTCCTTGGTAAAACCACACGAAGCAAGGCCGATAAAAAAACTTTTTTACTAACATATAGACAAGCGTATATCTGTCTGTCATGCTTGTTCTTACTAATATATAGACAAGCGTATATCTGTCTGTCATGCTTGTTCTTACTAACATATAGACAAGAGTAAATCTGACTGTCATGCTTGTTCTTACTAACATATAGACAAGCGTATATCTGTCTGTCATGCTTGTTCTTACTAACATATAGACAAAATACAACAATACAACATATAAAAAAAAAAGTTACAACATATAGACAAGCGTATATCTGTCTGTCATGCTTGTTTTTGTTATTTTACGGTTATTTTATTACGTTTTATATTATCTTTAGTTTGTGTGGCTATTGTTTGATATCAAACAAAGTACTTTTGTTTTTCCACAACACAACACAAATTATTAGGTACCTATTTATGAGTAAACTTTGCATTTTTATTGATTAAATGTGAAAAAAAAATGAGAACCAAGTCCCGTCAGCGCCACCTATCTATGGTTTCAAAAGTAGGTTCCCCCAGCTGTCAGAAAACCTCTCATTAGAACACTCCTGTATCTCCCACCGTAACATTAAACACTGTATGGAGTGTACAAACAAATTAATCAGTTTGATTCGATGCACAATCACGAACGCATCGCCTGCTGTATTCATGCCACCTCTTTTCCTTACTTCGTGCTCCAAATTGTGTTTTCTGTAGGTTTTCGATATGGTTATGCTGTTAGGTTATAACGTTCCAGAAATGACTGATGAATTGAAAGTTCACCATCATAGTAAGAACCTTCTTTGTATATTGTTAACCCGCGATGCGAAAAGTGTTATAATTTTAGGTTGTGTATTTGTGTGTATGTCTGTCTGTGGCATCGTTTATGAATCAACAAGCCACAGATGCCACAAACCATGAATTTATAAACCATGAAACATTGCTATAACTAATTTGACAAGAGTATTCTTTAATACATGTCATAGTAAAAAAAGTTTATGGTTAAGTACGCCAGAGGACCATGTTGAAAACTCCCAATACACATTATATCGGAAACCCTATGACGAGAATTATTCTAATTACGAAAGAAAAACGGTGAACAGTGAACCCTAAGAGAATTATTCTAATTACGAAAGAAAAACTGTGAACAGTGAACCCTAAGAGAATTATTCTAATTACGAAAGAAAAACTGTGAACAGTGAACCCTAAGAGAATTATTCTAATTACGAAAGAAACACTGTGAACAGTGAACCCTAAGAGAATTATTCTAATTACGAAAGAAAAACTGTGAACACTGAACCCTAAGAGAATTATTCTAATTACGAAAGAAAAACTGTGAACAGTGAACCCTAAGAGAATTATTCTAATTACGAAAGAAACACTGTGAACAGTGAACCCTAAGAGAATTATTCTAATTACGAAAGAAAAACGGTGAACAGTGAACCCTAAGAGAATTATTCTAATTACGAAAGAAAAACTGTGAACAGTGAACCCTAAGAGAATTATTCTAATTACGAAAGAAACACTGTGAACAGTGAACCCTAAGAGAATTATTCTAATTACGAAAGAAAAACTATGAACACTGAACCCTAAGAGAATTATTCTAATTACGAAAGAAACACTGTGAACAGTGAACCCTAAGAGAATTATTCTAATTACGAAAGAAAAACTGTGAACACTGAACCCTAAGAGAATTATTCTAATTACGAAAGAATAACTGTGAACAGTGAACCCTAAGCGTGGTCCGACACGCACTTGGAAGTTTATCCACACCAATATATGAAAGTGAAACGTATTTATTATCTACTAGCCGATGCCCGCGGCTTCGCACGCGTGGTCATTTTTTCTAGGTTAAAATGACTCTATGTACTATTTCAAGACCTCAAATATACCAACATATGATCAAAAATCCTTCAGCCGTCAAAATGTTTTTATCAATTGCTCGGCTTCTACTGATCGGATTGAGATACAAATTACCCCAGTTTTTAAGTCAAACTCTAAGCTATCCAACAGTGAACCGCAACATCGCAATCGGTCCAGTAGTTTTTACGTGATGCGTGAACAAACAAGCAGACAAGCTAACAAACAAACAAACAGACAGACACGATTTAAAAAATGTTCTATTCTTGTTCAGCAGCTTATAATTATATATTATAAGTAAAGATAAATTCGCTATACAAGGGGGGTGAATTTTTCTCTTATTGTCCGTTAATTGCTCTGATTGGTGCGACTCGACGAATAAAGTCGCATTCGATTTTGGGTCTCTTTGACTTGGATTAAAAACGAGCGCTGCTCTTACATGTTTTATTTTTGATCTTTTAAAGCGTATGTCGAATTCAAAGGCTGAGAGACTCGAGTGTCAATGCTGTAAGCGGATACTTATTAGCGCTAAAAAGCTTTTCCTCTTTTAGACACTTCCAATGCGAAGACCGAGGTGTCAAAGAGCTCTTTTCACAAAGATTTTAATAACAGCCCGAAATATAGTCGCATTATTTATCTCCACAGCAACTAAATAATGGCTGGTTCCATTTAAATTGTTATTAGTCCCTCGGTCGGAAATCTGAATTAATCTTCTGCAGGCGAGAACACAAGAACAAGAACTGTAATCTATTGTTGGGAACTGGGAAACTTGTCGGTATCTACAACCACTGTCGCAGCATAGAAGCTTTTAGAAGCTCTGAGTTTTGTGATGAGGTTACGTAATTACCTAGTATTTTTTAAAAGCTTTTATTAACTTCACTTGTATGTATCTATGTATCGATGTATCTATTTATTTTGTCTATCCTGGAATCTTGTAATTCAAATTTCGAGCACTTCCCGATTAGCTATCCGCCTAAAACGTTCAAGGTAACTCACAAACCGATGAGTTTTTTTTTGTTTTTTTTATATATTTATTAAATAGAAAATGAAACAAAAAAAAAACAATAAATGAAAAAGCAATTAATATATATATACATATATATATATTTAGAAAAAAACAGGAAAAAAATAACATAAAAAGTGATAGTTATTTAAAAAAAAAGGTCGTTTTTTTAAATTATACTTAATAACTATGGTCACAGAAAAGTTTCCCTTTGAGTGTTTGTTTTAGTTTGGTTGGTCCTAAGCTATACCACTCAATAGTTTAGAATATTTTATAAACGAAAATATGATCTCTACAATGCTGTGGTTGAGGCATATTTTCTTGAATAATCTCACTTATTTTGAGTACCTGTCGAATTTTAAAACTGTGAATTATTTTTCAGTATCGCAGACTATACATGAATTTATAGTTTCACTGAAATGTTATGGTATTTTGTTGTTTTGACTAGGATTTACAGTAAATACTACTTAACAAAATTTCGTTACCTTGGAATTTTATATTGGATACTTTGTAGGTTTATATATCACTAGCTGTACCCGCGGCTTCGCACAAGTGGTCATTTCTCTTTGTTAAAAGTACTCTATGTACTATTCCAGGACCTAAAATACCAATATACCATCATTTGATCAAAACTCCTTCAGCCGTCAATAATATTTTTATCTATTGCTCGGCTTCTACTCATCGGATTGAAATATTAATTACGTCTGTTTTTAAGTCAAACCCTAAGGTATCCAAAAGTGAAAATCGCATTGCGATCGGTCTAGTAGTTTTTACGTGATACGCGAACAAACATACAGACAAACAGACCAATAATTGTAATCAATATACATTTACTGTATCTATATAGATACTGTAGATATATATTGATTACAATTTTGAATTCTTAATAGTTCGTATTTAGAACCTCCGACGAAAGAAAGGGGTGTTATAAGTTTAGGGTATGTATGTATGTATCTGTGTGTTTGTCTGCAGCATCGTAGCTCCCAAACGAATGGACCGATTTTGATACGGATTTCCTGTTTGAAAGCTGATGTGATCGAAATGGTTGTTGGCTATAATGGGGTAGGTGTCGGGCATTCTATTTTTTTTTGTGAGTATATTCGTTTGATATTTATTAGGTACCTATGCAATGCCACGTGCGATAAGTACATAATACAGCCTGGAAGAGAGAGATTCCTATGTATGCAGTAAAGTGCCTAAATACCTAAATACATGTAGCTTAACCAACAATTTCAGCCTGAACTTTAACTTCATGCAGTCTCCTAACAACTTAGCATGTTTTACATCAAATAAGGCAGAATCCTAAATTTGTATGTTGGTTATGTTTGTGTGGCTTTTATGTCAATACAGGTATGGACAGTTGTTGAGGATCGTTTTATACCGAATAGAATCGTTTCGAAAGAATGTTGCTGAATAGGCAAATATTGCAAAATAAAATATGGTAATTATGTGGACGAACCTTCGATGAAAGAAACAAACAAAGATCAAGCACTTCCAATACAATACAATACAAATACAGTTTATTGCACACCATAAAATAATACTAATAAGGATATAAATTATAAATTAAAGAGTACAATTGGCGGTCTTATCGCTAAAGAGCTTAACACCAATACTTACTCAGAATTAATACTTACTATTATTCAAAATGCGATCACGCGACTATTTGTGGTACGCGTGTCGTGTGGTACAAAACCGTTCGTCACAGTTCGTCATCAAAAGATCGCAAGCGATATTGTGCCATCCCTTTCCCACACGCATTAACCCGTATCGCTTGCTTGTTCGCTCCACGCAAACATTTGAGTGTATCGTATACAAGCGTGTGTCAGCGCGGGTAGTCGATTAGTTATTGTGCTGCCCCGGCTCAAAACTATGGATAGCGGCTTTTTACTTTTCATGATGATTAAGTTTAGTTATTTATTTGCCAATTAAAGAAGCCGTCTCCACTATACGCGGGCCATGCGCGGAGTTTTGGTGGAACATGAATTGGGCAAACTTAGTGAATCCTTAATTGTTTCTTTCATCGAACCTTCGATGAAAGAAAAAATCAATGCCTTTCCATATTGAAAATTAAACCAATAAAAGATAATTACAAGAAAGTGCAGAGAAATCAGAAAAGTAGTAGCTGCTGGCAGGTTTTCACCTTCACACACTAGGATTCCTATAACGTTCATTGCATGGAAACACACATCAACCATCCAAGACCAGAGAACAAAGATTTAGACAAACAAATGTTTACCTTGGCCAGGATGAGAACCTGGGACACTAACAGCAGGCAGAGGCTCAACCAACTGCGTTTCAATTCTTAAATACATATTTTCCTTAAATAACTACGAAGACAATTCATTTAAAAATTGAACAAAAAATGAGAACCTCACAACAAGCCGTTTTATTTGATATGTCACACGGTGCAGTAGCATTTTCTTTTTCAATTTTCTTATGTGCCCCCGAAAGCGACCTAATATTCAAAATTATTTAATTAACGTTACGCCTCCGGGTTCGGATCACGGAAATTGGACCAAGTTTCAGTAATTCGCGGGCAAAAACTACCACTACGGTATTTTGAAATCCGCGCGGATGAAGTCGCGGGCGAAAGCTAGTAAATAATAAAATAATCATTCAAATCGTTTCCGAAATACCAGAGATATAATGATAACATACATAAAAATACAGTCAAATTGAGAACCTCCTCTCATTTGAAGTCTTTTAAATAAGACAGCATTTCTCGTGAATCAAACTAAACTCTACAAAGAATACTTAATTTACAATAGAAAAGATTCAAACTTCATCAAGTCTTCTCGTCGTCCATACTGCAGTGCCTGAAAACAAAAGTCTTCAATCAGTTATGACCTACGAAGCTGAAACGTGGACACTCACGGTCAGACGGTCAGACTAGTCCACAAATTTAAGGTCGCTCAGCGAGCTATGGAGAGAACTATGCTTGGAGTTTCTGTACTTGCACGTGAGTTTTGGCTGCTGGATCAGCCGCGGGGAATTGAGCCTCTAAAGAACAAGATTCGCAATGATTAAGTAATCCAACAGAGAACCAAAGTAACCGACATAGCACTAAGGATAAGCAAGCTGATGGTACTGGGCTGGTCATATTTCAAAAGAATAACTGCTGGGGTAGACGAGTTCTCGAGTGGAGACTGCACTTAGGCAAAAGTGGTGTAGGGCGCTCTGGGCAGGTGGAGTGACGACCTGCCAAAAGCGGCTGGCAGAAACTGCTACTGAAGACCCAGCTCCGAGGCATGTATTATGAGAGGCCTACGTCCAGCCGTACAAGTATAGGCCGATGATGATGCATAGAACATATAGATTACTGTTCAGAATTTTATAATTATCTCTGTTTTAAGCTTTACTGATCATGCACTGAAGAGAGAGGTGAAGAAAGGCCGTTGGATCATGGGCAGTACTACTGCCTGTTACATTGTTTCCTCTAACAATTTGTAACCGCTTTATTGATGGCTGGATGTAATTATTGGAGAAAGAGGTTATAAAGTTTAACGAAGACTGCTAGCAAGACTATACCATAAATGTTTACACGCCATATATCGGTAGTACTACATACCCAAGGATCAATATAACTTACAAGCTTGTTTAATGCTGGCAAGTGGCTGTTCTGTGTACCTTGTTTCTAATTTGTTATTTGTAAGTTATTCATCTATCTATGTTTAATAAAGCATTATGTAACAAGAAGTCTGTACAATGAACACAATAAAAAAATGGTCAAGGGTACTTAAAATAAGCTAGACTTTTTTTAAATGGCGTTTTTCTGTCCGTTTGTATGTCTGTTTGTTCAGGCATCACGTAAAAACTGCTGGACCGATTTGAATTCAATGTTCACTGTTGGATAGCTTAAGTTTTGACTTATGAACTGGTGTACTTAGTATCCCAATGCGATGAGTAGAACCCGAGCAATCGATAAAATACAATTTGACGTTTGAACGAAGTTTTATGGAAGGTTTATTGGTGCGAGTACTTATGGTTTTGGAATATCACAGAGGATCCTAATATCCCAGAAAAATTACCACGCGGGCAAAGCCGCGGGCACAGCTGGCACTTATAATAAAGCAGTAAGTACTAAATGTCTGTACAAGGAAGACAATAAAAAAAAGATCTAGGGGACTTAAAGTAAGCTACTGAAAATGAACATAAGTAACTTTTTTGTAAATAGTGTCTGACTGTTTGTGTGTAGGTGTCTGTTTGTTCATCACGTAAATAAAAACTACTGGACCGATTGTAATGTGGTTGTGGTTTTGACTTAAAATCGTGTGTAATTTGTATCTCAATTCGATAAGTAAAAGCCGAGCAATAGATAAAATACTATTTGACGGCTTAACAAATTTTGATGAAATGTAGTGTCACGAGGCGGTCCCAGGGTTTGGGTTTGTCCCACTAGTCCAGGACCCAAACCTCAGTGACACAGAATTACAGGAACAGGAACAATAGGGAGCACTTTGAGAATTTCGTGGTGATACAATACGGATGTAGGTATTATCATATATATATTTAAAAGAGTAATTCAAGTTGTTATAAACTTATTTATGAATTTCATAATATTATTTCGGTTTTTCCAAAAATCAATATTCGAATGACAGGTTATTTGTATTTAGAATCAATCAATGATGACCAACTATCAAAAATGAAAAGAAATGGATTATGAAAGAATTAAGAGATCCAATGAGTATTATTATGAAAGAGGTTTGGACCTCGTCACAGTAGTATATTGTACTTTGTGGGTACTTTTGGTCCTTGTAAAACACGTAGGTTTATTTTTACTTAGAGAAATGACCACGCGGGTAAAACCACGGGCACAGCTATAGTAATAGAGTAAATTAGATATAGTATGTATAACAAAATGTAATTGGAAATCTTTATTTGAGGAATTAAATCCTAGACGTAAACTTTATGTATAAAATCCATACCAATATATAAAATTGAAACGTTGTCTGTTTGTTTGTTTGGGGAGCTTTCACGCGATACCAGCTGGACGGATTTTGATGAAATTTGGAATGGAGATAGCTTATACCTTAGAATAAAACATAGGATACTTTTTATCTCGGAAAATTGTAAGTTTTCACGTGAAATTTGGAAAATATTTATTACTCGCTGTAAGGACCGGTTTTATGGAAACGAAATAACAAGTCATTCAAAAAACTTCAAGAGCATTGGTGCTATACCTACTTTTGCATTGATTTTTAAATCCTAGAAGAACATAGGATGATTTTTCCGCGATAAACAGCAGTCCGCGCGGGCGGGAAAACTAGTATATTATATATTTAATGTGTCAAAGGTATTTTATGCATTACAAAATGTTGCCTGTCATAAAAATGAACCTGGTAACATTTTATTAACGCTACATTGTCACCAAACAACATAACAGAAGATGGCAATCTCACAGTTTTCTTCCCTTGGGCGGAAACATTGTTGAAACGTTTTCTCGCTCTAAAGGTGTTGCATTAAAAACCGGCACCGCAGTAAGCTTACAGTATAACCACAGAAAAAAAACAGTAGCGACACTAACTTATAAAGAACCTCCCACAATAACTCTAAGCTTCAGCACTAATCACGCCTTTAACGTTTGGTGATCTGTGACCACGTAATAGATACATCGACCCAGTAAAATCTTTTCAATGTTTGGAGTGTTCCTTCTGTTGGCAACTACTATGGTCCTCTTGATCCTCTAGAGACGAAATGTTGGCAAGTGATAGCCCACCATTGTACGTCCGTAACGGAAGCTTTTAGATTGATTGTGTGAGCTCAGGAAATACGCTATAAAGTATATTGATCAATGAACGTTAATGTCAATAGTGTATCGCGAAAGTTCGGTGCTAACCGGAAGTGCGTGGGATTATCGGTGTTTGAGTTGCCCACAAGGTGGCATTTTGTAACAGCCGATGTTTCTCCAGACGCATTTTTATAAGCTTTTATTTAACTTCACTTGTATCTATCTATGTATGTATCTACGTATCTACCTAATATGTATTTTGTCAGTCCTGGAATCTTGCAATTCAAATTTCGAGCACTTCCCGATTAGCTATCCGGCTGAAACTTTCAGGGTAGCTCACAAACCGGTGACAATGCAACAGAAAAAAACTTAATTTTGTTAATAGAGAAAAGGAAACTATTAAAATTGTTAATAGAGAAAAGGAAAAAAAACTTTAAAAAAATGAGTAGAGGAAAAAATAGGAAAAAAATATTAAAAAAGGTACAAAGAAACAAGAATAAAAAAAAAGTGAACGCATAAAAGTTTATTTTTTATTATACTTTTTGTTTTGTGTTGTTGGGATCAGATAGTAAAACAGAACCCTGGGAATTGTATGTAACTTAATACTAAACACCCAACAGCGTCATTTACCGCTTACCTATCAATATATCCACCCAAAGGTTGCCTGGAAAAGATCGCTTTTAGCGATAAGGCCGCCCATTGTGACACTTCTTCTACTATTGTTCCTTTATTTTGTTAATTTTCTTTGTGGTGTGTACAATAAAGAATGTATCTATCTATCTATCTATCTATATACGTGTGTATGAAGCACGTAACTTGGGTTTGTTTATGGACTGTGACCTACGTTTCGAAAAGCACGTTGCAAATTCAATTAAGAGTTGTTTTTATAAGTTGAAGGTTCTATATAGAATGAGACCGTTTTAAAGGAAGCTTTGCGAATCCAGTTAGTTGAGTCACTCATTTTATCTAGTTTAAACTACATGGACTCAGTTATTGACCCACGTCTGCTAGTAAAAACGCTAGAACTTATACAGCGAGTGCAGAATGCCTGTGCCCGTTTCTGCTTTGATATTCCGTTGAGGGCTCATGTGACTCCATACTTAAATAAACACTCCTTGCTAAAAATGAAACACCGCCGTAAATTGCATTTAGCTTGTCTTTTGTTTGGAGTCATAAAAAATGAAGCTCCCTCATATCTTTTTGAAAAGTTGTCCTGGTCCAGCAGGAGGGAGTATGGGTTCCGGCAATGCGCGATGCATCTCACCACGCAGCGGCATCGTTCAGTCGCTTTTAGAGGTAGTTTCCGGTACGCAGCAACCAAATGCTGGAATAATATCCCGCCGCCGATAAGGAACCTGCAAAACGTTCATAGTTTTAGAAACAAGTTAAAAATATTCATATGTAAACACCAGATTAGTCAGGAAACACTCTGTAAAGATACTAGTGCTTTTTAAATTTTAAATTTTGTGCAACTAATGTTTACACTAATTTAGGAGTTCTGTGTACAGCATAGTTCACTATAATAATATAATATATAGGTATAATATGTAATTATTTATAATATATTTTGAAATGTAGATATTTATTATTTACTTGCCTCTTTAAGATATATTGTTATATACTATATGGCCACATGGTTTTTTGTATTTAGGGTTGTTTAAGACGACACGTAACACTGGTCGTGGAGGGATCCGTGACGTCACCTACCGGCCCCAACGGAAGACCAGCGCTGGTTGTTGATCTGTCGATTACAACCAGCACAACGCTGAGTTGGGACAGATTCATGACAATTTTCTTTGAATTTATTTATTGTGTTTTAATTTGTTTTGTTTTTGTTGTAAATAAATGTTTTTTCTTTCTTTCTTTTTTCTTTATATACCTAAAAGTATACATAGTATAAAACAAAGTCTGTCCCTCTGCAACGCTTAATATTTTAAACTACGGAACGGATTTTAATGCGGTGTTGATCAATAGATAGAGTGATTCAAGAGGATGGTTTATACGTATAGTTTGATATTGTTTTGTGTTAATTTGTTTTCATATGACGATAAGTTCAAGATGTCGGAAGAAATCAATACATATGATCAAACGTCGCTTCGCGCCGTATGTACCCTTAGATCTTTTAAAGTATGCTACGGATTTTAATGCTGTTTTCACCATCAGTTAGATTATTTTTCACGAAAGGTTTAAATATATAATACAAGCGTACGAGACTTGAACGTAGCGAGGAGGAAGGCGCCGAGCAAAGCAAGCCGCTGTACCCCGAAGCGGGGTGAAGGTCGAGTGTGCGAGAACTACATTTCTCACCTCATTTTTTGGGCCGGGTGTCAGTGAATTTTATGTCCCTCTCATCCGTGATCAATTAGAGCGGGAAAGATGATACGTCTCTGGAGGAAAATTTAAGGTTTTTATTTATTTGTAGGAAAACTAAAGCTTTGAATTAAAAAGGGTCTAGCCATTTTCTCAATCATAATAAGCTCTTTTTCTTGGTATATATTTCATATCATTTAGTGCCGGGGTCTCTTTTCAATCAATGTTCTAAACGTAACCTAACGTAGTGTAACGTAGTGTAACGTAGTGTAACGTAGTGTAACGTAGTGTAACGTAGTGTAACGTAGTGTAACGTAGTGTAACGTAGTGTAACGTAGTGTTACCTTTGATTTATTTTATATCGAGAGAATTCATACTAATCATGTTTCTGTGTTCACAAAGTACGAGATAATATGTCAAATTTTGTTGTGATATCAATTTCATAGTTCTGGGTTAATTATAAAACAAGATACAGATGTTCAAATATGATCGAAAATTGCTAAAAGTGCTAGAACCGGGCCTTAATTACACCCGTGCGAAGCCGGGGCTGGTCACTAGTCTTATAATATAACATGGTGGTGGGAATTTGCATGCCAAAACACAGGGTCCCTTAGTGGTTTATTTTAGATGCCACTGTTTTCCAACTTTGATTTTACCTATGTTAAAACTAATAGGTATTTAAATCATTTTAATTCAAATCGGCCTTATTATTTGTTTAACAAAAACTATTTTTGCACTCTCTGCAAAAATATAAAATAGAAATATTTCTCTCACTATAGGCAAAAACGGTGACAGATTCCTTAATTCTGTGCTTGTAATAAAATAGGTACCATATGAAGCTTCTTTGAAATAATCATTATCTGCAAAATTATTTAACTGTATCATGAATTCCGACTTCCAAATTCTTTTCACATGGCAGGTTCGCAGTCTATCGAGACAGCATGAATAGCAGATACCCCACAATCTCAGTCTATAGTGGGCACGGACACAACGCCAGAGATTTACGGTCGGATGCAATGAGCAGACGGCCCATTCCGGGGCCTGCCCCGGCCTTCATTTTGCATGATATTAAACTGGGTAAAATAAAAAAGTTGATATAAAGGAAAACTTGGACGGAATTATCATGAAAAACGAGAGGTGCTACGCCCAGTGCCTAGGCAGCCTTCGGTTTGCTTTATTACTTTTTTTGTAGGTAATAAAGGCTCTGGCCGAGTCTTCGGAAGTTTCCATTGTTATTATAATGATGTTAGTTATTTGAGTGATGATGAACATTTCTTGCTATAAAAACGTATTAGCATAAGCTAAACCATATTAATAGCTACAATTCGGTTTTATCTCTAGTTTATCTGTTGGCATCTTCAGTGGCTGTTCATATGAGTATTATCATTAGCCTTGTAGACAATGAAGGAGGGAATCTTTTATTACTCGATGTGTAATCTCAAAAATCTCAATAATGGTTACTACCACATAGATAGGGTTGGTTGCCGCGTCGTACTGTGTTGTACCATTAATCAATCGAGAATTCCGTCTGTTCTGGTTCTGTCTCTCGCCCCGCCCGCCCTAATGGACATTGTTTCAGTGGCAGTTCGAGATATGTCATTAGTCTTGCGAACACTTGGAAAATGTAAGTAGGCTTATATTTTTACAGCAGATCAATGTATATAACTTAGATTGTATTATTCCTGACTAACCCGTGAGTTATATGTTGCCAATTCATTCCAATATGTTTATATCGTGTGTAATGATGATAAAATATGAATAATTGTAAATCACTATACGTTTTTTTAAAAGATATTTGCTGTGAGTACTTATTTGTGAAGAATGGATGTTGTTATAATAATAAAACATCCTTTCTTGACACCGTGACAAAACATGACAAAATGCAATGGAGACTTCTGATGTAAATAGGTGCAATAGGCAGTCTTATTTATCGTTATTTACTTCTTATTAAATCTTGTTTACGGTATCTTTTAACATAACAAAACCACTTGCTGATTCATTCAGGTCATTCATAATTTAGTCAGCAATAGCATCTAAATATACTTATAATAAAACTGTAACGGGTCCAACTCTGTACATTGAAGAAGATATTTAGAATTTTTCTTGGAGGGTGCTCTGTTTTCGATACTGAAGCCAAAACTGTTTTATTTTTCATTTTTGTCTGTCTGTCTGTATCTTGGCTAGGCATCACGCCGAAAATACTGAATTAATTTAAATGAATCTTGGTATGATTTGAGTTCATACTACGAGGTAGGACATAGGATACTTTTCATCCCAAAAAATGAAAGGGTTCCCGCAGGATAGGGGTTGAAAGTTATTTAAAAGAACACTTACCACGCTGAAACTATTGGACGGATCTTGATGCAACTTGGCACAGTCATATTTTTTGGATAGGTGAAAATTAAGGATACATTTTATCCCGAAAAAATAAATGATTCCTGCGATTCCTGGATATAAGCCCAAATTCTGTACATTAAAGATATTGTGTTTTTTTTTGGAGGTTACTTTATGTTCGATAATAATGCCAAAACTTTTTTTGTCTGTATGTCTGTCTGTCTGTCTGTATCTAGGCCGCGCATCATGCCGCCGGAACTACTGTATGAATTCAAATGAAGCTTGATATGATTTGTGTTCATACTACGAGGTAGGACATAAGATACTTTAAATCCCGAAAAATTCATGAATTCTCGCAGGATAGGGGTTGAAACTTATTTAAAAGCCAACTTTAAAAGAACACGTACCACGCTGAAACTAATGGATGGGTTTTGATGCAACTCGGCACCGTCATAGTTCATATGATGGGTTAAAATTGAGTACACGTTTTATCCCGAAAAAGTAAAGAGTTTCTGCGGGATAGGGGTCCAAAGTTATGTTAGGTTTGAAGTAATAAATAATATTTGTTTGGAGGGTTCTCTATATTCGATATTGAAGCCAAAACTGTTTTTTTTTTGTCTTTCTGTCTGTCTGTTTGGCTGTATCTTGACCCCGCATCGTGCCAAAACTACTGATTGAATTCAAATGAAACATGCTAAGATTTGAGTTCATATTACGAGGTAGGACATTGGATACTTTTCATCCCGAAGAGTTAAAGGGTTTCCGCAAGATAGGGGTTGAAAGTTATTAAAAAGAACACGTACCACGCTGATACTACTAGACGGATGTTTTTATGCATTCTATATAAACTTATAATAAAGCAATAGGTACGAAAATGACTTTTCAAAGACAATAAACAAAAAAAGGGTCTTGGGTACTTAAGAAAGTTACTGAACAAAAATATATCATTTTTTGAATCGTGTTTTTCTGTCTGTTTGTTTGTTTGTTTGTTCACGCATCACGTAAAAACTACTGGACTGATTGCGATGCGGTTTTCATTGTTAGAGCTAGATTGATAGCTTAGGGTTTGATTTAAAAAATGGCGTAATTGATATCTCAATCCGGTGAGTTAAAAGCCGAGCAATTGATACAAATATTTTAGACGGCTGAAGTTTTTTTATATCAAATGTTGGCATATTGGTCCTGGAATAGCACATTATGGTACTTTGAACCTAAAGAACAGACTATATAGCGCGGCTTCAGTTCCTTCAATATTGATTAACTTCGTGTCTGAAAGATAACGTTTCCCAAATCTATTTATTATGATTTTAGCAGTTAACACCTGCTTAGCGTAAACATATATAATAATTTTCTAATGGAAAAATTTGGATAACAGAATAGCGTAAGCTAAGGCGTTAACTGCTAAAAATCATAACTAATTATATATTGTTGTTGTTGTAAATTATGTAATCCTTCAATTTGATACCTATATTGTAAAATTCGATGTATTTTTTCGTATAAATGCAGCCATACTGTCTCCGAAACAAATTATTTCAAAAATTAGTTACTCGGTGTGATGTAAGGATTCTAACGATACCCCATACATCTAAATCTGTAACTTAAAAGTTATCGTGGACTAAAGAAACTCACATACATACAAACATACATGAACCCCAAAACATTAGACTCCTTTTTTGGGCAGTCGTGTAAAAGTACCACCCTCAATAAAACGCTGCCCAATTCGCACAGGAAAACATCTTCACCGAATAAGAAACAGGAACTTTTCCTTAAACTATTTCCTTTATTCGTTCCCAATGTCGATAAAACTAATGGTAGTTCTCACGTAAAGTGTGCCAAGAAATAGATAGCCAGACGACGGCCGTCGACCAACCGATTGATTAATGGACAATGTGTTCTCTCATCCCCTTTCCGGCATTCATTTGCAAGGTAAGTGGACTGTACCAGCCTTGCGGACAGAATAGGTGTTAGAACGTATAGTTACACTAGTACACCTCATGCCTAGTGACTTATATTATGCTGTACAGTGTACGTGTATACCTACTACCTATAAGTTGAAGGCACTGAAGCCGCGCTATATAGTCTTTTCTTTAGGTTCAAAGTAAGATAATGTGCTATTCCAGGACCAATATGCCAACATTTGATCAAAATTTCTTCAGCCGTCAAAAATATTTTTATCAATTGCTCGGCTTTTAACTCAGTTGTGCAGTAATTTGGACGTCCCTTCCTAGTAATTTAAAGATACTTATCTCAGAGATACGAGTGGATTTGTCCTGAGATTTACGGCAATGTGCTTGTGATTTCTATGCTCTGTTTCAGAAAAATATGTTTACATGATTAAAGCAAACCTCAATTTTCCAACCTTACCTCATCATCATCATCAGCCTACATCTATCCACTGCTGGACTGAGGCCTCTCCTAATGCACGCCACTGAGCTCGATGTTCAGCTCTCTTCATCCATTTTCTTCCAGTCGCTTTTCGCTGGTCGTCACTCCACCTGGCCACAGGGCGACCTACACTACGTTTGCCTAAACGTGGTCTCCACTCGAGAACTCATATACCCCAACGGTTATTGGTTCTTTGGGAAATGTGACCAGCCTACTGCCACTTTAGCTTGCTTATCCTAAGAGCTACGTCGGTCACCTTGGTACTCCATTGGATATCTTCATTGCGAATCTTGTGCTTCAGAGAAACTCCAAGCATAGCTCTCCCTATAGAAATAATTTCTCAAATTAGTATAGTGTAATGTTTTTAGTGTTCATGTATGTTTGTATGTATGTATGTGAGTTTCGTTATTCGACCATAACTTTTAAATTCCTGAACAGATTTAGTTGTATGGGGTATCGTTAGAATCCTTACATCATCCCGAGTAATGTTTTTTTTAATCAGTTGGTTTGGCGGCAGTATGGCTGCATTTCGACAATGAATTAACTTCGAATTAAATTATTATTAAACAGTGTAGTAACTTGTGTATCTAACTTATAATAAAGCAATAGGAACTAAAAAGTCTGTACAAAGAAGATAATTAAAAAATTGCCTAGGGTACTTAAAATAAGCTACTGAACAAGAATATTTCATTTTTTAAATCATGTCTGTCTGTTTGTCAGTTTGTTTGTTTGTTTGTCTGTATGTTTGTTCACGCATCACGTAAAAACTATTGGAACGATTGCGATGCGGTTTTCACTGTTGGATAGCTTAGGGTTTGACCTAAAAACTGAAAAGAATTCGAGCAATCGATAAAAAACCATTTCAAGTCTGAATCAAGTTTGATGATTTTGGTAGTTTTGGTTCTGGAATATCACAGGATCCTTATATCCCAGAAAAATGAATTCGCGGGCAAAGCCGCGGGCACAGCTAGTTTATGAATAAAACTACTCTCTAATTAAAGGAATTTGTAAAAGATAATTGTTTTTATACATTATACTTCATAATCAAAATACTTAACTTTTACCATAATGCGATTCTGATAGGATTCTACTAGATAACCAAAAAGAATGGCGGAATGTAGGAAGTATATGTAGGAATGGTCAGAGTGGTGATTCGAGTAATAACAAAGTATTTCACACCTTATTTTAATTATTTGGCCGACGCACAAACAGACGTTTTTCATAACTTTTCATAACTCCCGTCATCAGGTCTAGTCAGCTTTCACATACTCGCGTCTACGGCTTTCACACTTCAATCAAAGACAATAACTTCTTTATAAAACAGAATCAAAATACACGTAAGGCATATACTACGCTTAACTATCCCGACATATATGTAAAGAGGAATACACCAGAGAAAGATAAGTAAATCGGTATGTTGTGCAGTAATTTGGACGTCCCTTCCTAGTGATTTAAAGATACTTATCTCAGCGATACGAGTTGGAATTGTCCTGAGATTTACGGCAATGTGCTTGTGATTTCTATGCCTGGGTTACAGAAAAATATGCTAACAAGGTTAAAGCAGACCTCAATTGTCCAACCTTACCTCATCATCATCATCATCAGCCTACTTCTATCTACTGCTGGACGTAGGCCTCTCCTAATGCACGCCATTGAGCTCGGTCTTCAGCTCTCTTCATCCATTTTCTTCCAGCTGCTTTTCGCAGGTTGTCACTCCACCTGGCCACAGGGCGTCCTACACTACGTTTGCCTAAACGTCAAGCACTCGTCTACCCCAACGGTTATCGGTTCTTCGGGAAATGTGACCAGCCCACTGCCACTTTAGCTTGCTTATCCTAAGAGCTACGTCGGTCACCTTGGTTCTCCGTCGAATATCTTAGATAGAATATAAAGTTAGCATAAACTTGTACTATTATTTATTCTGTGGCATAACTCATTAGACCAGTAAGCATAATTCAATCAACTTGTCCTACATTTAGTTTTTTTATTAAAAATTTGATTTGTTTTGGTGTTAATGTTCTCTCATATTTTCGGGATTTCTGAGCCAAATTAAATGATTATTTAATACTTTAAAAAGTAAACCTATATAAAATTAAAACCTGTATAAAATTGTTCAAAATTGTTTACATAGTAGTTTATAATTAGTACCAAACGTTGAAATTCAACGTCGTACTAAAGTTGAAGATGTAGGTATACGAATTGCCAGGCTAAAGTGGAAATGGGCAGGACATTTGGACGAAAATAGTTGGACCAAGGCAGGTGGTATCCAAGAGAAGGGCTAAGACCTCGAGGCAGACCACCCGCCCGATGGTCAGATGACATTGTATGGTACGCTGGGGTCCAATGGATTAGACTAGCACAGGACCGGAAAGACTGGCAGCAACGAGAGGAGGCCTATACTCAGCAGTGGGTGTGGATACGGGCTGATTAGATAGATAGATTTGTATGTTTGGGACAAATCTTGCAAGTGAATTTTGAAATACTTAACGACGTCCAATGAAGCTGAAATTTTGCACACTTAGTTTAGTTCTGATGATAATACAATATTAAGATACCATTGAGCTGGTCTGATGATGGATCCGAAAGGTAGTCACAAGAACTCAACAATCAAATGATGAAACCCCTTCCAATTTGGGCTCATTTGATATGTCTTGATAAGTTATCTTGTCATATGTGGTATCCAGGGTCGGATAATGGAGCCAGAAGGTAGCAGGAACCCACCCCAACCAATGCGTACTCAACCGTATAACCGTATATCTATACAACAAATTAACATACCTACTGCCCTATCTACGCACCCTCATGCAAAACACGAAACTCATACGAGACATAACAAAAGACACAAAGTCACACGAAGGATAGTAGACTTTTACAACAAGCCGATCGACACGTATTCAGCAATCTAGCAAATTAAAGTATTTATGCCGAAATGAAAGGCCATGCTACTTGGATTCATAAGCACGAGTAGGTATTATTATTAAACGAAAATGGGATTCCGAACAAAGTACATTTATGCCAAAGAGTTTTTCGAGAATAAGACTCGACTAGAGCATGTTGTGAACGTAAAAGGTCTGGAAATTGTGAAGAAATTTAATAGTTCGACTGTCAAAAGCTTGTCCAGGTCAGTAACTTGGTTGGAACCGGGAATTGGAGACGTTCGATTCGACTGAAATCGAGGGTGAAGCTGAGATTGAAACGCTGTCGAACATTCGAACTAAAACCATTTCAGATGCTGACTGCTCTTGATATAGCGAGAATTCAGATTGAATTGAATTTAATTTTCCTTTTTTAAAAGATTTTATTTAACTTCACTCGTATGTATGTATCTATGTATTTCTGTATGTCGTAGAATCTAGCAATTCCCGATTAGCTATCCAGCTGAAACTTTCAGGGTAGCTCACAAATCGATGACAAAGCAAAAAAACTTATAAAAAGTGCCAGTGCACTAAAAAAAGAAGAAAGCTCATAAAAGCTTTTTTAAATAAATTTATTTAAATTATACTTATATGGAAATCAAACATTTTTTTCGACGAACCTACCTTATTTTGATCTTATGAAAAGTATGCAAAGAATCAATACTTTTGAAGTGTAATTTTCCATTAATGCAAATTTGTAATCATAGGTCCACAGGTCCTCATCTTTGTACTAATTAGTTTCTTAGATAAGCACATTTGCATGTGAAATATTTTAACGTAATTAGTTACCTACTTTCCTGAAAAGTTAATGGACCGAGAGTAAGTTGGCCTTGACTTCTTAAAATGAAACTTTAAATTAATTTAACTTAGGTTCATCAATGCAGATTATCAAGGAAACTACCTAACGAGGAAATTGTGTGAGTACCTTCACGTGGTAAATAATAATATTTGGTACCTTGGGATATTTGATTTGCGAAATACTTACTGTCTCATCTATCTAATACTTCTAAGAACAAAAAAGTCTGTACAATGTAGATAATTAAAAAAAAGTCTAGGGTACTTAGAGTAAGCTACTGAACAAGAATATAACATTTTTAATATCGTGTCTGTCTGTTTGTCTGTATGTTTGCTCGCGTATTACTTAAATACTCCTGGATCTATTGCGATGTGGTTTTCACTGACTGTTGGATAGCATAAGGTTTGACTTAAAAACTGGAGTACTTGGTATCTTAATCCGATAATTAGTTAAGTTTTTTCTCTATTTCTTTCATAATATTATAGTTAAATAAAAAATCCGAAGTTTATTAATTAATAAACGTATAATTAATTTTATATCTTCTATAAGTTTATGGTGATTTTTATTATTATCATCTAATATGGCTGCTCCTCCTTCTTTAAATTTAATGGGTGAAATTATATTAATTAATAGTTTTTTGAAAACTGGTGTACAATAAAGTATTATCTATCTATCTATCTATTAGATGCCGAGCAACAGATAAATACTAAATTTTGAAAACGCAGGCTAAGTCGCGGTTACAGCTTGTTAGGTATATCTTAATATCATATCGTAAATTTTTCATTCATCGCATACCTATCGGCCTTGAATGCGCCATAATAAAACTTCTCTCTTGCACATCTTTTTATTCCTTAGACGGAATTCATAAATGATATGTACTTTCACGAACCTTCCTTCTAATAATTCAGTGGGCTCCGCCGCCCCATAACACCTTATCTTATTTCCAAAATTGTTTGAACCCCTCAAGTTATGACTTAACGCTTTTTGCCATATCCCGCACACCCACATAATTTCCCAACTATTAAAATGTTGTTTAAGCCGACCCCATACAATAAATATGCAGCACCTTCGTAATATCCTTTGCATGAAAGCTAGGACGACGCGGCGGTAAGTTAGTGGCGAGGGAAACTTTGGTGTGTTTATCCATAGAGTTTAGTCGAAGCTTTCAAAATCCTTGTTATTTTTATTTAAATAAGTATAATTTAAAAAAAAACTTTTACGACCTTTTTTTGCATTGTCACTATTGAGGGTTTTTTTTAAATTGCTTTTTCACTTCTTAGGCTTTTTTTTATTTCTTTGTCGACGGTTTGTGAGCTACCCTGAAAATTTCAGCCGGATAGATAATCGGGAAGTGCTCGAAATTTGAACTGCAAGATTGCACGACGTACCGAAATACATAGATACATATACAAGTGAAGTAAAATGGAAGCTTATAAAAAAAAACTCTTTTACTGAACAAACAAAATTAAGGAACATTTTATTAAAAGCTGGCCTTTGTACACTGTCTAAACTGGTACAAGATGAGTAAGACCCTCTAGGACTGCTGACGGAAACCACCTCGAAAGAGGCTTGGCGTCAGATTTTCTGCTTCATGGAAGGTGGCTGCCAGGCGGACACTAAAAACCGGCCAAATCGAAGTAGTACTCATAAATCGACCCGTGCCCTTATTTGTGTACTGTTTATTTGTTAGGATATCTGTCATAATTACATATAGAAAAAAAATAATTAGAGAAAATCTCAACAGAATACCTATAGGTCAAAAGATAGCCCTTCAATAACTAGCTTAAAAGCTAAAAAACACGCCTGTCCTGCCAAAAATAAACTTATGCCATAAATTATATACTGTTGGAATGTGCTTATCAAGGCCTTCAATTTGATACCCATATAGTAAAATTCGAAGTTTTTTTTTTCATTTGAATGGGAAGCCATACTGCCGCCATACCTATTGAATATTTTCAAAAAATAAAAGTCTATGTAACTTGGGGGGATGTAAGGATTCCAACGATACCCCATACGACTAAATCTGTTCAGGCATTTAAAAGTTATGATGGAATAAACAAACTCACATACACTAATCATGAAAGCTCATTCATTGTAGCCACACCTGATGGATAGCGATGACGCGGTTGGCGATGAATTATGCTTGCCTAGGAGCATACCTATTCGCTTTTGTCATAATGACTCCCAGATTACCTATAGTTATCAGAAAGCAAAGAGAGTGTTCCAAATTTCCAGTCCCTCCTACCTATCTACTGCGCGGCGTACCACTTCAATCTAGTTCGGGTTGATCAAGAGACGGCGCATCGAGAAATGTTGGCGTTATTTTATGCCTGTATGTGTAAAGGAATAAAAGTCCCAATGTTACGTGAGAACAATCACTAATTCAAGTTCCAAACTGGGCCAGGCGTAAATCAGTTGGCACGTGAAGCCAGTAGGCACTTCTTAGTCATGTCAGGTGCTAAAAACTCCGCTGAAGCGAAACGAAACTAGACAGTAAATCGGGCTAAATTAAATCTCCAAAAGTTTTCCTTGCCGAGTAAGGAGGACTAACTTAATGTTGCGCACCGGATTTTGTTCATTTAATTGTTGTAGGTACTGAAACAACGACTTTAGTTATTCCGATACTGTTTTGGAAACTGGTCACTGCATTTTCTAGCCCGAGCTGGCTATGTTGTAAACAATCTAGCGGTGCACAGAAGCGCAACCTTGTTGTACAACATTAATAACCAAGGTGCTCCATAGGTAGAAACCTAAAAGTGAGAAATTTACTGCATTTTGAGGAGCTATTCTGCTCATCACGCCGAAGATCTTCATCAGATCTTCACCAAATTTTTATGAGACTTAATAAGGCGGAGATATTCAATAGCCCCCTTTTAAAAGTAGGGGAAGTACCGCCTCAACATCAAAAATCCATCCACGATGACTAAAAAATTCGCTAACCTGTATACCAAGTTTCATCAAGATCGGTTAAGAAATGCGACCTGTAGAGCAGAACAGCCGGACAGACATCCGGACAGACATTCGGACAGACATCCGAACACATGAAAGAATTTTTGAAAGCTGAAACAGAAACGCTTCGCTCGCGCTTCGCGCTCGCTCGGTCTAAAATAGGAACATTTTGTATTGCAGGACATTTTACATACCTAGTTGTTTTAATGCATGTAGTGTTATGACACAGCATGTTGGAGGAAACTTGACTTACCGACTACTTAAGTAATTATTTAAATTTAATAAAACAATTTTATTTTGCGGCATTCCAATGTTACCCGCTCGTGGTCCAAAAGGTTCAGTGTCAAATGTTGCACGTTGGAACTTGAATACAACCATCTAAAAATTACTAAAAAAAAAAAACAAAAAGTCACGTAACTGTATGAAAAAATACTGTAATAATACATGTAAGTATTGAAATAATCAATACTAAGTTGAATTTAATTAATCCCACTACCTGGTTATTATACCTAATAAATGAAAAAGTGTTCGTGTAGGTAGATATGTACCTACCTATGTTTGTTGCAACTAAACTCCCTTAGAATTATGTTTTGAATAAACTATATCAACAGAAAATTAATTCACAACAAATTGAAATTACGTTAAATTTTAGGAATATGTAATACATTTTTGGTATCTTTGTGAACGTTAGTTTGGCGGATAGTCGTGTGGCTGCTAAAACTTGAATACCTTATGTCGTGGGACACATGATACTTTTTATCATTGTCCAGGTGGGTAAAGCCCCAGTATTTAATATTCGTGAGTGTTTAAGAATGATTAACCTACTTCAAAGTTTACTGGCTCTTGTAATTCTTTCATGTAAGTTGATAGCTTGAGTTGAGTGGAATCGTAAGCGCCTAGCGTTTTAGAACAGGCAAACATTACGCTCTGCCTTTACTTCTTGCGTGCTCAAATTCCCTTCTGTTAATGTTTGTGGGGAAAAAGTAAAGCATTGGTTCTTTTAACATCGCATGTGTTTCAAAGATTTAAATTGTAAGATTTGGAGCCCTATCCCCTTGGGCCCAAAGTTAAATCTACAGATTATGAAGCTCAATCACAAGCCTTCCATGTAGTAAGTATTTCATAAAATATTCTTCTTCTTGGTCGTTTCGCTGTTCGTCATGTGGTATTATTATTGTCTGCAGCCCGATTCCATAACTTGGCTTCAATCGAATTCTCAGTATCGCAGCCACTAATACCTTGCGATAGAGTCGAATTTGCTATGAAAAAAGTGACAAGCCGATTGAAGCCAAGTTATGGAATCGGGCTGCTTGGGTCTGGGGCTGATGTTGCTCGCCTCGCGATGTCTCGCCAACTTTCCCGATTTGTAGTCATCCGGGTACACTCATGCAAGGGGCCGCCCAAAGCTGATTTAACCTGGTCGGTCCATCGCATGGTTAATTTTAGTATTTATTTCATTTAAGTATCCATACAAGTGAAATGTTGTCAGTTTGTTTATTTGTTTGGGGAGCTATCACGCAATAACTGCTGGACGGATTTTGATGAAATTTAGGATGGAGATACCTTATACCCTGGAATAAAACATACTTAGGATACTTTTTATCCCGGAAAATTGTAAGTATTCACGGGAGAACTGGGAAATGTTGATTACTGCTCTAAGGAACGGTTTCCATGGAAACGAAATAACAAGTCTGTCAATAAACATCAAGAGCGTTGGTGCTAAACCTACTTTTCCATTAGTTTTTAATATCTTAAAAGAATATAGGATGCTTTTTTTTCAAGATAAACTGTAGTCCGCGCGGACGAAGTCGCGGGCGGGAAAGCTAGTTATAATATAAAAAAGACACATTTAGATAGGGGGGGGGGGGGGGTGAAGCGGGGGTACGATAAGGTCCATAGGGTTAGTTATTTCATTCTTCCAACAAAATACCAGTGACTGTAAAATGTTTCACTGTTCTATAAAGTCGCCTTGACTATAGGCATCACGTCAATATTTCAAAGAGCTAATCCCTAGAGATATCCCTCAAGATATAAAATATCACCGACGTGTATTTTAGCATCGACAGACAGTTTAGGGTTCCTCTTGAAAAGGGTTGTGTAAACAACCCCAATATTTCCAGCTTTACCCTGATCTTATCAATGTCTACTTTTGCCTACTTTTTCTTTGAAGGCACTTTATCTAAAGCGCGTGTATTAGAGATAGAACCTATACTTTTATTAAAATAACCTTACAGAACTTTAACCTGATGGACAGATAACTTTCTAAAATTCAGAAAATTCCTTCCTGTCAAAATGGTAATGGTGTGAATACTTAAATTTTGTTTTGACAATAATTGGATATATGACGTGGTGGTACCGACAAAGTGCTAATTTAAGCATGAACAAAAATAGATTGGTTTATCAACCGAGCGAGCGCAAAGCGCGAGCGAAGCGTCTCTGTTTTAGCTTTTACAAAAATGCTTTCGTATGTCCGGATGTCTGTCCATCCAGATCTCTGTTCTCCTCTACAGGTCGCATTTCTCAACCGATGTAGACGAAACTTGGTATACAGGTTAAACGATTTTTTAGTATTTTTAGTCGTAGTGGATTTTGGATTGGGGGGAGGGGGGGGGAGGGGGCGCAAAAGGAGGGCTACTGAATATCTCCGCCTAATTAGATACGATTTCGATGGTTTAATTTTTATTTGAAAGATAGTAACTTTAAATCGGTCTCATAAAAATTTGGTGAAGATCTGATGAGGATTTTCGGCGTGCTGAGCTATTGCTCCTCAAAATGCAGTAAACTTCTCACTTTTACGTTTCTACCAGTGGAATCAGCCCTTTACTCACTAGGTAGGAATTGATGGAGATCCTTGGTTATTATTGTTAGTTTTACGTTAAGGTAACTAGATGGCGCTACTGTGCACCGCTAGCTTGTTTGCAAAAAAGTTTGTACGCTCGAGGTCTACAGCTCACAGGGCCACTAGTTTGAGTAGGTATTTAATTAAACTTTATTTTGTTTGAGGTAGAATAACGACTATTGAAATGCTTAAAAATCACAGGTTAAAATATCCAATGTGGAGTTCTCATTTATTTTATTTATGTTTTTGTCGTGTCTCTTCACTACGAAATAGATATGGCATTAACACAGAATCTTACTTGCTAAGTCATCCGTCTGACTTCTTTGAAGTTTTTACCACAAAAGGGCAGATAAAAATCAACAGCCATTTATCGGAAAGGGGCTTGAGGTCTTTTCTAACCCTCAAAAGGAGTCGTTTACCCATCCAAGCGTGAACGCAGACCTTTAGGTAATCTCAATTTAGAAAAATCTTTGACATTATACCTTTGGATTCGATCCTAATTTAAGAGATTTGTTAAACTTAATAATGCTATTAGTATCTAGTACGTCATTTGTACTCTATAAGTTGTGCAAGTAAAGATAAATAAACCTTAGTAAACAAGTAAAATGTATGGTTGCTAAAGGACGCGGGTGAAGCCGCGGGGCGCAGCTAGTATTTATGTAAATTTAATATTTCATTTTTACTTACGTCTTTTACTTTACTTTAAGAGTTGCAATTGCAACATTAGACTATAGTAAAAACATTAACTTGAATAATCTAAAATTAGAAATGTTATAATAAGCTTAAAAGAAATTTGCTACTGTAAGGTTATAAGAATTTAGAAATTGTATTTTAAAGACCTGTATTTTGATACATCACTCGATAGTTTTTGGTCATTTTTTTGTTCCGTCGGAAATACAATATGGCTGTTGTTAGCCGCCATATTGGTTTTCTTGATACTTCAATATTCTATAGCACTCTCGTAACCAAGATGAATACAATGATACCTCATTTATCTAAATCCATCAAGCCGTTTCGGCTGTAGGACGCGCCTAAGAAACGTACAAACAATTATACAAACATACATACAACCCAAACACATAACTAGAGTGGTTGGTACGGTACCTACAATTTTATCAGCGTTACAAACAAGCTTTCGGTGCTTATTATTTTGCTTTGTAGACAACACTTACGTTATAGCTCTGGGAATAAGTTAAGAGCTATTGGTAGCTATTCCGACATACACTAAACTAGACTTAATCAATCAAATGTTATTTAAACCTTGTCGACTTCGTAACAAGGTATTTTTGCCCCTGGCATCTATACCTCACTCACTAAACTATCACTAAAGCCTGTCAGCGTAAAATCAACTTAGTTTCCACGCGGCAAGAGTCCCGATTTGTCCAAACACTGTCTCTGCACGTGTATCGCTACAATATCGCTACAATAATTGTAGCGATACACGTTCTGAGACAGCGTTTTTTTTCACTTGTTCAACTCACTGGTGAGATCGTGGTCAAACGACTGACTAGTCAGCACTAAAAAAAAAGACCCCTCTCCTTACGTCGTTTCCACAATGCTGGGGGTCGTGATCATATCAGGGAATCACCGACTTAAATTACGCCATCTGGTCCGGCTCTCCGCAACGTGAACTGCTTCTGCGAATGGTAAATTGAGTGTGGCGCGGATATGGTCTGACCAAAGCATGGGGTTTCTCCCTCTGGGTCTCTTGCCCTACCGATAACAATAAGTTTGTGTAGATTGTCACCGGACTTAGGCTATGTATGTGACCGAAGAAGTCGAGGCTTCTGCGGAGGCACACGTTCAAAATTCTCGGCCTTTTCTTAATCTTGAGTTCTTGGAGTACCGACTTGTTAGTTCTGTGTGCTGGATACGAAGCAATATCCGCCAGCACCATATCTCTAAGGCGTGTATACGCGGTCAACGCATTTTTAATGAACTAAATGTAAACGTCAGTGCGACGGAACTAAATGTCTTGGAGGGGGAGAGGGTGTTTGCACGTGCGGAGAATGGGGTGCGAAGGGAAGGGGGTGAGAAGGGGGGAGGGTACGGGTTACGGTATATGGGTGGGAAAGGTGCGGGAGGAAGGGGTGCGGGGGAAAGGCGTTTGGATGCAGGGGTGGTTGGGAGGGGTAGTTAGGGGAAGTGCAAAGAGAAGGTGAAGTGGGTTCGGGGGGAGAATGTGCGGCGTATGAAAAACTGGTATCCCGCCTTCCCTCCCCCCACTTCACCTCACCTCCCTACCCCTCCTCCGCAACCACCATCCCCCCTACCTCCCTCACCTACTCCAACCACCCCCGCCCCCGGCAGCCCCTTCCCCTCTCCTCCCTTCTCCACCCCCGGCCGTGCACTTGCACAATACAAGACCCCCTCCCAAAGTCCTACTTTGAAACTTAAATTTTGTCGGAAAGCCAAATTTAGTCTAGTCTAGTTTGATAGGACAAAACTTAAGTTTAGTATAGTCTACTATTATTTATTCTGTGATGTAAATTAGAAGTTGCGAACAAGAGAATCGACACCATTGGCTCTTAACTTATTCTCGAACAAAAAACAATATCACGTTATCTGAATAATACATTGCTATTGATTACTAATAACAAACAAATAGTTAAATATTTAAAATATTAAAATCGCGCTGAAATCTTCATTTTTATTTACCTCTACGCGACGTTCCGATCAAGTTGCATTGATCACGAGAAGACTGAAGTAGCGGGTGTCAGCCTCAAGAAGGGCGAGCGTTGTCTCCAACTATAGGTACCCGCATAAAGTCTATGTGTTCTATGTGTTCGAATCCCAAAAATTTAAAAGTTACAATAACAAACCTTTTTGTCAGAGTAATACGTAGTTTTCACGTAAGTTTTCATGCTGTAAAAGGATAGAAGATTAAGTCCCATTTGGGAGTGAGAAGTAATAGAGGTTGCAAATCCCCAAAGCACCGATTTTTCTTTAAAACTCTCGATGTAAACGTCTCTGGGTATTTAATGTAGACGCAAAGTAGATTAAATAGGTAATTAATAACACAGAGCACATTGCATTATTTCTAAGTACTGTGGGTGATAATTTTATGTATTTTAGGTGGGTAATTATTTTTAAATCACCCATCCATAACTCCATCGTCAATAATTCTGGGGTTTTGAAAAATTAATGCAATATTTTTGTGTTTACACTTGATATTTTATGTAATTAACGCTCGACGAAAGAGAGGGGTGTTCTGTCTGTTGCATCGTGGCTCTTAAACCAATGGACCGATTTTAATGCGGTTTTTTTTGTTTGAAAGCTGATGTGATCGAGATAATTCTTAGCTGTAATAGGGAGGGGGGCCGGGACCGTAGCTCACAAACGAATGGATCTATATTGATGCGTTTTTTTCTGTTTGAAAGTTGATGTGATCGAGATGGTTCTTAGCTATAATAGGGAGGGGGCCATCGTAGCTCCCAAACGAGTGGACCTATTTTGATGCGTTTTTTTTTCTGTTTTGACGCTGATGTGATCGAGATGGTTCTTAGCTTTAATAGGAGGGTTGGGATTGTAGCTCACAAACGAATGGACCTAATTTGTTGCGTTTTTTTCTGTTTTGACGCTGATGTGATCGAGATGGTTCTTAGCTATAATAGGAGGGTTGGGATTGTAGCTCACAAACGAATGGACCTAATTTGTTGCGTTTTTTTCTGTTTTGACGCTGATGTGATCGAGATGGTTCTTAGCTATAATAGGAGGGTTGGGATTGTAGCTCACAAACGAATGGACCTAATTTGTTGCGTTTTTTTCTGTTTTGACGCTGATGTGATCGAGATGGTTCATAGCTATAATAGGAGGGTTGGGATTGTAGCTCACAAACGAATGGACCTAATTTGTTGCGTTTTTTTCTGTTTTGACGCTGATGTGATCGAGATGGTTCTTAGCTATAATAGGAGGGTTGGGATTGTAGCTCACAAACGAATGGACCTAATTTGTTGCGTTTTTTTCTGTTTTGACGCTGATGTGATCGAGATGGTTCTTAGCTATAATAGGAGGGTTGGGATTGTAGCTCACAAACGAATGGACCTAATTTGTTGCGTTTTTTTCTGTTTTGACGCTGATGTGATCGAGATGGTTCTTAGCTATAATAGGAGGGTTGGGATTGTAGCTCACAAACGAATGGACCTAATTTGTTGCGTTTTTTTCTGTTTTGACGCTGATGTGATCGAGATGGTTCTTAGCTATAATAGGAGGGTTGGGATTGTAGCTCACAAACGAATGGACCTAATTTGTTGCGTTTTTTTCTGTTTTGACGCTGATGTGATCGAGATGGTTCTTAGCTATAATAGGAGGGTTGGGATTGTAGCTCACAAACGAATGGACCTAATTTGTTGCGTTTTTTTCTGTTTTGACGCTGATGTGATCGAGATGGTTCTTAGCTATAATAGGAGGGTTGGGATTGTAGCTCACAAACGAATGGACCTAATTTGTTGCGTTTTTTTTCTGTTGGAAAGCTGATGTGATAGAGATGGTTCTTAGCTATAATAGGAGGGTTGGGATTGTAGCTCACAAACGAATGGACCTAATTTGATGCGTTTTTTTCTGTTGGAAAGCTGATGTGATAGAGATGGTTCTTAGCTATAATGGGAGTGTTGGGATCGTAGCTCACAAACGAATGGACCTAATTTGTTGCGTTTTTTTCTGTTTGAAAGCGGATGTGATCGAGATGGTTCTTCGCTATAATAGGGAGTTGGGATCGTAGCTCACAAACGAATGGACCTATTTTGTTGCGTTTTTTTCTTTTTGAAAGCTGATTTGATACATGGTTCTTAGCTATAACAGGGGGATTGGGATCGTAGCTCTCAAAAGAATTATCTAATAATAGTCAATAATCCAACAATAACCGGAATGTGGTTTACTTTATAAATCATATAATAGCAAAAAAACAGCTTCAAATAGATAAGGTAATAAAAAACTACTGAACCAATTTTCATAAAAGTAAATAATTTCTACTATTCTATGACATCAAAATATCATTCAAAGTATGCAATAAATGCAATGCTTTTTGCTGTTCCGACCGGACTGTACCTAATTCTATAATTATTTTATGCACATCGAAGTCATTAGAAAAGTATTTACGCAATGTGCTTCAATGAACGAAATGCATGGAAAGGTTATATTTTGTTTTCCGCTTTCCCACTTTCATCATCAGCCTATACTTGTCCACTGCTGGACGTAGGCTTCTCGTGCACGCCACAAGCTCCTTCACTTTTCCCACTGTACGTTTGTGCTTTATTATTTTAATGAAAGAAACTTTTGTTTGTTCAAATATGCAAAGCGACGCGAGCCGTCGGATTCGTCGTAACAAAGTAATTTCTTGTAGCGTTGTTTTCTCGTACTTATTACAAGCCCCCGAGTCCCCGAAATTATTTGTGAACGTAATTACCATTGCGCATTGTTGTCTGATCCGGGGAATGGAAACGGAAACTCGTTTATAAAATGGAAGACTCCTAAGCTCTTTGTTAGGATCGCGGCTTTAGAATGTAGATGTCACACACAAGACGGTTTAACCCTTAATGCATAGAGTTAGCAACAAAGAATTAAAAATAATAAATTAAAAATATATAAAAAGAAGGATTTCTGATCTTTTTTTATTACAATTTTGTTTTTTGTTAGCTTTTTTAATCATCCATACCAATATATATAAAAGTGAAACGTTGTCTGTTTGTTTGTTTGGGGAGCTTTCACACGATAACGGCTGGACGTATTTTGATGAAACTTTGAATGGAGATATCTAATACCCTGGAATAAAACATAGGATACTTATTACCGGAAAACTGAAAGTTTCCACGAGAAAACTGGGAAAATGTTGATTACTCGCTGTAAGAAACGGTCGCCATGGAAACGAAATAATTTTATTATTTATTTTGGCGGAAGTAAGCTACATTTTTTTGTTTGTTTTGTCGTATGAGGTAGTGCTGGCCTCTGATGTCAGAGTTTATCAAGCCGCCCGAGGGCCTCTGACATGGCTTAACGACTGCTATTAATCAATAACAGCCGGGACCGACAGCTTAACGTGCCCTCCGAAGCACGGAGCGATGGAAAACCGCACATAACTTAGAAAAGTCATTGGTGCGTAGCCTAGGTTTTGAACCCGGTATTGTTGGATTCTAAATTGCACTATAGAACCGTTAGGCCACCATCGCTCTAAGTAAGCTACATACTTTTACTTTATTCATTTTAATTATGGATTTCCGCAAAGTAACGACTGAATCTATCAACCTTCTTAGGTAGTATAATGCTTGCGTATAATAGGCACAAATTACACAAGAGGGTAGGTAGAGTCTAGCCATCTAAAGTAACCCTGTCCAATAGTATGGCAACTCTTTAAAACAACAATAAAACTTCACACACCCTCCGTGGTTTTGTAGGTCGTCTTGTATTCTCACTGCTCTACCTTTGTCCGTTAGAGTAGCGAATACTATCTTTGAACGTATAAAATTATTGGAATGGTTGCACTCTATACTAAAAAACCGTCCGGGCTCAATCAATACAGCCGTTATTCAACAGCCTCCTCCGGGGTGCCGTGTTTGTCTTTATAAATGTTGGATGATATTGTTTGCATTCGTCTCGTCGGATCCCGCACCCAGATATACAGGATGGCCATCTTTATACAAGAAAACGGATAATCCGCCTAAAATGTGGAAAAATTACAAAAAAATACGAAAAGAAAAAAATAAAATAAAATATATGTCAAAAGTGAAAATAAAAGAAAAAAAAAAGAAAAAAAAATTACATTCATAAAAAATACGTAAAAACTTTTATTTTAGTTAATTTTTTAAATTACGCTTATTCATAGTGACGTCGGTAATTTTGGAAAAAAAGGTTATTTTGGGAAAATAACTTTTTGAACCCACGGTACATATAGGGAAAGGGACGTCTTGAACCTAAATGCAATTAACAAGAGAAAGCACACTAATTATCGTATATTTTATTACAAGCTTTTATTTAACTGCATATATTATACTCGTATATATAAGTATATTATATGAAGGTATGTCCTGGAATTTTGTAATCAATATTTGACCCACTTCCACTGAAGCTGTTTCTGTTGTGCACTGAGATTGTTCTGTTGAACATATCTTTCCAGCCCGATGGCTGGAAAGAGATGTTCAGAAGTGATACTTTACTCCGAGAAAATTCCAGCAGCTATGATATATACCACATTTAATAGCTTATTTACTGGGCTACATAAATATATGTCATTTATATTTTAATGAGCCTCCATTTCTTAAACAAAAGAGAAAATATATTCCTAGATAATTATAAAGTTGAACAAAACTTTTAATATTTTCTATTTTATTGAGTTAGTGCGTTTTTTGTGCACTGCGAATAAAATAAAACAGATTTCTATATATTATATGTTTTGCTATTTCAATTATTATATTATACCATGTGAATATAAATAATAATAAAATAACAAAACGCAATGTTCGCAATGCCATCAAAAAAGAATCCGTGTGAAGCCTGTAGAAAAAAATACTTAAGGTCCTGTTATCTGTCACCCATCAGCTATCAGTCCCAGATCTACATACCAATGTATGTATGCCGTGTTGAATGACACTGTCGTCAGTAGTGTTAAATCAGAGTTGCCAGAGGTAACGTACCTAGTGTGGCAAGGTTTTTCATTCGACAGAACGAAAAGAAAAAAAAATTAAGGCATATTTTTGTTTTCGTTTGCTAGTCATTATCGGAATAATATTCCCTTTCTTCACAAATATCTAATATATTGTTTAGAATTACAAATTATTTTAGTACCAGCTTTCATACATTTTCCGAACATCTCTTTTGGCACACACGTTTTGCTCTCGTGATGTCACATGGCTACTGCATAAAAGTTTTTTTTATATATATTATCTTAATTTTACCTGAGTATAAATATGAACAATTATGAGTATGCTTATAATTGTTATATTAATATAGTATTCTGAGAATTATCTCAGAATACTATATTTTCCGATAAAGCATACTCATAATTGTTCAAAATATAAATCAGCATGCAATATTAATTGCATGCTGATTTATATTTTGAGCTCAGATGCTCATTCTACGCTTAGCATTTTACATCTATCCTGTGGCTTAGCTTGCTTAACCATCGCTTGTGATTACATTACACGTGATATATTGGTCAAATGCTGTCCTAGTTGCTTTTGGTTGTTCTTGGCTATCCAAAAACAACTGAACATTTGGCCACTGAGCTACTATCCGTTTAATATGATAATCCGGATGCAAATAACCGACGGATTGGCCGGCTAAATTATTTATGCACCCCGTCCTGTGGGTGACAGACACGGTTTATTGGACCCCGGTGCCCCTTGCTTCGGTCAGGTGAGCGACAAACTTTTTCCAGGGCATAAATCATGTAGATAGATAGATAACTCTTTATTGCACTAAAAAACTTAAATTTTAGCACATCAACATTGATCTAAAAATAGTACAATCGGCGGCCTTATCACTAAGCAGGGATCTCTTCCAGGAAACCTTAGATTTGAAAGCGAAAATATGAACATTAATGACCGATAGTGTGCATGTGCAACCAAGTTTAAATTTAATGAAATTAAAAAATGTATATTTGTAGAATATATTTACAATAAAATATCCATTCCAATATATAAACGTTGTCTGTTTGTTTTTATTATTCCCTACTTTTGCATTGGTTTTTAATATCATAGAAAAACATAGGATATTTTTTTTTGCGGTAAACAGTAGTCCGCGCAGACGTAGTCGCGGGCGGGAAAGCTAGTTACCTAAAAATAACAATAAATAGAATAAAATGAATAAATATATACTAATACATACATACTAAAATAAATAGGAACCTACACACATAATACATTACACTACATAAGCATATTAAACATTAAAATAAGTAAATACAGCAACATGTCATAGCGTTGAATGATAAAAGTTTCTGACTATCTTTGAAACATTGACGCGATGTCGCTTGCTTTATGGTTACTGGCAAAGAGTTCCATAGTCTTACCGCTTGTACAGCACAAGACTTGTCATAATAGGAGCTCTTGAGTAAAGGAATCTTCAGGAGAAGATTATCTGATGACCTAAGACTTAAGATGGGAGCAATACATGATGGGAGTACATGATATAGGCCAATTGGTTAGTGTGAATTATGTGGGATAATTTTGCAAAGATTGCAAATATTATGTAGTATATGCGACAATACTCTCTAAAGTCTTCAAATTTTCACATTGCAGGTTATTTGATTTCATTTAAATTAAATAAATCGTTTAACCCATAAAATCATATATATGCAAACGCAAATTAAAAATGTATGTAACCCCTTTGTATGTCCAAAGCAGCATCTCGATCACATCAGATTTCAAACGTAAAGAAACCGCATCAAAATCAGTCCATTCTATTGGGAGCTACGATTCACTAGACAGACACACGGATACATACATACAATGTTACTCTAAACTTACAACAGCCCTCTCTTTTGGAGTTCGGGGGTTAAAAAGAGCATTCAAGAATTCAATGCTATGTTACCTATTTTGAGATATCATCCTTTTTAGAAAATTCGTCACTTTTATGTCATAATGGCGGTAGCGTATTGAGACAGAATAAAAATGTATAATCATAAATGAGGGGAAAAAACGAGTGTTGTTTGTGTATAAATAAACCAAATGAGGTATCGTTGGAAGCGACTTCATCGTCCGCTGGTTATAGGCTATGTGACCTCACATTAAATTCAATATGGCGCCCTCAAGAGGACATAAAGGTGAGAAATCAAAAAAATATGTGATTCTGTGTTTGGTATCAAATGGGCTTATTTCGAAAACATATATATTATAACCCCAAAATAATTTAAATAAAAATATAAGTTCAAAAACTAAAACCCGACTACGGTCTTAGCGGTCAATTTTAGAAATTTAAAACTTTCGGTCCTTCGGAGTGCGATATAAATTTATAAGTATTTAACCAAGTATGGGAAAAGCGCACTCCCCGGCTCTAAAGTTTTAAATTTCTAAAACGTTTGAATATTCTTGTTTGTAACTTTTTAGTCCACTGGGACCGTAGTCGGGTTTTAGTTTTTGAACTTATATTTTTATTAGTTTATGTAAAAAATATCCCTTTTGCAGGATATATTCTCATTGTTATTTAAATTCTATGAATAATAAATTGTAAATCGTCTAGTTGACTACAATAATATGATCTGAAATTGAATCGCCTTTAGCTTGTTTTAATGTTTAAAATATAACTTTTTTACATTTATCCATACTTCCATACTAATATTATAAAAGGGAAAGTAACTCAGCCTCTTGTCTATCTGTTTGTTAACTTTTCACGACTGAACAGCTGAACCGATCTTGATGAAATTTGGTATGGGGATAGTTTGAAGAATCTCGGGGAAGAACAAAGGATACTTTTTATCACGATAAACTCTAGTCCGCGTGGACAGAGTCAGGGAAAAATCTAGTAGAATATATTACTAGTGACTCTGTGAGCTGTAGAGCTCGCGCATACAATTTTTTTTCGGATCTCTCCGGACTGACAGACATCCGGACATACTAAAGCATTTTTGCCCAAGATGAAACGGAGACGATTCGCTCGCGCTTCGCGCTCGCTCGGTTAATTATAATAGCTACACGTAAAATAACCATATAACTTAGTAGCTACTGAATTTCACATCTAGTCTAGTTACCATAACGTCATTGATATTAAAAATACCTTTATTATTGAAATGTGAGACGTTATTAAACTAGAAATCTAAATCACCTTTTGAACCGGGCGAAGGATTTATCTCAGCACTTTCTCGAGGGACCGCAATTCAAATTTGATTGTTCAACTTTCGATAGTTTGAATTTTTAGCATTATTAGTAGGTTTTAAATACTCATTTACATACAGGAAGGTTTAAAAAAATGTAGAATCCACACCGGAAAACTAACTAGTGAAGAATAGCGAATTGCAAGTGCGTATGTGCGTGAGTGGATTATATGTCGTGTTTTGTGGTTGGTACACAATTTCATCACAAAAGACTGCATAATTTTTTATATTAAAAACTTTTATTTAACTTCACTTGTATGTATGTATATATGTATATCTGTCTGTCACGGAATCTTGCAATTCAAATTTCGAGCACTTACCGATTAGCTTTCCGGCTGAAACTTTCAGGGTCGCTCACAAACCAATGAATAAGCAATAAAACAAAACTAAAAAAAAAACCTAATTAGTGAAAAATAATAATATATGTCACTTTTTTAATGAATGTCACTTATAATATATATATATATATATATATATATATATAAGTGACATTCATTAAAAAATGACATAAAACTTTTTTTTTTATTATTTATACTTCTTTCGTGAGAACTTGACAGAATTAACATGACTAAACAAGGTCGAGATCTTGCTGCGATGTGGCTACCAATCGGAATAACATTGTGCAAGTGTGGTGAGGCCTGTGCGTTCGAGCGGATCGGCATATCTTAGGTGCTTCACTTTCGGTTTGGTGATGTGGACTCCGTCTTATTTATAACATTCTTATTCTTAGCATTATTAGTAGATTTTATACTCATTTACATATTGATTTATTCCATCGTCTACTACGATGATTTTCCTACTGTATGCTCATTACGTTTCTTTGCTACTTATCCATACCAATATATAACAATATATAACAAGACAACGTTTCAATGTCTGTTTGTTTGTTTGTTTGTTTGTTTGTATGTTTGGAGAGCTTTCACGCGATAACGGCTGGACGGATTTTGATAAAATTTGGAACGGAGATAGCTTATACCCTGGAATAAAACATGGGTTACTTTTTATCCCGGAAAATTGTAAGTTTCCACGGGAAAACCGGAAAATGTTGATAACTTACTGTAAGGAACGGTTGCCATGGAAAAGAAATAGCAAATCTGTCAAAAAATCAAGAGCGTTGGTTCTATACCTACTTTTGTATGAACATAGGATGCTTTTTTTTCGCGATAAACTGTAGTCCGCGCGGACGATGTCGCGGCGGGAAAGCTAGTAACTAACTAAGTAATTATTAATAAACAACCAAAAACTTTTGAGGCCATAAAGTTGCCACAATTCAACGGTGCAAATAAATCCAAAAATAGTTTTTGATGTTTTGATAAAATAAATTGAGCGATTTTTGTAAGATTTTACATTATTTAAATATAATTTTACGTTTTTTTAACCATTTTTTTCTCAATTCTCTCCTTTTAAGGTTATTTGAGTAAAAAGTACAAACGGAATCGTATTGCTGTAGCAACGCTGTCTGTCTGTTCGTCTGTCACGGGCTTGTAGAGTCTAAACGATTAGACAGGGACAAGAAATTTACAAAAAATAAAATAAAAGTGTTACCTACGTACTAGCTACTACATAGTTCGGGCGCGGAAAAGCAACCTCGCGCACTACCACGCGCATACTGCGCGTGGTAGTGCGCACGCGTAGCGAAGTTAAAAAAACCTTTTTGAAATATAATTTCGTCTATAAATTGTATAATTGTACAAACATGGAAAAGGGGTACAAAATAATGTATTATTTTAACCAAACGTACAAAATGTTTTCTTTTTATCGATGAAAAGTTTTTTTATTTTTCTATTTTAAACGAAGTGATCGAGAGCCTTACAATAAACCATAAAATAATTATAATATTGAAACAAAAACCGGCCAAGTGCGAGTTGGTCTTGCGCACCGAGAGTTCCATACACATTTGTTGGTATATAAATAATTCGTCACGGGAATCGAATCTCATTTTTTTTGTGATATCTGTACAAATTTACGGTTTTCGGATTGTTTCTTTTACTTTTGCTATAAGAAATTACTTCGTGCCAAATTTCATGATTCTAGGTCAACGGGAAGTACCCTATAGGTATTGATTTCTTTGCGAGTGTCAAAATATGCGGCATAAACGGCCGTATCTGTTGATTGCGTTGACTTATAGCCGGTTCCTATATCTTAAAACAACCCGTTTTGGCTTACTGTCCTTCAGTTTTTGACATAAATGCCATATAAAAATGTCAAAAAGTAACTAGACGTTAGAAAAACGGCTGGTTTCATTTTTGTAGGAATGGGGGGAACAGCTCCAAGGGCTTTTTTTAAATTATGTTTTGGTCTAGGCAGGTCCATTCGTTTGGGAGCTACGATTCTTACCCTCCCCCTTCCCCTTCCCCCCATTATAGCGAAGAACCATCTAGATTACCTCAGCTTTGAAACATAAAAAAACCGCATAAAAATCGGTCTATTCGTTTGGGAGCTACGATGCCACAGACAGACACACGGATACACACAGACACACACCCTAAACATATAACACCCCTCTCGTTGAAGTTCGACTTTCGAGGGTTAATAAACAAGCGCTCGTTTTGTACAAAACAGTATTATAAATCAATTGCCATATTCATAGCGCTGGTCACGCTCACGACAGTGATGAATTTCTACAAAAAACACGTTTTTAATTCGATTTATTTAATGTTTGCAATCAATCACCGTTAATTTTATGTATATATTTGTTTGTATTTTTTTTGTATTTTTCTAAATGAGAAACACTATTGGTGTATGTCGAATATGGTAGTACTGACCCGAAGATCCTCTCCACGGAACGTCACTACTACTCCAGGATTGTACGTGAAGCGGTTGAAATTAAAAAGTATCCCAATTTCAACCGAGAGGATGGTTTTAAGTTGGCTGCGTCGCGGTTTATTATTTACTACTACTATTTAATGTCCTTAGAAGACAGACGTACCTTATTAGACAATATGCTTTTGTACAATATATTAAATAGTAATTTGGATTCCCCGTCCCTACTCGCCTCTATAAGTTTCAATGTGCCAAGATCGCGAACTCGTCATACAAAACTGTTTTCAATTCCTTACTTAAGCACTAATTACGCCAAGAATGCACCAATCAATCGAATCTGTTCCAAATATAACAAACGATTCTCGACACCAGTAAAAATACATTTAGGAAAGGTATTATAAATGTATTAATTAAATCCATAATATTAATTTGATAGTGAAGTAGGACTTCTAACGTTTAACTTGTATACACACGAGTACCCACTCTCCCATCCCCTCATTATCCACTCTCAAAGTTATCTTTCCTAACCTTATTCTCTTACATGCACCCACTCCCTCGCACTCTATACCTCCTTCCACACTCCCTGAAACTTCCACAAACCCTATTAAAAAGGTACAAGCTAAGTGTAACAAAATTAATTGTAAAAAATATATTCATAATATTCATTTTTCAGATTTTTATTTTAGGTGTAAATACTTATCTTTTTTTCCCACGCAGTTGAACCCATTGTGTATTTACTGTGTTCTATTGTTAAACTTATTTTAGATAATTGTAGGAACTACCATACCTTTTGTTTATAATTAAGAGATACCTAGGTATTATTTAATTAACTAAGAAGTTTGTTTTATATTTGTAGCTCTTGGTCTTTTCAATAAAATAAAATAAAATAAAATAAAATAAAATAAAATAAAATAAAATAAAATAAAATAAAATAAAATAAAATAAAATAAAATAAAATAAAATAAAATAAAATAAAATAGAATAAAATAAAATAGAATAAAATAAAATAAAATAAAATAAAATAAAATAAAATAAAATAGAATAAAATAGAATAAAATAGAATAAAATAGAATAAAATAGAATAAAATAGAATAGAATAGAATAAAATAGAATAAAATAAAATAAAATAAAATAGAATAGAATAAAATAAAATAAAATAAAATAAAATAAAATAAAATGTCGCATAGCCTGTAACCAGCGGACGATCAAGACTCTTCGAACGATATCTCATTAGTCAAATTATGATAAGTTGTTTAGAAATCATGGGACCCTCCATAAGTTTTTGAGATATTCTGAACTAAATTCACAGATTTTAGAGAGAAAAAATACAGTCGGAAAGATAATGGTCACTTGACACAAAAACTATTTTTGATGCTATCTTGTTTTTTATAAAGGTTAAAAGTCTTTAATGGGACCGACTGAGGTTTGAGTACTAGAAATGTCAGAAACTGCGAAAAACTCCTGCCATACATTTCGTAGAAAATGTTCAGTCATCGAGAAAATAGGCACACACTTTTTTTTATGCCTTTCTATCCTGTTTCTTAAAAGGATCAAAAGTTCAACTGAGGCTAGAGTACTAGAAAAGTCAGAAATTGCAAAAAACGTTTGTCCATACATTTTGTACTAAATGAATAAAATAAAATTCTAACATAGTTCGAATACAAGCTTTTCAAAAATACTGGCGGCTCTAACCTTAGTTGGTCGGATAGAGACTTTTGATCCTTTTCAGAAACAGTGATCCTGTTGCCATATTTATTTGAGTAATACCCGTTTTCTTGATGACTGTACATTTTTCCAAAATCTATGAATGCAGGTCAAAATATCTCAAAAAATTAAAGAGAGTCTCATATGAACGTTTTCCTGTAGCTACATCGGTTAAGGTTATTTCGTACAAAATGTAAGGAAGTGTTTCGCAATTTCTGACATTTCTAATACTCAACCCTCAGTCGGTTTATTGTCTTTTGATCCTTTTAAGGAACAGGATCAATCAGCATCAAAAAAAGATTTTCTGTAAAATTACCATTTTCCTACTGACTGTATATTTTCCCCAAATTTGTGAAGTCTGTTCAGAATATCTCAAAAAGTTATGGATAGTCTCCTAGGTACGTTTTCCTGAAACTATAACGGTTACGGAACCTGCTCTTACTGTCCCGTCTCATAAATTCAACCTGTTTATATATATTATATATACATAACGGACACATTCATAACCCTCTTTTTTTGCTTCGCCGGAGTTGGGTAAAAAGTAGTGTTTGTGTTGTTTAGTGTAGGCGGAGGATCAATCCCAGTTTTAGATGGATAGCATAACGTAAATGTCGCTTGACTTCAGAATCAACCCAAACACCTTAGTGGAGTTAACTGATTTTGTTTTTAGGCGACTCATATTAAATTATCGAACTCGCATCTCCACAAAAAAATACCTGTCAATATTATGTAATAATATCAACGCAAAGCGTTAGGTAGCTGGGATAGTGTTGTTAAAATTAGAGGAGTTAAAATCTCCAATCTCCGTTGTGCTGATGAAACGACCCAGTTTGCAGAAGCAGAAATTGCAAACCTTTTAGATCGTCGTGAACGTACCAGCAAAGGAATGGGTCACCCAGCCATAAATACAAAGAAGACCAAGC
Organism: Alsophila aescularia; assembly: GCA_946251855.1. Classification (NCBI taxonomy): domain Eukaryota; kingdom Metazoa; phylum Arthropoda; class Insecta; order Lepidoptera; family Geometridae; genus Alsophila; species Alsophila aescularia. Next base: position 19,301,000 of record OX276379.1, read on the forward strand.
TCATGGTAGTCGACCGTTTCGCGTTGATTCAACGCTCTGATGCATTAGTACGAAACTGTAGAGATTTTAGAGGGATTTTGGAGGAATGTAGAGGATTTACTTACTTTGGTTCCCTAATTAACTACATGGGCATTAACTGCGAACCTGAAATCCAACGACGAATATGCATGGCAAAAACAGCTATGACACAACTGAGCCAAGTATGGAGGGACAGCAGTATCAGTAGGAAGACTAAAATACGAGTACCTACATATTTTCCGTACGCTTGTCTTTTCCATCTTTCGTTATGGCTCGGAAGCTTGAACCTTAAAACTGCTGACAGGCAAAGGATTGAAGCGTTTGGAATGTGGTGCTGCCGACGTCTGTTGAGAGTTCTTTGGACAGCTAATAGAACTAATGTTTCGATCCTAAAGGAACTCAAACTAGAGCGCCAACGACGGCTGTCTGCACTGGGTGCTGCAATATTTCGATCACATACATATAGCACTTATATATAATTCGATGGTCACATATATAGCCCCCGACAATCTGGAAAGGCCGAAACGTTGATTAGGCATGCCAATCAATGTTGCACCCCACAAAGCTGAAAATCGGAATAGTTGGAGGAAGGTATCCCATTCTTTCGCATAATTTGTTTAATATTAATTTACTTTGGCATAATGAGTTAGGCATAACTTTAATGACATAATATTAATTTTACATAAACAGTATTTGGCATACTGTTAAGGTAGGCATAATGATGTTTTGGCCTATATTATTTTGGACTGCTATGAAGTCGCATAAAAATTATAAGGCATAACTTGTATGCGACTCCACGTAAGCCGCGAACATGTTTGTTTCACATAGGTAATATAATTTAGATACTATACTGTGACAGTAGGTTAAGGTGCGGTGGGGTGGCCCGTGGGCCATCCGTAAGCCGCGAACATGTTTGTTTTACATAGGTAATATAATCCCCAAGATAAATAAGATAATCAAGATACTATACTGTGACAGTAGGTTAAGGTGCGGCGGGGTGGGCCTTGGGCCACCCGTAAGCCGCGAACATGTTTGTTTCACATAGGTAATACAATCTAGATACTATACTGTGACAGTAGGTTAAGGTGCGGCGGGGTGGCCCTTGGGCCACCCGTAAGCCACGAACATATTTTATGCGTATCGATAGAGAAACGTGGAGGAATATTGTAGACGCAATTAGGAGTCACGATCCTCAACAAAGTGGGAATGACTGAGGAGAGAGGAGAGAGATTATGTAATACTAGCGGTGCCCGCGGTTTTGCCCGCGCGGTCATTTATCTACGAAAAAGTAACCTACGTGTTATTCCAGGTCCAAAAAAGAATTTCAAAATTCGATGATATGTAGTGTGAGGCGCGAACAGACAAACAAAGACAGACAGTCATGATTAAAAATGTTATATTCTTGTTCAGTAGCTTATTTTAAGTAACCTAGACTTTTTTGTTACTTATTATTAGTAAGTATAGAAGCTTTTGAAATCTATTGTATACACATACTTACCTATACTATGTTTCTACAAACAGGCTCAATGTTCCATTAAACTATATCCCTGTCTATAATTTTCATTGTTTCAATTCATATGCTACCAACGTACCCACACTACAGCTACAGTCCTAACATAGACACAGAGATGAGACTCGGCTTAGACAGACGGTAATCGGTTTGTGGTAATTGAATCTGGTCATGCGTACAACTTCATCGGCGTCGAAGCCAACACGAGACCGGACTAATGCAATAAGACTGTCTGTAATTTGTTAAAGATTACCAGTGGGTTGCTGTTTGAATGAAGATTAGGACAAAAAGATTTGAGATCGTATGACAGTTGTGATGTCGTTTATTCATTTTCTTTAGACTATCCATACCAATATACTCGTATAAAAGTGAAAATAGTATAAAAGTTGTCTGTTTGTTTGGGGAGCTTTCACGCGAAAACGGCTGAACGGATTTTGATGATATTTGGAATGGAGATAGCTTATACCCTGGAATAAAACATAGGATGTTTTATATCCCGGAAAATTGAAAGTTTCCACGGGAAAACTGGGAAATGTTGATTACCCACTGTAAGGAACGGTTTCCAAGGAAACGAACGAGCGTTGGTGATATACCTACTTTTGCATTGGTTTTTAATATCGTAGAAGAACATAGGATGCTTTTTTTAGCGATAAACTGTAGACCGCGCGGACTAAGTCGAAGGCGGGAGCAACGTAGAGTCCAAAGTAGAAACTAGTTAATTTAAAAAACGAAATTGTACTTATCATCAGAAATACAATATTTTTAATCATACAACCCAGAGCATTGGTAAATGAAGTCGGTTAAAAATAGTAACAATTCATAGGTGAGATAACATAATCAAATTAATGACAAATAGTTGTACGCTCGCTAAACGCTCTTTAGTGATAAGACCACGAATTGAACTCTTTAGTTCATAATTTTGAAAATGCAACAAAATAAAAATATTCATTAAAAAATAAGGTCGTAAATGCTTTTATTTAATTTAATTTTTTTAATTTTTTATTAGTGTATAACTCAACCTTATTAGCTTATTATTAAATTTAACGAACAATCTAAGCATAAACATTGTAAGTAAGGAAAACAATTAAACCTTTCTATTTTGCTATCTGGATTTTTTATAGACTCCACACAGTTAACGAAAGTTTATAAAACACACGGAAGTGAGAAACGATTCGTGTTTATTTATTTAAATAAAACAAGCATCGCCTCGCGATTTCATCCGCGTGAGGGCTAATGAAAAGTATCCCATGTTTTATTCCAGGGTATATACTACATTACAAATTTCATCAAAATCCGTTCAGCCGTTAGAGTGTGAAGGATGATGATGATGATGATGATGATGAAAAGTACCCTATGTGTTATTCCAGGTATCTATCTCTATTCCAAACTTCATCAAAATCCGTCTAGTCGTTATCGCGTGAAAGCTTCCCAAACAGACAACGTTTCACTTTTATATATTAGTGTGGATCTTGCGATTCTCATTTGGCAACAAAATATTTTCTGTGACGAAGACGTGGCGCTCGTATATTTATAACCGAACTGTCAATGCAGAAAGCAGAAAAATATAAATCAAATCGCTCTGATGAACCCTATAACGATCAGAGATGTGACTTATCTAAGATGTAAGTATCTGAAATACAGATACAAAATACGTACTTCCATCTTACATCTAAAATATTTTTTTTAAATGCATTTTGTATCTTGTATTTAGATACCATTCGTTTGGTATCTTATATTTTGTAAATACTATGTTTTACTTTTAGCTATAATAAATAACCTATGCATTGCCTATGCAAATGCAAAGAGCCATCTATTGACATTCGATGAAACTTTAGTCTGGGGCCAATTTGATAGATGCCGAGAGTCACCATAATTCATAATAATAAACTTAAACTCCATAAAATTGTGTTTTCTTTCAAAAAGTATTTTATCTTTAAAAGTATTTAGAAGATACTTAGATTTAGAAGTATTTAGATAGATCTTGTATCTAGTATTTCAGATACCACTCCATAGGGTATCTTGTATTTGGTATCCGAAATACTTATTTTAATAGTATCTTGAATTTTGTATTCAGATACTTTATATAGGGTACACAATTCTCTGATAACGATGTGGTCACAGATAGTGCTGAAATCATTACTGTTATAGACTATTTGACGATTTGATGCGTGCTGCGGTTTATATTGCGTACCACTGATTGTGGTTGCTTGGACTTTAATAATAGTGATGTAAGGGTGATGTGCGAGTGAAACTGAGTGACTGCGTTTGTGAGGTTGTTTTTTTATAGTCAATAGGTCAAGATTCTGGTTTTTTATCGACTTTCGGATATTTATTTCGTCATATATCAAAACAGTATAGATAGGTACGCCAGCAAGCGTAATGTGATTTATTTGATAGAGATACGAATTCGTCGATGAAATTGCAAACTGGAATCTGTATTACCTACCTACCCTGCGAAATTTGTGATTTTTAATTCTCGAAGGAATCACCGAATCGAATACTTAAATAACTAGCTTAAAAGCTAAAAAAATACGCCTGCCCTGCCCAAAAAAGAGCTTATGCCAATAAATTATGTACTGTTGGAATGTGCTTATCAAGCCTTTCAATTTAACCATATTGTAAAATTCCAGTAAAAATATGTTTTCGTATTCAAAAATGGAGCCATACCGCCGACATATTGAATTTTTTCAAATAAACTATGTTACTCGGGGGATTATAACTGTTACGAGCTGAGGTTCGGATAAAATTAATGTATGCTAATTACACCAAAAATTAACACCTTTATTCGAAAAACCACAAAAATAAATTAATCCAACAAATAATGCTCAAACACTCTTTAACTTGACTGTACACTCTTATCAATTATCACTGAATACTCGCTTCGAATCACTTTGATCGTTTCGTTTCGTCAGTCAAATCAGTACTGTCCCAGGCAGTCGATGCGCGCTCTATTTATACCGCGACGTACGTTTCGAGAAGGTACTCGTAACTACTCGTATGTACTAACAGTAGTCGGTAGGTATTAGAACTTTCAAGGCCGGTGGTGCCTTTGATATCTCTCCAAGGTCTGGTTGAATCGTTCTACCATTCCATCAGATTGGGGGTGATAGGAAGTTGTTCTGGTTTTATGTGCACCCATTACTCGGCAGGTCTCCTGGAACACTTATGACTCAAAATTCCGCCCTTGATCGCTGTGAATTTCAAGGGGTACTACAAAATGACAGAAGACTTCGTGAATCCATTTATCTGCTACTGTAGTAGCTTCTTGGTTTGGAATGGCGAATACCTCCGGCCACTTAGTGAAGTAATCCATGACGACCATGAAATACTTGTTCCCTCTGTCACTCACAGGGAAAGGTCCCGCAATGTCAAGCGCTATTCGTTCCGATGGAGCCCCGACGTTATACAGCTTTAATGCTCCTCTGCTGCGTGTGTGGGGTCCTTTTACAGCTGCACAACTAGTGCATTTGCGGCACCGATTTTCCACATCATCTCGACAATTCTTTCTTCAATAGGTTCTTTTCACGCCCATGTGACCTCCTGAACATCCATCATGGTAGAGCTGCAGAACATCAGGTACCTTGGCTTTAGGGACAACCATTTGTAAATGACAGTTAGCATTTTCCCATTTGCGGCACAGTACCCCATCGTGGATAGCCAAACTGTCCCACTGTGCCCAGTAACTTTTTATTGCTGTGCTCATTCTCGCAACATCACTCCATTTAGGTTTAGGTGCACCGGTTTTAACCCACTCAAGAATTGGCCTGATGTCTGCATCCTCTTGTTGTGCAAGATGCAAGGCTTTCTTCCACTCATCGCTAAGGTCCGTTCTCAGCATTCTGACAGGTACCGCTTCTTTGGCCTCTTGCCTCACACAATGCTTGCAATTCTCTGGGCAAGGTCTCCTTGACAAGGCGTCCGCGTTACCGTGAGGTCTGCCACTGCGATGCTCAGTTTCGAAGTCAAACTCTTGCAGCTGTTCAATCCATCTTGCCACTTGTCCTTCAGGGTTCTTGAACTGGAGCAGCCATTTCAATGCAGCATGATCGGTTCGCAGATGAAATTTGCGTCCAAGCAGATATTTACTAAAATGCTGCAGTGTTTTTACCATAGCGAGTAACTCTCTTCTCGTGACGCAGTAGTTACGTTCCGGTTTGGGCAAGGATTTGCTGAAGTAAGCAATCACAACTTCCTGGTCTCCTTTTCGTTGAGACAACACACCGCCAATACCAGTATTACTCGCATCTGTATCTACGATGAATCCATTCTCGGTGTCAGGATAGCCCAGAATTGGTGTATCGCACAGTGTATCACGTTTGTGTATCACGTTTCTTTAAGTCTTGGAAAGCGGTGTCACAGCTCTCATCCCAACAGAAGGACCGCTTCTCCTCTGTGAGTTTGTGCAAAGGCTTAGCAACATCAGCGAAATTCTTCACAAACCGTCGGTAATAAGAGCACAAGCCCAGAAATGCTCTGACTTCTGTTTTGTCTTCCACTCCTTGACTGATCGATGATCTTCTCTGGGTCATTTTGCACCCCTTCTTGTGAAACCACGTGTCCCAAAAAGTTCACTTGCCGTCTGAAAAATGAGCATTTTTTCGGACTCAACTTCAGATTAGCAGCCCGAATGTTTGCCATCACACGTTCCAGGTTTCGAAGGTGGTCTTCAAACGTGCGCCCCACGATGATGATGTCATCCAAATAAACGAGACATGCGTCTCCAATCAACTCAGTGAGTACCAGCTCCATCAACCTTTCAAAAGTTGCAGGAGCATTGCACAATCCAAATGGCATTACATTAAATTGCCATAGACCCTTCCCCGTAGAAAACGCTGTTTTCTCTTTATCATTTGGGTCTATCTCCACTTGCCAGTAGCCATTCTTCAGGTCCAGCATTGTAAACCATTTCATCCCCGTCAGCGTATTCAGGGTGTCGTCGATCCTTGGTAGAGGATAACTGTCCTTCTTGGTGACATCGTTGAGCCAACGATAATCCACACAGAAACGTAAATTGCCATCCTTCTTTTTGACCAGCACCACAGGAGCGCACCACGAACTGGATGAAGGTTCTATTATGCCGTCCTTCACCATCCCGTCAATCATGGTTTCCACCTCCTTTTCTCTTGCAACTGGCAGCCTCCTTGGTCTTTGACGGATCGGTAACTCGTTCCCTGTGTTTATCTTGACAATAAAATCTTAAAAAATAATGTATCAACTAATAATAAATTAAAACGAATGAATGAATATGGTTTACGATGAGGAATAATTTTATTAAGACAAAGGAATTATAATAATTAAACAAATAATTAAAAATATAGTTCCAATTATTACATATTAATAATTAATTATTTTGCCGAACTAATCCCATCTTCCCAATGTCAGCATCATTTGAAGAGAAGATGTCCGTGTACCGAAGTAACATCTTCAAAGCTTTCGCAACTTCCTCTTTGGAAAGATCCTTTTGGCAATCTTCGAAAAGTTCCGACACATTAAATCCGCCATTATGTTTAACGCAACTGGATGATTCTTGGCACTGTCGCATCCAATCTACTTCCTCGCAGGTATCCACGTCCCTTTGCTAATGACATGTTCTTCATTAGTTGGGTTCAATACGCGCACTGCTGAAGTGTTGGTGGCCCTCACCAAAGTCTGTGCCACCAACCAAGGTTGATAATTTTCCGATTTTTTTAGTAGTACGCATCGATGTTTTTGCGTAGGATTACGTGGCAGATTCACTGGCACAATGGTTTCAGACCTGGGAGCAAGGACTATTTTCTTAAGGCACTAGATTTTTCCCGATGTTCCTCCTTCCATGAAGATTTCCTCGCTGCCGCATTTCAAAATTCCTTGCTTCACGTCGATCTCACAATAATGTTCTCTCATGAAATCCAAGCCAAGAATACAATCATCGACTATGTCGGCCACGATGACTTTATGTCGAAAAATCCTTTCACCGAGTTTCATCTCCACCTGCTTTTCGCCTTGGATGGGTATGTGCTGACCAGTAGCTGTTAGTAGTCTAATTGGCTTGCAGTTCCCGTAGAAGTCCCCAAGAACACTATTTCTAAGCATGGGCTGATCACGGTTCGAGAAGCACCCGTGTCTAAAGTCAGTTTACATGGTATCCCGTTGACTTCACCCTTGATGATCAGGCTGTTCCCGTCGTGAGCTTGCGAGATTGAAATTCTGGGGGCTTTCTCAATAATAGCCAGCACCCGCCCCACGGTCCTGGCGTTTACTCGTTTCCCTGGGTCTGTTCAGTGGCGTTGCTGACCACCCGCACTTGCTGAGGCCGATCTTCCCTGCCAACAACTCGTCTCGGGCAGTTGAATCTCGGGTGGCCCTTCTCGCCACACTCGTAGCATCTGGGACTATACTTAGGGCGAGTGTCACGGGGAGGAGATGCCACAACTTCCCTGATGAGTGCAGTCATGGCTTGCGCTTTACTCCATCCGTTCGTCTTGACAACGGCCTCTAACTGGATTTTATAGGCCGACCACGAAGAGCTTCCATCAAACGGTGGCACTTTGAAACCTCGCGCCGAAGACGCAGTAACAACAGGAGCTGAAATTCCGCTTCCAGATTTCAGTATCCCCAAAGCTTTCTTCATGTCTACAATCTGGGCTTCAGTTTCAGAGATACGGCTTTCAGTTCCAGAGATGCGGCTTTCAGTTTCGGAGAAGCGTTTTTCATGAAGATGTACCTGCTCTTTTACATCTTTGAGTTCCTGACCAAAAGTTGCATGCAGGTCTTTTATGAGGAGAGTCTGTTCTTCCTGTCGGCGAGCCTGTTCTTCCTGTCAGCGAGTCTGCTCCTCTTTGTCACGAAGCAACTGATCCTCTAGCCGACGAGCTTGCTCCTCCTGTCTGCGAGTCTGCTCCTCTCTGTCGCACTGCAACTGCTCTTCAAGTCGTCAGGCTTGCTCCTTCTGTTTGCGAGCCTGCTCCTGGAGCAATGGCATTAACCCCGAAAGGTCAAATGAAGACGGGGCTACAGGAGACGGAAAATCTGCAGAAGGACCGGTGGATGGTCCGGCGGCCGCAGCGGCGTCCAATTCCGTGGTTGGTTGATTCTCACCACCACCAGGCGCTCGTAATGGCGAACCAAACCGTCTTTCGTCCACCTCCCTCTCTCGTTGGCTTCTCGTTCTCATGCGGTCTGTCTCCTGCTTTGGTGTAGCCGGCATTATTTTATCCTCGCTTCTGACACCAAATTGTTATGAGCTGGGGTTCGGATAAAATTAATGTATGCTAATTACACCAAAAATTAACACCTTTATTCGAAAAACCACAAAAAGAAATTAATCCAACAAATAATGCTCAAACACTCTTTAACTTAACTGTACACTCTTATCAATTATCACTGAATACTCGCTTCGAATCACTTTGATCGTTTCGTTTCGTCAGCAAAATCAGTACTGTCCCAGGCAGTCGATGCGCGCTCTATTTATACCGCGACGTACGTTTCAAGAAGGTACTCGTAACTACTCGTATTTACTAACAGTAGTCGGTAGGTATTAGAACTTCCAAGACCGGCGGCGCCTTTGAGTTGCCGCGCCGCGCCGCGCCTTTAGGTACTTAAGGCCGGCGGCACCTTTGATGTCGCCGCACCCGTAGGTATATACCTACCGCGCGCTCTGGAAACTTCTGTAGGTACCTACGCTCTACTAGTGTGTTCCAGAATGTTCCTTTAAATGTAGGTATTGCGTCATTTTAGTACCTACTGTTTTTCTAAGAACCGACCAGCGTAACATAACGATACCCCATACGTCTATATCTGTTCAAGCATTTAAATGTTATGGTGAAATAAAGAAACTCACATACATACATACATACATACAAACATACATGAAACCTAAAAACATTACACTCCTTTTTCAGGGCAGTCGTGTAAAAACACTATGAAGCAAGAGGATGGAAAAAACAGAGCGCGCGTTCGCGTCGACATAATGAATCCCTTTTTCCATCACGCAAATACAGCGATGGCAATTAGATTTTAAAAAGTTTTATGACATTTCCCACAATGGCGTCCTTGCAAATAATGTTATGTGTTTTGTTGTTCAACAGTCGGACAGTGCGATCTCGACACCGTATGCTAATGAGGACGCAGCTCTACGAAACAAGATTGTCGGCTTTATAAAAAAACAGGCGAATCCACTTTCATTTTTATTCGGAGTTCCGGCGGGCGCCGCTATTGTTGTTGGTGCCACCACAAAGGGAGTGCATTCTATTTTATTTCCCAACGCGGGCTGCGATTTGGAGAAAGCATTATGTAAACGGAGTTGACAGAACGATGGTAGCCTAACGGTTCAATAGTGCAACTTAGAATCCAACGATACCGGGTTCGGTCCTAAGCTCCGCGCCAATGACTTTTCTAATTTATGTGCGGTTATTTATCGCTCCGTGCTTATTCCGTGCCCTCCGAGGGCACATTAAGCTATCAGTCCCGGCTGTTATTGATAAATAACAGTCGTTTAGCCATGTCAGGGGCCCTTGGACGTTACCATCAGAGGCTGGCACTGCCTTATACGACTAACAAACAAAAAAGTTATGTGTGGTTTTCCATCGCTCCGTACGCTTCAGAGGGCACGTTATGCTGTCGGTCCCAGCTGTTAGCAGTTGTTAATCCATGTCAGAGGCAGTCTGGGGGCCTGACAAACTCTGACACCAGAAGCCTAGCTCATACGACAAACAACAAAGTACGGGTGAGTGCAGACTTCCCACATGGACTCGGCCGTGAGATCTTGTATCAATCAGCTACGCCGAAAGGAGGTTATTGGTTACGTTTATTGATGTATGTACATAATTATGCTAATGTGTGCCCGTTAAATTGTTATCGTTTAGAGATTCACAGACGCTAGAAGATAGCAATGGAAACATCAGACACTTTCAGCCTTAAAATATAAGTTTTAGACATGGCGGTTAAAGCAAAGTTGTGTAGTAGCACAGAATATATAATAGTTAGTAGGTACCCAGCCTAACTTACGTTTTCAATAATAACATTGAAGTTCTAACATTTTGGTTCTAACATAAATAAAATGTGGTTTTGATAGCCTCGTTCTGATATTAAACATTATTATTTCTATGTTTTCAGTTTATATATTTTTTTATTACGTTGTATGACGAGACAGGCCGGTCGCCCGCCTGATGGTAAGCGTCACGCCTGTCGATAACAGTTGCAGTGCCACCCAGAACTTTGGTTGCAGTCTTGCGCGTCAAACCGAAACACAGAAATGTTTACACACTACTGCTTGGCGGTGGAATATAATTTATGAAGATAGTTTTTCAAATATCTTTAATACAAAACCGGACAAGTGCGAGTAGAAATCGCGTGGAGACGATTCATATATTATCCTACAATATTGAAAGATTTACCGTGTTATTTTAAGACCATAATATACTTCTTATAGTTTTTAAAAAAACCTTTTAAGGAAAACCTATAAGAAGTCTATGGTAAACAACTATTTTCTATATTTTTTTTAAAAAAAGTTCAAATTTTAGACTCATTGTTTCGGTGAGTTTTCAACTATTTCCTTAAATTACTTTAAAACAGTTCAAATTGTAAGAAAACATTGTAAGAAAACAATATTTGAGACTCTCACAACAACACTCTCCCTTTCATTTGATATGTCACACGACACAGTTTGCAAAAAGCTTTTTTTAATTTTCGTACTTGTCTACAAAAGTGAAAAAAATAAGAAAACGTTACACATCCGTGTTTGGGTCACAGAAAGTGATCTGTGTACCAAATTTCAACTTAATCAGTGTAGTAGATTCGGAAAAAAATAGCTTTGACAGACGGACAGACAGATAGTCACACGCGTGATCCTATAAGGGACCCATTTTTTCATTCTGACGTACGGTACCATAAAAAACTAACGAACTAATAAATGCATTTATATGGGACCACTATGGACGTCTACCCTTTCAAATAAAAAATAATCATCCAAATCGGTCCAGGAGTCCCAGATATATGAGAGAACAAACAAAAAAAGAACACGCCTAATGACGCCTAACGCCTAAGACTGTAATTGAAACAGTGTTTATTCCAAATAAATACAGTGACAAGAAAACGAATGGCTTCCAGGGAAGTTTGCGAGTCTGCTTGATAAATTACTTGAAATGCATTAATTTCGCTCTCGTGTGTCGGAATGGCGTCGACAGAGCGATTCCTGTATTGAAAATTGAATTCCTCGACCAAATTTTTCACAATGGTTTTCACGTCTCGATACGTCCGTCCATCACGGTGTAAATTTTTATGAAGCGACCTCGTACTATTATTTATTCTGTAGCTATAATCATCATCATCGTCATCATCATGATCATTGTCATCAGCCTATAACTTCTGGTCGTATGTCTCTAATGCATGCCTCCGAGCTCGGTCTTCCTCACCAATAGATTCCGCAAGCCGCTTTTCAAAACTTTACAAAACTATGAGCCCGCAATAAATCGTCAGGCAGAAAGGATTAATGGGTTCTTAAATACTTTTTGCTATATGTAGGTATTTTAGAATAGGTAAAAAATTACAAACAGATACCAATTAAGTTACATTAGGTATTGAAAAACTCTCCAAAAGCTTTCATAATTTTGTAATACCTAGGTGATAAGAATGGTCAAGCCGTTACAAGAAGTATTTCTTCCTACACTTCTACACTAATATTATACTAAGAGGAAAGATTTGATAGTTTGTAATGGATAAACTCAAAATATACTGAACTGATTGAAGATATGCTTTCACCTATAGAAAGCTACATTATCAGCGAGTAACATGGGCTGTATTTTATTTTTACGACATAAGGATTCTAACATAAATACAAACAAACATACATGAACCCTGAAAACAACACTATTTTTGGGCAGTCGTGTATAAAGTGATGATTATTATTTATTAACGACTAGTAGTGTGTCGTGGTTTATCGCGACACGCCTGAAGCATATCGGTTTCATACATTTAGTATGGTTAGAAGAGACACATTATCCACACTTGCTTTGGTGTATTTTTTTCAACCCCTCTATATGGGTATCAAATAAAAGGGCTTAACTAGTAGAATACAGTACACTATGAAAATTCAAAATCCAAGATGGCCGCCATAACAAAATGCAGGATTACTGTTTTTTTATTTTGAATCCCCTCAATATGGGTATCAAACGAAAGGGCTTGACAAGTAGAACATAGTACACTTTAGAAATAACTAAACAAAAAACAAAAAACTTAACAATAAAATAAGCTAAAAAATAAAATTAAATCGTGGGGCGTAGCGTAACCTGAGTAATAGAAATTCGACTAGCTCCATTTTTTTATTTTTTTTTAGCTTTTAGTGCATTATCTTGTTTACAAAAAAAAACCTTTTTTTAACTTATTTTATTGTTCAAAGTAGTCAATCAAAACATGGGTAGAATCGTGTACAAATAAAGAAATTGCCTTAGCTACCCATGCAAAGCCGGGGCGAGTCACTAGTATCTATTAAAATTTTACGCACTATCAAATACATAACATAATCATAATGTTATTATTGTGATACTACATATTTAATTAGGCCCGAAGATTAATGCGTTTGCAGTGTCAACTTTAAATGAAAGTTTGAACCTTAATAGTATATGATATAACAATATCCGTGTTTGTTTGTATACGATTATAGTCAGCCAGTGCACTGTACGTCAGTGTTGGAGCTTTAAGCAAAACGATTATATCGACTGCCGTCTGCCGCATATTGATAGGCAAGTCTTATTACACGACTACGGCGAAGCAAGGGAAGGGTAATGTGTTTAACCGTCTATGTAGGATGTTCCACATAGCTTCGCCTCTATTGGCACAGACTAAATACATAATAGTACCTATTGGCACAGAATAAATAATAGTACATGTACGGAAGGATGACTGATTAAAGTCATTTAAATACATAGCAACTCTCGCTACAACGCAATAAAGTGCAATTTAACGCGCACAGCGCTGCGATCTTTCAATGATAAGGCGCTCACCCATTGCTTGCACGCTAGACTGTACCGTATCACAACGCGCGACAGCTTCCATTGCTCTAACCGTTTCAGAATCGCTCTGTCACTTTTACGCTCGGCACTCGGCAGGGTTGTATCAAGATATAACTAGGTAGGCACTAGTAATTATTCTGTGATATGATATGACTTAGATATTGTAACAGAATAAACAATTATTACGGAATAATGGTATTTTTTTTACTTATTATTATAAATGTTGATAGTTCTATTAACTACATATTATAAAGACATTTTTATCAGAATAGACCTAATACCTCATTATTTAATTATAACTTAGTAGGTATTGCACTTTGATGAATAAAAGGTGCCTGTCTGAATTCCATGCTTAATAATGAATAAAAAAGAAATGGCTACCTACGTAATAAAATGTCAGTATGTAGGTATTTTACGAGACTTGTCAGACCGAATGCTATGCAGTACATAGGTACTAGGTTTCTTCTTGGTACTCATAATTAAGAAAAGAATAAAATTTTACAAAAACTACGTAACTTTACTGTACTTTATCGTAAGCACACGGCGCGCGACTCATCGAGCGCACGCTTGTGTGGATATAATATTTGTACTTGTTGCGGAGTGCGACTGGCCTGCTATTGATCCGATTTTGATAAGCGAGCTGTAAATTGATTCGACTTCAGGTATGAAGTGTCATAGGCTGATTTTTTACCGGACTACGGTGAAGCAATGGAATGGTTATGTGTTCAAACTAAAAGCTTGGTGCGATATTGGCAAGCGAGGTATCAATCTATTTCATATTCATCGCAAGAGTGTCATATGCTATTTTTTATCCGACCGTAGTCGGGTTTTAGTTTTTGATGTTCTCTTTTTTGAGCAAAATGATTCGTGAACCAATTGAACTTATCTCTTGTTTGTTTGTCATATGAGATAATGCTGGCCTCTGTTGTCAAAGTTTGTCAAACCACCCAAGGGCCTCTGAAATGGCTTAACTACTGCTATCAATGAGTAACACGGGGATCGACAGTTTAACATCCCTGAGCGATGGAAATCCACCAATAAAGTTTTAGTTTGCGTCTTGGTGATTGATTACTGTTAGCTTTCTATTGTACTGAATAAATAAATAACGTATCAGGCCAAGCCGAGGATGGAACCCAGTATCGTTAGATTCTAACACGCACTAAAACTAACTTTTTGACCAAGCAAAAATCTCTACACCAACTGGGCGTTAGGATATTTGTTGAATGGTCGTTGTCTGTTTGTTTTTTTTTGGGAAGTTTTAACGCGATAACGGCTATATGGATTTTGATAAAATTTGGAATGCAGATAGCTATATACTCTGGAATAAAATATTGGATACTTTTTATCCCGGAAAATGGTAAGTTTCCACGGGAAAACTGAAAGTAAAGGTTGCCATGGAAACGAAATTACAAGTCTGTCAAAAAACTTCAAGAACTGTTAGCGTTCTACTTTTGCATTGGTTTTTAATATCCTAGAAGAACATAGGATTCTTTTTTCGCGATAAACTGTAGTCCGCGCGAAGTCGCGGGCGGGAAAACTAGTAATAAATAAAGATGACGTGCAAAGTCGGGCAGATTAATATGCAGCCTGACTTGAAAGCATGGCATGAATTTAAAGCGCATTTTTAAGACCGATAAAACTAATTGTTTTATTCAGCAAGAGACTTGTCATTCCAATCAACCGGAACGTGTACAAACAGCGTGAGCTCAGGCACTGACTGGCCAGACGCGGTGTGGCGCCAGCGCAGCCTTGGAGAAAGTGTTCGCAGTGAAACCGCAGATCTGCTGCCCTGGCTGATCTCCCTGCGATATTACCCGGCTGATGTAACGGAAATATCTCCTTGTACGACACCCGAGCGGCCGGCGGCGGCGGCCGGTCGGTCGCTGATCACGAATATTAGTTGCGAGTGGCTGTATTTGACAAGTTTTCATAATTCGTAGGGCAATGAAATTAGAAAACTATTTCGAGATATTGTGACGCTGATCATTATTCTTATTTTTCCAAAATGTTTGTGCAGTAACTACAAATAACTCTCAACCAAGCAGAGTTCGGTGATATAATAAAATACAGTTGCCTGTAAAGAAAAAACAAATACTACGCTAGAGCCTGACTTTGACAGATATATGTAAATGTTTTTTTTTCGAATGTGGCTTCGGTAATCTTGTTCATACTACCGAACTCTGGCAGTTACGTTCTTTTAGAATACGCTACTTTTTAATAATTAATATCTCGGAAAATATAGCATAGATTGGTAAAATAAAAAATACGTATATCTTATTTTACAATATTCATCCAGAGAAAAAATTAAAATAGTAATTGGAAGTTTTGATGTAAGCGCTGGTGTAGAATTTTACTACTGAATGTAAAATAACGACATAATGAGGCAAAGTGCCCGTTTATAGTAACTTTTTATTGGGTCTAGGCATGTAGGTATAAACGGTACATGATAATGCATACATGAAAATACTTTCGTTTGAGGTTGTCCCTTTTGAGTACGTACGAAATTTAGAATGACGTTATTGTGAAAGTCTATTACTTAATCTTTTTTTCATGGAATCATTCATTTTTGTCTTTTTTCGCTTACATCCTCAAAGGGTCGTTTCTGCAATTGGTCAAAATTGCGAATGGTACTGTTGGTCGAATGGTCAAAACTGCAAAAGTTTATTCCTGCGAAGGGTTGTTTCCTCGAATATTCTAATAAAAGGATTGGACCGAAACAGATATACTTCAACCATAAATTGACATAAACTTCTTGTCGTTACATGATATCCAGTCGATGCATTCTAGGTCAAAGTTAAAATCCGGCCAATACCGACCAAGATTTGTGAAGTAAAAATCTAGACTTTCATAGAGCCGTTATTAAAATTTCATAAAGTTTCCGCAATATACGGGTTTCTTCTTACGTAAGAGCGGGCCGCATAATAATAAGCTTCACCGCGGTAAATCTCCATTCTTCTTTGAGATTTCCCACGAACGGATTATAGTAATCTACGCAGCTATAGCGATTACTTCCTTTTTGTAACACTTGAGATGTTGAGAAAACAACAGCTAGTGATACTTAAAATTTGTCTTTGGTTTTAATGTTTGGAGCAATATGGTGTAGGTGGGAAGCCAAGGCAAAAGTATAGGTCTATTGAAATTGTATGAGTGACGAAAACTGCGCTTTCATTTTAGTTTAGATTTAAAACATCATATTTAGTATTGACCCTAGAAGGGATCAATTATATTTAGGCTTATTTTTAAGGGTTGTTTTTGTATGTGCAGGTGGTAGAGGTTGTGGCGGTGGCGAGTGGCGGCTGAGGGCGGCGGTGGCGGTGGCGAGATGAGCGTGTCGGCGGGGCCCCCGCTGCTCGCGCCGTCGCCGCCGCTGTCCGCCGCCGAGGCGCTCTCCTCGCTGCTGTGGCAGCCGTACGAGTGCCGCTCGCCGCCCCTCGCGCGCTCGCGTACCGATGGCTGCCTCCGCGGGGGGGCCGCCCCGGCCGGCGCGCCCGCGCCCCAGTCGCCGAACGGCGGTCGTCATGCGCGCGCGTCGTACTGCGCCCCTACACTGTGCGACGAGATGCGGCTGCCTGTGCCGGCGCCGGCCCCGCTGCGCAAGTCGGACTCGGTCTCGGTGCGCGTCCCCGGCGAGCCGAGCCGACAGAACGTGTCCAGTGTGAACGTGAACATAGTGCAGGTGCAGGATGCACCGCAACCGCAGAGTTGCAATGTGAACAGTGGTGTGCAGACGGAGCGCGAGCGCAGCGTCGCTAGCGCGGAGTGCCAGACGGAGGAGCCGGCGCGGCGCCGGCGGGTGCGCCGAGCGCGCCCGCCCGAGCCCGAGCCCTGCCCGCCGCCGCCCTACAGCACGCTACCGCCGCCGCACCTCGTGGCGCCGCTGCCGCTGCCGCTGCCGGTGGCGGTTCACCCGCCGCCGCCCGCGCCCATCATCGCGCCGCATCCACAGCAACATCGCTTCCCCTTCCAGCCGATTCCACTCAGGTTCGATAGCTTTCTTCTTATCAACTCTCCCTTAAAGCACATCTGCTTCATGACACAGAAGCGATTCACTTGACATAGGTACAAAACTATTCAAAACGTTTGACCTCCTTTACTTAAGATTTCAATAGATATGTCTTGTCACATGCAGCAAGTCAACACTTGAATAAATTAAGCAAAATAACCTACTTATGGCGAACATTATTCATAATACTGCCTTGAATTTCATTACAATGTGCAACGATATCTCGTAGCGAGGCGCGGTCTTCGTGAGATTTCGTAGCGGGGCATGCGTTGATGTATTTTGTACGTGCTCTAATCCGCCATTAAAATAAATTGGACGACAAGATTAACTACTCAGATGCAGTTATAGTTCAACCAATTTATCAAGCAATCCCTTCAAAACAGATGGGGATTAACTCCCTGTACCCTGTGTTTGTCATTGATCTCGAGGATATAATTTGAAATATTTTTTTTGAACTTCAGAGGTATAAACTTGTAGTAACATTAAGTAGCAAACAGAAAGTTAGGTAGGTAGTACAAGTAGACAGAGGCTGTGAAAAGTGGAGCGAATCCGAGTCGCAACGAGCACTACTCGCTTTGGGAACGAAAGCTGCCGAACGGTCGCCTACTTTTACATCGATAATGCCCAAAACAATTTGTAAAACTATTCACTGACATGACCTAACGTCGCTTTTCTTTTTTTCTTGAAGCCCGTAATATATTTTAACAAAGCTGACGTTATGTAAAACGTTTGCATATTCACATTTGCATGATATACATTTACATATTAAAACAAAGCCACAGAATAAATAATAGTACACACGCGTCAGAAATGTCAACGATGTCATGTTAACTTCGAAAGAGAATTTTACAAACGCAGCTATTAATCATTTTTGTAATTGTTTTAATATCTAGTCATTATTAAACCAACTGTTATTTGAAATTTCAAAGCATTAGTGGCATAAGCACAGAATAAATATATATAAGTCTAATTTTTAGATTGTTTACGCAACATCCAAGTACGATTATTTTTATAGCCATCAGCAGTGTAACTCCACAAGTTTCTTTTTTATTTAGCTTTCTATTTAATTGAATAATATGACAATTAAAATAGTAGGGGAAGGAAGGTGGCGAATGATCCGAAGGCTATGCGTATGAAGGAATAAACACATTTTTACGTATGTAATCCGAATTTAATTTAAGTACTTTACATATTGGTTAATCAAGTCAAACATATTTACTGTAGAAATCAACAATATTATATATTTATTCGCAGTCTTCGAATATAAAAACATTAATTCTGGTCCAGTAATGCATTACTGGACCAGAATTAATGTTTTTCCCTCATAAACCCATCTTAAAATCAACATCAGCCTATATCAGTCCACTGCTGGACGTAGGCCTCTCCTAATGCACGCCACTGAGCTCGGTCTTCAGTTCTCCTCGACCATTTTCTTCCAGCCTCTTTTCGCAGGTTGTCACTCCACCTGGGCACAGGGTGCCCTACACTACTGTCAGCACTACGTACGTGCGTTTTGTTCATCTTAAGATACTTAGACCATATACTGGAACTACTCATTAATCTGTGGACCTAGAACAGCAAGTACTTATATTTCTAGCTAGTACTATATATATATATTTATATCAAATTTAATTCTTCCACGTGAACTCATGAAAACTAAATTACTAACACCGAATATAATTTTCTTTGAAAAACATAAACAAAGGAAACAACAAGAAACAATTAACATTATTTGAAGATATATAAGTATTACGACTGTCAATCTGAATTATTTCGTCGAACATTTCGACTGTGTTCTGACGTTGAAATAAAGACCGATGATAAATAAATATGTCCCTAAATAATTATACATGCTCACGTTGGTTTATAAAGCAATACGACATTGGTTAAGAGAACCAAAACATAAATGGAGAAATGAAACAGATTACAAACAAACTGAAACTGAACTGTACCAGAACATCCTTGAATCTTTGAGTGGTCGTTATTTCCCGTAGCTCCGATAGGCAGCGCGGTAACAAAAGCAACCAGCGCAAAAAGTCTGCGGACAACCACCTTCCTACCAGTTAGCAAAAAAAGTTTACACATCTGTATCACGCAATAGTTTTTATTTCAGTTTGTAATTGTTTTGGTCATGCCACGTTTAGTAATAGTCGCTAACTAGTGCGGCCTCGTTATGTAAACTGATTGTTTACACATCCACTCGCAAGGTCGTTGGGGCTTATGCAGGTAATTCAATTAGAAAAATTAAATTCTAGCCTATTTAGGAAGTTTTTTGTTTCGAATCATCACTATAGGTTTTTGCTCAAATGAGCGAAAACATGATGATGATGATGATGTTCACGTGGAAGTTGAGAAGGAAATCTTGATAATTAGTTGCGCCTTACGGAAACTCATAATGTTTTAATGTATCCTTGTTTTGTTATATCTCCGAATGATCACCATCTCGCAAGATGGGAAGCGATGTACCTAGCTGAGAATGGAGTTAAACAATTCATGTTATATTATTCTTGTTTTGTAGCAGGGTTGATTGATTGAAATCATTTGTTTTTTTTATTAAAAATCAGTAAATTAAATCCAATTTGTTCTTTTTCCGTAAAAGTTCATCGATTAATTGAAAATCATATTGTTATGAGACTAAAAATTAAAAATGCTATATACAAACAAACAGACAACGTTCCACTTTTATTTATATTGGTATGGTTGTATTTTAGTTTTTTTACAAAATTCGTTTCCCCAAAGATTCTGCAAAAATATTTTTTTAGAAAGGGTTTTATGGTTATATACTTACATATGTACTTACATCTTTCTTATTTATTTTTAATTCATGTATATTTTTTCCCTTAATTATGGTGCAATAAAGTGTTTATAATTATTATCTATTAATAAGCATTTTTAATTTCTAGTTCAAAACCCTGCTGGCGAACAAAAATGAGCACATTTGCCGTTCGGTTTGGACATTAATTTGTGGGCAAAATCAGCGTTCTTAAAGTGTTCGATCACCGTTCGTTTGCATGTTTAGATCACATAAGTACTATTATTTATGTTGTGATGATAGTTAAATTTGACATAGGAAAAGCGATTTCATTCTGTAGGGAATAAAGCAGATAAGTCAAAACTACTGTATAGGGTAAAAAACACGAAAAACTTAATAAAAATCAAAGAAATCATGTGTTTTTTTTGTTTTTATTAAATAAATGAAAAAATCTGTCGTGAACTAAAAAAACATTTTTTTCAATCCTGTTTTGTAGCTTATTTTGAGTCCCATAGTCCAGACTTTTTATTTATTATTACGTGAATGTGTATATTGAGGACTTCTTAATATTACACATTCTCATAAGTATAACATGAAAAACTATACTTTTAAACTTCTTTATTGTCACCAAAAATAAACAGAAATAAACATTGGAGAATACTTAAATCTAACACGGGCTAAAGTGCTGAAGAGATCTTAGTATAAAGTCTCATGATCTTCATTTTCCGTTTAAACCTCTGTTGTGTATTTACATGCATCTTTGTCTACGTATGTTCAATCGTGAACAGCAAGCGAGCGAAGTAGTCGCTTGTGTTCCAAACGGAACAGGTTTGCCGCGACCACATGGAGAAATGTGGCGGACTCTAGTGTAGCTGCATTGACTTACTTATTCATTTGCGAAGAGCTATGTGGCTATCTATTTGAAAGGAAAATTACAACGCATATGGGCTTTTTAACTTTACGTTTATCATTTCAATTAAAATGTTGTACCACTTTCTGCTGCTCATAAACGTTATTTAATCCTAATCAATAATTTTAGATGTGTAATATCTTTCCTCTCACTTTCCTAAAACAAGAATATTACAATTTTAAAAATTGTCTTTGTTTGTTCGTTTGTTTGTCTATATGTTTGTTCGCGCAACACGTAAAAACTACTTGACCGATGACTTGAATGCGGGTTTCATTGTTGTATAGCTTAGGGTTTGACTTAAAAACTGGGGTACTTGGTATCTTAATCCGAGGATTAGATGCCGAGCAATCGATAAAAAAATATTTGATGGCTGAACGAATTTTGAAGAAATGTAGTATATTGTACTTTAAAGTTACTTTTGGTCCTGGAATAACACGTATGGGCTAAATTTAAATGAAATGACCACGCGGGCCAAGCGGCGGACATGTTATTATAAACAGATTACTTAAAAAATTACGAGACAGTTTACACCAATTACACAGTTCTTAAAGTAAAGATTAGTTATTAATCAGATACCTATCTTTTGTACCCAATTAGTCACAAAAGAAACGAAGGCTTTCTCCGTCGCGATATCTATCTAATAGGTCCTACCTAATGGCTTCATAACTTAAGATCGTTAGAAAACCACATAACATATCTAAATAATTGTATAATCAGTACTTCATTACCTCATTATGAGATTTAATAGGATATATCTACAGAATGTCGAAGGGTCTGTTTGTGCCGCGCACGGTCCGTGTACCCCCAACGTAGTGATAGTCAGGTATTAATATGTATTTAGTACTAGCTGATGCTTGTGGCTTCGCACAGCGTGGTCATTTCTCTAGGTCAAAAGTTATGTGCTATACCAGGGCCTAAAATACCAATATACCAACATTGATCAAAATTTGTTCAGCTGTCATAAATATTTTTATCGTTTGCTCGGCTTCTACTTATCAGATTGATAAGTCAAACCCTAAGCTATCCAACAGTGAAAACCGCATCGCAATCGGTTCAGTAGTTTTAACATGATGCGCTAACAAACATACAGACCAACTAAAAAACAAACAGACACACAATTTTTTAAATTATTGTTCTCTTGTTCAGTAGCTTATTTTAACCGAGTACGCCTAGTATGTTAAGTAACCTAGACTTTTTTTTAATTTTCTTTGTTGTGCAGTCTTTTTCGTTCCTTTTGCTTTATTATTAGTATAGACAAAAAGCCACGGTGTCACATTTAGAAAAAATAACTAAGCGCAATTACACCTCTTTGAATTAGTTTCAAAAGGACTCCTAACATTTTACCTCCCAACACACCCCCGGGCGGTGTTCTCGAATTTACTTTTACTTATTTTGCCTACACTGCACAACTCGCATCTGTTGACAGATGTTAATTGACAGTATCCCGCGAGCAACAGGCAGTTGTCAACATTCAGTATTGCCACTGGAGTGTGTCATTTTTGCAGGACAGTCGAAGTTGTTTTAACCACGGGTTAACTCTTGTTTTATTTAAAGTATTGTTTCATCAAAGTTGTCATGTCTCTGCGACAAAAGAGTATTGACGTCGTATGTAATGAAATAATCTATGCTTAGGCATATATTTTTTTATTATTTGGCTCCTCACGTTGAGTTCATTTAGGCAGTGTCAAGTTAAGTTGTATTTTTAACAAATACCTAGTGAAATTGTCGATTCCCAGTCAGTAAGGTACTCAAAAGTCTAGTCTTGACTAGACTTAGACTACGTGACTTGTCACGATTCAGGAAAGTGGTGGATCTTTACTGAAACATCCTCGCGAGATCCGGAGAGAACAAAAAATAGCACGTTTTTACGCGTTTGTATTATTTGATGGTTTAATAATCCACCAATATTACACGTTAATACTCGAAGAGATCAAGGTTGAGAACAATAAGTAAAGCAAAACACCCGTCCCGATTTTGTTTACCGCCGAATGCCCTTACGTATACTTATAATGTAAAAGGGAATTGCCCCACGGAGTAACTAAGTTCAAAAACTAAAACCCGACTACGGTCGGGTAAGTAAAGAATATGAGTATAGAGCACCGACTTCTAATATATAGTAGTATAAAGTGCTATACCTGAAGATGAAGACACCTCTCTTGTCAAAATCGAATCAATAGGGCGTCGCTATGGTGGAACATCCACATACCCACATACATAGATACTCCCATACGTACATGCACAGACTGTAAAACTCATTACCCTTCCCTTGCTTTGCTGTAGTCGGGTAAAAAATAGCCTATGTCATTCTATACCTGAATCGATTGACACCTCGCTTGACAAAATCGAACCAATAGTGGCGACACTATGGTGGAACATCCACATACCCACATACATAGATTCATAGATACATACATACATACATACATAGACTGTTAAACTCATTACTCTACCTTTGCTTTGCTGTAATCGGGTAAAAAGAATCCGTAACCACATTACCTAAGATAGACTACAGTGATATTATTATTCATGCCCATAGGTAGGACACCTACAATTAAGGTATCGATGTCACAAGCGAAAATCGCTTATACGCATGTGTGGTAAACAGCGCGCCCTCCAAACGTGGTTTGTCGGTCAATACCGCGCGTTTGCGAAACCAAGCCGCGTGCGCGCGTCGCTGTGAGAATTGTGTTGCGCGGGCGCATCCGTAACGCGCGGAGCTTACTGGAACAGAGAAAAAAGTAATATGTAGGCTTTAGAAGAAATAAGGTACTGTGGCTTTGTAGAGCCAACTATGAAAATATGATTGTTCTTATGATCTGAATAACTAGCTGCGATCAAGAACTGCCTGGACATTAATACGAGTACCTCAATGTGCCTTGAAGATTTTGTACCCCTACCTACATATTATCTTCATTTGGTACTAGCTTTCCCGCCTGCGATTTCGTCAGCGCTGACTATTGTTTATCGCGAAAAAAGCATCCTATGTTCTTCTAGGATATAAAAAACCAATGCAAAAGTGGTACCTATAGCACCAATGACCGCCGGTTTGTCTAGTGGCTAGTAACACTAGGAACGAAATCAAACAGTCGCGGGTTCGAATCCTGCAAGGTGCAATCATTTGTGTTGAGCAGAAATGTTTGTTTCCGAGTCATGGATGTTGATATTCGGATTTATGTATCCGTTATTTACTGCCCATATTACAGTGTATCCTAGTTTGGGGCAAGTGTGGAAAAGTCCCGAAAAAATTTATTAAAAAAAAAGTTCTTGATGTTTTTTGACAGACTTATATATTTCGTTTCTATGGCAACCGTTCCTTACAGCGAGTTATCAACATTTTCTCAGTATTTCCGTGACAAACTTTCAATTTTGCTGGAAAAAAACCCTATGTTTTATTCCAGGGTATAAGCTACCTCCATTCCAAATTTCATCAAAACCCGTCCAACTGTTATCGCGTGAAAGTTCCCCAAACAAACAGACAACGTTTCACTTTTATATATTGGTATACAGAATAAATAATAGTAGTACGATAATAGATAGCTAGTCATTGATTTTGGAAACACCTCTATTCAATTAATCTACCCTGGCCTTCAAAACAGTACCACACTTTTAAAACTTATCTGATTGAAAATCACATCGCAATCGGTCCAGTAGTTTTATTCAAAACTTAGTACCAGACTTAAAATTAACAGATTTGTTTTTTTTTTTCGTGAAATTGCTTGGCTCCTACACATCGGATTGAGATATCAAGTACACCAGTTTTTATATCAAAACCTAAGCTATCCAACAGTGAAAATCACATCGCAATCGGTCCAGTAGTTTTATTCAAAACTTAGTACCAGACTTATATATATAATAGATTTTGTTTTTTTTATGAAATTGCTTGGCTCCTACTAATCGGATTGAGATACCAAGTAAACCAACCAGTTTTTAAGTCAAAACCTAACAGTGAAAATCACATAGCAATCGGTCCAGTAGTTTTAACGTGATGCGCGAATAGACAGACGTACTAAGTTTTAAAGACCCGTGTATGTTACTCTGTTCATTTTGTTTGCGAGTTGCAACAACACTTTCTAACCGGAAACCGGAACCGGAAGCTTGGTATTCGGCACTATCTGATATGCCTGATACTGAATATTTGCCGGATATCTGTTACATCCCTAATATTTACTATGAAGATAAGATAATATAACATTTTAAAATAGTACCTTTGTACTATTTTAAAATGTTAATAACTACAGAAATTGATTACAATGTTTTCAGCGACTGCCGTATCCGCCCCTTATATAAGCACAATTAGCTAATTCCAATTACCTACAATGTGAATTCAGTAAAAAGTTGCGTTCTTAATTATGAGTCAATAAATTTCGATCAAAAGCATCTAATGACGTCCGCCAGTAATAAATCCACTTAAACAAATATCCTTCTACTATTCGAAGTAGAGCATCATCCACGTGGATCAATTCCAAGATTTCTCACTTCCTTGAGTTGAACTTACAAATAAATACTAGCACCTCGTGGCTCCAATGTTGGAACTGAGCCAAAAAATCCTAGTGGTTCGGACTGCGGCCAAATTCAGAAAGTCTTCTATTATTGGAAACTGAATGAAAGTAGATTGACACGCGTCGTTTTTGGAGCTCTTGAGCTTTTTTTTTAAATAGGTATAGAACACTAGCTTTCCCGCCCACGACTTCGTTCACGCAGACTACTGTATATCGCGAAAAAAAACATCATACGTTCTTCTAGGACATTAAAAACCAATGCAAAAGTAGGTATAGCGCCAATGCTCTTGATGTTTTTGACATACTTGTTATTTCGTTTCCATGGCAACCGTTTCTTACGGCGAGTAATCAACATATTCCCAGTTTTCCCGTGGAAACTTGTAATTTTCGGGGATGAAAGTATCCTATCTTTTATTTCAGGGTATAAGCTATCTTCATTCCAAATTTCATTAAAATCCGTTTAGCTGTTATCGCGTGAAAGCTCTCCAAACAAACAAACAAACAGACAACGTTTCACTTTTATATATTGGTATGTATGGATATGGATTTGAACCGTACGGGCTACTGATAGCCCTCCTCGGCTATCGTACGGTTTAATTGCATTATATTTGCAAATTTAGTAACAAAATACATTTTTGATTGTAAAAAAAACTACGTCTTGAATAACATCACTCTTGGCAATAAGATTATGTAAACTCTTGTTTCGGTTACGCCCGTTCCGGCGGATTTAAAATTTCGATGTATTTATACGCAATTACTGTATAGTAGTTTAAAAATGACCTTGTGTTGTATTCGCAAAAACCAATGATTTCCGCGTCGTGTTACCGGAGCGCCGCTGTACCGGGTTGCACCGGCAGTGCGGCCAATGGAAAAAACCCCAGCCCGTCTGATTTTGCTAGAATTAATTACTTGTCTGTTAATTTTAACTAAACGAGAGTGATTGGAAACATTAAGATGACGTGCCAAATCTACGCTGTAATTCCTGACGAAGTTGGTGATTTTGTCTGCATCTAGAAAAATACATTTTGTGTAAGGTGAGGAAGGGTGTCAATAGACTTAAAGATTTTATTAGTATCGTAATAAAATACTATGCAACCTATTTCAAAATGAACCAAGACAATATTAATGACCGAGCAAAAGCGAAGCTCGAGCGAAGCGTCTCCATTCAGAGAACAAATGCTTTCGTATGTCCATCTGTCGGGTTGGATCTCTGTTCTCCGCTACAGGTCGTATTTCTCAACCGATCTAGACGATACTTGGTATACAGGTTAAACTAATTTTTAGTTTTTTTTTGTCGTCGGGGATTTTTTGTGTTTGTACTTCCCCCAAAGAGGGGGAAACTGAATATCTCCACCTTGTTAGTAACTTTAAATTGGTCTCATAAAAATTTGAAGAAGATCTGATGAGAATCTTCGGCGTGATGAGCTTCTCAAAATGTAGTAAATTTCTCACCTTTAGGTTTCTACCAGTGGAATCAGCCCTTTACCCACTAGGTAGGGATTGATGGAGCACCTTGGTTATTAATGTTAGTTTTACAATAAGGTAACAAGATGGCGCTACAGTGCACCGCTAGATTGTTTGCAAAAAAGTTTGTACTCGCGAGGTCTGTAGCTCACAGAGCCACTAGTAGATATATTGTCATTTTTGTTTGATGTCGGACGACGACGTCGGTAAAATATGCTCCACTTAAATGAAATCATACTGCACTGCATTACAATGCCTTCAAAACTCCGTATTATTTATTCTGAGACTCCGTTCTCGACTCGCTACTGGTATTTCTAACAACAGATCTGGAAATAGCGCAGAAGTTTTGGAAACTTCTATGCTGTTTTAATAGCAAAACGTAAAACTGGAAGATATCTTTGCGAAGTCGAATTATTATTCCTTTTTAACATTCACAAACTTGAAGTACTGAAATTAATTCTATACCTACTAACAAAATATACATATTACTTCGTCTGTTGAAATAAACACTACAGTTTGATGCTAGTTTTGAAGTCTGTACCTAATTGCTGTTAATAATAGGTTACATTATTTAATGTATGCTCTATTAAAAGCATCATAACTACTATTTCTTCGCTCCAGCTTATCGCAATCAAATAAAATCAGGTGCGTTTGGCACGCTCCAGTGCGCGTTGCGACAGCTAGCCAGCGTTTTAGCTCACGTGTGGTGCCAACATCGTCCTTGCAAGTGAATGTCCCGATCCGGCTCATTTCTTGTGGCTTTGCCTCATCCAAGTCGTATGTTTTAATTGGATACTCTCGACTGCCTGTGAATATTGTTTACCCAAGGATGCTTCTAATGTTGTTATCGCCCCCATTTAACTATAATATTTTGTAGGTACTTAATGACTTGTAATTAATAGTTATCAATAAATATATGACTATGACTAAGCACGTACGACTATAACTACAAAAACCATGATAACAATAATTAATTTCTCTGGTGGCTATAATTAGAGAAACCATGGCGTTTTCAAGGTCCTGTTTGCCAATATTTTGTGCTAGTTTTCAGTTATAACAAAACCTTTTAAAAAGTTTCATTAAACAAATAGCATGACATTTAGTAAAATAGTAACGGATGCAAGCGCACGAGTTGACTTAACTTAGACTTCTAGATACATATTTCGTCATGCAGTACTTCTTATCCACTACTGGAGATTGGCCCTCAGCTCGGCAAACTTAACTGTCTCGCTGCGCCAAGAGAAACACTTGCTCTGCGCTTTCAACATGTGTAAACTAGGATGTTATATTACCAGGATTTCTGTCAAGCGTCAATATTACAAATAAATTTACTAGTTTATGCCAAACGTTAAATACGACACAATAATTTGATATCTACTCAACCAAATCAGTTTAGATAGGGTTCAAGACGGTCGGCGTGCAGCGCTGTACAAATTGGATCGCTTGCCGCGAGCTCCGGCCCGGCTCGTAATTGGGTGGTTGCTCGGGCAGAGCCGCAGCCATCTCCTGCAACATCCGTCAACCATGAATAGCCCGCAACTGTACAATAATAACGATAAACACTGATTCAGTTATCATTTCTGATGTTACGTGAAAACGTTTTAGTTTGCGTTCGTACCTAGACTGCTTTAAAATATTAGATAGGTTCAAACATGTCGGTCCCGGCTGTTATTGATTAATAGTAGCCGTGGGTACAGCTGGTATTCTAATAAACGAGTTAATACTGCCTTGTTAGCTGTTATTACCTGTTACCTTTTAAATTGTATGTAGGAAAACAACTAAAAGTACTAGCAAATCAACAAAAAAATACCAGTGGCAGCAATTAAGCCTTCGCAGTATTGACCATTCGAGAAAACGTACCTTCTTAATTTAGACCATTCGCAGAAACGACCCTTCGAAGATGTAAGCATTCGATGGATAGACTTCGAGGAATAGACCTGCGCAATAACGTCATTGTAATTTCGTACGTATCCCACCATCGTTAGCCATACTTTTCAACTGTGGGGCTGTTCACCCAAATAATTTAATAGCAAACACAGAATAGTCTGCACTCCAGTTTACTCGTACACGGTCGATTTGACAGACAAACGCAGCGAAGAGAAAGTGTCAGGTGACGAAACTTACGCTCAATAGCCAAGGCAAGTGAGTCGAGTTCACGCTTTGTCAAAAGTAATTGCATTCAGTATTGGAATTGAATAACTAGATCAGATCACTTTTGTGTCCGATAAAGAAAATTTTTTAGGTACCTTCTTACCCAATGCCAACTAAAATATTGACCCCTCATCCCCATACCGACAAAACTGCGAGCTTTGAATACCAGGTCCTAAAATTAAAAACGTTTTAATTAAAAAGCTTTTATGCAGTGGCCATGTCATAGTAAAACTTAAAACCGGCTATCTTAATAAAATGCGTAATAACACAAAATTTCGTGTCGTGACCTTTGAAGAGTTCTTTTATCTGGAGCTAATCCTGGATGACGATCCAGGTCATGCTTACCATAAAAATGCAATGTCATCGGAACTGAACCAACATGTTAAAATTAGTTCCGTAGGAGGTGTTCTATTTCAGCTTCCAGTTTAAAAACATACATAATACATACAAACATTGCAAGTTAAAGAAAAGCTTTTAATAGCACATATAACGAGATATTTTTATGTGTCCCGTAGGAATCGAAATATTTCTTATCATCTAGCACTAAACATTTAGGCTTGCGATAAATTAGTCTTTTATTAGATCATCCCTTGTTTGTCCACTGCTGGACACAGGTCCAATGAACGCCCAAGCCCGCCATTTCGCCTTTCTTCGGCTCCTATAATTCTATTACTACTAAGGTCACGGTCAGGTTAATACTTAGGTCACGGAAAAACCAAGTGAAGACATATAAAAGTGTACAACTAACATAAAAAATCCCCGGAAATCCATATACTAATATATAAAAGTGAAAAGTTGTCTGTTTGTTTGTTTGTTTGGGGAGCTTTCACGCGATAACGGCTGGACGGGTTTTGATGAAATTTAGAATGGAGACAGCTTATACCCTAGAATAAAACAAAGGATACTTTTTATCCCGGAAAATTGAAAGTTCTCGCAGAAAAACTGGAAAATATTGATTACTCACTGTAAAGAACGGTTGCCATAACAGAATGGTCTGTGGTTGCCATGGAAATGAAATAACAAGTCTGTCAAAAAACATCAAGAGCATTGGTGATATACCTACTTTTGCATTGGTTTTTAATATCCTAGAAGAATTTAGGATGTTTTTTTCGCGATAAACAGTAGTCCGCGCGGACGAAGTCGCGGGCGGGAAAACTAGTAAGTTATAAAGAGTAGTATTCCGTATTTTGCTGGCAAAGTGTTTTTAAGTCGCC
Source organism: Alsophila aescularia (assembly GCA_946251855.1). NCBI lineage: Eukaryota > Metazoa > Arthropoda > Insecta > Lepidoptera > Geometridae > Alsophila > Alsophila aescularia. Next base: position 19,331,508 of record OX276379.1, read on the forward strand.
TGCAATTTATTTTAGCGAACTATGTAACACATTCCGACTTTGCTTTCTTCACAATGTTGTTCGTGAAAGGATAAGCACTTGCGGAAGTAGAGGGCTTTTCTTGAACAATGTAGGTAAGTACCTACCTATCTATGACTATATGTATTAACTAGCCGTGCCCGCGGCTTTTGTTACATATTAGTGTGGCAAAAGTATCCTAAGTGTTATTTAAAGTACCTATAAAGTAAAATATGTCAAATTTAGTTCATTCGTCAAATAGTTTTTTATCGATTGCTCGGCTTCTATTCATCGGATTGAGATACCAAGTATACCAGTTTTAAGTCGAACCCTAAGCTATCCATCAGTGAAAACCGCATCGCAATCGGTCTAGTAGTTTTTACGTGATGCGTGAACAAAAAGATAAACACACAGAAAGACACCATTTTTTAAATTGAGATATTTAAAACAATGGTCGAGGTCTAGGGGACTAACATAAGCTAGTTTTTTTTTAAATCATGTCTGTCTTTCTGTCTGGATATTTGTTCGCGTATCACATAAAAGCTACTGGACCGATTGAAATGTGGGTTTCACTGTTAGATAGCTTAGTGTACTTCATATCTGAATCTGATGAGCCGAGCAATCATTAAAAATCTCTTTGACGGCTAGAGGAATTTTGATATAATTTAGAATATTGATATTTTAGGTCCTGGAGTGCTTCTAACCTAGAAAAATGACCACGCGGGCATAGCCGCGGCACAGCTATTAAATAAATAATGCTTTGCAGTAGGCATGCTCGCACTTTCAAGTATTAATAAGCTTAGTTTGTGCAAAAATATTGTCGTCGTGAAACGGTAAGTTGCGGGTAGTGTGATATGGAACGACAATTTACCTAAAGGTCACAGACGAATAAGATATTATAATATTTCATGTTAAGATAAAATATCGCTTGCCATACAATTTATATGAACCATCACAAACGGTGAAGATAATGTATATTGTCACCTTACAGTATCTTAAGATATCGAGCGATATGGATTTTTTAAAGATGCCATCTTAAGATACGAAATACGAGTATATTGTAACATACTAACTTAAGATACAAAATATATCTTAATATACTATACAAATCGCTTTGTTTTGTATCCGTGACGGTATTTTTATTGGGTATAGTCTGTGCCCTGGCTTTTCTCTAGGTTAAAAGTTACCTATGTGTTATTCCACGACCAAAATTGCATATAGAAAATATATTTTTTATTTCAATCTAGACAATCGTTTGACCACGATCTCACTTGTGGAAAGCGATGATGTGGTCGAAAGTGTAGCACGCTTGCCTAGTAGATACCTATTCACTCTTGACTTGAACACACCTGGGCTATAATTTACCGGAAACACTGACGAGGGCAGGGCATTCCACTCGTTTGCAGTTCTTATAATAAATGAAGAAGCGTAACGCTTCGTTCTTGTGCGAGGGATTTCAACCATAAAAGGGTGGTGCTTTGCCGATCGTCTAGTCGTACGGTGATGGAAAGGTGATGGGGGAATCAGATTGTGCAGTTCTTGTGCCATCTCCATAGTGCAATCTGTAGAATACCGCCAGGCTTGCTACCTCACGTCGATGCGCCAGACTTTGAAGCTTACTCTTTACCAGAGTGTCATCCCCAATGAGCCTGATAGCACGTCTCTCAATTGAATCCAAAGACATGTTTTGTAGCTTATTTTAAAAAGCTTGTTTCTGTTTTTGTATAATGATCTGCGTAAAGATTAAATTCACCGCGGCCCTTTCTAAATTCAATGTGATTTTCTATCCAAATTGTTCGCCTTTAACAGTGCGCTAATGCAATTTGCATATCAAATTCGTAATCATAATCATCGTCTGCTGAGCTATCTAATAAATGTAATAGTGAAAACATATTTACTCAAATTGTATCACGCGTATATAGAATGCGATGAAGAAATACGTGTGGCACCTAGGACGGCCTTCCAGATAATGAATAATTTCAATATAGTATCGTATCTTATCCGTGTGTGATACCCTAAGATGCTATAATATTTTAAATGTAGAGACCTTAAGGCTTTTAATTAACTATGTTTATTTCTATCATACCACACACGTATTGGGAATTCTTTCGTATCGATTTTAGAGTTCCGTACGCCCGAATGAAAAACGGAACCTTTATTTTATTTTGTTATTTTTTTACACACGAGGATCACTCGTGTGTCTGTCTGTCCGTCTGTCACCGCCAAATTTGTTTCGAATCTACTCGACCGATTAAGTTTAAACTTGGTACACATATGAATTTCTATGAACCAAACACGGACGTGTAATGTAAATAAATGAATTTTGTGTTTTTTTTTAAATATGCCGTTTACCGTGTGACATATCAAATTAAAGGGCTTATTGTGAGGGTCTCAAATATATATTTTGTATAATTTTAAAATAAATTGTTTTCAACTCCCCCTTATATCCGAACCTACTGAACATAAATTGAAAAAAATAAGTTCTTTACTCATAGATTACAGGAAAACCTATAGGAAGTCTATGGTCTTAAAAACGCGGTTAATCTTCCAATATTGTGAGATATTATATTCATCATATGGAACCCTCTCCACGCCAGTTCAACTCGCAATTGCCAGTTTTTTTCCGATATGATTCCCCTGGTAATTAACTTACGCAAATATCAAACTAATTGGATGTGAGGGATTAAATCCCACGCGTCCCTAAACTATTTAATTAGATTCGAGTTCTCTACATAAACGATTACACGACATGCTCACTCAACATCCAGATCTGAATATATTCCAGTTGGGATAAAATGAAAAAGAAATGTTTTTCCATGTTATCTACGTAAAATAGAAATATAAAGTGGGGTTTGGGTAAGACTAACAAGTATTTGCTTATCCTTCGAGATGAATAGACTTTTCTAGGACCATCCCATATTTTAATAACCACTGCCAAAATAGATAAAGGTGTACTTATCACACCACAAACGATTTATTTCAAAAAAATACTTTTTTCATTTACTAAGCATCAATTTGATTTTGTGTAGATCAATATTTAGATTATGTAGTATATCCATACCAATATATAAAAGTGAAACGTTGTCTGTTTGTTTGTCTGTTTGGGGAGCTTTCACGCGATAACGGCTGGACGGATTTTGATGAAATTTGGAATGGGCATAGCTTATACCCTGGAATAAAACATGGGATACGTTTATCCCGGAAAATTGTAGAAAATGTTGATTACTTGCTGTAAGGAACAGTTGCCATGGAAATTAAATAACAAGTCTGTCAAAAAAAAACAAGAACATTGGTGCTATACCTACTTTTGCATTGGTTTTTAATATCCTAGAGGAACATGGGATGCTTTTTTTCGCGATAAACTGTAGTCCGCGCGGACGAAGTCGAGTGCGGGAAAGCTAGTATTATGATAAAGAAAACGGTATAAACGGTCGCGGGTTCGAATCCCGCAAGGTGCAAGTGCAACCATTTGTGTGATGACAAATGTTTGTTTGCGAGTCATGGTCATTGATGTAACATTCGTATCTATGTATGTTCATACTTTGTTTAGTACCCATATTACAAGTCCTTTATTCGCTGTGACCATGCAGACACGTAACGCGGCGCGTAACGATAACTTCGTGGATTTGTTCGTGCATTGTCGTAATGACATCACACGTTATCTGCAACGAATTGCGTTTGGTATAGCGAATAAGCTCTCTGGATATCCTAGTTTAGGGCCAGGAAATAGGTGTGAATTTTCCTGAATATATCCACATCAATATATAAAAGTGAAAGGAGCTTTTATGCCAAAACGGCTGTTCCGTTTTGATGAAACTTTGTAAATAGGTACTGTACAATATAGAAACTGGAAAATGTCTATTACTCGCTGTAAGGAACGAAATGACGTTGACGTGGAAACGAAATAATAACAAGTCTGTCAAACAGCATCAAGAGCGTAGGTGATATACTATTGCATTAGTTTTTAACGTGGTTTTTAATATCCTAGACTAGATGAACATAGGATGCATATTTTTCACGTTAAACTGTAGTCCGCACGGACGAAATTGCGGGCGAAAGTTTATATATCAAAATGGCCAAATGATCACAAAAATAGACCCTTGCCTGTCGCGCGAATTAGAAGACAAAATATTTGCGTAAACACGACACTCGACGATTTCATTGAAAGTTTATACCATAAACAGACAACAGATTACTGTACATCAGAGTACACACGACATGTTTACATTAATATACAAACGAAACGGAAGGTCTCCCGTGCATGCATACACTGTGTTGTCACAGCAAATAAATTAATTATGCACTATTGTAATCAAGCGTGTTGACGGCGAACCTGAATGTTTCAAGTAATATATACTTTATACTAGTGACTCGCCCCGGCTTTGCACGGGTAGCTTAGGGTTTCTCTTTATTTGTACACGATTCTAACCGTGTTTTGATTGACTAATTTGAACAAACAACGCTTTTGTGACATATCTATAATAGACATACAGCCTCGCTGACTTTTATTTGTATAATGATGAGTACTATAAACATGTAGTAGGTATATTAATTTTATATATCACTAGCTTTCCCGCCCGCGACTTCGTCCGCGCGGACTACAGTATATCGCGAAAAAAACATGCTATAATCTTCTAGGATATTAAAAACTAATGCAAAAGTAGGTTTAGTAACAACGCTCTTGATGTTTATAGACATACTTGTTATTTCGTTTCCATGGAAACCGTTCCTTACAGAGAGTAGGTAATCAACATTTGCCAGTTATCCTGTGGAAACTTACAATTTTCCGGGATAAAAAGTATTCTATATTTTGTTCCAGGGTATAAGCTATCTCCAATCCAAATTTCATCAAAATCCGTCCAGCCGTTATCGCGTGAAAGCTCCCCAAACAAACAGACAACGTTTCACTTTTCTATATTGCCATGGATATTTAAAATATGAAAAACCAATGCAAAAGAATAGCAGCAACACGCCAGTTAGCGTAATTCAAAATCTTTGGCATCAACGCTCGTGGTACTTTTTGACAGTCGTCATTATTTCGTTTCCACGACAAAATGTCATTCCGTCACAGATTAAATAATAGTGATTTCGTTCTTTACAGCGAGTATTCGACATTTTTATGAGCAAATTTTTGATACCTTGGGTTACATTATTGCAATTTTCGTAGGGACAACATTTTTTTTGAAAAATAAAGTTTAGCCCATGTTACTCGCTGATAATGTAGCTTTCTATAGGTGAAATAATATTTAAAATCGGTTCAGTATTTTTTGAGTTTATCCATTACAAACAAACAAATAAACATACCAAAAAAAAGAAATGTTTCCTAAGCATAGATTGCTTATAATAAAGCAATAAGAACGAAAAAGTCTGAAGATAATTAAGAAAAAATGCTCTTAAAATAAGCTACTGAACAATATATTTTTTTTTTTTTAAATTCGTGTCTGTCTGTTTGTTTGTTTGCTTCTTTTTTTTTTTTAGAAAGGATATGTGCTGTTGGTCTATAACTGACCTCTACAGCGTCACCGGACGGGGGCAAACTTCTGTTAATCAAAGAAGTTTGCCCCCTCGTCATGGAGTACTTCCGCGGTCCCTGTTTGGATTAGTATCATGGCATTTGTAAATGAAAAAGTAAGATATAAAAGAATACATACTCTAATAGATGTAGATGTGTTATTATTATAGCTATCTCCATTACAAATTTCTTTAAAATCTGTCCAGCCGTTTTAGCGTGAAGAAGTAACAACAAGCCCACAGTAACACAGTAGCGATTACTGCCAGAGAGTTCCTCACCATGTTTTTCTGCACCGGTTTTATACTAAAACTTAACACTTTTTTTTATTACATTGAGTGAAGAGACGTGCCGGCCGCTCGCCTGGTAAGCGTCACGCCGGTCCATAACAGTTGCTGTGCCATCCAGAACTTTGGTTGCAAAATGTTGCGCGTCGCTGCACTGCGCTCGTCACCCTGAGACATTGGTTGTTAAGTCTCATTGCCCAGTAATTTCGCTGGAAACATTGCCCTTCAAACCGAAACATAGAAATGTTTACACACTACTGCTTGGCGGTTGAATATCTGACATAGGTGTGGTACTTCCCCAGGCGGACTCTTGCGTAAGAGGCCTACAATACCAACTACTATTTATTTAATTATTTTAATTTACTTTTTAAATAATTGGTGCAGGACCGATGTTTTGAACTGGGTGACAGGAAATCGCGAAGCGCACGTGCTACCACTCGGCCACCACCGCTCTTGTTCGATTAAGTAACAATAATTAGTTTCTCACTTTTACCGCAGCGCTTAGGCTAAATTTATTCAAAAAAATCATTGCTCTACTTAATACAGTTACATTATAGCTAACAAAGCAATCGGATGAGTTGCGCAACCAACAACCGCTGCCGACTGAATAGAGATAGGTACGGTACGGAGCACGTAACGTTTTTGTACCAAACTGGCTCGTGCCCGCGAGTCGGCCCGCTTAAGAAATTCCGGGACAGAAATGTTTCATTGATTTGAGTATATATCTTACACTGCAAATACTACGTTACTATTTCTTAGTGGGAAACTGGCCCATACATTTTACAAGTATGTAGTTGCCCAGTTTACAACTACATACTACTTTATTATTATTATCTTTATTATAGGTTGAGAGTGTGTTAACTGGGCCGCGCCTCAAAGGCGATTTTCCTCGTAAGTCTTCATACTATTCTAATTTATACTTAGTCAAAGCCATTTACTTGTTTTTTTGTTTATTTGATTGAGTGACGAGCAGGGCCCCAAGTTTGTTAGCCATTGAAACGCAATAACGCATGTTGATTGCACAAAAATCTTAGATTTCGACAGTTTTCGTAATCTGCTCGTTATTGGCTCGCTACTTAGGCTCGATCGCGGGCCGAAAGCTGCTGTCAATAGATTTTAACTATAAAACCACCACAATGATGTTTTGACGCTGATACAATACAATACAACAACTCTTTATTGCACACCAAGAAGTAGGTAATATAAAGGACTAGCTTTCCCGCCCGCGTCTTTGTCCACGCGGACTACAGTTTATCGCAGCATCAGAAGAATATATCTTCTAGGATATTAAAAACTAATGCAAAAGTAGGTTTAGTACCAACGCTCTTGATGTTTATTGACATACTTGTTATTTCGTTTCCATGGAAACCGTTCCTCACAGCGAGTAATCAACATTTTCCAGTTTTCCCGTAGAAACTTACAATTTTACGGGATAAAAGTATCCTATGTTTTATTCCAGTGTATAAACTATCTTCATTCAAAATTTTATTAAAATCCGTTCAGCCGCGTGTAAGCTCCCCAAACAAACAAACAGACATCGTTTCAATTTTATGTATTGGTATGGATATAGCATAAACTTATGAAATGAATGGTACAATAAGACCGCCCGGTCTTATTGTTATTAATGTTAGTTTTACAATAAGGTGTCGAGATGGCGCTACTGTGCACCGCTAGATTGTTCGTTCACAGATCCACTAGTTTATTCTGTGACTATAGACAATCCAATCGCAGAGGTATCGCAGTGGCAAGGTTTTTATCAATAGCTAACAGACTTGGGGCCCAGGTCGCTCACCTGATGGTAAGCGTCACGCCTGCCCATAACAGTCGTAGTGCCACCCAGAACTTTGGTTGCAAAATCTTGCGCGTCACTGCACTCGTCACCCTGAGACATTGGTTTTTAAGTCTGCTTGCCCAGTAATTTCGCTGGACAAACTTATGCATTTGCAATCAGTTTTGCTTCCTACTTCCTCAGTCTGACAATGGTTTAGGTTGGCTACTTCAGAGTACACTCATATCCCACTAACAATTGAATAACACTATAGATAGACTGGACAAAAGCAGTGTTACATAATGATACATTAAAACACTTTCGTGCGTTATCTAAGTGCTCGGTCGCCAAAAACCTAAAGGGAGCGTGACACACATACTTAATGGTCGGAAGAGTAGTTGAATACAAAGAAGTCTTTTGATCAAGTATTGGGACTACTTAGTAGGAAGTTTCGAAGTGTTAGGAGCTTTAAATCATTCTATTGGATTTGTAATTGCAACAATTTTAAATAAATATTCAAAAAATGGCACAGGAGCGTACTGGTGTTGTTCTTCAAGAAAGGTGATAACACCCTCTTGAAGAATTATAGGCCCATTTTGCTGCTGAGCCACGCCTATAAGCTGTTTTAGAGAGTAGTTACAAACCGTTGGGCTCGTAGTTTCGACGACTTTCAGCCTCCCGAACAAGCTGGATTCCGGAAAGGCTTCGTAGACCACATCCATACGCTCCGGCAGATTATACAGAAGACCGAAAAGTATAAATTTATAATTACAGATACCGCAGTGCCTCAAGACGAAAGTTTATAATCAGTGCGTGTTGCCAGTGATGGCATACGGCACTGAAACGTGATCGCTAACTATTGGTCTCATACATAAGCTCAAAGTCACGCAGCGTGCGGTGGAGAGAGCTATGCTTGGGGTTTCACTACGTGATAAGATCCGTAACGAGGAAATCTGTAGAAGAACCAAGGTTATCATAGCTCTCAAAATTTGCAAGTTGAAGTGGCAATGGCCAGGCCATATAGTTCGCAGAGCCGACAACCGCTGGGGAATAAAGGTTCTGGAATGGCGACCACGAACAAGCAAGCGAAGTGTAGAGAGACCCCCCACACGTTGTACGGACGACATTGTAGCCATCGCAGGGAGTCGGTGGATGGAGGCGGTACAAGACCGTTCGTCGTGGCGCTCTTTAGGGGAGGCCTATGTTCAGTAGTGGACTGCTAAAGGCTGAAATGATGATGATGATGATGATTGAAAAAAATACACTTTCTTTCTTAGTTTATATGCTTTTATGTGCATTCTGAAATGATATATATATATATATAGCACAATTAACCGCGTAGTCATTTTTCTGGGATATAAGGATCCTGTGATATTCCAGAAGTAAAGTACGAAAATCATCATACTTCGTTCAGACGCCAAATTGTTTTTTTATCGATTGCTCGAATTCTATTCATCAGATTGAGATACTAAGTACACCAGTTTTTAAATCAAACCCTAAACTATCCAACAGTGGAAACCGCTTCGTAATCGGTCCATTAGTTTTATGTGATGCGCGAACAAACATACAGACAAACAGACAGACACCCTTTAATAAGATGTTATATTCTTGTTTAGTACCATATTTTATGCACCGTAGACCATATTTTTTAGTATCGTCTTTGTACAGTTTTTTTCGTACTAATTGCTTTATTATAAAAGTGTAGATATTTTCACATAGATTTTAATAATTCTCTGAAACAATGTTTTTCTTCTGCAAACTTCACTTAGATTAGTGAAGAATACATTTCATTTTATATATTTACCAATTTTAATACTTATTATTCAGAGTGATGATAGCGTTACGGTTCAATAGTGCAACTTAGACTCCAACGATACCGGGTTCGATCCTAGGCTCCGCACCAATGACTTTTCTAATTTATGTGCGGTTATTCTTGCTCTATGCTTATTCATTGCCCTCCGAGGGCACGTTAAGCTATCGGCCCCGGCTGTTATTGATAAATAGCAATCGTTAAGCCATGTCAGAGGCCCTTGGGCGCTGACATCAGAGGCCAGCACTACCTTATACGACAAACAAACAAAACATTGAACATACTTATTAAATCGCATATATTTCGAAGTAACTACAATATGAAACAATAAAGAGAACTTTGTGATGATTTAATTAATCAAATTGGCAAGAAATAAACAGAGTCAAGGAAAATTCCCTGTTTTTAAGGCATGTTGGCTCTTATACAGAAAAATAACTGTAATTAATTATGGTTTGAGGAAAATATCGTCATGTTTTCGATTCGATATATATATATATTTAAAGGCTTAAGTATATAATTAGATAGGTAGGTACCTATGTTACAACCCACTTGAACTTTAAGCTGTATGAATAAGTGAAGCTAAGTTTACTCTCTTTGGCATTAATTGTGGCAATTAGTGCTACTGACCACCAGGTTTCTAATAAATAATGTCGAGGTGTCAGATATAATCTGCACTTATACACAGCTGTTACTTTGCGAGGTACAGTCAGCTCTAAAAGGACGTGGTTGCAGATTACTTAATGTTATGGTTTTATGAAAATTTACCACGCTGTGAAATTAGAAGCTTACTACTAGTTCGAAAGTCTGTCAAAAAATAAAACAAAAGGCTTAATGGATTTTATATGTCTCTGTCAATTCATAGTTATATTATACTTGATATCAGAATCTATTCTAAACTGTACATACGAGCTTTTAATCCATCAATTCCATCCGTGTGAAAAGTATTGTTATAGATCGTTTTCGCGCTATTTGGATGGAGCGCCTGTCGTAAAAACCACGCCGCGGCACGCGCTTGTAATGGAATAATAGACGTTATTTTAAAGGGATTTATATGTTTGTAGCAATCCGCACAAAGCTGTGCTACGGTATGTGTACTAACTTGTTAATGCCACTGACAGTACAGTTATTATTGTAAAAGCAGGCTTACGTCCGCTATCTTTTCGCCGCCGTTTTCTAAGGTCATTATGTAAACGGCCGTCACTCTGAAGGGTCAGTAGTAATGATGGGTCAGGCGTCACGCGTCTCACTCAACTCGTCAGCGAACGGTGAAATGTATTTTAGGATTTTCTTTGTGACCATTTTATCTTGGTCGTTTCGTGCACCGCTGTACGTGCTGCCTGCTATTTATTCTGCGACATTTACATAAAAATGTTTGTTCCACGAATAGCCGTGGCAAAAAAACCCTTGCACCGCTGTTCGTGCTGCCACTTATTCTGTGGCATGTATGTTTGTTTGTTCTGCGAATGGCCACGATCAAAATAAGATTCTATTTTTGTCATAAGTGTTACACTGTTGAGTTTAGGGGCATGGTCTTTGGTCCAAATGTGCATAATTTCAAAACAAAAATAAAAAAACTAGCTTAAAAACTAAAAAAAACACGCCTACCCGGGCAAAAAATGACTTATGACAATAAATTATACACTGTTGGAATGTGCTTTCAATTTGATACCCATATTGTAAAATTCGTTTTTTTTTCTCATACCGCCGCCATACCAATTTTTTCAAAGAAAACTAGCCCATATTACTCTGGGGAAGTAAGGATTCTAACAATACCCCATACATCTAAATCTGTTCAGGCATTTAAAAGTTATGGTAGTTAAACTCACATACATACACGATTACGATTGCCTAGTCCGTAATAAAAAAAAAAAACATACAAATATACATGAATCCTAAAAACATTACACTCTTTTTTTGGGTAGTCGTGTAACAAGCAGCAAATGTAGATTAAAACTAATCTATAACCACGTATTTTTTCTTCAAACTGCATTGTCATCTATTTGTGAGCTACCCTGAAAGTTTCAGCCGGACAGCCACGGGAATCTTGAGTTGTTTCTACCCGGAATGACAGACAAGAAACTGATTTAACAGAGGCCCTCGGGCGAACTGACGAACTGTGACACCAGAGGCAAGCACTACCTCACACAACACAGTAGTCCGAGCAGCAGCTGAAAAACAGCGCGGCGTTCACATTCTCATGTGAACGCCGCACATGCTGAGTTTACCCCCTTTGCCCTTATTTTTTTTTTATTGATTTATTTTGTACATCTAATTTTCATTATTTCTAGTGGCAATAAATACTTTTTTACTTTACTTTACAAACAAACAACACAAAAATTTATCAGTTTTCTCAGTCACATCAATTATCAATAAGTAATGAATGACCTAACGACGGAATCACCGCGATGAAATCTCTCGTGGAGGTGGCTTTGGCGCCTCAGAACGTAGGTGTAAACCTAAGCAACAGTACAGAAACGGATTTGATTGCTTGGCATTTTAGCCTTGTGACCTCGGCGCCGCGACAGTCCGTATGCTTGCACTTCACTTGCAAATTTGTATTTGCCGCCATTGCATCCTTATGTTCCTGAACACAAGGCTCAAATTGTTCTGTCACCAATCAACAAATCAGCCAAACCTTGCCAGTAGTACCACACGGCTTGGCTCTTATCGTGATCAATTTGTATCTATGACGAAATGCAGTTATTAAATCAGTTTAAAAATAAAAAGTACAAATTGTATGTCTATTATCGTTATTATGCTTCATTAACTATCTATCATTAAATGATAGTACATACTTATACAATAAAAATTACAACAGCTCTCACTACAAAGAAGGTAATTTATGGTAATGTATGACCGTGTAATAGATGCATCAAGTATTTGTTAACGTAGCTTTGATGTGAAATACCATTTAAATCATACATCAAAGTCAAAGGTATGAAATGAAAGAGAATGTTAAGGTAAAATGCGCTGCTGAAGCTTAATAAATAAATCGTAAAGGGGTTATGTTCAGCTGCGTGGAACGGGTTAAAAGACATTACTCAGGCCAAATTGAATGGAAAAACGTCGATTTTAAAAGTGATACAAACGTAGGCTCGCACCGATCAAAAATCGTCAAAGTTGTGGATATGAAATTCCGAACTTGGTAATAAAACTACGCATTGATCGGCTTTTAGAGTCATTTTTTTTGGAAAAGACCAAGTCTGTCTATTCGCGCATCTCGTTAAAACCTGGACCGATTGCGATGCCATTTTCATTGTTGGATAAAATACTGTTTTCTTAGGATTTGACTTAAAAACTTGTGCACTTTGTATCCAATCCGATAAGTAGGAATTGAATGAAAAATCTTAATTTTAAAAGTGTGGTAAGTACTAAGTTCTGAAGGCTAGTGTGGATTAAAAAAAAACCAATGACGCCATCAACGAACTTGGTAGACTGTAAAGCAGGTATAGTATCGCAAGATAAGCCAGTGATTATACAGGTCTTCGTCTCACTTCCTACACCATTGATGACCATTGAGATCGCAGTATCGACACGAAGCATCGCATGAGAACATGCTCACAATAATTAAAGGCATGTTTCCACTCCACTTGTGCATTGTTCGAGCTATCGCCGTAGCCTATCATTACTGTCTAGCTATAGAGACGTGGGAAAGTAAAGGAGTTGTTTGGTATAATTTTATTATGGCAAATGAATACGATGGAAATTTCAATATAATTATAAATTATAAATTCGAATATAACAAACTCGTCAGGTAATTAGAGACTTTTTAAAACCGTAAATAGTGTCTACAAATATGTCGACTTCTTTTGTTTTTGAAATGGTTTTGTACTGTCGCACTAATCTAGTCATGGGTACACCCCATTTCCATCCCAAGAAGCTTATAATTATCCATACCTATATATAAAAGTGAAACATTGTCTGTTTGTTTGGGGAGCTTTCACGCGATAACCGCTGGACGGATTTCGATGAAACTTGGAATGGAGATACCTTATACCCTAGAATAATCGTGGAGTTTTCCCGTGGAAAATTCCAAGAATTCAGTGGAAGTTTCCACGGGAAAACTAGAACATGTTGAATACTCGCTGTAAGGAACTATTGTCATGGAAACGAAATAGTCCGTCAAAAATCATCAACAGCGTTGGTGCCACAGATTAAGTCAACAAGCCACGGAGGCCATAACCACAGAATAAATAATAGTACAAGCCATAACCGAGAAGTCTAAGTCTACTTTTGCGTTGGTTTTTAACATCCTAGAAGATCGTAAGTAGGACTCTTTTTCGCGATAAACTGTAGTCCGCGTGGACGAAATCGCGGGCGGGTAAGCTAGTAAACTATAAAGCTTCTTGGGTGTACCTCTTGTAGAATACGATCTTTGTTTCTTTAATAAATACCTCAGAAAGCAGATTCAATATGTTTAGCCAATAATAAGGCCGGTAATTGAAAAAGTGCGAGGAATGCTGACGTCTGTGCAAATGTTATAATCTATTAGAAGTTATAAAAGCTCCATTACTTTAATACCTATTAAATAGGTACTTAAAAAATAAAACACTTTACTAGCTCAACTCGCAGTCTTAAAATCCATGACACATGACAATAACGTGTGTTATTTCACGAGTTCATAGCCAAATAATATAGGTACTTAATTTCATCAAAATCAGTTACCAATGACTTTTATAAGTTATGTGCGGTTTTCCATCACTCCGTGCCTCGGAGGGCACGTTAAGCTGTCGGTCCTGGCTGTTATTGATTAATAGCAGTCGTTAAGCTATCTCAGAGGCCCTAGGGCGACCTGATAAACTCTGACACCAGAGGCCAGCACTACCTCATACGACAAACAAACAACAAAATCAATTCAACCGTTAAGCAACTATTAAAAAGACATGAGTTTTGAAATGATTATAGAATATTTAATTTAATTTAAAACACTTAGAAAACAGAATAATTACCGTTATTCATTTTTTCTTAATAATGTGAATCAACCCATTGCATGTCACTTATTTAGAATCGTTTGTATGACTAGTCATGACTGAACTGAACTGTTCTGTGGACTGAACGTTCATTTGTGTTGTGACACTCATGGAAAATTTACTTCTTTGGAATATGCTCTACATCAGTCAATACGCAGTATTACCACAGACTTGTACTATTATTTACTCTGTGACAGAATTACGACTAATAGTAGGTATTTCTAAGTACCTAGTACGGAGTCATCGTTTTTAATAATCCGTTCAATTTTTTGGATTTTATTTTATGTTTTCTATGTGTATTAATTTTTATGTGTTGTCACTCTGCGTTCGTGATGTCTGTCACAAATAGGTTCCGGCAGAAAATCAGTGCCAAGGCTTTATGGCCTTAGCGTTTGCTGAGTTGGGACCTGTTTGTGACAACACAAAGCATTAATTTCGTACCTTTTATTTTTGTTTGTAATTATTGTTCTTTGTTTTTCTGTGTAATGTTGTGTGTTGTCATAAATAAGTGTATTTTCTTTCTTTCTTTTATCGTCTGCAATGGGACGCTCCGACAGCCCATTCAAATCGCATATTGTCCATCCCCCAGTTGTTTTCGATCGCCACTCTCCAGTCTCCCCAGCTGGGGCACAGAATAAATAATAGTACTCAAGGAGGTTCACGCACACGCTTGACAGTTATTATTTTTGCCTACTATTTTAAATAACTAAAACTGTTATTAAAGTTAGACCGTATTAATTTTTCGGTGAGTATCCTGAAATTTGGAGAAAATAACAAAAAGAAAACAAAATTAAAGCTTGTAGTGAGTTAAGATACCAAATTATATTATTGCACTAAATTTCCAAATAATAATTTTGTGACGTTTGTATTGAATACTTTAGAACAGTATATTCAAATTAACTATGTTTAGAAATACATGGTTATCATAATATTTTGTAAAGCAATGTAAGTTGTTGTTTGTATGAGGTAGTGCCCGGCCTCTGGTGTCAGAGTTTGTCAAGCTTCGAGGGCCTCTGACATGGCTTAACGACTGCTATTAATCGATAACAGCCGGGACCTACAGCTTAACGTGCCTTCCGAAGCACGGAGCGCTGGAAAACCGCACGCAACTCAGAAAAGTCATTGGTACGGTGCGGAGCCTAGGTTTTGAACCAGGTATCGTTTGATTCTAACTTGCCCTATAGAACCGTTAGGCCACCATAGCAATGTAAGTAATTGTCATTTTTACCACAGTACTTGTGTGACTCCATATTAGCTCGGTAACAATTGTTTTTGTCGTAAAATACATTATTTTTTCCTCTTATGGTATTATAGCAACAAAGTTGCCATGAATTTAGGTATTAATTAGCAGGAAAAACGATTGCTAGTATTCGGTTATCGAACATTTCCAACGCAATAATGACTTACAATCATGTTTTGTATTACATTATTTTAATTAAATCATTTTACTAAACCATAATGTGTAGGTAGTTCTTATAAATTGTTGCTCATAAATATTATGTTCGTCAATGATTTATAATCATAATAATTATTGTTCGGCCTAAAGTGGCTCTAGTTGAATATTATATTTTCATTGTTCCCGCTGAGTATTGTATTAACAATGGGGTGCTTAATGGGTTTATCGATTTTCCCATGATTTCCCATAGATATCGGCATAAAGAGTTTATTGTCTTACGAAATTACAAAATGTTACTTGAAAGGTAAAAGCAAATTTACAAAATTATACATATTGTAATTAGGACATGTCGTTTCACATTAGGCACTGGACTTCAAAAATGTAACACACTTATAAAATTGCAATTTATGCTAAACTACGTTTCAAATAAAAAAAAATGTTGCAAATTTCATCAGCTATCTTTAAAATTATATATTATTATGCATTACTAACTTAAAAAAAGATTAATAACCAATAAATAGGTGTCTGTTCGCGCATCACTTTAAAACCTGGACCGATTGCGATGCGATTATCACTGCTGGATAGCTTAGGTTTTATCTTAAAACTGGTGTAATTGGTATCTCAATCCGATAAGTAGGAGCCAAGCAATTTAATTTAAAAAAAACTTTGGTAAGTACTAAGTTCACGTTAAAACTACTGGACCGATTGTGAATCGATTTTCGCTATTGGACAGCTTAGGTTTTGACTTTAAAACTGTTGTACTTGGTATCTCAATCCGGTAGGAGCCAAGAAACTTAATACTAATTTTAAAAAGTTCTAAAATAGCTAAAAGTGTGGTACATACTAAGTTTTAAAGGCCAGTGTATAATGTAACTTAACTTATCTGTTGTATACAAAAATAGGTAATTAAAGTTGGATGCAGTAGATATTATTAAAATTTCATATTATTTCTAATAATGTTCAATTAATTGATTATAGCACGGAAACAATGAGTAATTTATCATTAACACTTTTAAAGAATTTCATTGTATGACTGCTGATTGAATTGCTGACTTGAATTGCTTGTAAATATGGTTGAATTTCGTAGAAGCCATATCAAGTGAATGAAGTTTAATCTTCAAAGATAAATAAAGTCCCGTCACGTATCAAGTCCTTCGTTTGTTTCTCTTTGGAGAAATCTTATCTTGTCCTTGGTTCTGTAGGGTTTAACCCTGAGAGAGTATCGGAGCGAATTTCGCATTCGTGGTTAGTACGCTATTTTCAAACACCCCACATACATTTTATCTCACGGGACTGCGTATCAATGGGCCCTAATGGCGTGGACAACCCTATTGTACCCTCGCTCCCTTCGCTCCCGGCACCCAATTTCGTCAATGTCCGAATGAAGCAACCCTATTGAATTCACACCTCCACGTTTTTTTATGGTGAGAAAAAAAATGCTGACATCCTTTCTGCTTTATCACTTAAATTCAAACTTCTTGAATTCAACTAAGAAAATAATAACTAACTTAAAAGCTAAAAAACACGACTGCCCTGCCAAAAGTGTACTGATGCCAATAAATTATAAACTGTTGAAATGTGCTTATTAAGGCCTTCAATTTGATACCCATATTGCAAAATTTGAAGTTATTTTTCTCATTTTTGAATGGAGCCATACTGCCGCTGCCGCCACATTGAGATATAGCCTATGTTACTCGTGGGGGATGTAAGGATTCTAACGATACCCCATGCGTCTAAATCTGTTCAGGCATTTAAAGGTTGTAACGATGTCAAACCTCTTTCATCATAATCATACTCATTTGATAGTTTGTCTATATTAATTCTAAATTCAAATTACCTGTCATTCCTACATTGTCATTGCATTGGCTCATCTGGATGGTTACCTACGACATGTTTTAAAAAATGCGTAAATAAGTTGATTATATCTTTAAATATTTGATAATAATTTCATACGTGTTGATCCGTATTGTTGGTATAAAAATCTCTGCGACATTACTAGATAATAAATAATTTCCTGAACAATTTTGTATATATTGTAAAGTTGTTTTAAAATCGAGAGAATACTGAGTAACCAAGAGCAAGATCTTCAAGCCACTTCAGCTGCGAGCCTATTATCTGCTTTGAGAGAGAATCTACAATCCACTAAGTTTCTTCTGCACCTACTAATTATATTATTGTGAGCAAGGAGTCCCTTTGAGCTGGTAGACACCCTCGGGGGGCTCCGGCCCCACGTTGGGCGAAGGTTATGGTGGAATAAAGAAACTCACATACATACAAACATACATGAATCCTAAAAACATTACACTCCTTTTTTTGAGCAGTCGTGTAATAATAACTTAATTGTAGTGCTTGACTATGACATTCAAAACAAACTAAGTTACTTTGTCTGATTTATGAAAGAAATAACGCAATTATAATATTAGGTACCTACTTATGAAGTAAAGCAGGTGCTTATTATGAATAAATTCACAAAACGTGCGTGCTTTAATTACAAAAGTAAAGTTGAATTTTGTAACAACAAATTATTCGTGTTCAGGTATTTCATTAAAGCCCAAACATAATGAACGCTCACAGAAATGTTATTTCATTAAAGCCCGGTTCTAGCACTTTTAGCAATTTTCGATCATTTTTGAACGTCTGCATCTTGTTTTATTATTAACCCAGAACTATGAAATTGGTATCACAACAAAATTTGATATATTATCTCGTACTTTGTGAACACAGAAACATGATTTTGATTTTATTTCTATCGAGTGAATTAGTATGAATTCACTCGATAGAAAATAAAATCAAAGGTAACACTACTTTATGCTTAGAATATTGATTGGAAAAAGACCCCATCACTAAATGATATCAAAGATATACCAAGAGAAAGAGCTTATTATGATGGAGAAAATGGCACTTTTTTTAATTCAGTTTAGTTTTCCTACAAATAATTAAAAACCTTAAATTTTACTCCCGACACAAAATAAATAATAGTACAAGCTCCCATCATCTTTCCCGCTCTACTTTATCACGGATGAGAGGGACATAAAATTCACTGACACCCAGCCTTAAACGTTATATCCATACTTATAACTAGCTGTAGCCGCGGCTTTGCCCGCGTGGTAATTTTTCTGGGATATAAGGATACCGTGACATTTCAGAACTAAAAGTACCAAAATCATCAAACTTCTTTCAAACGTAAAATTTAATGAATGTTTTTATTGATTGCTCGAATTCTACTCATCATATTGAGATAACAAGTACACCAGTTTTAAGTCAAACCTTAAGCTATATAACAGTGAAAACCGCATCGCAATCAATCCAGTCGTTTTTACGTGATGCGCTAACAAACAGACAGACAGACAGACACGATTTAAAAAAATATAATATTCTTGTTCAGTAGCTTATTTTAAGTACCCTAGCCTAGACCATTTTTTTTAATATCTTTGTTGTACATATATGTTGGTACTTACTGCTTTATTATATGTATAGATTAAGCGGTAAGTACCAAAAAAACTGTACAATGAAGATAATAAAAAAAAATGGTCTAGGGTATTTAAAATAGACTACTAAACAGGTTTTTTTTTAAAATATTATCTGTCTGTTTGTCTGTATGTTTGTTCGCGCATCACGTAAAAACTACTGGATCGATTGCGATGCGGTTTACACTGTTAGATACCTTTGATTTATAAACTGGGTTTGGTAAGTATTTTAATCCGATGATTAGATTCGAAGCTATCGATAAAAACTAATTGACGGCTGAACGAATTCTGAAGAAATGTGTATATTGTACTTTATGTATATTTTTGGTCCCGGAATAACACGTATGGGATATTTTCAAATGTAATGACCTCGAGGGAAAAGCTGCGGGCACAGCTAGTCAATATTTTAAATTATTATGATCATTTATTTAAAATATTGTAAGAAATAGCTTAACTCTTTCAATTAAAATATTTTTAACCTTCATATTTATTTTAATTATTTCATTACCAGCTTATTTTATACTAAATTCATAGTAACGTATCACAGCAATATATCTTCAAATGTCAATGTCGCAAATGCATTCATCGGCCTTGCGGGTATCTAAAAGCTTTCGAATACGATAAATGAAACCGCACACTGACCGCTAGATTGGATAGATGACAACAAATACGTTATTCATGACCACAGAAAATATAGAAAACTTACACTAACATAAAATACTTATTTTATATTCAGGGTTTTAGTTTTTTATTTTGCAACTAGGTAAAAACAAATTCGAGAGAGATACTCGCAGAAGAATACAGCTGGGCTGGACAGCATTTGCGAAACTTCGTCGAACTTCTTCTCGTCGCCAATACCGGAAAGTTTGAAGACAAAAGTCTTCAACCAGTGTGTCCTGTTATGACTTACGGAGCCGAGTCGTGAACACTCACGTTGCGACTAGTCCACCAATTTAAGGTCGCTCAGTGGGCTATGGAAAGGGCTATGCTTGGAGTTTCTCTGAAAGTTCGTATCCGGAATGAGGTGATCCGGCAGAGAACCAAAGTTGTCGATATAGCCCTTAGGATTAGTGGGCTGGTCATGTCTGTTGAAGGACTGATAACCGTTGGGGTAGACGTGTTCTTGAGTGGAGACCGCGGCTTGGTAAACGTAGTGTAGACCGCCCTCCAGCTAGGTGGAGCGACGATATACGCAAAATGGCTGGCAGCAGTTGGAAGAGAATAGCCGAAGATCGAGCTCAGTGGCGTGCTTTGGGAGAGACCTATGTCCAGCAGTGGACTGACACGGGCTGATGATGAGTTTTTCATTTAGTTATTTGTAAAATGTACTTTGTTCTTTTTGTCAAGCCCTTTCATTTGATACCCATAATGAGAGGATTGGAAAAAATAATGTAATCCGCCATTTTGTGGTGGTGGCCATCCTGGATTTGGATTTTTGTCATGGTGTATTCTACTAGAAAATCCTTTTCATTTAATACCCATATTAAGGGAAATAAAAATATATATGTAATCCGCCATTTTAGGCGGTGCACATCTTGGATTTACAATGATACTGAATATACGTAATTGTATTGCCGTAAGAACTAAAGGTGTGTACCAAATTTCAGATCAATCGTTCAACAGGAAGGGGGCAATATTTAAATTACTAGATTTGACTCAAACAAACAACAACAACTAAGAGAGCGTTCAAGTATTACGTAACGAATTTGGGGGGTGGGGCTCGGGGTCCTGTCAAACGTTACGATGCGTTAAGGGGTGGGAGGGGGGGTTTGAACTATGTGTTACGTATTTAGCTAACTATTAAACTAACTTTAACTTTTATTTATTTAACTATATTTCAAATGGTAATAAATAACCGGTAATTTCCGGTACTTTACGCCACATAATTGTGACTATTAGGTAAAAATGGTCACTTGGTGGTTACGTAACGTTTTACTAGGGAGGAGGAGGGGAAAAACCATATAGAAATACGTTACGGCGCGTTACAGTGGGGGAAGGGGTCAAAAATCTCCAAAAATTGCGTTATTTAATACTTGAACGCTCCCTAACAGACCAAGATAATTAACACCGTTTAAAAATAAATCGACGATACTAATAAACAAGAAATAACAGAAAGCAAACAGGTTCATGAAACAAATGTTATACTTATAAATGATTCCAAAACCAAACTCAAAATCTGAGAGGTGGATTAAAGAATAGTATC
Source organism: Alsophila aescularia (assembly GCA_946251855.1). Taxonomy (NCBI): domain Eukaryota; kingdom Metazoa; phylum Arthropoda; class Insecta; order Lepidoptera; family Geometridae; genus Alsophila; species Alsophila aescularia. The sequence continues at coordinate 19,352,915 of OX276379.1, forward strand.
GCACAATTCGGTAAACAGAGTGATCGCGCGGCCCGCTTGTAGAGCGACCGGTAGAAAGTAGCTTACCTCCTGAGCCACTCTTCATTCAGACACACTGAACAGGTTACGACTCGCTGTACTCACACAGATGTAAAGCCTTCAAAACACCGACATCAGCAAAGCTCACACACACGCGTGTTGTCAGAACGTATTGAACTTGCGGGAGTGCAGGTCAGTGTGGAGCATCTTTTTTTAGGTAAACTGGTTCTGGACTGATAAAAAGATACTTATGAGTCTTATGACTCAGAAACCAGCATGGGATTGTATGCCTATTATGACGTTTTGGTTTGTATACATATTATGTAACACTGATTTAAATACATTTGGCTAAGAAATACACGTAGCAAATCTTACAACATTGAAACGAACAGTTTCAAATTAACATTATCAACATTTATCTGTCCTCACATTTGGTTTGGTCGGCCTATTTCATCACCATAAAAGAATTTATAATTTGAAAAAAGTATAATAATGTTGTTTAGTACCTACGAGTATACTGAAAGTACAAGGCTTTTTACAAATCGCAATTCTATGTAACAAGTCAACAACCCAACACATGAGTTCTGACCACCTTGCGTTTCTAGTCCCGTACATTTTGCTTTCTAATTTAGGTTGTGGTTCGGTACGGAATTATATTGGTATTTACTCGACGCCATTGTGATCAGTGATTTATTAAATGTATAAAGGCACACGTGTGTTGGCTAGGAACGTTTCCAACGTTCGTCATTTGACAAGGGATGCTCTACCTGCTATAGAAATGTGTTCCCCTTCAGTAAACATGAATATACGATGTATCAGTAACCTTTATTCAACAGCATAGGCTATTGATGGCGGGTAAGACCTTCCTATGCTTGATTAGTGTTGTACTCAATACGTTTGGGGTTGCTCTGGTTACTTAAGAATTGGGTGGTTTCCTAATGAATTTTGTTTCCTTTGTTCCAAAAGGTCTTAAATAAAACTCGATGGAAAATCAAACAATCGCCTATCTTCGTTGAACGCCTATCCTCCAGTTTAAAAATATCGTGTTATTTTTGTCATAATATGTAAGGTACCTATCTATGTAGGCCCTATCTAACTATAATTTTTTTTTTCTTTGAGGGCCTACTCCAGCATAGGAGAAAAGAAAGTTAAAGGCGTATGGCCAAAATTTTCTGTCCTGCTCTTCAAGGTGCAGGTTAAGCAGGACATGTGATGCATCGAGCTGATTTTAGTTAATATTTTCAATGTAATTTTCCTTTTTTTAATAATATTAAGATTTTTCAATTTTTACTGGGATTACACAATATTTTTTTTGTAAAATTATCTTTGATAATTACTGAATGAAGTTGATTCATTCCATCGACGGGAACGTCAAAACGGGTGTTTTTTAGGAAACTACGATTTTGTTCTATAGAGGCAAATTTATTTAATCGTGTTTCGTGAACACATCAGGATAAAGTAATTTTGTGCACATTTATTACACATAAAAAATAAAGTCAATTAACAGTTTTGAATATTCGTGAGGACGAATGGTCAAATTTGGAGCCCATTTCGCCTTAATACTGCAAACTACATTTCTCATTACATAAAGTGCAAATATCAGTTAAAGCGGTCAGACCTACGAACTAAATTCGTATCAGTTCCACCGATTTGAGTTATAACAATAAACAGCATCCCTGACCCTCGGGACATTTGTCGATTAGATACAATCCAATGGTTCTCTACCTGCTCCCAACATTTATGGATACAATACTCGCACTTACAATGTCTTCTCGTATTGCGAAGAGCCGTTTTGAGTACACGATTTTATTGTCAACATGCTTTCAAAGCTGTTGAATTTTATAACGCAATATCGAGGGTGCAATAAAAGAATAAGCATGAGCGCGTGGAATTTTAAACACTTTCTTACTCTTTTCGATGTTAGGTCTGCTAGCCCTGATCTCGATACTCGTTTTGTATAAACCTGCTCCTCCAGGATATGCCTTTCTTTCTTGTAACCAACTTGTAGTTATAGCTCTTCCGTCTCTTTTAGAAGCTCGACGCCCAAAAGAGATGGCAAACGTGGCTTGGTACACGCATCGTGGGAAACCGATGGAAACAAGGTTTATGGTCCTTCCTTGGCTTTATTTGTTTACGTAGTAAAAAGGATTGGCCTTTGTTTTAAACTTGATGCGTCCTTTTTTGCTTGTGTTAGGTATTGAAGTTGGGTGTTCGTCGGTTGTCGAGGTTATTTTTACATGACTCCCAATAAAGTTTTCAGGGTTCATGTATGTTTGTATGTATCTTCATCACTAATATTATAAAGAGGAAAGATTTGATTGTTTGTTTGTTTGTAATGGATAAACTCAAAAAATACAGACCCGATTTTAAAAATTCTTTCATATAAAGAAAGCTAAATTATCAGCAAGTAACACTAGCAGTATTTTATTTTTCAGAAAATTATAGTTACTTTTGAAAATTGCAATAATGTAACCCGATGTATCAAATTTTGCAAAAAACTCGATTAGGTACTTTGTATCACAAACTAAGAATGAGTTATGGTTCTTTGTATATGAAACGTTGCCATGGAAACGAAATCACAGAACATCTAATAATCATTGACGTAGGAAATTCTCTATGGTACTACACGAAATAATAACAAGTCTGTCAAGTACGTGAGTAATAATTCAGTTGTCTATGGTCAAAAGTACTGCTGCCAATGATTTTGAATTACGCTTTTAGGCGTTTTTTTTTGAATTTACGACGGGTACAAAAATGCTAAAAAACAGATACTTGCAGTGGGGTGAGCGCTACCGATGTTTATCGGTAGCGCTCACCCCACTGCAAGTATCTGTTTTTTTAGCATTTTTTTAGAATTTTTAAATTCGGTTAGTATTTTTTGAGTTTTCAAAAAATACTAACCGATTTTAAAAATTCTAACGTAGCGTAGACGTTTCACGACAAACAAGCGGCCGTGCGCCTTGACACAGTTCCATCCAGTTTTTTAAACCCATGGAGGTTGAATTACGCTTACTTCCCACCCGGTTTTTTAAACCAAAGGAGGTTGAATTACACTTACTGGCGTTAAACCTTTTTACAGTAACCGTAATTCAACCTCCTTGCGTTAAACAGAATAATACTATATACAAAATGGTACGTGAGTATAAAACCTATAAACATAAACATTTTGTGTAAGAAATTGTTGTTGTTCTATTTGTCCAAATAAAGTACCTACTGATTTTATCTTTCTATTTAATATCTACCCGTGCGAAGTCGGGGCGGGTCGCTAGTGTATGTGTATATTTAAGTTACTTTATTCCATCATAACTTTTTTTTTTGGTTGGTCTTGTGTCTAGTGACCTTAGGAACGAAATCAAACGGTCGCGGGTTCGAATCCTGCAAGGTGCAATCATTGTGAGATGAGCAGAAATGTTTATTTCAGAGTCATGGATGTGATATTCGTATTTATGTATGTTTATCCGTTATTACAGGGTATCCTAGTTTGGGGCTAGGTAATTGGTGTGGAATTGTCCCTAATATATTTATTTATTAAATGCCTGAGCAGAATGTGACCTATCAGGGATAGCAATGAAATAGCTAATGTGACGAATGGTCATCGCATCCAATTTGGATATGTATGGAGTTGTAATATATTGAAATAAGTTTCTTGGCAGGGCAGGCGTGTTTTTTTAATTTAGTAAATGAGTACATGGTTACTCTTAATGAAAAAGCATCATTATTAATTCGGCAAGTTTGTAGATCTCTTGAACTTATAACGTAATTGGGCGTCTTTCCACTCTTCGCCAGCATTATATCCGGTGAACGCCCAGCGGCGTTTATTAATCTTTTATGCCAATATTGGCCGGCTCTAGGCGATAGCACGGCAACCCGGGGCATAAATGTATGAAAACATTATTATTATGACTACGATTGTAGTCTTTTAGTCGACTTTTCATACAAAATGATCGCCCCACTACGCGCTGCCGTAACGACGTGTGCCAATAGTGAAAAAACGCCACTGGCTTCAAATAGAATGGAAATATAATATTTCCGAACTGAGATTAGGTATAATTTTACATGTTGTAGGTACTAATTGTTCGTGTTATTATGTAAATGGTTTTCTTAGCTGGTGTCGTAACAGCTCGGTGAATAACTGTGAGCAACCCTGTGGAACGACCACGCGCTAGTAGCCATGGAGACCATTCAACGCTGAAACAACAGATTAATGTATAGTCAGTATACCTGACCACAGATTACTTCTTAGATAGTTTCGCATAGCCACAGAGTAAGCAATAGTCAGTACGGCAGGGCATTCCGTGGTATATCCGGTCATTATTGCTTATCTTTTCCATCTATTGTTCTGAATGTTTTGTGGTTGAGTGAGTTTGTTTGATTGGAAATGGCATACATATGGATTCCATACTGTATGCCATTCCATATAATACTAGTAATTCCATAATATTAATCAATAAAAAAGAAAAGTTCGGTTTCAGTGTTGGAAAGGAAGCCACCAACACTGAAACCGGAAGATTCAGCTGATTGAGGTGGTTTCATCAGCATCATCATCGATCTAATTTTACTTTACTAATATGTATTAGTAATCTCATAGTCCATGACGCCGCGGCGCCGGCCGCGCCGCCATTGGGTTGTAGAACATCAAATGTGTTGCCCTTCTTGAAGATACTGGTTTCCTCATGATGTAATATTTATAATTTCAATGGCAACTCCTTAATGTCTTCAAGTTCTATAGATTTTGTTCTGTCAGTGGGCTGGAGTGCGATGCGACATCTGGTGAACGAGCATCGACCTCGCAGTACCGGTTTAGTTAGGACTCTATAGGTGTGCGCATTCACATCGAATCTCATAGTAAACCGCTGCTCTCTGGTTAGGGTTGACAGATGTCTGGCTTACCACGTCTACATAAAGTTTTGCCAAATTCTAGCGGAACCGAAACTAGGCTACTGCAAAGTTGGTTGAGCTCAGGCAACAAAACGTCACATAAATGCTTTCATTGATTCATACGCACCTCGGACATGACAATGATATTTTTTGTTCCCATACATAGCTAAGAAAATTTATATAATCCGATAAAACATTGGGAGATGCTTGCTCACCTACTACTTTCTTATAATGTATTACGTTTAAATTTAGTTACTATTTGTTATCTAATAAATTATTGTGATGCAAATGTTTTTGGGCTTCAATTTCCAAAACAACTCAGACAGAAAAAATACAATAAAATAATTTGAAAACGTGCTTAAATTATTAAACCCTGAGGCCCTCGAGCGGCCTGACAAACTCTGAGACCAGAGGCCAGCACTTCGTCATGCGACAAACAAACAATTTGATAACAAAATGTGCTATATTCAATTGGCTTCATCATGTCATATATCAAACCTATGAAACTTAACTAATAAATAAATTGATGTCCAGGATGATTTTACTTTGACCTGGCAACCCTGTCTGTGGCACTTGGTGGCACGCTCTGATTAAGTCGCGTAAGTTTGCGGAAGTTTTACTAACGATAGTCTGTTCTAGTGTCATTTCTCAGTAGAGCATACAATAAACATAAAATAAAAGAATTAAAAAAACTAGTTTATTTTTAATGAATGTCTATTTTGGTGTATTTTTTCCTTTTTTTTATCACATACATAAATGAAATTTAAAACTTTTTTTTTTGTCATCGGTTTAAGGTCTAGCTACTCTGAAAGTTTCAGCCGAATAGCTAATCGGGAAGTGCTCGAAATTTGAATTGGTAGATTCCAGGACAAAATACATACATAGGTACATACATACAAGTGAAGTTAAATAAAAGCTTTGAAAAAAATATATCTGTAAGCGGCTATTTGGTCTGTGTGGTTCATAAGAAGCTATTTATTAATTAGAGCGATTGCTCTAGCGCAGCGGTAAGCAACAGGCGGTCCGCGGTACGTATCCGGACCGCGGAAGGTTGAAGCTCGGACCGCCAAGTAGTGTTAAATATACCTACATATTAATTTATATAATATTTTCATATAACTAGCCCTATATTCATACGTTTGAAAGCTACGTAGAATCTCACTTAGTAATTATTCTAGTTATTTAGTAGTTGCCTATTTTACAAGTATTTTACCTGACCTGTGTACCTATGACTGATGTGTTTTGATTAGTTGTGTGGCCTACACACACACATGCTTTGATTAGACTTGAAAAGATCTTCACTTAAAATGGAGCTAATTGACTTGCAAGAAGATATTTCCTTGCAAATTTATAAAACTGCAGCCACTGAAGAATTTTGGGGTAAACATGTTTCAGAAAAGAATTAAATTTGCAAGACTAGCTATCAATCTGGCCACTATGTTTGGTTCGACATATGTATACGAATTTTAATAAAATATTTTTTGAAGATTTTTTTTTTTTTTTTTTTTTTTTATTACGGACTAGGCAATCGTTTGACCACGATCTCACCAGATGGCAAGCGATGATTTGGTCGAAGGTGTAGCACGCTTGCCTAGTAGATACCTATTCACTCTTGACTTGAACACACCGGGGTTATAATTTACCGGAAACACTGACGAGGACAGGGCATTCCACTCCTTTGCAGTTCTTATAATAAATGAAGAAGCGTAACGCTTCGTTCTTGTGCGAGGTATTTCAACCATATTATTATAGGTATTTTCATTTGCTGTTCCCCTCGTGAACCAAACTATAAAAAACTGCCTCTACACCGTCGGTGTAATTCATCGCATTAATTTTACGTACTCACCTATTATGTTTTATATGATAATTTAATTAGATAGCAAAATAAAATTAGTAACTGCCTATTTAATCAGTAACAATTATTTTTTTGCTGGATCTCGATAAAAAAAATCAACAGTATCCGGACCCCACTAAAAACTACTTGCCGACCCCTGCTGTAGCGCCTCCTAGCGAATACCATAGTAATTACTTACTTCTAACAGTTTTAACATCAACTTCTGCAAAAGAAAAAATTTTGGAAAAAAATTACGGGGTCGAGTTTCCGGTTGCCGGTTCTTCTGGTATGGTAGTACCTATTCCGAATCCCGTGGTAGAGTCATTAAACTTTCATTCTGTTTTCCTTTGGGGCTCATACGAATAAACATATTTTGATTGATCAACTGTTTGAATAATATCCGGCTCTCTTGAAAGTCACAAAATATGTGTCAATATCTAAAGTCCAAGAAAGTTATTGGTCATTTATAGTATTGTGTATTGACTGATTTGCACAGATTTTTTGGCTGATACGATGCATGTTTTTTTTTGTTGATAAATATATAGGTAGGTCTAATAACTAGTTAGATAGCAGTCGCATTTCTAGTGATGTCACACTTTCACTCACAACTCAAGGTCATGACGATCATCGATCAGTATGCGGATTCACACCGGCAATGTACCTGTATGTACAACTTTATAACAGCCATGTCTTTTGATAACTCAAAAATTTATACAGTACCCCACACTAGAGGTCTTCTTACTCAAGTAAAAACAATCATCTAATTCGGTTCAGAAATCCCAAGATATTAGAGAACAAAAACTATAAAACAAATGAATATTCTAATAAAACTACTGAACCAATTATGATGAAGTTTATATGGGACTACACAGAAAGTTTACCCTTTTGAATAAAAGAACAACCGTCGAAATCGGATTAATAATCTTAGAGATAAACACAAATTCAAGGCAATATAAACACAAAATTGAATGGATCTACTCAAAAAACTATTTATTTTTGAAAAACTACTGAATCAATTTTGATACAATTTATATGGGACCACCTGGAGAGTATACCCTTTTAAACAAAAAAATAGTTTCAAAATCAGTCCTTAATTGACGGAGATATCAAAAAAAAAAGTACATATAATTTTAGTGAAGTCACTTAAAAATGGTTTGGCGGGTTTTGTTCAAAGTTCGTCTAACAAAATGCCAGCCTTCGCATCGTCCTTGACACGGTCAAAACGCCTTTCACCTTCTCTCGCACATACTAATAAGTGTGAGTATAATCAGGCTAAATAAACAATTTACTTTTCACCTCACAAGCTCGGAAAGATTCTGTTTATCATTCGAAATCTGAGTGCAAAAGTGCATTTATCCTCTAGAGTGGAATAAGTTTTAAAAATTCGATCCGTTCTATTCAATAATTTTCTATACAGCCAGTATTTCGTTTCCAGGGACGCCGTTCCTTAGAGCAAGTAATCAAAATTTCCCAGTTTTACAGTGGAAATTTACAATTTTCTGGGATAAAAGTACCCTATGTTTTATTCCAGGGTAAAAGCTATTTCCATTCCAAATTTCATCAAAATCCGTCCAGCCGTTATCGCGTGAAAGCTCCCCAAACAAACAAACAAACAGACAACGTTTCACTTTTATATATTGGTATGGATTATTATTCTCTTCGATTCTATTCTATTATGTTTACACATCTGCCAGGCGTCCCGCGACGATTATTTAAAAAAAATATTATTATTATTTAACCTGTTTTTCTTGCACCTAGCATTTTCATCACTGTAGTGAGATGAAAAGTTGTGGGTTTCGCACGGCAGCAAAGTTATTCTGCGTCTCATACCTTTGAAACCCTCGCTACGCTCAGGATTCTATAATCTAGAATCCTTCGCTTGTTCAGATTTCAATACAAGTACTCGCGTCAAAAAACTTTACAGCCTTGCATAACAAATAACTATTTAAACGTAAGTAGGTACGTGTGCACAATGACATCATATTATTTTTTGTAATTTACTAGTGCCACTGTCCATACAACTCGTTATTCCTCTACGTGCATGGTTGTTTGGAATAGATCGCTCTGGGCGATAAGACCGCCCATTGTGACACTATAGTTAGATTATTTTTGTACAAGTTACAAGTTATTAGTTTCTTGGTGTTATTTGTTTTGCAAAATAGTTAGAGGTACCTTTTATATTTATTAGAAAGCGCAGGCCTCGCCGGGAAAATATATCTGTTACAAAATCCTTTCTTTTCATACCTACTTCTAGTAGGTATGAAAAGACAGGCAATGCAACCATATGGTACCACCATTGACCGATTGGTCTCGCTAAGCCCGAACATCTGTCATTTACTAACCATTCTTACAACTTTAAACTTTCGTGATTCGAACACTTTTTTTTATGTAATGAGTTATCACGTTATTGTGGTGCCTCATTAAAATTATAATCTAGCCTTAAGACTAATAAGTAATTTTACTTAATCTAAGCTGCTAAGTAGAGTATATACTAAGAATGTGTCCAATAACACTTTTCTTATATTTTTTTAATATTTGACGACCGGTTGGTCTCGTGGCTATTGAACCTAGGTACGTAATCAAACGGTCGCGGGTTCGAATCCTGCAAGGTGCAATCATTTGTGTGATGAGCAGAAATATTTGTTTCCGAGTTAGAACAAAGTAGTCCGAGTTAGTTAGTTGTTTTGTAAGCAAGCGAAGTGTGGAGAGACCCCCACACGATGGACCGACGACATTGTAGCCATCGCAGGAAGTCGGTGGATGGAGGTGGCACAAGATAACACGGTGGTGGATTATGGCGCTCTTTGGGGGAGGCCTATGTTCAGCAGTGGACTTCTAAAGGCTGACATGATGATGATGACGAATGGATGTTATAATATTCGTATCTATGTATGTTTATCCGTTATCTAGTACCCATATTACAGGGTATCCTAGTTTGGGGCTAGGTAATTGTTGTGGAATTGTCCCGAATATATTTATTTGAATATATTTAATGTCACTATTTAAGGGAAAGTCACTTTTTTCTTGTGTTCATTTGATTTGCACTAATTGATACTACATTGTCACTATCATATCACTAAACAAACTCAAATGGTTTTGTCCGTTTGAGTCTTCTCACGATGCCCGTGTTGTCGAGGAGCTGGATAGCCTCGACGTTCACATGATGATGAAGTCTTCGTTCGTGAGCTTCGGCAACTTTTTTAATAACCTTAGTAACGAGATCCACCTTCAGGTCTCGATGGAGGTCGTTACTTCTGATGTACCACGGTGCATTTACGATGCCTCTGAGTACCTTATTTTGGAAACGTTGAATGATCTGTATATTAGTGGATTTAGTACAGCCCCATAGCTGGATACCGTAAGTCCATATTGGCATGAGGACTTGCTTGTATAAAAGTAATTTATTGGATGGTATTGATGGCTGTTTGTACTTTCTCGACGGTTTCCTCTTGAGTAGCCCCAACAGCCATGATTACTGTATCATCAGCAAAGGTGGCAATGGTATTATTTTCTAAATCTGGAATATCGCAAGTGTACAATAAGTACAGGAACGGTCCTAGGACACCTCCTTGTTGTACTCCAGCTTTTATTTGCTCAAGTTCTGAATACGCATCTTCTTGCTTTACTCTGAATATATTATATATGTTAGATAAGACTCGAGAATATCTGAAAACTGTTTAGGTAGCATTTTTCTTAATTTGTGTAGCAGACCTTTAAGTATAGTTAAATATTTAAACAGGACTTGGAGCGTTTGAAATTAAAAAGTATCAGCAGATGTCGTTAGTGTTGTGTGTCGTGACAATTCTGATTTTTTACAAAACCAAATGCGGGTAGTTTGAGACAACGTTCGTCCTTCTCGACGCTGTCACCCGCTACTTGAGTCATTTCTTGACCACGATCAATGCAACTTGATCGAAACGTCGAGGTAAATAAAAATAAAGTTTTCAGCTTGATTAATCCCGTGAAAATGTAAACTTACAATTAACCAAAGGCACTTTATAGGTAATTTTGACAATATTATTATTAGATTGTGTATGACTTAAATATTGAATTTTGACATGAGAATAATAAATATAACCATGTGTATAATATTTGCATGCTGACAAAGCATAAAACATGCTGTACTAATTATAATATTGCTATCTTATGTTTTATAAACAAACCATGTTTTAGCGAATAAATGTTTTGATTTGATTTTGATTTGATTTGATTTAAATATCTAACTATTCTTAAAACTCTCTAACAGGTGGACGTCTTCTGCCATTGTTTTCACTATGCTCGCAATTCAGCCATTTTGCCTGTAATTTTTCTAACAAGACTATACCCACTTCTCTGGCCAAATGTTGAAAAGCCTAAATAGCCTATAAGCCTTTCATAATATATTTTAAATAATTAACCATCTTCTTTTTTACACGAGTGAATTTGGTTTTAACTTTAATAATAACCTTAATTCTAAGGGTTAAAAGTCTCGACGTGGCAAAACTCATAGCAACCTATAGAAGATAGCGGTTTCCATTTTACGGTCGACTAAAAACTTTAAAAAGTTCTTCGCCACTTAACCTAGTTCAACTTTAATGCTCTTCCTCCGATAAAAAATAATTCGAAAGCGGTAGGTAAGCACTTTTTCTTTGATGGAAGATCTTTCGTAGCAGTATATGGGATGGATCATATTGATACCTTTAATATTTGCGAAAGGAAAAAGGTTAGAATTTGTATCACGATGCGATATATTCGCCCGAGAAACCGTGAGGAGCTTCCATAAAAATGCCTTTGTCATGCCAAGAATACCGAATACAGGCAAAAGCGAGAGTATTCAATTCAATCACGTATCGGATAAATAAAAATCAATGACCTGCGACGAACAAGCTCCCACGAATTTCTCGAATTTGGAAGCCCCAAGTCATTTGTGAATTCAAAATGAGAGTAAGGCTGTCTTTGACTACGTAGGATTATGTTTTTGGGCTGCATGTATGTATGTTCCTTTGGCACGTGCTAAAGTCTAAACGGCTTGATGGAATTTGATAAATGAGGTATCCTTGGATTTGTCATAATAACGAGAGTGTCAAGAAAACTAATATAATGGCTTATAGCTGCCATATTGTATTTTCAACGGAACGAAAAATTACCAAAACCCGAGTAAGGTATCAAAATGAACTTATTTAAGGGCAGGCTCCATTAATACATTTCCCCACGCTAGCTCCGCCTCTACACTCTGCCGCCCGCAATAAGCACTGAAGTGCGCGTAACAAGGTTGAATATCGCGAGCGCTGTTAGAACACACAGCTCGGAACTAAATGACGTAAGTCTCACAAGTTATTTATTTTATTGGCAGGCTAATAATTTAGTTAGGTAAATTTTGTCTTGACAGTGGATAATAAAGTATATTTTCTTGCTGTGAGATTTATTTTAGAGATACTTAAACGAAGTAAAAGTAGAAAAATTAAAATATTACTGAAATAACGTATTTTTTGATAAGAAAATGTATAGAATGAAATTCTGTTGATCACTTTCTGTCTTGATCATGGAGAGATAAAGATCTCAAAAATAGATATGTTAAGTTTCACATTTATCCGGTTTGTGGTTGACCAAGCATATTTATGGAAAAAGCCCTTAAATATTGGAGCCAGGTCTTAAAATACCATTGCAAAAATATATAATACTTATAAATATAAACTAAAACGTATAAAATATAAATAAAAAGAGGCAAACAAGCTTTAGATTCTTGTTTTTGAAATAAATATAAGATGCAGCTCGCCAGGTTTTAGCTGATCCTGTCAAAGGAGCAATGAAATGCGTGATGCCTCCGACTTCAAAACCTAGAATCTAAAGCTTATTTGTCACTTTTTAGTTTAGGCGTTTTTTAAATTATAATACTTGCATTCTATAGTTTTTATCGTTTCAATTTGTACCAAGTGCACAGAAGAAAAAAGCGTAGTATGAAAAAAAAACAGCTTTACATTTAAATGTTTCTCTCAGCAATTAACAGAAAATGTAAATAGAACCAAAAATAAATATTCAGAACTATGCCAAGAAAAGCAACGCCGAAATAAAATAACAAAGATGGAGTATATTTAGCGTTCTCCAAGCGCAGCTGCAAATCCATCTGGTTCCATAATCATTCGTAAATAATGTTCTTTAACAACGAACGTACGTTAATTTAAAAATGGCTTCGCTACTTGAATGCGAATGGGAAATAAAAATAATTAAAGAGTACAACAAATTTAGTGGCGGCCATAATAAATAAAATAAATTAATTTACACATTTAGTATTTTGGATGTGTATTTAGTCAAACTACGTGCCTTGATTTATGTGCACCTTACCCAACTAGCTTAAAAGCTAAAAAAACACGCCTGCCCTGCTTAAACGCTAAATAAACACGCCTGCCCTGCCAAAAAAGAACTCATGCCAATAAATTATATACCTGGAATGTGCTTATCAAAGCCTTCAATTTGACACCCATATTGTAAAATTGGAAGAAACATTATTTTTTCACCATAACTTTTAAATGCCTAAACAGATTTAGACGTATGAGGTATCGTTAGAACCCTGACATCCCCCCGAGTAACACAGGGAATATTTTTTTTAGAAAATCCCATATTGCGGCAGTATGGCTACACTTTCAAATGCGAAAAAAACATCGAATTTACAAAATGGGTATCAAATTGAAGGCATTGATAAGCACATTCCAACAGTATATAATTTATCGGCATAAGTTGTTGTTTGGAATGGCAGGCGTTTTTTACCTTTTAAGCTAGTTGTTTAGAGTAGAGAGGCTATGTTAGAGTGATAGGCGTACCTTGATTATATCTCAGCAGTACACATACTGTCCTCACTAAGTGTACTGTGACTATACGTCTCAATGTACATATTCATGTCTGCTTCAAATATGACATACTTACCTATCGTTCGAATATGCAAACAGGCGACAATGAGTTTCACACAAAATTTGGTTCGCAGCATTTAGATCCTTTCCCACTTTGGTGATCGCAGTAGATTATGATACTTGCATAAGATGATGATACTTACATTCGGTGATCGCAGTAGATGATGATACTTACATTCGGTGACCGCAGAACATGATGATATTTACATAAGATGATGATACTTACATTCGGTGATCGCAGTAGATGATGATACTTACATTCGGTGACCGCAGAACATGATGATATTTACATAAGATGATGATACTTACATTCGGTGATCGCAGTAGATGTTGATACTTACATAAGATGATGATACTCACATTCGGTGATCTCAGTAGATGATGATACTTACATAAGATGATGATACTTAATAAGATGATGACACTTACATAAGGTGATGATACTTACATAAGATGATGATACTTATGTTCGGTGATCGCAATAGATGATGATACTTACATAAGATGTTGATACTTACACAAAAAAAACTGCTACCGATTCCTTGAATTCCCTGTGCTGTGCCCTTGAGAAGAGAATGGTATAATATAAGAGCAATTAAATTAAATTCCTATTTATTTGTTACAGGTACTTGTTGAACACAATTTCGAATACACTGAGGTACGTAAAACAACTGAGAAAATTGGTCTAGTGAGAATGTTAAAAGACCGACGTTTTTAGCCGCAGACAGAACATTAGCTAATTTTACCATACTAATTAACCACTGGCTCATTATTTGCTAATATTTAGGTACAACAAACACATATGCTATAGTTAAATAAATCAAATTCCACCCAAAACTGTTATTTATTATGTTTTAAAAAAGACCACGGCTGTTATTTCAACGTCACTGTATATGTATTATTATAATTTCAGATGAAAATATTTTCTTGTTTCATACATTTTAGAGCGTTATTTTTCAGTAGTCTGGTTTTAGTTTACTTTCATCGAAATTATTTTGGGGTTAAAATATTATCGGGTGCACGCAAGCAAAGCCGCAAGCAACAGCTAACAATATTTATAATTAGAAATGTGCTAATTAAACCCTTTCATTTGATAGCCAATACGGCAACTTTTTTCTTGTATTTAAGTCCTATAGCCAGCCGTATTCAATTTAATATGCCGTCACATAGCCTATAACCAGCGGACGATCAAGGCGCTTCCAAAGATACCTCATTTGTCCAATTATGAAGTAGTTTAGAAGTTAAATGAGAACAGATGAAAACATACATACATACCCGTCAAAGTCATAACCTTTTGTTCCCCGTAGTCGGGTAATAATTCCACCCAAAATTGTTATGAATTATTTTTATTATAAATAATAATAAAAAAGTTTATAATCAGTGCGTGTTGCCAGTGATGACATACGGCACTGAGACGTGGTTGCTAACTATTGGTCTCATACAATTGCAATGGAGAGAGCGGTGCTCGGTTTTTCACTACGTGATAGAATCCTAAATGAGGAAATCCGTAGAAGAACGAAGATTACCGACTTAGCTCTCAGAGTTTGCAAGTTGAAGTGGCAATGGGCAGGCCATATAAGTCGCAGAACCGACAACCGTTGGGGAATAAAGGTCCTCGAATGGCGACCACGAACAAGCAAGCGAAGTGTGGAGAGACCCCCCACACGATGGGCCGACGACATTGTAGCCATCGCAGGAAGTGGCACAACATCGCTCGTCATGACGCTCTTTGGGGGAGGCCTATGTTCAGCAGTGGACTTCTAAAGGCTGACATGATGATGATGATGATTATTAATATATTTATTATTCAGCTTGATTTGTCCCACTGCAGGGCAAAGGCCTCTCTACCTTCCTTCCATGAATCACGATCTAGGGCTTTGTCTTGCCAGTCGTTCCAATAGGAGTCCAGTTCATCCCGCCATTTCCTTCTGGACCTGCCACGACGTCGTACTCAGTGGTGAGTTTAGCCCAGAGCTCGTCCGACATGCGGCAGATGTCCAGCCCAGTTCCACTTTCAACTAGCAGCTTTTTGACCAACGTCGGCGATTTGGGTCTTCGAGCGTAGTATGCTCTCTGGCAAACCCCTAGACTAGAGTGTGCATTTGGTGTTCTGTCAAAGACCAAGTTTGAGTACAGCACCGTAGGTGAGGATGGGGAGAATATATATATCCTTGAGTTTCTTTTTAATGGATCTTTCATTAACCAATAGCTCCTCCAGGCGTTTTCGTAGGTTAGAAGTTGAAGGAGTTGAGATTGAGTATGTCCATGAGTACTTATATCTGGCCCTAGTCTCTTTCCAGGCGAGACAAGAAACAGAAGTTATAAATTATGCTTATGAAAGAAACCGGTTCAGACAAAACATCGCATCATCCAATATCAAAACTATTGTCACAACACTGTGAAAACAGGTCCCAAATCACTTCAGTCAGTGACCGTGCAAGAGGTGAGAGTATCCGTTCTACCGGAGTCTAACAATGGTTGTCGTTAGCTTAGATTTTCCCTGCGATGGCAATGCTTGTAGGTCGTCAATGTTTTCAAAGAATTTGTTTGCCACAAAATTTTAAGTTCGGAGAAGTATACACCCACATGAATATAATGAATATCTATCTATACTTATAATAAAGCCACAGCGGAATAGTCTGTACAAAGAATATCATTTAAAAAAATGGTCTAGGGTACTTAAAATAAGCCTCCCGTCCACTTGGCTCCCCTAACAAGGATCCCCTGGGTGATGTATATGGATTTTTTGTACACACGGTACACTGGGAGATTCATTTGGATTTATTGTCCACACGGATCCCTGGGGGATGCATTTGGATTTCTTCTCAACACGGATCCCCTGGTATGTTCATTTTGATTTTTCTCTACACATTCCCTAGGACCTATTCCACTAAGTTCAACTTGAACTTTGGACAAAAGAATTCCACTTAAACGACTTCGAAAAAGGAGTCTGTTCTATGTTCGGCGCCTATGTATTTATTTCTAATTACAAAAAAATACATAGGCGCATATCATATAATATTGCTTTCTAATTATTACATGTGTGTTGAAATACGCGGAATATTTTTTCCACATTATTCAACTAAAACAACAATTTGATATTATCCATCACCTCCTATTAAATGGAAGTTGCACACACACACACACACACATACACAGATATACACAAAACACAATACAACAACACACACTACACAAAACCTATTATCGAACTTCAAAAAGATATTTCATGACTGCCTGGTTCATATATAAATATGTACCAGGCAGGTTATATTATTCAAACCTTGTACCATAAGAAAGCCCATATTTTGATTTAATTTTGATTTTATTTATGTCCCAGTCCAAATAAATCCCCCAGGGGATCCGTCAGTGATTCTTCTTGGCCAGGGGATCCGTGTGGACAAAAAATCCAAATGAATCCCCCAGGGATCCTTGTTAGGGGAGCTAAGTGGACAGAAGCAAAATAAGCTACTGAACAAGAATATAACATTTTTGTCTGTTTGTCTGTTTGTTTGTTAGTTTCTTAGTTTGTTTGTTCGCGAATCACGTAAAAATGGACCGATTGCGGTTTTCACTGTTGGATAGCTTAAGGTTTGACTTAAAAACTGGTCTACTTGGTATCTCAATTCAATCAGTAGAAGCCGAGCAATCGGTAAATACTTTTTGACGGCTTAAGGAATTTTGATCAAATGTTGGTCTTGGAATAGTACATAGAGTACTTTTAACCTAGAGAAATGACCACACTTGCGAAGCCGGCATCAGATAGTTATATAAATATTAGAAATATTATAAACGTTTGATCAATATCAAATGTTTACAGTGGTTTCCTTTTTTATTAAACAGGTTGGTTAATTTTGTTATAGGAAATGAACAATTTATTGTTGGGTATAATGCTTTTGTGTTTCCTGTAAAAACAGGAAGTCATTACGGTATTGGAAATCCAAATTAGAACCTAGAATTTGAAGGAGACACTAATATTTATTCTGTGCTAGAACTTTGGATTGTAATTTGTAATTGTGCGTCTTTGAACTGCGCTCGTCACCCTGAGACCCTGGGGCTTTTCGCTGGGAACGAAATAATATTAAGTCATTTATCGTATGTTGTATTATACAGACTTTATCACAAGAAATCACACATCCCATTATGTAGCGTTTGTTATTTTGTAAATTTATTGTACGTAATACCTACCCAGCTCGCTTATGTATTGCTTGCATCAAACTAAAATATGCATAAGAGGTCAGCATATAATATGCAAAAGCGGTCAGTATATAATATGCACTCAACATATAATATGCATAAGTAATCAGCACATAATATTCATAAGCAGTCAGCATTTAACATGCATAAGTGGTCAGCATATAATATGCATAAGCGGTCAGCATTTAACATGCATAAGTGGTCAGCATATAATATGCACTCAACATATAATATGCATAAGTAATCAGCACATAATATGCATAAGCAGTCAGCATTTAACATGCATAAGTGGTCAGCATATAATATGCATAAGCGGTCAGCATATAATTAGCAGCAACGCTTATTATCCTCAACAACACTAGCATTAGCGTTTATCGCTATAAGGAAGCGGATAAGACGAGCCGTTATGATGCTTTAAAATTAAAGTATAAAATCTTCATTTAACAAAGCATGTACGAGTATGTATATCTAATCAACTTGAATCAAAGAATAGTTACATCGTAATTATAATGTTCGTTAATAAAGTTGGAACTATTCTCGGATCAATCTTTTGGGAGAACTAACGATCGTCCCACATAAACTGAAGCTGGCTTAAACGTTCGTACAGTAAAACTATATAATCTAAGTGAAACTTTTCGCAAATGAGTTTAATAAAGCATACAAAGCACGACGTCTTACGTAAATCGAAATCACCACGTTTGCGCCGGCAACGATCACAATAAGACGAAAGCAAAGCGTTTTCCACGATAAGATGTGCAGACAACTGGAGTCACGTACGATTTGACGGTTTATTCCACTTTCCAGTCTTCAGCGAATGAATAATAAATGACAAAATACATTTTAGCTTCAAGAAGTCTCTGCTTCGGAGCGGAGCGTGCAGTATTCGGGAAATGGGACGCCTCGCATTTGCTGACGATCCACTTCAGCGCCAGAAGCGAATCTTTCCTGAATGCACTCCAGCGACGGCAATTGCGAAAATCGGGTCAACACGAGAAAGGAGGCGTCACTATCTTGTTGCCTCGCTGCGGCAATCCTAATTAGGTGAATATTCACTGCAGGCACTTTGAATAATTTTGGCAATTTTCTAAAGACCTCAATCTCAAAACTCAATAAAAGCCGTTGCGTTTTTTGTTTATTTCTGCTTGATGAGCAAGAATGGCACAAAAAGCGTCAGACATGTGCGTCATTAAAGCAATCCGGGTCCACGCTAGGGATTTGAAATGGGTGCCCTGCGGGGGACGGACCCAATTACTAGCGTGTTCCTGCGACGCCTCTCGAACGCTGACCCAAACACGAGATCCCTGAAATTAGACTGTCATTTACGTAAAATAACAACCGACATGATATTCCATAAATATGTATTACGAGAATTATTTGGAGCTGTAATCTCCGCGCATACTCTCGTAGGGGTGCATTTTAATCCTGTCATTTGTATGCTATAGAAGTCAATAACGATAACGAGCCCGTAAGGGGGAGCGTGAAGCGCCTGTAGTACTTAAACCATGATGTAGATGTTTGCAGGCTAGAAGCAGGATATTTGCATTCTGTGTAGGGTTTATAGAGACGTAAAGTACATTCGACAGGGAATGTGAATATTTCACACGCGGGCGTAAACTGGTTGGGTTGGGTTTGCGTGAAAGCGTCGGTAAATCCCGAGGGATCCAATTTATCCCGCCGACTTGTAAACGCTACGCCTACTGGCTAAGCCTGCACACTACACGTTTTATGTCCCAAAATTTCCCTCAAGTTTTCGTGCGATAAGGGAAAACCGAAGAAAAGATTTTGACGCGGTTCCGTAAGCATCGCTTTATCGGCGAATTATGGAGATTTTAGTTGAGTTTGATATGCGTTGGAAGATTTCTATGGAGTATTATTTGCGGGAATGACAACATTGAAAGCTTACCTTGTCAATAAGATGCCAAATCATCTTGATTCAGTTATTTTGTAAGACTGAAATTGATTATAAGCTACATTAACGATAGACAATAGCAAGGACGATAACGTAAGTTATACGTGGATGACATTTTGAGAAACTTCGATCCAATGCAAAGCAGCTTAAATGTTTGAAGGAGGTCGGGGTTGCTGAAATGAACTATGATCATGAATATAACAATAACTGGCCATTACAATAGTTCCAATCCATAATAATCTCATAGTTTCGAAATCGACAGCTGTCCGAACAATCCTTTGTTGTTTCGAACTACCTACCGTATTATAATCATTCATTTTGACCCTTACTCCATTGATATAAGGTTGGTTTAGTAAAGCACATATTCTGTTTGTACCTTCCTGCCGTGTTATGATTGAAATCTGAGCACATTTTATTCACTCTGCTGAGCAACATATTTTTTTACTAAAGATTTTTGTATTGATAAACGTGCAATTGCCTACTAAGTTACGTACATACAAGTTTTTACTTCTAAGTTATGATTAGACGCTCTCCTTGATCTATAAAAGCAAACAATATGCCAATGTTGATACATAAAATAAAATATAACTTTATCTTGCGAGAATAATACTCCCACAGACAAAGTATTCTCAGCTCTCTGCTTGTTCATACTTCATAGTAGAGTAAACGTTTTTTTTTGTAAATCTCATCCACATCTGGCTCACACTGTACGATTCATATTTTCCACACCTCTGTTATAGGTAAAAAGATATACGTAAGTACACATCCATATGAATACATCCATACCAATATATAAAAGTGAAACATTGTCAGTTTGTTTGTTTGTTTGGGGAGCTTTCACGCGATAACGGCTGGATGGATTTTGCTGAAATTTAGAATGGAGATAGCTTATGGAATAAAACATCTAGGATACTTTTTATCCCGGAGAATTGTAAGTTTTTACGGGAAAACTGGAAAATGTTGATTACTCACTGTAAGGAACGGTTGCCATCACATAATGGTATGTGGTTGCCATGGAAACGAAATAACAAGTCTGTCAAAAAACAATAAGCATTGGTGCTATACCTACTTTTACATTGATTTTCAATATCCTAGAAGAAAATAGGATGTTTTTTTCGCGATAAACAGTAGTCGCGTACGAAGTCACGGGCGGGAAAACTAGTAATGTTATAATTTGATGAAGTATTTCCGTGAGCAACAACATTAGGCATTTCAAGGGAAGCGTCAAAAGAGTCATAAAAAATGTCTAGGGTACTTAAAATAAGCTAAAGGGAACCTTTTTTTTAAATCGTGTCTGTCTGTTTGTCTGTATGTTTGTTCGCGCATCACGTAAACCGATTGCAATGCAATTTTCACTGTTTGATAGCTTAGGGTTGGATACTGGGGTACTTGGTATCTCAATCCGATTAGTAGAAGCCGAACAATCAATAAAAATCATTTTGACTGCTGAAGGAATTGTGATCAAATGTTGGTATATTGGTATTTTAGGTCTTGGAATAGCACATAGAGTACCTGCTAATGCTAAATAAATATCTTTTGATAACAAAACAAACAATGCTCCAGGTGCTGCAGCGTTGCAGGTGTTCAACTACCTACGAAGACAACAGAATAAACCGAAAAAAGAACTTGTGAATAAATGTTTTTTTAATTATTTGATTCTAGTGCCTACCTGTATCGAGCTAAACCTAAAATCTAAAAATATCTGTTATATGTGGTTATCTAAAAATTAGCAATTACAAAATATTTACGGAAATTAAGAACCAAATCCATTAGGGTTGAGGTATATTTACACAGAATATTTGGATACTAACACAATATTTACAATTTCTGTTCAATCAGCTGCCGGCATACTTCCGGCCAGGTTGTACCGAGTCCATTATATTCTACAAACATTAGCAAGGTTTACTCATTATAATAATTACTAGCTGTGCCCGCGGCTTTGCCCGCGTGGTTATTTCATTTAAAAGTAGCCCACACGTGTTATTCCGGGACCAAAAACAACATTACTTTCAAATTCGTTCAGCCGTAAAATAGTTTTTTAACGATTGCTCGGCATCTAATCATCAGATAAGATATCAAGTACCGCAGTTTTTAAGTCAAACCTTAAGCTATCCAACAGTGAAAACCGCATCGCAATCGGGCTAGTAGTTTTTACGTGATGCGCGAACAAACATACAGACAGACACGATTAAAAAAAAATTGTTATATTCTTGTTCAGCTTATTTTAAGTACACTAGACCTTTTTTTTTAATTATCTTCTTTGTATAGACTTTTTCGTTCCTATTGCTTTATTATAAGTACTAGCTGTACCCGCGGCTTCGCACGCGTGGTCATTTCTCTAGGCTAAAAGTACTCTATGTACTATTCCAAAAGCTAAAATACCAATACACCAACATATGATCAAAATTCCTTCAGCCGTCGAAAAGTTTTCATCGATTGCTCGGCTTCTACTCATTGGACTGAGATACCAATTACACCAGTTTTTAAGTCAAACCCCAAGCTACCCAACAATGAAAACCGCATTGCAATCGGTCCAGAAGTTTTTACGTGATCTGCGAACAAACATACATACAGACAAACAGACTGACACGACTTTTAAAATGTTATATTCTTGTTCAGTAGCTTATTTTAAGTAATATATATATACCATATTTTTTTAAATTATCTTCATTGTATAGACTTTTTCGTTCCTATTTCTTTATTATAAGTATAGATATAAATAGATAGATTAGATGTAGGTAGAAGATAGAACACGTATCAGATGTACCGCGTACCGCCCGCATCTACTAAATAAATTGTTGTGTAAAGGCCCCATAATAAGAAAACAATCGCAAATAAAAAGCTATTTGACACAAAGAACATCTTTTATAGTGATGGGGTACGTATCTGGACATAATCCGGATTATTGCTAGTCAATTTTGTATATTTTAATTTTGATTATAATGTATATATATATATATATATATATATATATTATAATCCAAATTAAAATATACAAATATATATATATATATACATAAATAAATCTGTACCAGAATGTAAAGTAGTCAAGGATGAAGCGATCATAATTATTATTTTTATTTAATTTTGCTTCATAAACTTTGTATCGAGAACAAGGGATTCACGGACCAGATGATCATAGAAACGAACTATTTGGCATTTAAAATTTTGAAGCAGGTTTGTCGTGATTCTCGTAACATTTTGATTAGACAACAGACAACATGTAAGAAGTAAACCGTACATTTACTAAAAAAAAAAACTTTTTTTATTGCGGGGATCATTAACAATCATGTTTTTTTAAAGTTATATATTTATACGGTAAATAAAAATATCACACTTATATTATAAATCAGAGAATTGTGGCCACTGTCGTAAACAGGTCAATCAGAGCTGTTTTAAAAATGAATACTGTCTTAGCGAGCGGAAAACTTCGTAACGCGATGCAGAACTCCATATATTAGAACTGAACTGACAGTCCATACAACACGTCGTAAAATGCATAAAAACTGTTTAACGCCATCTATCTTTAGATGTGCGTATGTGTATGATTGTTACTCCTTCACGCTCAAGGATTTGGATGATATTTTGTACCAGGATAGCTTATATCCTGGATTAACACATAGGCTCATTTTCATCATCATCATCATCATAACCCACTTGAAACATCAAGGTGCAACTATTAGTTTTACCATATTTTCCTATAGTTGTTTTGTTGAGTTTAAACCGAATTCTGCTAGGATAGTAACTATGTCGCTGGCAGATAGCTTAATCCGCCGTTTAATTAACTGCCTAGGCTTGTGATGCCATTCAACTAAAGGCCTGAATGATATTCAGCCATTTAATCAAACAGCTAGGCAAATTATTTTGGATCGATCACGTTTAACTACTTGCCTAAGCTATTTATTTAAATTTAGTTACACTTTCTGCCACCTGGCGCTGAAGCCCATATACTGTCAATTACGTATTCAAACTACTATATTTGATAGAATTGTGCCTAAGAAAACTAGCGTCTAAAAACTAGGTAGTTAGTACTAGGTAGCTAGGTAGGTAGTTTTCATGTTCAACCTAACGGTTGAACATGAAAACTGTTTATAAACATTTGTCTCTTTGCAAACTAGGTAGTATGTTTGATACAACTGCGTCTTTTTTTGTCACATAGTTACCCAATTATATGAATAGCTTACCTAAGCAATCAGCCAGTCAGTTTATTACGACTGAATATCATTCAGGCCGTTAGTTGAATGGTATGATTTAACCACAAGCCTAGGCAGTTAATTGACGGATTAAGCTATCCGCCTGCGAACCTATAAAAATTTATTAATGAAAATAAATTATTTTTAAAATTAATTTTAAATCATTTTATTTTAAAATAATTAATAATATAACCTAAAAATAAACCCATTAAACTAACATAAATAACTATTATCTTTAAATTTAAAGGTAAATAAATTATAAAAGGATAATAAAAAAATAATCACATTAATTTAATCAATGAGTTATATGCACTATATCAAGTGCATATAACTCATACAAGTTTATCCGACTTAATAAGACATTTATATACAGCTCTAGCTTTTACGACAGAAGCGAACTTACGTACCGTCCTGAAAACACCAGAAGTAGTGACAACTGAGAATGCCCCCGTAAACGAGGTACCGTCGTAAACTCGCATGTTACTTTTCTATCTCCCGGTATATGCTGCCAACGAAATGTTTTATAGTGCCAACCAATTTAACGGAATAGTTGCGACTCCTTTACAGACTATTGAACTATGAAAACAAAAGAACATTATTTCCTCAAGTGCAGTGGTTTTATTAGAAAATAGCTTTCCCGCCCGCGACTTCGTCCGCGCGGACTACAGTTTATCGCGAAAAAATGCCTTCCTATTTTCTTCTAAGATATTAAAAACCAATGCAAAAGTAGGTATAGTACCTATGCTCTTGATATTTTCGACAGACTTGTTATTTCGTTTCCATGGCAACCACAGACCATTCTGTGATGGCAACCGTTCCTTACATTGAATTATCTACATTTACCAGTTTTCCAGCGGAAACTTACAATTTCCGGGATAAAAAGGATCCCGAGTTTTATTCTAGGGTATAAGCTGTCTCCATTCTAAATTTCATCAAAATCCGTCCAGCCGTTATCGCGTGAAAGCTCCCCAAACAAACAAAAAACAAACAAACACAACGTTTCACTTTTATAGATTGGTATGGATGATACATTTTTTACCCGACTACAGCAAAGAAAGGGAAGGGTAATGAGTTTAACAGTCTATGTATGTATCTATGTATACGGGTATGTGTATGTTCCATCATAGCGTCGCCCCTATTGGTCTTATTTTAACAAACGAGATATCAATCGATTCGTTTTCAAGTATATGTCATAGGCAAGATTTATTTTTTTCCCGACCACAGCGAAGCAAAGAAAGGGTTATATGTTCAAACTAATGGCTTGGTCCAATTTTGACAAGCAAAGCATCAATCGATTCGTCATCATTTATAGTGTCATAATACTATGCGTTGGTCCGATTTTGACAAGCGAGTGTCATAGGCAATTTTTACCCGACCGCGGTCGGGTAAAAATAGCCTATAGCTAAAACATATAGCTAAAACTATATTTCATGCTACGAATTATATTAGCTGTCTCACATAAAACAATTATATCACGCAACTAAATCTTTAGAAGGAGTCACAAACCCTATTCATAGCTACACATAAAACATTGTCTAGTGCAGCTACAGTGATACGATACAGTATCAAATTAACTTAACTACTATTACTAAAACTATATTTCATGCTACGAATTATATTAGCTGTCTCACATAAAACAATTATATCACGCAACTAAATCTTTAGAAGGAGTCACAAACCCTATTCATAGCTACACATAAAACATTGTCTAGTGCAGCTACAGTGATACGATACAGTATCAAATTAACTTAGCTACTATTACTAAAACTATATTTCATGCTACGAATTATATTAGCTGTCTCACATAAAACAATTATATCACGCAACTAAATCTTTAGAAGGAGTCACAAACCCTATTCATAGCTACACATAAAACATTGTCTAGTGCAGCTACAGTGATACGATACAGTATCAAATTAACTTAGCTACTATTACTAAAGAAGGAGTTACAAACCCTATTCACAGTTACAGCTTAAACATTGTCTAGTGCAGCTACGGTGATACGATATGTTTTCAAATTAATTTAGCTGCTATTGATATTTTCTTAGTAAATTCAATAAATAATGTTAGGTATCGTGGTTAATAATGCTAAAAAAATACGCTGTATCAGCTAAGATTATATTAGTAATTGACTAAGTAATGTGCAATATCCACGAAAACATTCAGAATACTGCTTAGTAATATTAGCAGCGACCGCTAAATATTGCTAATTTATTTAGCAGCTACCGTTAAGGATACCTAATATTATTAGCAGCCACAGATAAAAGTGGCTAAGAATCTTAGTGACCTTGACTAAAAAAAAATGCTGCCGTAGCTAAATCCCCTTCGCTACTATTGCAACGAAATTCGTTGTCCCTATAGTTTGGAATGTTTTTAGTTACGGCACATAAAATTTAGTAACATTAGCTAATAATTTTAATTATTGAACTTATGTCTTGTTAATGTACAGTTCAAAGTAAGAAATGCCCGTTATAAACTTTACCCTAATTAGTCGGGACTAACGAGTATATTGGATAAATATCTATTCACATAAATAAGAATCTCTGCACATAATTAATTTTCTGAATTTCTACACCTACTCTTTGACTTATGGAGAATTGATTGGGACTCCATCCTCCCAATATTTCTGTATCCTGTCTTACTGTACTATTTCTAGATGGAATGAAAACAGAGGACACTATATTTGTTCCGAATTTGTATTAGCTTTACGGAATAGAAATAATGTAATCCAGATCCTATTGGAGAAACAATTACATTTACTGAGAAATATTTTCTCTATGTCATGATCTCACTAAATATAACATACCTAATGCTATGACAACCAACTTGTCTTCTTTTTGAATCGCGTTCTATTATACAAAACACTGCGAAGGTCGGTAACAATACTTAAAAGGTTGGACGTGTATTCGCCACAGACTGAATTTAATCTGTGCATTGCTTTGACTTCCATTAAAAGAATAACGGTACTTAAAGTGATTTCTATTAAAGGTTAAGGTTACAGTTAATTTTAAGAGCGCTAAAATTATTAGGCATGTACTGGGGAATTCAATAGACTTGGTTGTAACAATAACTCATTCTCGGATTCAAAGCTTGGCTTTTGATTTAGATTTTGCCGATATTTTGTAGTTTCTTTGAAACGTCATGTACCCAGATACAATAAAAAGCGGATGGACAAGAGCTTATCCTGTTATACACAGTTAACATTTAAATACATGCCTTATATTTCAGTGAGCGGCAGCTGTTTTATCGTCGGCAACTCGGCAGCCATGCGTACATTGTTGTATTATATGGATGGACGTAGTCAGGCAAGAGAAAATTGGGGCTTAGATAGGAGATTAACTAATATCAGTGTAACATAACAATGTGTGGCCTTCTTGCTCACAGCGATCTCTTCCAGACAACTTTAAGAGTAATAACGACATATACGTAGCGATTTCTTAAAATTGATAATTTAATGAAATGGGCAGGCTAAAACTGACCTATCTTTAATGATATTTCAATACACGTTTGACCATATCATCAAATATCATTAATATAGGGGTTTCATGATACCAAAAGTGTTCAAACAGATAGGTTTTCAAGGCTAAAAAACCACGACGACGAACTTCGCCTTCTAACCTACACGTCTCATGGCCAAGTCGGGCTTCAACTAGCGCCTCTAGCGGTGGATAATGTAATTATTTTTCGATATAATCACTATTGTTTGACCATAATATCCTGTAGTAGCTGTGCGTTTAGCTGTTAATATATCATACGCTAATCATTCATTCGTCTGGCCAAACCAATTCATGAGGGCACCGATAATTTCGTGAAATAAAAAAATGTCACGATGTGGCCAACCATTTCGCCACAATATATACGTTTACAATGGAGCTTATACTTTTGCTTTCTTTTTATTGGAGCTTGTTCTACGCGTACACTATCATACAACAACAAAGGGCACTTTTCATGTGTCTATTTATTGTGGCACATCAAGCCAGAACTGTATTTTTCAGCGAAATTTTAATGTAATGACCCCTTTTGCTTCTCTGGGAGATATTCCAAAATAAAGTTCTCGTTATCTCAGGTTAAGAATCTGTATTTACTCTCTCGCATATTTTTTCTCATACGTCATCTTCGTTGCCTTCTTTCCTCCAGATCGAAGCCCTGGCTTCGTCCCTGCATTGTTGGCTGGCTTGCACTAGGTCATATTAAACAAAACGTGTATTTTATATGGATATCTCCATCCACAATTTAGTGAAATTGCTTAGCTTAAATATTTATTAATGCTTTACCGTAATGACCAAACGGTATCATTAACAAAACGTTAGTGGTTTTTGGCAACAGTTGTTAATTTTACTGTACAATAGATGTACACGACAAATTAATTGAACTACCAAAACTATGTTTAGGTACTGTAGCTATATATGATAACCTTCTCATGTGTATAATATGACATTTAGGAACCTATAACATAGGTACCTATAGTTTTTGTATCCAAACCATTTCATATTAATGTCTTCCTGTTTTATATCCATTTCAATAATTATAAATAATACTGGACATATATCTACGAAATGTGAAAACATTACTTTCAAATGGTTCTCCAAAATAATAGATTATAAATTATATGTCCAGTTTAAAGTATATCACAAGTGTTGTAAAATATATTTTAACACCGATTCTACACATTAATTTAGTTGTAAAACTTACCTACATTAAGATGGTCAAGAATGGCAAAGGACAGGCCATTTCCTAAGAAATTGGAGACCATTTGCTTGGAAAACGAGATGGGCCGTAGTTTGTAAACAACACAACCGGGCATCGAGCCCGGTTGTGTTGTTTACAAAACCTAACAAAACAATAACAAGCCTAAGCCTAACAAAACAAATTGCTTGAAGACCTATCTCGAATGAATGTAGACCTCCGCGGAGCTTCAAAGACATATCTCGGACCTGGCTACAGTTACATAGGTATATAACAATAACATTGCAAAGTGAAAGGCAAACCACTACCCACGAAGTGAGCGACTCTGTTACACTGGTGTTCTCATCAGGACTTTAAACTTTACGACTCTCGTCACAAAGTTCTTTCTTCTGTTTATCGAATTCTGGAAAACGGAGACCTGGTATTGTTTCAATGTTCTAACTCGGCTAGTGTTTTCTTTGAGTTGGTTCCACAGGTTAACGGCTTTTTTGTATTTTTTAAGTTGTTTGATTATTCTCTCTGAAGTCAGAATTAATGTTGTTGGGTAATGTTAGATGAATGAGCTTGTTTTATTTTTATTCAATTGAGTAAGTTCAATTCGGGCAGTTTGCTCGCCTGATGGTAAGATGCTGTGCTCGACACGAAAATCGGAAAAATAGATAACCAAGAAATGTTGAATCGAAAAGAAATGTTTCTTAAATTGAATAGTTAGGTATGTAAATCGGTACAATGATGAGTCGGTGAATTTGGACATTCTTGGATACTTTGGCTCTTCTTATGTAGTTTTACATCATTGTGTAGTAAGCGTTGGATATATTTAGGAGTACCTATCAGTACGCCGATAATATCAGTTATTTTTTGCCTCAAATAAACATTTAGTAGAATTAGAAGTAGATAGAATATTGAGCAATGAAACTTCCAGGATTGTAGCGTCAAATAATTAATAATGTATTTATATTAATAATTTATAGTGTTCATTTCTCGAAACAAGAAATCCATACTAGATTAGACAAAAAAAATAAAACCAAATTTGGCAGGATTTATACCGCAATAGTTTATTACGACAACTGGAATACAAAACAGTGGAGAGGCTTTATATTTTTATTGTAGACGTCGACATCTAGAGAAAAAAAAATGATATAAATGTTGTGCATGTAACTAGAACCAATTTCGGCAGGATTTCTTAAACAAAAAATAACTAGAAAAGGAATAGGTTTATCTACATACTAGCTTTCCCGCCCGCGACTTCGTCCGCGCGGACTACAGTTTGTCGTGTGAAAAGCAACCTATGTTCTTCTAGGATATTAAAAACCAATACAAAATAAGGGATAGCACCAATGCTCTTGATGTTTATTGACAGACTTGTTATTGCGTTTCCATGG
Source organism: Alsophila aescularia (assembly GCA_946251855.1). NCBI lineage: Eukaryota > Metazoa > Arthropoda > Insecta > Lepidoptera > Geometridae > Alsophila > Alsophila aescularia. The sequence goes on from OX276379.1 coordinate 19,382,896, forward strand.
CAACCGTTCCTTACAGCGAGTAATCAACATTTTCCAATTTTCCCGCGGAAACTTACAATTTTCCGGGATAAACAGTATCCTATGTTTTATTCCAGGGAATTAGCTACCTCCATTCCAAATTTCATCAAAATCAGTTCAGCCGTTATCGCGTGAAAGCTCCCCAAACAAACAGACAACGTTTCACTTTTATATTTTGGTATGGATTTGGTTTCGAGCTGTTTTATATTTTTTTATTGAGTACTAGTTTTCCCGGCCGCGACTTCGTATGCGCGTACTGTTTATCGCGAAAAAAGCATCCTATTTTCTTCTAGGATATTAAAAACCAATGCAAAAGTAAGTATAGCACCAATGCTCTTGATATTTTTTGACAGACTTGTTATTTCGTTTCCATGGCAACCACTTACCATTCTGTGGTGGCAACCTTTCCTTACAGTGAGTAATCAACATTTTCCAGTTTTCCCGTGGAAACCTTGAACTTACCGGGATAAAAAAAAACCTTTGTTTTATTCCAGGATATAAGCCATTCTAAATTCCATCCAAATCCGTCCAGCCGTTATCGCGTGAAAGCTCCCCAAACAAACAAACAATCAGACAACGTTTCACTTTTATATATTGGTATGGATGGATGATGAACGTTTGTATGAAAAGTGGAATCTCACATCACTCCGTGGCAACCTTTGGGTCCTCTCATATTTAATGGAACCTAATAAATACCTAACACAAAAAGAGCCTAGCATGTATATGCTAGGCTCTTTTTGTCTCTTTTTCTCTTTTTTTAAAGTCCAGAAATCCGTTAAAGTATAAAAGTGGCTGACCTCTTCAATAAATATTCGAAGACGATGTCTTGAACGTGACTCTGTCGGCTTTTATTTTAATGGAAGCCATAGTTTTAAGACAAAATAGCTGCAGCTGCAAAAGGATTTGTTTGAATCATATAGCAAAACGCTAACTGTGCTACTGAATAAAAATCATAATAAAAAAAATGCGGGCTCTGTGGCGTGCATTAGGCCTACGTCCACCCAGCAGTGGACGTAGATTATAAAAGAAAACGGTTTTCTGTGCTTTTTAACCTCTTTTTTTAAATTGCATTATTAATAAATAACTGTTTCTTTACAATTAACATTTTCATAGAGTTATGAGCTACCCTGAAAGTTTCAGCCGGATACCTAATCGGGAAGTGCTCGAAATTTGAATTGCAAGATTTCAGAAATACATAGATAGACACATAATACAAGTAAGTTAATAAAATAGAGGTAGGTATATCAAAATTTTCTAAATTTTTTATTTATTTTTATGAACCTATTTATAACATAATTCAAGGTTATGTAGGTCACAGCACTGCCTTAGCCGTTTCAATACTCTCCTTTCCCCCGCATAGCACTGGAGCTCATGGAAAACCACAGATTCTTAGTTCTGTCTAATTTCTGGTCTTCAGTTTTTACTGTAAAATTCTAAATAAGCTTCTGAATGTATGGTGTGCTTCTATACATTGCTACACGTGTTTGTTACATCCTGTGTTTAAACATGTTGATGTAGGTACCTATAAAAACAAATCAATTAGTAAAAGGCCTATTATTTTAGGTAAGCACGGATACTTATGTAGGTTACGTCGTCACCGATAAAATAATGAGCGCGATATTATTTTGACATTGATCTCATATTTCAGTGGCGCCGTTCATTAATATTTATTCGAGTTATTACTTTATACCTTGACATAATTAAGTACAGATATAAGCACTTAATTATGTCAAATTTCACTAATTGGTCATTTTTATTTCACGAGGCGCCAATGTTTCCTTATTTACATCAGACTTTTAGTTCCCAGCATCCCACTGCTGGGACCCATTTTCTCAAAGAGATAAAAGAGGATGCTATCAACACGCTAGACGGCGCGGGCCGGTGGATGTCACTTGTCCTCGAATATAACGTTAACTATTAATTAATCACATGAATATTATAAATGCGAAAGTTTGTAAGTGAGTGTATGGTCTATTCCACTGTGATCACCTGGGTAATCATAGGCGTCAATCAATCAATCAATTTAGTGACCTTTGATCACCCGTGAATGTAATCACCTAGGTGATCATAGTCGACTCTATTCAAATTATCAATTCAGTATCCTTAAACCACCTGTAAAGGACCATTACTTTCTAAGTTTTTTTTATAGATTATTATATTAAACTTATATGGATAATGATTTATATTGAACCTATCTGGAAGTTATGTTTTAAGGTAAGTATACGCTAAATTAAATCAATGATGTCATTCTGGTGCAAGATATTAATATATTCATTAAATTGCAGTTAATTGGTAGGTAATAAATTTTATCTTATTATGTTGTGTCAATATTAATGAGACGGCAGATATAAGGTTATTTAATGAAATAAAACAATACCTACAGACCTTACCTACCAGCGTATACTTACCTTAAAACAACTTCCTGATAAGTTAAATATAATGAAAAAAACTTAGAACTTAATGGTCCTTTAGAGGTGATTTAAGGATACTCAATTGATAATTTGATTGGAGTCGACTATGATCACCTAGGTGATTACATTTACGGGTGATCAAATGGCACTAAAGAGTCGCCTATGATTACCCAGGTGATATCACCCAAGTGATCATAGTGGAATAGACCGAGTGTGATCTTTGTCCAGTTTTCAAGCTGAAACGGCTGGACGAATTTTGATGGAATTTGGAATGGAGATAGCTTATACACTGAAATAACATATAGGATACTTTTCAATATCATCATCATCATACACGCGAGTGTAACGGCGGGGCGCAACTAGTATTGCATAATGAGCACATACTGGTTTTCTCACGATGCTGTTCTTCGTCTTTAATTGAGAGGTTTCATCGAAATCCGAACTTCTCTTTTTTCAATTCACACCAATTACCTAGCCCCAAACTAGGATACCCTGTACAATCGGCACGGACAAAGGATAAACATACATAAATATTACATCCATGACTCGGATTCAAACATTTCGACCAACCGGTCGTATAATTTACTATAACGTTTTGAACAGGGTGTTGCTGGATTTTGAATTGTTAATCGCAGATTCTTCCGCTTAGAAACCACCGCTCTCTTATTTACTACTAACGACCCGCCCTGGCTTCGCATGGGTATATATAAAGATAAAATTAGTAGGTACTTTATTTGGACAAATTGAACAACAACAATTTCTTACACAAAATGTTTAAGTTTATAGGTTTTATACTCAGGTACACATACAGACTGTTTAACGTAAGGAGGTTGAATTACGGTTACTGTTAAAAGGTTTAACGCCAGTAAGCGTAATTCAACCTCCTTTGGTATAAAAAACCGGGTGGGAAGTAAGAGTAATTCAACCTCCATGGGTTTAAAAAACTGGATGGAACTGTGTCAAGGCGCACGGCTGTATGTTTGTCGTGAAACGTCCACGCTAGTTCTAGAATTTTTGAAATCGGTTAGTATTTTTTGAGTTTATCGGCAGCGCTCACCCCACGGCACGGCTTTTCTTTTTCTTTTTTTTAGCATTTTTATACCCGTCGTATCTTTTAAAAAAAACGCCAGTAACTGTAATTCAAAATCATTGGCTATTATCGTGTATTAGTACCATAGAGAATTTCCTACGTCAATGAATATTAGATGTTCTGTGATTTCGTTTCCATGGCAACGTCCCATATACAAAGACCCGTATCTCCTTCTTAGTTTGTGATACAAAGTAATCGAGTTTTTATTCAAAATTTGATACCTTGGGTTACAATAAATGAAAAAAAAAAACAAATAATAATATCGGGTTTCTTTATTGTTTATTGCAATTTTCGCAGGGAACTCTAATTTTTTGAAAAATAAAATACTGCTAGTGTTACTCGCTGATAATTTCGCTTTCTTTAGGTGAAAGAATTTTTTTAAAACCGGGTCTATATTTTTCGAGTTTATCCATTACAAACAAACAAACAATCAAATGTTTCCTCTTTATAATATTAGTGTAGACTTATTATCAAAGAATAACTATATGACAAACTACCCGAGCCCCGCGGTTAATCCAGGATATAAGCTATCCTGGTACCAAATTTAATCGAAATCCGTTTATCCGTTTGAGCGTGAAGGAGTAACAAACAAACACACACTTCTAAAGAGAGATGGCGCTAATCTGTTTAATGACGTTTTGTATGGACTGTGAGATCTACTGTTTGGAGTTCTGCATCGCGCATTTTAAGTTTTCCACTCGATGAGAGTTTTCTTTCTTAAAACTCTAAGCTGATTGGTCTGTTTCAGTCGCTACACTTCTCTGATTTATAATATTAGTGTGATACAGACCATACAAAATATATTTTCATTACATAACTAAAAACTAAACCGGCTATATATCATAAGCTATGGTCTATTGGACTCACCACTGTCCCCAATTCTTTCCCGCTACGTCCAAGTGATTTGTCGTTTCGACCGGCTTACACAATCCGCCATTCTTTTATAACTTGCTCCGTAAGTCACCAAAGTATTTCTCGACGAGCATTGCAGGAAAACTTTTAGCTGAAAATACGAGCCAAGTTTTCTTCTTTACCTTTAACTGGTAAAAAATCCGCGCCGGTCCCGCGCGGCCCGGCTCCAGACACGATAAAATTTACATGTTTCGCTTTCGGCCTTTATTTTATTTTAAAGGGTGAAATAGACGACATTACGCAAAGAGAATATTCAATTAGAGACTGTTCCGGGATTTATGCCCTCGCAAGTTTCCCCAGTCCCTGTTTTTTTTTAATTTTCTTGCGTAGTTCGCTTGACGTTTTTTCTGCATTTTGTTTTGCGATAGAAGAGGTTTTTTTTTAATGGCAATTTGTTTCAGACTTTTCAGTCATCTACCTTCCACGGGGTGTTTTACTTAAAAATAAGAAAAAAAATGTCTATGCTTGCCTTAATCGTAAGTAACTGTCAAAGCAAACCGTCAGCATCTTCTAATAATTTAAGTTACTAGCTTTCCCGCCCGCGACTTCGTCCGCGTGAACTACAGTTTATCGCGAAAAAAGCATCCTATGTTCTTCTAGGATATTAAAAACCAATGCAAAAGTAGGTATAGCACCAACGCTCTTGATGTATTTTGACAAACTTGTTGTTTCATTTCCATGGCAACCGTTCCTTACAGCGAGTAATCAACATTTTCCAGTTTTCCGTGGAAACTTACAATTTTCCGGGATAAAAAGTATCCCATGTTTTATTCTAGGGTAGCTTCTAGCTATCTTCATTCCAAATTTTATCAGAATCCGTCCAGCCGTTGTCGCGTGGAAGCTCCCCTAACAAACAAACAGGCAACGTTTCACTTTTATATGTTGGTATGATAAATTGATAATCAATCATTTCTGCCCATCCAAAAGTTGTCTGGAAGAGATCGCTTTTAGCGATAAGACCGCCCATTGTACCTATAATCTAAGTGTTTTCCTATGTCTATATCGTTTTATTTTCTTGGTGTCAATAAAGAGTTAATCTATCTATCTATCTATCTATCTATGGATATATTAATTTGCATTTAGGTACATACTATGATACGTTTTTCTATTTCGATCTCAATTTTCTTCTATGTTATTTTTCTGTAATAAGAAAATGCTTTGGACATAAGGAATGATGAATGAGTTCGTACATTATGTTTATTTCGTGAGTTTATTAGAAGCAGATGTGTCCCCTCAGCCCACAGCAGCTCAAATAAGTTTTATTGAGATCCTTTGATGTCTTCCAAAAACTATTTTCTCGTATTTATTCATGGCAGTTTTATTTTACTTATAATCAGTGAATAGGTTCATACCGTTATGGTGGCAAATGAGATGTTTTAACAAAAATGATTACGCTTACAAAACAAAATTAGTTATGGTCAAAATTAAAATCCTCCGAGCTGGAATATCTCGAGAACGACTGCACCGGCTTCTATCAAACGCAGCCAAAAACCATCTTGCCTAATAGTTACACTCAAAAAAGGAATCTATATCTATACAAATAAATAAAATTGAAGTGTCTGTTTGTAATGTAAAAATAACAGCTTTATACTAAATGCATATGAAAGTATACACGGTTCATAACAAAAAGCCATATATTTTTGTCTGTATGTCTGTTCCCGCTAATCTCCGAAACGGCTAGACCGATTTTGACGGCAAAGCTGCGGGTACAGCTAGTCGAGAATAAAACCAATGTATCGTACAGCTCGCGAGGCGTAAGCTGAGCTTTGCATTTGTGTGACTGTACATAGATAATGAAGGTGTGATAACCGGACTGAGGCGCGGTGCATCCTTTGCTTGGTTTAAACTGTTTTTGGCAACCGGACTGAGGCGCGGTGCGTCACTCGCGCGACGTAAGTACTTTATACTCACACAAATGCAAAGCTCAGCTTAGGCCTCGCGGCTTGTACTTTCCTTACAAAAATTACAACAATACTATACTATATTTATATTTTATGTCATTTTTGGGCCTGAGAACGATGTATAGACTTCTTGTAGTCCAAATGGATGATGTCGCGGGCGACAGCTAGTCCAGAATAAAATAAATTTATCCCTCTTTCCTTAACTCGTATAACTTTTTACTTCTATTCTCTCTTCAGCAAATAAATTAGAGCAGCGTCATAAAATAAATATCTGGTAAAGATTTAGTTCCGCTTTGAATCCACGAGACGTGAGTGATTTATAACGAAAACATATCTTTAGTTCGGATCTTAAACTCATAGAAAATTGTATTTCTAAACCCATCGTTGAAATATTGCGATAAATTTAGATGTACTACCCAAATAGATTTCCAACACGACTTATAAGTATGAACTCCGGACACTAGGCCAGCTTACGGGTCAGTTCAGTTCAGAATAGTAAAAGTAGCTTCAAATACATTCTTACACTAGACCAGTGAAAGGCCAGTTACTGAACTGACTCGCCAACTATCCTCGAGTAGGAGCGCATAACATAATATGTATTTTACAAAACTGTTCTGTCAAAATCAAAAGAATTTATATATCTACCAACACTTATTTGCTTGTCGTATGAGGTAGTGCTGGCCTCTAGTGTCAGAGCTTGTCATACCACCCGAGGGCCACCGACATAGCTTAATGACTGCTATTAAGGACCGACAACTTGATATACCCCCCGGCAAGGGGCGATGGAAACCGCACATAACTTAGTAAAGTCATTGGTACGGAGCCTGGGATCGAACCCGATATCGTTGGATTTTAAAGTCGCACTAGTTAGTAAACGGCTAGGCTACCATCTACAATATTAGAATTTTCTTTTATAAGACATTACATCTATTTTAATAGAAATGATTATGGTTGGTTCTTTGGAACGAGGTTACATATTATTTTTAAATAATATTTATTAAATACATCACAACATATAGAGCGATGGTAACCTAACGGTTCTATAGTGCAACTTAGAAGCCATGGATACCGGGTTCGGTCCTAGGCTTCGCAACGATGACTTTTTTAAGTTACGTCCGGTTTTCCATCGCTCCGTGCTTCGGAGGGCACGCTAGGTCCCGGCTGTTATTAAGCCATGTTAGAGGCCCTCGGGCTGCTTGACAACCTCTGACACCAGAGGCTTGCACTACCTCACACGACAAACAAACATCACAGCAATACAAATCAATGATTTTTAATAATAACAATATCACTACGAATTCCCGCACCGTTCCGTTTGAATCAGCATTAAATCCCTCACTATGCGTATAAATATTACTTAAACTGGTAGGTACGCGTACATAAACACAGACTGCCGCGAGCGTAAACAAATTAACTGTAGAGTTTCTCAAACTTTACGCTCGCTTTAATTTATGTTTGTTTACCAATTATTCGGGTTGATTAATTTTAGTGCTAGCCTATTGTAAACATGTAAAGTGAATAAATAACCGCTTTGCCGTGGGTTTTAGGCAGGTTCGGTTTGACGAACCTTCTTAGGACTATCTAAAATCTATCTTATCTTACTTATAATGAAGCAGTGAGTAAAAAAAGTCTGTACATAAAAGTTAATTTAAAAAAAATGGTCTAGGGGACTTAAAATAAGCCACAGAATAAGGTCATATTTTTCAATTAGACACAGACACCGACCTCGCCGGCGAGGTCGAAGGTCCCGTAATTAAAGTCGATTTTATTCGCCTTCGAGTTTCTTGCCGATTCTTCGATAAAAACTACTGGACCGATTGCGATGCGGTTTTCAGTTTTAGATAGCTTAGAGTATGGCTTAAAATCTAGTGTATTTGGTATCTCAATCCGATGAGTGTACAAATATTAAATATTTGTATACATGATGATGAGTAGAAGTCGAGCAATCGATTAAAAACTATATGACGGCTGAACGTAATTTGGTATTTAGTAACCCGGAGAAATGATCCGCGGGCACAGCTAGTATTAAAAAAGACCTCTACACAACATCCATACCAATATATAAAAATGAAACATTGTCTGTCTGTTTATTTGTTTGTTTGGGGAGCTTTCATGCGATAACGGCTGGACGGATTTTGATGAATTTTGGAATGAAGATTATACCCTGGAATAAAACATTGGATACTTTCTATCCCAGAAAATTGTAAGTTTCCACGGGAAAACTAGAAAATGTTGATTGCTCGCTGTAAGGAACGGTTGCCATGGAAACGAAATAACAAGTCCGTCAAAAAAATCGAGAACGTTGGTGCTATACCTACTTTTGCATTGGTTTTCAATATCCTAGAAGAACATAGGATGTTTTTTTTCGCGATAAACAGTAGTCCGCGCGGACGCGGAGAAGTCGCGGGAGGGAAAACTAGTTATTTATAAAATCGAAAAATAAAATAAAGGCAGGTAGATATTGCTTTCAAAAGTGAGCTTTGATAATATTTTCAGAACATCTATGTTTAGAGTTTAGACTAAGTTTGCGACAGGCTTGCATTACGTTAGTGATATAAATTATTATGTACTTGCAATGCGGGTGTGAAAAGCTCGCTCTTTACGGCTGGGTGGAAAACAGATTGGCAGAAGGGAAATCCTCGCGAGATAGTACCTACTCATAGAGATATATATGTACGACAGTCGACAGTACGTATAATACAATGTTTCTACCAGTACAATATGTTTTTCTGACATAAACCCCTGCTCTTGGTGAACTTAAGTATAATATATGAACTATATAACCAAAAACGGTTCTATAGTTCATGAATATTAATAACAATTTTTCCTGCGGGAATTAAAACCGGCATACCACAGATACATTGCAAACGAATAATTATGGCAGACTAAGTATGCAAAATATGTATGTATATTATGTACTAGCTTTGGCCCGCGACTTTGTCTGCGCGGACTACAGTTTATCGCGAAAAAAGAATCCTATGTTCTTCTAGGATATAAAACCAATGCAAAAGTATAGCACCAATGCTCTTGATGTTTTTTGACAGTCTTGTTATTTCGTTTCCATGGCAACCGTTCCTTACAGCGAGTAATCATCATTCTCCAGTTTTCCCGTGAAAAATTACCATTTTCCGGGATAAAAGTATCCTTTGTTTTATTCTAGGATATAAGCTCCGCATCAAAATCCGTGCAGCCGTTAGCGCGTTAAAACTCCCCAAATAAATAAAAACGTTTTCACTTTTATATATTGGTGTGGATGTGTATATAATAGTAGGCGAATGAATAGAATAAGCGAACCTTACTAAAGTACATATTGGGAACCAGTGATGCTCGGTGTGAAGACGTTAAGGTGACGCCGCACATGTGGTTTTAATGGGGTGCACTCTAATGCAGCGACGCTCCATTTCTCCTTCACACCAGCTCTGTTGAGCTAAGTACCTATCTTGAGAAGTGGCTTAGACACTGGAGCTAAGTGAAATTTCATCGAAATGCACATTTTGTGCAAAATCATCTATTTTTTTGAATGATCGTAACTTGTGACATAAAATAAGTAATGTTGTAGTCATATTAAACTAGATCTCACAAGCTTTTTATTATTTAACTAGCTGTTCCCGCGGCTTCGCACGCGTTGTCATTTATCTAGGTTAAAAGTACTCAATGTACTATTCCAAGACCTAAAATACCAATATACCAAAATTTGATCAAAATTCCTTCAGCCGTCAAAATTATTTGTATTGATTGCTCAGCTTCTACTCATCGGATTGAGATAACAAGTATACCAGTTTTTAAGACAAACCCTAATCTATCCAACAGTGAAAACCGCATATCAATCGGTCCAATCCATCGGCGCTTACAAACATACAGACAAACAGACAGACACGAATTTAAAAAATGTTATATTCTTGTTCAGTAGCTTATTTTAAGTACCCTAGATAATTTTTTTTAAATTTTATTCTTTGGTCAGACTATTTCGTTCCTATTGCTTTATTATCTATAGATATCTGTATGCCCGCCCGCGGCTTTAACCGCGTGGTCTTTTTACTGAGAAAGAAGTATCAGGACCAAAAGTACCCATGAACAAAAAAAAAAAAAACGTCTGCAGCAGCTGTAACCCTTAGTTTAGCAATTAGATAGTTTTTTAAACATTGATTTATACAAAGTAGGTAAACCAGATTTTAAGTCAAAACATAAACTATCTATTAGTGAAAATCGCATCGCCATCGGTCCAAGTTTTTAATACGTTAAGCGCGAACTGACATACAAACAACACATACAGACTAACACACTTTTTTATGTATTCTAGTTCCGTAACTTTTTATAGGCTTTTTGTTACGTTCTACGTTTTTCTCTTTATTATAATTTTAAATACAAAGTTTAAAATAATTTTGAATCTACTTAACCAAAAAATCGCACCTGAGAACTAATTTACCAGAGTCGTAAATCAAGGAATGCGACGTGACTGAAGCGGCGATGGATTCACCTGACACATCGTTTTAGACAAACCTAAAAATGCGCAACGAGGCAAACGATTACTGCACGAACTTAACCGGAAAAAACAACGATTGCCCGAAACTAATCTAGTCCCACGACCTGAACGTTTTGTTGCCGGAATAGCTATTTTAATCAGACATTCCAAAATGTTATTTTTTCAGTAGGCGCCGTTGCAGACGCTGCTCGCTGGAATCGCTCCTTTTTTTTTCATCGTAGCATCTACCGAGGAATCTGATGCACAGGCTTGTGGAAAATTCTAACATATTTGCTGATTAGTCGTGCGCGTGCGATGAACCCATTGTTCTCTCTAATTACAAACATTCTTTGTTGTTATAAATAGCGGTTAAATATTCTAGCTGCTCCAAGTTTTGATGCGGTTCCAATTTGTCTCTTATCTAACAACGCTTCATTGCGTTTATTGCATAGCTATATGTAATGCCAAACAGAATCGCTCGTTCAAAACGAGCCATTATCTACAGTTACGCTAAATTTGATAATGCGCGATTATATCCGGTTTCTATACAGCTCGCTGAATCGCGAATACCTGCTGTGCTTACCACTAGCGAAATTATTTCAACTATTTCTGATTTAATCTGTGTTAGAGGAAGCTGTGCATTATAAAAATTAAAACTAGTCTAGTTTGGTGATCACAAAGGAAGTTCCTCCCAGCCTGATGCAATAAGACAAGTTTTCCACTAATTTTAATCAAGGAAAGGAGCGAGCCGGCTTACGGCGGATATTTTTAGTGTGAGCTATTTTGACGCCACTAAAAAAAAAGTGGAGCGTCCGCACTCTCTTCGTAATTTATGGACAGCCTATTTTATCGCCTCACTATTATTATAGCCTTTAAATTATATTTTATTTTGTTATCTCCGCTTTGGCTTATTATTCTCCAGCAGCGCCCCTATTTTAATCTATGATTGAATGAAAGTTACCGAATCGAGACTGAAGTGTGAATTGATCTAAAAACAGCATTCTGAATCAAAGTATGGTGGCTCCAGATATCGTCCAACCCTCCAACTCCAAACGTCCGGCCAAACATCGAAACGTTGGTCCGGCCATGTTGTATCTGATCAGCACCTTAACGTTTTATATTCAAGCCTACAGACGAAAAAATTAAAAATCACGCGTAAACAAAGATGATGCATGCTAACAATACCTACATCGAAATATGTGACATACATTTTGAATGAGATGCGAATAATTTTCAAACGACCGTTCATCAGGTCGTCCAACCTTCGATGTGTAGAAAGCCGTTTCGAGCGAGTTCAAGAGCTTTTTAAAACTCTTTTGATTTGTTGTTGATTTACCGCGCGCCGCCATCTTCTCGGGCCAACTTGACCGAACTATGACAAACGAGCACGAGTCCCCCTTCCACATCCAACAAAAACACAACTGGTAATGTTTACTAACAAAAGAAACTTAGGACGATACACACTACCCCACCTTTTCGACACGCAGTTAACCTTAACTGATGAGGTAAAGTACTTGGGTATCATCTAAGATAGCAAATTGAACTGGGCTAGACACCTAGAAAACAAAATTAAGAAAGCAACCATATCTTTCTGGCAATGTCGGAAAATGATAGGTAAAACATGGGGCTTGAGTCCAAAAATAACACTATGGTTATACAATACTGTGATTAGGTTTATTACCATAAATAAACTACAGTCCTTCCAGAGGTTGGCTTATGTAGCAGTGACTGGTTGCATGAGAACATGAGAACAGCACCTACTGCTGCACTAGAGGCACTGCTGGGTATGCCACCGTTGCAGTTGCACATCCAGCAGGAGGCTGCTGCGTTTGTTTACAGACTCAAAGCACTCAATCTCTGGGATCAAAATAGTCAAACATTCCATACTAACATCATACGGGATTATGCGGAGGGTAACCCGGACATACTCTCCATTTATGATAGGGTACCAAAACAACATATTTTCAATAAACACTACAAGATACAACTACATGAGGAACCAAGTGATAGGTCAAATACTCACGAAGTAAGAATCTACACAGATGGTTCCAAAATGGAAACTGGGACGGGAGCGGGTACGTTCTCGGACGATTTGAACATGCATATAGCAGCAGCACTGGGTACTCACAACTCTATTTTCCAAGCGGAATGTGTGGGTATAATCCAGGCAGCAACAGCGATACTGCGCAGGAAGGTAACTGACTCTAAAATCAGAATACTCTCTGACAGCGCCGCAGTCCTTATAGCACTTCAAAGGTATGAACATTCTTCGGGGCTAACTATCCAGTGTCACCATCTTCTGGAGGAGGTCAGTAGACATAATTACCTTACTCTCCAATGGATAAAGGGACACAGCGGATCCAGAGGGAACGATGCAGCTGATGAACTGGCAAGGAGAGGCTCGGGCATGCGCCCTGTAGGGCCAGAGCCAATGATCCCTTTGCCTTTCAGTCAAATTCGAGCCTGGATCCGTCAAAGGACACATAAACTACATCAAGAACTATGGGCAAGTATAAAGGATTGTAGACAGTCAAGGGAGGTTTTCCCGGAGTTAAATCCGAGATACTCCCGAAAACTTCTGAACCTTAAGCGGGACAGTCTCCGACAAGTGGTGGGAATTGTAACTGGTCATTGCCATCTTAACAAACACCTTCACAGATTAGGTGTCACAGACAGCCTCTTGTGCAGAGGATGCATGGGGGCAGAAGAAACGGCCACGCATGTACTCCTTGAGTGCGAAAGCGTGGCGTTACAAAGGGAACAGTTCCTGGGAACAATTTCCACCCTGAGGGAAGCCTGCGCCGGAATTCGCAAGCTGCTGGCCTTCCTGAGGGACATCGGGCGGCTGAATTAGCTGTCGTCGCCCGTTTCACGCAAAAAGGGCCGATGATCGGCCTAGTTGCGGAAAAGAAGCCCGACCACCAAGAACCAAGAACCCCCTTCCACATATCGAAGGTTGGAAGATCAGTTGTAGTGGAGGGTTGGAAGATAGTCTGGAGACACAAGCTCAACTCTCGGTGACATTACAATAACATCCGCATTTTTGACGTTGTATACCATGAGATTGATGGTAGATCGGAATTGGATTTTGAATACATTTTGTTACAGAATTAGGCCTGTGAGCGTTTTGGACAAATCAAAAATTATTTATTGTCATTTTGTTTTCGTATATATATTTGTAAAAACCATTTAAAGGATACTAGTCTCCCGCCCGCGACTTCGCCCGCGCGGACTAATGTTCATCGCGAAAAAAAGCATCCTATATTCTTCTAGTAGAAGTTGATATAGCACCCTCTTGACGTTTTTTGATATACTTGTAATTTCGTATCCATGGCAACCGTTTTTTTACAGCGAGTAATCAACATTATTCCAGTTTTTCCAGTTTTCCCGTGGAAACTTTCAATTTTCCGGGATAAAAAGTATCCTATGTTTTATTCCAGTGTATAAGCTATCTCCATTTCAAGTTTCATCTAAATCCATCCAGCCGTTATGGCGTGAAAGCTTCCCGAACAAACAAACAAACAACGTTTCACTTATATATATTGGTATGGATACTTACCGACCCAATTTATGTATACCTACCTAGGGACTGCTTCACAATGTGACACAAATTGTTTGGTGTCTTGCCAAATTTGTGTACTTGTAAAGAAGTTAATCTAAATGCATTCCGAGTTCAACTAAGTACTCGTGATACTTTTGGCTAATACTCTCCAGAATGCTATTTAAAAGTAAACTACTCTCGACCTCAACAAGTTTTATGAAAATAAAACAGATATGATACAATTTAAAATTCATTTCAGATTATCCGTATGAACCTTTATGTATTCATTAAATTCGATTCTGGCATAACATTAATATTTGTTAAATGTAGCGTTAAATACGGCCTTGTTTTAATTATTTGGATCCGAAAATTGCTTTGGAAATGAACATTAAAATAAGTAATACTGTGTGTGTGTGTCAGATAATGTTTTCATTAATAACTGTGCCTAATTATGGAAGTTGAAGTTATCTTCTAGTTATTCTGTGATATTACTAATGTTCTGGCATGGCTTAACGACTTCTATTAATCAATAACAGACGGCACCGACAGCTTAACGTGCCCTCCGAAGCAAGGAGCGATGGAAAACCACACATTACTTAGAAAAGCCATTGGTGCGGAGCCTAGGACCAAACCAGGAATCGTTGGATTCTAAGTTGCACTATTAGCCGTTAGGCTACCATGTCACAGTCACTTGGCCGGCCTGACAAACTCTGTACCAGAGGCCAGCACTAAGTCATACGACAAACAAAACTAATATTCTTAAGTATTTGCGTTGACAAGAATTGTTGTCGCGACGACCGCGACACGGTGTAATACTTCTTAGGTTGTTGGTTCTATAGTTTTTTTATTAACTACTTAGGTTTACGAGCAAATCGCTGTAAAACTTCTTGGTTACCTACATCAAAGTAGCCTTGAGAAAGCTTTTAGTGAAAATGCTCTGGCCCTACCTTGAATAATATTATGTCGTCTAAAAGCTAAGTAAAATTTTCTTTTGGAAACTAAACTTAAATTAACTAATATTTTTTTCTAATAGATGTACTTTTATTTTTAGTGTTTATATATATATATATCTATATACATATACATAAATAGATGTTATGTATATGTATATAGATATATATATATATATATATATATAAACACTTAAAATAAAAGTACATCTATACTTAAAATAAAAGTACATCTATTAGAAAAAAATATTTGTTAATTTAAGTTTATATATATAAATCTCTCTAATTTTTTATCACTATATCTCCGTAGAGCCTCAAGACGAAAGTTTATAATCGGTGCGTGTTGCCAGTGATGACATACGGCGCTGAGACGTGGTCGCTAACTATTGGTCTCATACATAAGCTTAAAGTCGCACAGCGTACAATGGAGAGAGCTATGCTCGGTGTTTCACTACGTGATGGAATCCGAAACGAAGAAATCCGTAGAAGAACCAAGCTTACCAACATAGCTCTCAGAGTTTGCAGGTTGAAGTGGCAATGCGCAGGCCATATAGTTCGCAGAACCGACAACCGCTGGGTATTTCCCAGCGGTTGCTGCAGGCTCTTGAATGGTGACCACGAACATGCAAGCGAAGTGGAGGCAGACCCCCCACACGATGGATCGACGACATTGTGGCCACTGCAGGAAGTCGGTGGATGGAGGTGGCACAAGATCGCTCGTCATGCCGCTCTTTGGGGGAGGCCTATGTTCAGCGGTGGACTTCTAAAGACTGCCGTGATGATGATGATGATATCTCTATAGGTGCGTCTAGCTAGAGGCAATTGGATTCAGAGTTCTAGAGTCAATTAGGAACACAGAATTAGTATTGCCATATTATTACAATTTATGGGGTCTAGAACCACCAAAAAAGAGAATGATTGAAGTTTTTTTAATCTGTTCTACTTTAAAAGCTTCTAGTTAACTTGCAATGTTTGTATGGGTGTATGTATGTATTTTTGTAGGTCAAATCTTGCATGCTGAATTAGAACCACTTTCTCTTATCCTACGGAGTTGAATTTTTACATTGGTTAAGTTCCAGTTTCAGGGTTGGGTCCTGACTAGGGAACTCACTCAACGGTTAGCAGCAGAGACACGATATGTTGTATACGCATTTCATTGTGATATCCCGTTCTAAGTTTCACCATGACGTGACTTTTGCATAAAAGCTTTTTGTAATGTTTTTTTTAATTATTTATTTTGACTGAATTTTAACAACTTTACTTCCGAAATTTCTGAAAAGAAAACAAACTTAGCTTTTTAAGTTCGTATTCTTTCAAAGTGTAGTTAATAAGTCTCGCGAAGTGCGTACATATTGCGAGTTAGCACTTCGTTAGCCGGATACAAAGTAATTAACTGTGAACCTCGGCCTTTACAAGTTTCCATTCGTTCACTTTTCTTCGGACATTTTTCAAGAAATTTTGTAAATGTATTCCATGTTTTTTTAATGATATCGTAGATATAGTATATCTACTTAATAAATAAATAAATTTATTCGGGACAATTCACACCAATTACCTAGCCCAAAACTAGGATACCCTGTACTATGGGTACCAAACAACGGATAAACATACATAGATACGAATATTATATCCATGACTCGGAAACAAACATTACTGCTCATCACACAAATGTTTGCACCTAGCGGGATTCGAACCCGCGACCGGTGGATGGCTTCAAAGTCAGGGTCACTAACAATTCGGCCAACCGGATATAGATCTACTATAGTTTCTATACCGCGGACAGCATTACCTCGAGATTGATGGTGTCGCTATGGGTAGACCTGTTATGGCCAACATTTGAGCAAATTGAGGAGGCCTTAGATCTATCATCGTTTGCCATGAAGATGTGGAAGCGTTATGTGGATGATGCTTTCTATATCATGGAAGGTAAAAACGGATGGCGGAGATAATGAACAATTCCTGGGTCATCTGAACTCGATCCATGACATCAAGTTTACCTACGAGTATGAACTGGAGCTGGATAAAACTTTAGCTTTCCTGGATGTCTGAGTCGAAGTCTGACTCCAGAGGCCAGCAATACCTCAAATGAGAAACAAACAAAGAGTGTCGGTGAGACCTAATGGCTCGTAATCTAATTCTGTTTCTAAGAAGCCAACACTCACTGACAGATACCTCAACGCCTTGTCACATCGCCACCCGCGTCATTTACAATTAGTAGCTCTAAATAATATATATAAAATATTCTGTCTAGTCTCTCTTAGACAGAATATTTTATGCCGAAATTTCGCATGTTCAGGAGGTACTCAAGCGAAACGGACATGAAGTGACCAGACGTAGGCTTCCCAGGCTTAAATATAAAAAGAGAAGGAATGATGTCGATAGACAGACAGCTTTCATGCCGTATGTGATGGATAAAGTCGGCGTATTACTGAAGAACTCTCTATCGTGTATACTCCTATATCAATATACTCCTATACCAAGCTCGATAGGCATGTCATTCCTTTTCAAACACCTGGCGTATATTACTCGTAAGACAGATTGCAGCTGCGGCAGTTTCTACTTTGGAAAAACCAAGCGTACTATAGTGGAAGCGGTGAAATAACACATTGCAGCTGTAAAGAACCGCCATAATTTGCTCGAATCAGGCCCTAATCACTGGATTGAACTCAACGGCCCGAAGATCCTCTCCACGGAACGTCACTAAATACTACTCCAGGATTGTACGTAAAGCGGTTGAAATTAAAAAGTATCCCAAAAGGATGGTTTTATGTAGGCTGCGTCGTGGAATCCCGTGATAAGCAAGTGTTCGTTCGGGGTTCATGTAAGAAGAAATCTGCAGTTCATGTCGTGACAATTCTGAATTAGAGACAACGCTAGCTCTTCTCGACGCTGACACCTGCTACTTCAGTCTAGCCTATCAGCAAAGCTCGCAGTACCCCGCCAGTCGAGCTGGTCCATCCTTACTGATCAAGCCTGCATTTTGGTGGGCATGCTACCTGCCCCTATTGTAGGTAGATGGTATTTAGGCAGTAACTAAAAAAAAACAGTTATACGTGGGCCCAGTGTCGCGAGGCGGTCCTAGGGGGTTGTTCTACCAGCCCAGGGTCCGACCCTCAGCGGACAACATTATAGTTGTGGAACAAACAAGAAGAGGTAGCGTAGTAGAAGAATATGGAAGGCGATGGATTTCTGGCTTAGCTGCCCAAACAGCACTAAGTTCTGTGCCGGTCCTCCTTCAACAGGCAGCGGAGGCTTCGCAGCTGCAAGTTTTCATACGATGAGTTCGTATGAAGACTTGCAGTTGCGCATGGCATAGCTTCTGTCTACAGCATACTACATACACATTTCCTTCAGCTATGTTCAGTAAAATTTAAAATGAATTGTAGTCTAGACAGGTATTATTTGTAATATTCTATTTTTACTAAGGTCTATACAAAGATAGATAAAATCATAACTTGTTAAAATCAATGACAATTAAGAATGTCAGGTTAATATTTGAATTGTAAGAATAAATATAGACAAACTATCAAATGAGGTTTTATAATGTTGTTGAAAGAGGATGACATCGTCACAATTGACCCTGACTGAACTACACATGTCCTACTGCTTAAAATGCAATATGGTGACCCTTCTGACAGCTGCAGTTAGCAGGACCGAGACTCTGTGTAATTTATAGCTTTTATGCTCTACGGCTAGAGGAAAAGCTATATAATCCAGCAAAAAGTTAGAAGGATTAAACGACTAGGTACTGCTTTAAGCTAGTTGAACGCTCCCATTGAATTTTTAGCAGAGCCAACAGCTGTCAGTTAATGAAAAGTATCTATGTTTGCGATTTTAATAATATGTTATTTTTAATATTTTACTGCCAGCATGCTGGGTGCCTACACCTGGACCAGATTGTCTCAAACGAGAGATAAATGGCGTAAATGAGATGCAGCTTATGCCATGCAGTGGGCGGAATGAGTTGATAATCATGTTGATGATACTGGTTTGAAAGTATCAAGTAATATATTAGGCTGAAACAGTTGGATAGCCTATATTCAGCTCTATTATTTATATATTTTTATATAGATATATATAAATAGATATAAATAACAGAGGTATTTATATCTGGGCGTATTTCCGAAGCACCGGTAGAGTCAGAAGGGTATTTCCTTTTCCAGTGTGAGATTTAACTCTGTTGGCACATGAAAGGGTTTTCAAACTCAAAGCATACTTAGATTTTATTGATATGATCTTGTTATAATATTTTATGTATTTCTCCTTGTTCATGAGATGTTAAGTTTGACCTGTAAAAGTGCTATTATTTTGCCTATTTACAATAAAATTCTTTGACTTTGACTGCGATAGACCTGTGTTGCGGCAAATAGTTTTAATAATTATTGTGTTTTTAGGGATTCGAGGCACTAATTTACTAAAATAAAATAATAAATTAAGTTAACTAAAATCACCCTAATTAATTTTAAGGTCATTTTCCTTAAAAAACTCACTAAGTGAGACGGAACAGGAGTCCTAATTATACCAGACCCAAAAAGCCTAGTTAGTATCTATAATTATCGGAAATACATTACACAGATTACACAAAAAAAAACTTGTTTCCGCCATTATCTAAACGAATCACAAAATAAAATAGCACAACCCACTGACCGGTTAACAAAACAGATGGCTGCGAGCAATGAAAAAAAACAATGCAATGCATAAAGTACAAGCAAAAAAGTAATGTTTTCTCTAAAAGGATATGTCAAGTTTGCAACCAGCCTGCTCCCATACTGGGTATGTGTCATGGTGGTCGGTGAGGCGAGGTTGAACTGTGTCTCAGGTAAACAGTGTGCACTTAGTTAGTTCTGCACTAAGTAACAAGTCAAACTAAATTAAAACCACGGCCAAGACTAAAATTCAATTAGGCTTAAGTTACACGGGTAATATGAATAGAATAGAATATAATCTACAGATAGACTAGAATATGCAGATTAGAACGTTTCCTCATTCAGCAAAATCTGTTGAGTCGTTTGACAGCTTTCAAACAATAATTGAGGGCTGTTAGTAATAACACATTGGTGTGGACCAATTACTTTTCTAAATTATGTGTGGTTTTCCATTGCTCCGTGCTTCTGAGGGCACGTTAAGCTGTCGGTCCCGGCTGATGTTGATTAATAGTAGTCGTTAGCCATGTCAGAGGCCCTAGGGCGGTCTGACAAACTCTGACATCGGAGGCCAGCACTACCTCATACGATAAACAAACAAACCTTACGGACAGTATATCTGAAATATGGTAATTGGTATATCGAAGAGACGTTTCAAGGTAAGCCGCCTAGATCTCATGATGTAGTATATTGGCCAGTAGACCACTTCTAGTAGTAGTTCACAATTCTGTGTTAATGCTATTTATAATTGACTAACGGTTTCTAATTAACAGTGGCTTTGCCCGCGTGTACAAATTTTCCTAGAAAAAATATATATAGACTGTCCTTACTCATGTTGCACACTATTTCCTTGTCAAATTGCATCAAGATCGGTTCAGTCTTGAAAAGGAATACAGAGTTTATTTTGCACTAGCTTTCCCACCCGTGACTTCGTCCACGCGGACTACAGTTTATCGCGAACAAAAGCATCATATATTCTTCCAGGATATTAAAAACTAATGCAGAAGTAGGTTTAGCTCCAACGCTCTTGATGTTTATTGACAGACTTGTTATTTCGTTACCATGGAAACCGTTCCTTACAGTGAATAATCAAAATTTCCCAGTTTTACCGTGAAAACTTACAATTTTCCGGGATAAAAAGTATCCTATGTTTTATTACAGGGTATAAGCTATCTCCATTCCAAATTTAATCAAAATCCGTCTAGCCGTTATCTTGTGAAAGCTCCCCAAACAAACGACGTTTCACTTTTATATGGATTTAGTGTGATTAGTTTGTTGATATCAGTAATTGTATCTAACGACAACCTTATTAGGAGCTCTGTTTAAGATTTAAGGTGGATTTTGTACTGGTATGTAGTACGTGTTGGCATTTACAACGATCATATTCGTGACCTGACCATTAGATTCATAAAGATAACGGCCGGTTCAAAGGGCCTGTTCCACCGAACTCTGTTTAACTGCGTGGGCAGAGCATTGTTCGTAATTTGTCTCTCTCACCACACGTCCGTACGGAATAGCTTTCTATCTCTTAATGATAGTGGTTACATGCTTTTGACAGTAAACGTTTTATCACGAAACGTTATAAACGGCTCATTCTATTGTATTTTTGATTAGTTTGAATGGTGTGTCCAATGATGACATACGTGTTCGGTTTTTTTACAAGTCCAATCCTCTATTGCGATAAGATAATATACTTAATATCATGTTTAATTTACCGTTAGCTTAATTGGTATTTTTAGTGACACCAACATCTAAGCACCTATAGATTTACTGAAAGCCAATCCAGTACCAACCAGTCTTATGTACCAATCTAAGTAGATTCTAGGCCGTACCTATAGCTGGTGCCACAAATAGTATTCACATCAATATATAACAGTGAAACGTTGTCTGTTTGTTTGGGGAGCTTTCACGCCAGAACGGCTGATCCGATTTCAATGCAATTTTGTAAATAGGTACTGTACAATATAGAGACCAACATAGGATACTTTCTATCCCGGAAATTTATAAGTTGCCACGGGAAAACTGGAATATGTCGATTACTCGCTGTGAGGAACGGAATGATGTGCCGTTTCCGTGGAAACGAAGTAATAATAAGTCTGTCAAAAATTATCAAACTTTTGAAATCATACTTTTGCATTAGTTTTTAATGTCCTAGATGAACATAGGAAGCTTTTTTCCGCGAAAGCAGGAGCACGCGGACGAAGTCGCGGGCGACAAAAGTAGGTACACAATGAATTACATAACTATCATTACTAACAATACTATTTCTACATAATGTATCTGTACAAGTTTCATAAATTGCCACAAATGTAGGACAATGAATAGTTTTCTTTTGTTGTAAGTTAAGGATGTATTGTTAGAAAAACTTTTCATTGCGGAACTTTCAATGCCGTAGGCCAAGATTTTACTAAAGACGCTCGTTTGTGATGAGTTACTGGTGAAAGTTCATACTACTAATTGAAATGTTTATTAAACAAACTGACTCATATAACTTTGTAATAAAATTACTTCTTAAGGCCCGGTTCTAGCACTTTTAGCAATTTTCGACCATTTTTGAACGTCTGTATCTTGTTTTGTAATTAAGCCAGAACTATGAAATTGGTATTGATTTGGTTGACATATTATTTCGTACTTTGTGAATACAGAAACATGATTATTATGAATTCACTCGATAGAAAATAAAATCAAAGGTAACACTAGTTCATGCTTAGAATATTGATTTAAAAGAGACCCCGTCACTAACTGAAATCAAAGATATCCCAAGACAAAGAGCTTATTATGATGGAGAAAATGGCTAGACACTTTTCAATTCAAAGTTTTAGTTTTCCTACAAATAAATAAAAACCTTAAATGTTACTCCCGAGACGTATCATCTTTCCCGCTCTACTTTATTACGGATCAAAGGGACATACAATTCACAGACACCCGGCCTTAAACGTGAAAGCAAACAAGTAAATTATGTTTTATATCGCAAAACAATGAACAAAAATCTTTAAACTAAGTTAAGACCAGGCTCTGCTTTTTAAGGGTTTTTTTCCATAAATATGCTGGGTCAACCACAAACCTGATAGATGTGAAACTTAACATACATGTTTTTGAGATCTTTATCTATCTAAGAATAAGACAAAAACATGATTAACAGAATTTCATACGATACATTTTCTTATCAAAAATTATGTTATTTTCGGTAATATTTACATTTTTCTACTCAACGGCTTAAGTTTTATCTCTAAAACAAATCCCACAGCAATAAAATATAGTTTATTATCTAACGCTTAGACAAAATTTACCTAACTAAATTATTAGCCTGCCAATAAAATAAATAACTTTTGAGACATACGTCATTTAGTTCCGAGCTAAATTGTGTGTTCAAACAGCGCTCGCGATATTCAACCTTGTTACGCAGGCACTTCAGTGCTTATTGTGTGGGTAGCGGGTGGCAGAGTGAGGGTAGATGGCAGAGGAGTGGGGAGTGGGAAAATGTAACCTTGGAGCCTGGCCTTAAAGTTTAATATTAATAAGTAAGTACATTACTCAACCATTCCCAAAAATAATGTATCTAAATATGTAATGTGAATGTATTATTTATAGTTTAATTTATTTTTGGTATTTTTCAGACACTTTCTCACTCTTATTGATGTTCCAACATGTTAGGATATTATAACAGTGATAGGAACGGAACTGGTGAAACTATGATTTCATGAGTAAATATTACTAACCACACTAATATTACAAATCAGACAAGAGTAGCCACTGTAGTAAACAAGCCAATCAGAGCAGATTTTTAAAAATGAATTCTTGAGGGAAAACTTCGTATGCGCGATGCGGAACTCCATACATTAGAACAGACAGTCCATACAAAACGCCATAAATTGCATAACAAACGATTAGCGCCGTCTATCTTTAGAAATGTGTGTGTATGTTTGCCACTCCTTACGATCAAACGGCTGAACGGATTTGGATGAAATTTGGTAACAGGATAGCTTATATCCTGGCTTCTTTTCATCATTATCATCGTTCGTCATCATAATAAACGCGGGTGAAACCGCGGGGCGCAGTTAGTCGTAGAATAAAACAGCGGGAATGGCACATAATGAATGGTTGATGTAAAATGAATGATGCCAGCGCGGAAGGGCTTGGATCGTCACGCTGCGGTGAGACAATGGCTGCCGAGCACAATCAAGTGTTATTGTGAAACGCAAAACCGTTTCGCAAAGTATTTTTTCCATACATACAGTTATCATACTTTTACTTAAACAAGCTTGTAATGTGGTCAGTTATTTCGACAACCTTCTTTGAGCAAAGTCGACCTTGCCGCGCTTCTTGAATAGGCGCCAGTAAAGTTGTATGGAATTTCATTATTGTCGTGTTTTGCAGTCAGCAATTTCCATTGAAAATTCATTATTGTCGTCTTTTGTCTAGTACTATTATTTATTCTGTGGGTTTGGTAACCCCGAACGCGAAAAGAGAGGCGTTGTAGCTCCCAAACGAATGGATCGATTTTGATGGTTTCTTTTCTGTATGAAAGCTGATTGGATCGAGATGGCTCTTAGCTATTATTGTTGTTGTTGTTGTTGTTGTTTTTGTTGTTGTTCTGTTGCTCAAGTGCTTGTCTTAGATCTACTGTCTATTTACTGTACATGCAATATCTAAATGCACTTCTAGAGTTAAATATTCCCAAATGAAATAAAAAGTTTCCTATCACTTCTAAGGCTTTTTACCCGACTACTGCGAAGAAGAGTTGTGTTCAAACTTCAAACTTGGTTCGATTTTGACAAGTGAAATATAAACTCGATTCGTCTTCATATATATAGAGAGTGTCTATTTTTAACCCGACCGTAGTGAGTTTTTCGAACTTTTATGTCTTGTTTCCGATTTTTCACAGTACCATCCCTTTACAAAATGCATCGGGCCGAAAGCGAGCCGACCCAGTTCTCCATAATACCTAGCTATTACGGTTCTGTGCTATTGCACCGGAAGCTGTGATTTACAGGAACACAAATCTTACCTAGATTTGGGGAGTCAGTCTCGGATTTACCTGCTCACGGCGACATAGTGGTTACCGTTACAGTGGAATAAATTATAATTATATATTATAATTATTAATCAGAAATAACAATTATAACTATTTATTTCCGAATAATTTCCGTATTCCCGAATAATCCATACCAACGTTAACTGTTTGTTTCGGGAGTTTCAACGCGATAACGGATGGACGGATTTTGATGAAATTTTGAGGTATCCCTGAAAATTGTAAGTTTCCACGGGAAAACTGGAAAATGTTGATTAATCGCTGTAAGGAACGGTTGCCATGGAAACGAAATAATAACAAGTCAGTCAAAAAGCATCAAGAGCGTTAGTGCTCTACTTTTGCATTGGTTTTTAATATCCTAGAAGAACATAGGACGCTTTTTTCGCGATAAACTGTAGTCGGAAAAGCTAGTACCCGTGTAAAATGAAAACATTAAAAAACACTAATATATGTCTATTCACTTAAAATAAAGCAGTTTGTCTTGGATTGGTACTTAAAAATAAGCTACTGAACAAGTTTTTTTTTTAGTTATCTTTTGTGTCTCTGTTTGTTTATTTGTCTGTCTGTTTTTTCGAGCAACACTTAAAAACTACTGGACCGATTACGATGCGGTTTTGACCATTGATTGATAGCTTGTGTTTTTACTTGAAAATTGGTGTACTTGGTATCTCAATCCAATAAGTAGAAGCCGAGCAATCGATAAAAAACTAATTGACGGCTGAACGAAATTAAGTATTTTGTACATTATAGGTACTTTTGGTCCTGGAATAACACAGAGGTTAACTTTTAACCCAGAGAAATGACCTCGCGGGTAAAGCCGCCGGCAGAGCTAGTCACGATAAGTGGTTGTTTTACCGTGCTAACAACACTTAATTGCATCTGTGCGTGTAATTATCAATCTTTGTGTGTATGCTCCGCACGTACACGTGCGTGTGATGCATTGCAATGGTTTGAATTATCAACAATAAAACTTGTTTGATTGGTTTCGTATACAGCTTAATTAGATCGCAAAACGATTTTTTACCAATGTAACTCTTTTGAATAGTGTTCAATTACTGTAGTGTTAATTAAATAAATGATGGTTAATCATTAAAAGAAATTGATCGTATTATGATAACCTGAACTAAATCGTAATGCTAATATTTTTTTAAGCAATTTAGACGGTACTGTAGTTTCAATAAAACTAACATAATGAATTCAGGATATATGGCATCGCTAAATATACACAAAACACATCAAAGTCGCGTTTTTTTATTTTTTATTGGGAACAACTATTTAACCATGTTTAAGTTTAAGTAATCTTAACTTTGGTTTATAGACGGTCGAGACATCGATATAGTAGGTACTAGCTGATGCCCGCGTGGTCATTTAAAAGTACTCTATGTACTATTCTATGACGTAAAATACCAATATACCACAATTTGATCAAAATTCCTTCAGCCGTCGAAAAGTTTTTATCGATTGCTCGGCTTCTACTGATCGGATTCCCATACCAACTACACCAGGTTTTAAGTCAAGCCCTAAGCTATCCAACAGTGAAACCCGAATCGCAATCGGTCCAGTAGTTTTTACGTGATGCGCGAACAAACATACAGACAAACTAACAAACAGACAGACACGAATTTAAAAAATGTTCTATTCTTGTTCAGTAGCTTATTTTAAGTATCGTACAACATTTTTTTCTTAATTATCTTCATTGTACAGACTTTTTCGTTCATAGTGCTTTATTATAAGTATAGACTAGCTGATGCCCGCGGCTTCGCGTATAACAGCCATGGTCAAAGTCAAACCTTAGAAGTGGTAAATCTAAATGGCTCTATATAGCGACGACTTGATAAGAGATATAGATTGAGAAAAAGTCCCAAAGGTATCTTTCGAGTAAAGTCTAGAAAGTAATAAACCACAGTGTAAATAAATCAAGCTATCCACGTACATAGCTCTAGTTACGGTACAGTAACATAAAACGTTGAAGGTCAAAAGAGTTTTAGCTATAAAAATATCCGGGCCGTAATAAAGTACATATATCCAGGTCAAATGTGTGACCTTTGCGCTTTATATAAACGATCTCAACTGTAGGCTGCAATTACAAAAACGGGGGTAGTCTGGCGCGAAATAGTACCAGGCAGCGTAAAGGTGCTCTTGTACAATATTTTATACTCATGTATCTTGTACAATATACCAAAAAACGGAAGTCTAGGGGTGTTATGGATAATAAAGAGTTTTGGATATGGATAACGATTATTTTTTTGTCGCGGCGTATATCTGGATAATTTTGGATATGTATTTCGAAGATATTTTTAAAATAATTATCCAATATTGATTGATAGCTAATAATTCTAACTTTGTTATACAAATTTATTTAATATCATATGAATGTGGTCTGTGATCCTATCCTTTAAAATAAAACGAACAATACTTGTAGTAGGTACCTATTATAATAGTAGTTTATGAAACGGATACATAAGGAGGGTTTTTAAAACACGAGAGTGAGTAGTATCACTGGAGTGTTTTAATACCTAGTTATGTGCCGTTTCATACACTACTTTATCTACACTCATGCAAAAGGAAATTAATTTAAATGAAAAAATATATGTCCGGGTTGGCTCCGTACAACGAGGGAATTCGCCATTTATTATCTATGGCGGCGCGTGTTAGACCGTATGCGCGCGATTTCGCTGTGGACTGGATTTTGGCGCCATAATTTACTTTACATTTAATTAGTACCTAACCAATTTAATGTGTTAAGTATGCGTTTTTGTTGATCAAAAGTGTTATCCTGAAAAATGTCCAACAGCGGTGTTAGTGAGGAGAATTTGTCTCCACCTGACATCACTAAAACAGCAAAGAATAGGTTGAACGAGCTTTTACCAACAAAATAAAATAAAAGACATTTTTTTTTCTTTAATGTTAAGTTCCTTTTGAATAAGTGTAGATAAAGTAGTGTATGAACCGGCACATAACTAGGTATTAAAACACTCAAGTGATACTATTAAATAACTCGCCTACGGCTCGTGTTTTAAACTCACTCTTGTGTTTTAATAGCCTATGTTATTCAACCGTTTCTTAAACTACCTTTACATAAATCTTATATACAAGACTATCTGCAACTACTATCTCCGTTTTTTTAAATTCAATTATAATTGTAACATCTCTAGAAGTATTCCAACTGTATAACGCAACAGTAGGTACTCACTGGCACTGAATTTGCACACAATGTTAAAATTTATGTAAAACCAGCCAGTGTCGGGTGCAGGGGTTGTATGTATATTTATGAACGTCCTGGTTAAGAGGCTGGTGGACGCCCACCGGCTTGGTGGAGGGACGATCTGCGAAAAGCAGCCGGCAGAAACTGGATGACAAGAACCGAGGACCTGGCGTTCTCTGTGGCGTTTATTGGGAGAGACCTATGTCCAGCAGTGGACAAATACAGGCTGATGATGATGTGGTTAAGAGACTATCCCGTGATATTTATATAAAAGACATATTTTAAAAAAAAAAACTCACTCGGGCCTACCTATATTTATTATGGTTTTCGTGAATGGTGGCACGTGTTTGTTTGTTTGTCGTATGAGGTAGTGCTGGCTTCTGGTCTCAGTGTTTATCAAGCCGTCCAAGGGCCTCTGACTTCGCTTAACGACTGCTATTAATCAATAACAGCCGAGACCGACAGCTTAAGGTGCCCTCCGAAGCTTGGAACGATGGAAAACCGCACATAACTTAGAAAGATGCAGAGGTGCGGAGCCTAGGACCGAACCCGGTATCGTTGGATTTTAAATTGAACTATCGAACCATCGCGATAGGTGAGAAACGGTATTATTAGTAGGAGCTTTTTTTTTGGCACATAGTACATAATAAGTAAATATTTAAATAGTTCGTGCAACTGACCAAGCTCTTTGTCTCGCAACTGTATAAAAAGACAATAACATACCCAATCAATTTTATCGAGTACACCTGTATTTTACGAACTTTTTACGATTGATTCCCTTCATAAATAATCAAATGGGGTGGCATAAAATTGGTGCTGGCACTTAAAACAGTAATAAAAACAAACACACGGCTGCGCATCGGCCACAAACGTAGAATTTAACCCATAATAAGCGCATTGCGTCACTAAATACTAGTAGTTTTGACAAGATTCTGATGCTTAACTTAATCACCGAGTATAATTTTATTTCCATCCGAATCTGATTCACATTACTTCAATATTTCAAATTCTTCTAAACACCTTTACACAATCTCTTCTAACAGCCATAATTACATAATTTTGACAAGAGTGTCCTCTTGTCAAAATTATTGTGCTTATGCAGAGTGTTGTAAATAGATGGAGGGCGGCCAAAGTCGTAATTTTCCTTACCGAAACGATGTTTAGTCTCTATTTTGTCGATTTTACACAGTACAGTTTTTCAACAAACAATGTGCGATTATTCAAATAGGTAATATTATTAGTAGCATTACTTAGAATCCCATTCGCATATTTAAAAGAACCATTTTGTTATACCTAAGAAAATTTGGGACGTACTTGATAACATAAATAATATATATCATAGTAAATAAGCTCTAATATTTTAAACGGGCTCAATCAATCTATTTTTTCTTTTACATTAGTAACTGCTGAACCAATTTCAATATAAATTACCGAGGAGCTAGCCCAAAATTCGAAATAATAAATAAATAGATACCTCCATCTCCACAAGAAAAGAAGCTCCCTGAAATAGGTAGAGTTACATACAATTTGAGTAATGTGATTCAATCGCGCAGCACAAATGTCGGATCGATGAATTTAATGTGTTTATTTATTACTCAATTACCGGAGTAATACTGTTGATCTGGCACATTGAGCTATCGGAACAAGGCTGCATTATTGGTGCATTACTGCCCTCTCCCCCCACCCCCACCCCCCCATTAAAACAACGATAACAACAATCTCCGACCCTGCCCCGCAAACGCCCCTCGATTGATTTTTGTATATGAAAAATAGATGACACTTTCACACCTGTCATTTTGACATCTGTGACTTTGACACCTGTGACTTTGACACCTGTGACTTTGACACCTGTGACTTTGACACCTGTGACTTTGACACCTGTGACTTTGACACCTGTGACTTTGACACCTGTGACTTTGACACCTGTGGCTTTGCCACCTGTGACTTTGCCACCTGTGACTTTGACGCCTGTGACTTTGACACCTGTGACTTTGACACCTGTCACTTTGACACCTGTCACTATATACATAGATAGATAGATGTATTACTCGACACCACACACAAATGCAATTCACCGTCTAGATGTAACTACATTATAAAATATGATTTGATTGTTGACTGTTCCCAGCTTAAAGGCATTCCACAAAGAAACGCAATTGTCGCAATGTGGACAATCATGTAATTTATAATTTCTTCTGAGATCGTAATTGACGATAATCGTCAGTCGCTTTACGTATCGCGTCAATCTGTGTAAAGGTAGTATCGGCTCTATAATAGCCGATATTACCTACCACAGATTCAATTTAATGTAGATATAATCACAGTACACACATCATCTACGAAGGAATACCTATGTGTAACTACTGTGGTATAACTCTACAGATTAGAAGAAAAACAGATGACACGCGCGGAACGCGCAATTCTGTCCGAGTCAGTACGAAACGAATCAAGGATCGTATAGTAGAACTTTGCAACATTATTAGTTCTTCCATTGCTCTAAAATCTTAGGTTATAGTCGCGTTTTAAAGCTAGTTCATATAACAACACGCGACAAAAATAATAAAATAACTTTATATCTGTTTCAGGTAATGCACATACGATTTTATCGCGACACTTTCTGGAAACAACGAGGCTGAAACACCGCACGACATGCAAGGTACTCGCACAACCGCAAATTACTCGAATTACCCGTATATATTTAATGGTATACTTAATAATACAATTGTTGTGGTAATGACAGTAAAAACGTGGCGGAAATGTGGAGCATTACAGACGTAACAACTGCAAATGTTATGTAACTTCCTTTGATAATGATCTTATATATTGGTTTTATCTCAATGTAAATGTTATCCATATTCGATACTTAACAGTTTTTGAATGTCACGGTACAATTTGAAATGCGAACCAAAACAGTATCAGTCATTTTGAGATTGATCCGTAACAAAATCCATCGAAAAATTCTGAAACTGACGGGCGGTTTGTAAAAACAAACGAAAATAAGTTTGTTTCATGCAGTTCTTTTTAATAATAATTAAAAAAAAATGACCTTTCGATCTATTACTACATTGAAATATATTATATACTAGCTGCACCCCGCGGCTTCACCCGCGTGAGTGACGAGGATAATGAACAGTATCACATGTGTTATTCCATGGTATAAGCCATTCCAAATTTTATCAAAATACGTTCAGCCGTTTGAGAGTGAAGTATGATGATAATGATGAAAAGTATAATTCCAGAGTATAAGCTATCAAACTATTTCTTATGAAGTTAGATTAGCATTAATTTTTATATCAAGAATTATTATAATTATGGATTTTAATTTAGTTAAATTTAGAGAATATCAAAATTTAATTTGATTTATAATTATTATATCTCCATTCCCAATTTCATCATAATCCTTTCAGCCGTTTGAGAGTGAAGATGATGGTGACGATAAAAAAATTATATAGCCCCCGAACCCCTCTCCATTATAGCTTAGAAGCTTCTCGATCACATCACCTATCAAACCAAAAAAACCGCATCAAAATCGGTCTATTCATTTAAAAGCTACGATTCTCGCCCCCCCCCCTTTTTTTTTCTCACCCCCTTCTCTTATAGCTAAAAACCATCTCGATCACATCAGCATTCAAACCAAAAAACCGCATCAAAATCGGTCCTGATGCCACAGACACGGTGACACAGTGATACACACCCTAAACTTATAACACCCGTGTCTTTGTTCGGGGGTTACAAAAAACAACAGTAAGCGTTATTCAAAATCATTGGCAGCAGTGTTTCTTGATCATAGACAACTGCATACTCGCCTACTTGACAGACTTGTTATTATTTCGTTTCCATGGTAACGTAATTTCCATTCTTTATTTTTGATACCTTGGGTACTTGTACTATTATTTATTCTGTGCCTTGGGTTACATTATTACAATTTTAGTAAGGACAGGATATCAAATTTTTTGAAAAATAAAATTCTGCCCGTTTTACTCACTGATGTAGCTATCTATAGGAGAAATAATTTTTAAAATCGGTTCAGTATTTTTTGAGTTTATCCATTACAAACAAACTTTTTTTTTTTTTTTTTTTTTTCTTGGTGGGTAGTTGCAAGTAACACATCACTTTTAGCTAGCTCATTTTTAAATTTAATTAAAATATATATAATCTTTATATAATTGTTTAAAGTTTATAAATAATTAATATGTAGAAAACGGTACCTGCCAGGGAGTGTTATCTTTTTCATAGCACAAACTTTTCACCACTTATTTTAATATTGAGTCATAAGCAAGTCACTGCCACTATACTAATCAGGATGGAAACTATATTGGAGTCTCAGGCGCAATTGCAGCTATTATTCCTCCAGAGAATGGAATCATTCCAGTCGGATCTGCAAAAATCCCCAACTCCAACTGGCAGCAGTTCAACATTGGCAGCAGAGTTTGCATCTTTTCGAGGTTTTATCATGACTGCCCTTAAAGGCCTCCAAGACCAGATTAGTATTCTTGCACATCAGTTGGACAACCAAGAGATGAGGGCCCGCCGGAAAATTCTGCTGATACATGGACTTCCCGAGGAGAAACAGGAAGACACTACAGCCACAATTGTGAAGACTGTGGTTGGGAAATTGAAAGTGCCGGAGTTTGAAGCTGCAGACATCAGCCGCTGTCACCGCATGGGCCGTTCGTCCTCACTAGATAAACCGAGGCCTATACTTGTTAAGGTGCGTGATTTGGCTCTCCGTGACAAGCTCTGGCATGCCAAAACTTCTCTCAAAGGCACAGGCATTACGCTGTCGGAGTTTCTAACGAAGCCCAGGCACGACACTTTCATGCTAGCCCGTCAGCGGTTTGGCGTTAAAAATTGCTGGACTCGTGATGGTATGGTGCTAGTGCTCGGTCGGGATGGAGCTCGTCATCGTGTCTGCAGCGTCGTGGAGTTGGACAAAATTGATGCTCCGGCTCCCCTGAAACCCGCAGTAGTCAAAGCAACAGCAGGGAATCTTAGATCCAAACGAGAACGAGTTGCAACTTCCAGCAATAAGTGAGCATTCCTCATGTGTATAGTGTAGTTTCATTCATGTGCCTTTATACAAGGAACATAAAACACTGGCTATCTGCAGATGTTTTACCCTAAATTTTCACTTTTTTCTAATATTTTTGTTT
The DNA here is from genome assembly GCA_946251855.1 of Alsophila aescularia. Lineage (NCBI taxonomy): Eukaryota > Metazoa > Arthropoda > Insecta > Lepidoptera > Geometridae > Alsophila > Alsophila aescularia. The sequence continues at coordinate 19,416,214 of OX276379.1, forward strand.
GAAGGTAAATGTTTATTATTGTTTTTGAATCAAAAATGTATTTGTGTGTGCAAGACCATGACAGTCATGTGGTGTCATTATGGCATTGACAGTATTTGACAGTTGCCACTGTCAGTAGACCCTGCATTCGAGATGATGAAATGGCGTTTTGAGCTGTTTCGATTGCCATTTTTGCCATTTTTGACACTAATGATCCTTTCCAAACCGAATGGAAAACTATTATAGCCTACATCCTAACACATAACGTCGTTTTTCTGATGTAAAATTTAACTGTCATTTCCAATCACCTATCACCAAAACGAACGGCCCCATAGTCACAGATAAGGTTTTTTTTTTTTAATTATTAATTATTTTTTCAATTTGCTATCGTTTTTATGCATTTTTAGTTTTATACTTCCAAAAGATCTTTTGTTTTATCATCGCTCGATTATTATTGTTTGTTAGGTTGTTCAGTGTTTTTTTTTTCTGAGTACATTTTTCTTAGTTACTGCTGTTATTGTATTCCTTAGTTATTATAATTATTGTTTGTGTGTAGGTATAATAAAATTATATTATGTTCATCTCTTACAGACACAACCGGCAGGTGGAGTAGGTATGGTAGAAAACTTTATTTATTATAAATTGTACCTACCTATTTATTATTTTGTATATTTTATTTAGTTATATTATTATTATTTACGTATATTCATATAAATATGATAGATATTTTTGATAAAGATATTAGCAGCAGTGATAATGATTATCTTACTGCATCTTCCGATGCCTCTGCTAGTGACGATAGTTTCGCTAGTATTCCTTCGCTTTCAGAGTTATTGGCCTCTAATTTCTCCGATTTTTCTAAAAACTTCAACGTCATTCATATAAATGCGCAGAGCATTCCGGCTCATTATTCAGACATGCTGGCGTCCCTTGACCAAAAAAATGTCCAGGCTATACTAGTCTCCGAATCTTGGCTTAAACCTTGTCTTCCAACTACTTCCTATTCTCTTCCAGGTTTTATTCTTATCCGCAATGATCGCACAGGTGGTGGCGGTGGTGGTGTTGCAATTTACCTTCGTGCAAATATTCCCTACTCTGTAATTAGTATAACACCGCAACCACCAGCTGCTAATGCCGGTGAGCATCTCATAATTGAAGTTCTTCTTTCCCATACTAAAATTCTTCTCGGAGTCTTTTATAGCCCATCACTGCGTATTAACTATTTCTCTTCTCTTGAAAAGATCCTAGAGGATCTTACCCCCTCATACAATCACTCTATTATCATGGGCGATTTCAATACGTGTTTACTGAAAAAGGATCATCGTTCTTCCTCATTGGAAACCATCGTAAGTTCTAGCAACATGAAAATTCTTCCTCTCAGCGCTACTCACCATTTTCCAAATTGTACACCTTCACTTTTGGACCTCATGTTCGTGTCATCCCCTTAACATGTTGCTAAGCATGGTCAGTACTCGGCTGATTCTTTTTCATACCACGACTTGATTTTCCTTTCGTATAAAATTCGCCCTCCAAAACCTAAACCTCGAATCATGTTACAGCGCAGTTTTAGTGGTATAGATCGTGTGGCATTCGTTAATGATGTCAGAATGGTTGACTGGAGTACTGTCAATAATGCACCGTCAGTGGATGATCAGATTGCTATATTTAACTCTATCATCACGCAGTTATATGATGTCCATGCTCCTTTGCGTGCAATCAAACTGAAGCATCTCCCTGCTCCGTGGCTTACGGACGATATTAAATCATTAATGCACAAAAAGGCTGCAGCGAAAACTAGATACAAGATGCGACCCACTGAATACAGTAAAGCTAAATACGTTCAGTCTCGAAATCGCTGCAATATGGTGTGTAGGAATGCGTTACGTCGCCATGTCTATGCATCAGTTGAAGATGAGGATCCAGCCAAAGTGTAGAAGTTCCTCAGGCCTCTGGGAATTGGCAAATCACGACAGGACTCCTTTCCCAATAATTTAGATATTGATTCTCTTAATCATCATTTTTCATCTACCTCTGCCTTGCAAGCGTCGGTAAAGAATAAAACAATCAATTACCTTTCGGCCATTACAACTCCTGTCCGTCCTCTTTTCGTCTTTAGTCGATTCACCGAATATGATGTTAAGAAGGCGGTACTGTCTATCTCCTCCAACTCTGTCGGTGGTGATAGTATTAGTCGAAACATGTTGGTGCCCATCCTTGATATTATCCTACCTGTCCTCTGTTTCCTTTTTAATAGTTCTATTTTCAGTGGTGTTTTTCCTGCCGTCTGGAAAGACGCACAGATTTTACCTTTACCCAAGAAATCCAATCCAAAGTCATATTCTGAGTATCGTCCCATTTCCATCCTTCCATTTCTATCCAAGGTTCTTGAGCGTCTTGTTCACCGACAAGTTAGCCATTTCCTGTCCAGCCAAAATCTTCTCAATCCATTCCAGTCTGGTTTCCGTCCCGGGCACAGCACTATGACTACGCTTGTTAAGATTACTGATGACGTTCGTCTTGGTATGGATAACGGCCTGTTGACTGTGCTGACATTGCTAGATTTTAGTAATGCATTTAATGCTGTCAACTTTGATATTCTCCTTGCAATTCTTTGCTCACTTAACATATCTCCATCGGTGGTCAACTGGTTTCATAGTTATCTATACGGACGTCGGCAGCGGGTTCGCCTGGAGGAGACTTTCTCTGCCTGGTGCAACACGTCAGCCGGTGTACCGCAAGGCGGCGTCCTATCTCCACTTTTATTTGCTATTTTCATTAACTCCATATCTCAAAATCTTACTTCTTCTTACCACCTATACGCAGATGATCTTCAAATCTATTCCCAGGCCTCAGTTAATGAGCTAGATAAAGCTGTTACAAGCACAAATTGTGATCTGCGTCGTATAAATGATTGGAGTAAATCCTACGGATTAACAGTAAATCCTAGTAAAACGCAGGTCATTATTTTAGGGAGCTCCCGTATGATCTCTAAGGTGAACTGGCTAACCCTTCCAAATATAATTTTTGATGGAATTACTATACCATACAGCGATTCAGTCAAGAACCTTGGACTTATAATGGACAGATCTCTCAGTTGGAGCCCTCAGGTAGCAGCTACTAGCTGTAAAATGTTTGCTGCGGCAGCCTCTTTAAGGCGCCTTCGAAATTTCTTACCTACTGCCACTAAGGTTGTTCTCGCGCAATCTCTTTTGCTTCCCATTCTCGATTACGCTGACGTCTGCTATCTCGATCTTATCTTTAACAGCTGAATAAGCTTGAGCGTTTACAAAATGTTGCTATAAGGTTCATATTTGGCTTGCGCAAATTTGACCATGTTTCTCACTTTCGTGCAAAGCTCAAGTGGCTACCCATTCGCTTTCGCCGGAATGCTCATATCCTTAACCTTCTTTATAATATCTTGTTTAATCCTTCTACCCCGAGCTATCTTAAAGAACGCTTTGATTTCCTCTACACATCCAACACCTTCCATCTTAGATCATCCGAAAATCTCACCCTTTGCATTGCAGCACTTTTTACGGACGTTCTTTCACGGTAGAAGCTGTTCGTCTGTGGAATAAATTGCCTGTTTCTATACGGCGTGCGCCATCTTTGGAAGTTTTTAAGTGTCAAGTGAAGAGGTTTTACTTGGAAGTCTAGCAAATATTATGTTTATTATCACGTTTGTCATGTTGCTTGTATTACAGTTTTTTTTTTGTTTTTTATCATCTCATAATTATATTTGGGTATTTATGTATTCATATAATATATATTTATTTATATATGTATGTATATATATTGGAAATTTATATATTATTATATATTATTTCTTACTAAGTAGTATTTTTATATCATAATGCACCCCGTCCCTCACAACTATAACAAATCCTCTCCATCCAAAGGTTGCCTGGAAGAGATCGCTTTTAGCGATAAGGCCGCCCATTGTACACTTCTTCTGCTATTGTTCCTTTATTTTTTTATGATTTTGTTTGTGGTGTGTGCAATAAAGAATTTATCTATCTATCTATCTATCTATCAAACAAACAAACAATCAAATCTTTCCTCTTTATAATAATATTACAGAAAAAGACATACAAATACATAAAATTTACCAAATGTTAGTTTCATTTTTGGGCCAAGAAATTGCACATTGTGTGTGCAATTACAATTTTTTGGCCCATACAGAAAGAGTAATTTCTTAGACTAGTTAGTCTACACTATATTTCGTTTAAGAGCAGACAGACAGACAGATGGATGGACGGACAGACAACATTACCACAACATCAGGGTACCGTTTGGACACAATTTTTTATGTTTTGTTTATTATAAAAGATACAACAAACAATCGCAGTTTACCCTGTAGAAAAACCTTAAGTACATTTATCTGAATCTGTATTGCCTTCAATAAACTAGTTAAAGTTATAGGCACTTCGGCAAAGTACTCGCGAATATAAGGGAATTTATACCCAACCGGTACAATAAATATCCAACTTATAATAAAGTATCGTACCCACACGCAATGCGTGATAGAGTTAGGATATTTCAAGAGCGTCTAACTGCTTTATATCACATCTATAAGCACTTACAGATCGGCAAAAATATTTGAGAAACTATACGTAGGTTTAAAAATACCTATGTATATAGGCGATAGGCGAATTCGGCTGGGTTGGGCAGCATTTGAAACTTCGACAGGTTTTCTCGTCGCCCATCCCACAATGCCTGAAAGTCTTCAACCAGTGCGTCCTACCCGTGATGACATACGGAGCCGAAATTTGGACACTGACTATGAGACTGGTCCACAAATTCAAGGTCGTTTAGCGTGCTATGGAACGAGCTAGGCTCGGGGTTTCTCTAAAGGATCGCATCCGAAATGAGGTGATCCGGCAGAGAACGAAAGTTACCGACATACGAGTAGCTCAAAGAATTATCAGGCTGAAGTGGCAACCAACGTGACCGGCCATCACGTATGTTGAAGAACCGATAACCGATGGGGTAGGCGAGTACTTGTATGGAGACCACGTGTAGGCGAACGTAGTATAGGATGTTCACCGGCTAGATGGAGCGGCGACCTGCGTAAAGTCATCATCATCATGTCAGCCTTTAGAAGTCCACTGCTGAACATAGGCCTCCCCTAAAGAGCGCCGCGACGAACGGTCTTGTGCCGCCTCCATCTAGCGTCGTCTTGTGTCGTCCGTCCATCGTGTGGGGGGTCTCCCTACCTTCGCTTGCTTGTTCGTGGCCGCCATTCGAGAACCTTTATTCCCCAGCGGTTGTCGGTTCTTCGAACTATATGGCCTTCCCATTACCACTTCGACTTGCAAACTCTGAGAGCTATGTCAGTAACCTTGGTTCTTGTACGGATTTTCTCGTTTTGGATTCTATCACGTAGTGAAACACCGAGCATAGCTCTCTCTATTGCACGCTGCGCGACTCTGAGCTTTTATATGATACCAATAGTTACTGTTAGCGACCACGTCTCAGGGCCTTATGTCATCACTGGCAACACGTAAAGTAGCTGCGTAAAGTAGCTGGCAGCAATTACATGAGAAGAGCCGAAGATCGAGCTCAGTGGCGAGTGTGCGAGTACAGGCTGATGATGATGATGTATAAGTATAATTTCTCAACTAATTTTATTTTATACCTCTATAAGCGAGCGTCTTACATGAATTATAGTGGCCTCATAGTCACTTAACATAGAGTTGAAATGTGGAAAATTGCATTGCTATACTATTGTTTTGATTGTCGTATGAGGTAGTGCTAGCCTCTGGGTCAGAGTTTGTCAGGCCTCCCGAAGGCCTGGCATGGCTTAACGACTGCTAACAGCCGGGACCGACAGCTTAACGTGCCCTCCGAAGCATTGAGCGATGAAAAACCGCACATAACTCAGAAAAGTCATCAGTGCGGAGCCTAGGACCGAACCCGGTATCGGATTCTAAATTGCACTATTGAACTTACCAGGCTACACGGAAAAAAACATTTCTCCACGTAAGAATATATCTCTTGGTCAAGAATAATAATGATTTATATGTGGCCTAAACAACGAATACTTGAGTTTAGTATAACATTGTTTCAAATTGACTGTTTTAATCGAATAATATGATTCTTCATTCTAGAAGAATATATTCTTGTCATAAAGACTAGTTTCAAATACATTCAATGTCACATCCCAAGAATATCCGAATTCTTCTTATGAAGTAAACATAATGTCTTAAATTAAGCATGAGAACCAGTAGATAAGCATTATAATATTATTAGAATAAGAAAAAATATTTTTATTTGAAGTTTTCAGATTATTGTAATAATGATATTTCTATCTTCGTTCAATAAAACCTTTTTTAAATTTAAGTAAATTATACTTCAATTAATAAGAATAATTTCTTGATTAGATTCATCGTGTATTTTTATTAGAGAATCCAGTTTCTTGCATGAAGGATTATTATGTTTTCACGAATAAAACCTTTATTTAATTTAAATAAATTATATTTTTCACTTGCAAAATCCATTCATGACGAAAGAGAAAATGATTTTCGTTAAGAGACTCCTATTTCTCCTAATAATTATCATTCTTTCTTCATACAATAAAAAATTGTTTTCTTTCAAGTAAATCATATTATTGGTCGAATCAGAATTAACTCTTGATTACAGAAATTATATGTTTTAAGTTGAGAACTCAATTAATAGTTTTGAAAAAGTTTAGATCGTTTGATTTCAAATAGAGTTCTACGTGCAAGATTCGTACTAGTTTTCAATGAAGAATATCCATAATCTTATTTTAAATATTATGTTCATTGGTGAAGAAGTTTCAGTTCTCAGTTAAATAAAATAATTATTTTAAACGGAGATCAGATTGTTCTCCGTATAAAATATAATCAAGCAAGATTCAGTTCTTGGATCTATTTATTACATGTTTCATACGGAGATCAGATATTGCCTAATATGAAGTACATCAATTAACTTTGTTCAAATTTATTTTATGTTTCATACGGAGACCAGATTGTCTATTATGAAGAATATCAATTATGTTGGTTTAATAGTAGTTAATTTCACTGGAAGAAGTCTTAAGTTCTTGGTTCAAATTCATTTTATGTTTCATACGGAGATCAGATTGTTTATTATGAAGAATATCAATTATGTTGGTTCAGTAGTACTGTATTTCACTGGACTGGAGGTCTGGACTGGAGTCCAAGATGGCCACCGGCCCATCTTGGACGGTGTCGGACGTCTCATTTTTACTTAGTATAATGTCATCAGCCTAAGGGTGTGTAAACAGGAGTGCACATGGAAAATTGTGATAGGCGCACAAAGTCAAGCCGGTGAAGAGATTTGAACTCGGTGTCGCAGCTTACTATGGTATTTGAATCTGTCGCACGAACAACTCAGCCATGGTGATGTTAGGTGACCATTCGAATTTTGGACAGTATTTCCTACGACTACATCAACAATATTGCTTCTGAATATTGTTTACTTGAGTTGCATGGTGCTATACCAATATAACTTCGCAATATACGAAAAACATTAGGTTACATCCATGTTTTGTTGAGTGCTTATTTTATAATTTGCGAAATATCGAAATAATATTTTTTTGCGTTAAATTTATTATTTCGATGCGCCGCAATTTTACTGTCTCAAGTTATCATTGCTACTTGTTGGTTCTTTATAATAATTATTAGAAAATATAAAGAATCAATAAGATATAGAAACGTTCAGTGATTTCCCCACATTAAAGGGAGAGATAGTCAAATCTAAAACACACTAGATGAAATAGGGTATTCAAGAAACCCACCAATCCCGCCAAAAACCAAGACATTAAATGTTGGGTTGAAAAACACATTTTGAATGGAGAAACCGCAATTCTTGGCTGTAATTCCGTATTTTACTTCAAAAATCCATGGTTTTAATTCAAGGATGCTCTGGTGCATAAGTCTAATGTTCTTGTTTTTTTTTTCAACCTATACGGTTCCTTGAATGGCGAATTAAAGCAATAGACCGGAAAAATTGGAAGGAAGGAAGAGAGACTGCCCAGCAGTGGAATTATATGAGCTGATAATAATAATAATAAAATAATAATAATACGATTCCGCATCAGTATCTCCAAGTTGTCTCCAACTATTCGAGTCAAAATAACGGTGTTTCTTGCTTAAAAATACGGTATATCGTAGAATATTACACCTTCTTGTGTGTCTGTTACTCCGGTTGTCTGTTCAGTACAAATCTTGCACTCAATTTATATGCATAGCCACATTCATTTTTTTACTATAACATACGTGGGTAGGAAGTGGTACGTCCACGAACTGTTTTTGCTGTTCGAAATTGGTGGTTGAACGCCCGTGCCCTTTGACTTTTTTTTATGTTTTGCACCCTCACTATGTCATTTCAAAACACTTGCATCAGCCTTATAAATTGTTGTATCACAAAGAGAACAACTCGTTTTATACGGGGTTGATAGATAGTCACGTTATAAAAGTTTTTATCTTTTAGCCACTGAGATTGAATTTTTTATTATTATGTATTCTTTGTATCGAGCTCACTTATTTTAAAGACGCTCCACCACTATAATTCCTTGAATCACTTATTTTAAAAGATATATTTTCAGAAAGCCCAAATTGATCGCAAGTATTGATAAAAAAACACTAACCCATTTGTTTTGTAAATAGATTTAATTCGGCTGACTAAACGCGGAGTATGACTTTAATTTCCTTGTTTTTTAGTTTGATGCTATAATCTTCATTTTGCATTGTCTTGTCTATCATGGTTGACTCCCCATGAATTGGCAAAGTTTTCAATATAAAATAATACTGTGAAAATGTATATTTTATGTTGCAAATTATAGAAAAAATATTATGTTAGGAGAGATGAAATTATGGTAGCACGAGGCTCCGTTATAAGTTAATAACATGTCTACGGTAGGTGGTACATTTATATAAAATACGATGGATCTACAATTATTAGGGTGTAGTTGGGAACACTCATTCCGCATTCAAACTAGCTAGTTTACAGTAAGTCATGTACCTACCATACTATAGTATTTTAGAGTTAATTTCATGATTAAAATTAAGCTTAACCAAAGATTTCTCATTCAAATATTAATCAAGAAGAAATATTTTGTATAAAGGAATTGTTTACCCGCTGTAGATTATTTTTTAAATTAACAACGCATCACTATTGATTTGAAAACTTTAGTTCCTCTATAAAATTAAGATATATTTTCTTGGTTGGATAATGCATAAAATTTTGCTGTTTATTACAATGTATCTTTACTTAAAAATACACATTCAAATATCAATCAAGAAAAATACATTTATAGTAATGATTTGTTTTCTTTGTTGAACATTAATATCGTTATAAAAGAGAGAATCAGTCACTATTAATTTGAAATAGAGTAATAATATTCTAAAATTAAAGTTCTTCGCTCGCTAAAATTGAGATATATTTTATTCGTTGGATAAATAATATAGTTTTAATGTGAGTCTGATGTCTTTTTAATAAAGAATACCGATTCTAATATTGATCAAGAAAAAATATAGTAACTAAGATTTTATTCGTTGAAGATTAACAGAGAGAAATCATCGTATAGGTGGAAAATTACAATATTCATCAATTAAGGTTTGTCATTCGCTAAAATAGAGTTTTTTTTATTGGATGATTTAAGTTTATTTTCAGAAAACTGATTCAAGTATCGATCAACAATATAAGTTTTGGATTAACAAAATAGATATTCTTAAAACGAAATTTATTTTACTGGCACTACATAATTAGCTGTGTTATTTTATTCTTCAATTTAATCGCTCAATTGTTTATAATGAAGTTAATAAAACTTAAAAAAAACACTCGAGAATAATATTATTCTTGGATGAACACTTTGTCAGACCCCATTTTTCCCGTGAATCTGTATATTCTGTAATTGAGAAACAATAACTTCGTTTGAAACTGTGTAAATATTCTTAAACGAAAACAGTATAGTTTTTGTTTAAGCAAATTTCTCTGTTCAGCAGCGTAAATCAATTATTTTTGGTTCCAATAATTATGCTGGAACATGTTTCATCTTATAAGACTTTGACATTCTTAATGTGAATATTTTCGTTCTCAATTTCAGTTTACAATGAATAAAGATTTACATAATTTAAAAAAAATATAATACACAATACATAATTAGAAAAAGTTATTGTTTTCGTTTAAGAAAATATTTTTTATCCTAGAAAATACAAATATTATGCAAAGTATACTTATACTTCTTGGAAGACATTTAATATTCTTAACTTCCTGTTTTATTATATCAAGAATTTTAGGCGCTTAATGTGAATGTCTGTATATTTTTTGAATTGACAAACTTTAGCTTCGTTTGAAACTGTGGAAATATTCTTAACAGTATTATGTGTGTTAAAGCAAATTTCCCTGTTCAACAGTGTATACAGTAATTATTTTTGGTTCCACCATTATGTTTCTTCTTCCAAGACTTTGACATTCTTACTGTAAATATTTTCTTTCTCAATATCAATTTACAATGAATAATCGTTTACATAATTTGAAAAAGTTATGGTTTACGTTTAAGAAAATGATTAATTTTTATTCGAGAAAATACAAATATTATTCAGTGTATACTGACACTTCTTGGAAGACATTACATATTCTTAACTTGAATATTCCTGTTCTTATTGGGACCAGTAACTCATCAAATATACAAAGATCTATCGGGGCGTCTGGTCGAAGCAACAAGTGACCAAAATGCTGGCCTATACTTTGCCCAAAGACTACGCATTGCCATACAACGTGGTAATACTGCCAGCATTTTGGGAACGTTTCCCACTGGTGGCGGATTGTTAGACTAGTTTTAGTATTACTTTGTTTAGGTTAGCATAGTAATTATTATTTTTAAGTCCTTTAGCTACCTAACAAGGATATAATATGTAGTTGATAGACTCAGGCATTTTTTTTTTGTTTGATCATATTTAATCTCTCTATCTATCTATACTAATACAGTACTTATCTTCTAATTTTTAGTACTTACTGCTTTGTAAAATATCTATACAAAGCAGTAAGAACTAAACAGTCTGTACAATGAAGATAATAAAAAAATGGTCTAGAGTAAGTACTTAAAATAACCTACAAAAGAAGTTTTTTTAATCGTTTCTGTCTGTTTATCTATCTGTCTGTTTGTTTTTCCGCGCATCACAAAAACTACTGGACCGATTGCGATGTTTTCACAGATTTGGAGAGCTTAGGTTTAGACTTAAAAACTGGTGTCCTTATCTCATTCCGATGAGTACAAGCGGAGCAATCGATAAAAATCTATTTGACAGCTTAACGAAAGTTGGTATTTTGTACTTTATGGAATATACTATATTTGGTATTTGTCCTGGAATAACACGTAGGTAATGACCATGCGGGCATAGCCATGGGGCGCAGCTAGTCATGAATCATCTTAAAGTAAAACAAAACATGGCAATTGGATCACAATTAAAAAGGTTTGACGATACGATACGGCAGTAGGCACGCCCGGAACCTTGCCCTGCATTTCTGTAGGTAATAAATCTCATTAGAATGCTGCCCACGTCTACATCCAATTAAGGACTGAGGACGCACTCATTGTTGGGTTAAGGACGATCGATTTATTTGTAATATTAGATCGATTAAGTTCGTATTGGTATTTTAATTACTACGAATAACTAATCAAGCCCGTATGTTTACGTTCGCTTTAACTTTTTCGTGTTGCCGACAACCACGAATCAAATGCGGATCATTCTCGTTAGATCCAGGCTAAGATCCATTGACTGACATCTTTAAATGAAGGAAGGGTTTGAAGTAACTACTTCTGGAATACCGGTTAATACCGCTTTTTTATGCTCGTGTTTTTTTTTATTAGGTACTAGTCAAGTATTTGACCACGATCTCACCTGATATGGATGAACATTGGAATAACGACTGAGCTTTCTAATTTGTAAGTACCTAGTGGGTAATGGTGCACATGACCTAGCAATTGACTTGTAATGGTAATCAGTTTTCCTTTAGAATCTTGTCTATTAATAGTTCGGTTGCATCACCACCTTCAATAACATTTGCTCAAATAGGTAACACTAATTACAATGAAAAAAGAACATCTGTGATACATCGTTCTGGTAACACTTCCGCCTAACTAGGGTTATCAACATTTATTTTACAAAACATTTCTGTACCTTATAGTTATTATTTTCTTATATATAGATAGGTACTTACTTAGTAATACTTTACTGTTTACAAAAATATACAATGCGTAGGATACAATCTTAAAAGTAAAGTACAATGGGCGGACTTATCTCTTCTAGTCAACCTTTGGATGGATAGTAATAATGGAGTAAGAGAGGATGGCGGTGTAAACAATTAAAATTTAAAAAAAAGTATGTAAGTAATAACTAATTTAAAGCAAAACTTAATATTACAAAAAACACTAAAAAACTTTTTTTAATAATTAAAATAAATGGTCTAGGTAACTTAAAACAAGCCACTGAACAAAAATATAACGATTTTGTAATGGTGTCTGTTTGTCTGTCTTTCTATTCGCACATCACATAAAAACTACTGTCCCGATTGAAGTGAGGTTTTCACTGTTGGTTTTGACTTAAATTGTGGTATACTTTGTATCTCAATGTGATGATCAGTAACCGACCAATAGATAAAAACTATTTGATGGATAGATTTTGATGAAATGTATTAAATTGTACCTTGTTGGTACTTTTGGTAATAAAATTACACATAGGTTACCTTTAACTCAGAGAAATGATCAATCGGCAAAGCCGCGGATACAGCTACATTAAAATACAAACTGAAAAAAGCGATACAAATAAATTATTAGTTACTATTATAGTACTATTCTGTTAAATAAATAGATACCTACTGTATATTATTTGCGTTTTGTAATCAAAGGACCTTCGGATAAAGATTAGACGTCAGATTAAGTAAATAGTTATTAGCTGGTTAAGGAGTTAAACGTCAGATGAAGTAAATAGTTATTAGCTGGTTAAGGAGTTAAACGTCAGATGAAGTAAATAGTTATTAGCTGGTTAAGGAGTTAAACGTCAGATTTAGTAATTAGTTATTAGCTGGTTAAGGAGTTAAACAGCCGTTAAACAAAAACTACATGTGAATGTGGCTTTGCCACGAGAGTTCATATGAACGTTATTAAAGACTAGTGACTCTCCCCGGCTTCGCACGGGTAGCGCTCACAACGCGCCATAATTCTTACTTTTAGCATTTTATACTAGTCGTAACTTCTAAAAAACATGCCAGTGAGCGTAATTCAAAATCTTTAGCAGCAACGATCATGGTATTTTCTGACCATAGACAACTGCATTATTATTCACGTACCTACCAGACTTGTTATTATTTCGTTTCCATGGCAACGTGTCATTTCTGTATTTTTGATACCTTGGGTTACATTATTGCAATTTACGTAGGGATTTCTAATTACTTCAACTATAAAATAGTGCTTATATTACTCGCTGATAATGTAGCTTTCTATCGGTGAAAAATTTTGTTAAATCGGTTTATTATTTTTTGAGTTTATCCATTACCAAACAAAAATACAAATATACAAAAATGCAAATCTATCTTCTGTATAATTATAGTTTATATAATATGTACATATGAATGATTGTAATACGCATATATATTTTTCCATATAATTTATGAGATTATTGGCACTTCATAGCGCAAATAATGCCCAAGATAAGGTTAAACCGTAAAGGTGGCAACCATACTGTCAGTTTAACGATTTGTTGCGTTTGTGTTACGCAAGAATTCGTCTTCACAGATGTATCTTTATCCGCAAAGCAATACTTTCTATCTCCTTTCTACTTTACTTTAACCGAATTTACATCATATTTTAGAAGGACTTTGGAAAGCGGCATATATTATTCACGTAAGTTTCCGCTTAAGCTCTTTGCCTAAATGCAACTGTTGTTAAGCTACCCGCTTAAGTCAAAGTGCCGTTTGTTTCAGAAGGAAACTCTTCCATTACCTACTTACTATTTCTATTCAGCATTGAATGTGAAAAATATATACACAGGAAGATATTTATCACAGAAGCTATTTTAAAATTTTAATTTATTAAAAGAGCTAAAACTAGCTTTTACGACCTTTTTTTAATGAATTTCAATTTTTAGGATTTTTTATTAAATTTAAAAGTTTTTTTTTTGATTGCATTGTTACTTTTACGATGTTTTTTTTTTGCCTGTTTGCTTTTTACTCTTTTAAGTTTTCTTTTTTATTTACTGCTTTGTCAGCGGTTTGTGAGCTACCCTGAAAGATTCAGCCGGACAGCTAAACGGGAAGCGCTCGAAATTTGAGTTGCAAGATTCCAGGACATACAGAAATATTGAGATACATAGATATATACACACAAGTGAAGTTAATTAAAAGCTTTTAATAAAAATAGTAATCATTTATGCTAACAGTCTAATCTAACCGCTCTTTTATACCTTGCTAACAGCCTCAAAACAGACTCACGCCGCACGTCAAACAAAAACACAACATAGTGCCAGAACCATTCAGAAAAGAGTTCCGTTACGTGAGTACAATTGGTTATTCTGTGGTAACGTATAGGTTCGAAGACCGTTCCTTACAATTTGCCTATTCACCGAACGATACAATGAAACGTCTTCATGTCTAGGCTATGGTTATTGAAACCAAAGCCGTTTATTTCTTTTTAATGTCAGTCAAGAGAGGTTACATGCGTGATGCAGACAGACAGTGAATGTGTGTTCATAATCTATACTATAATAAAGCAATAAATACGAAAAAGTCTGTACAAAGAAGATAAGTAAAAAAAAGGTCTAGAGTACTTAAAATAAGCTACTGAACAAGAACATAACATTTTATATAATCGTGTCTGTCTGTTTGTATGTTTGTCTGTATGTTTGTTCGCGCATCACGTAAAAAACTACAGAACCGATTGCGATGCAGTTTTCACTGTTGGATAGCTTAGGGTTTGACTTAAAAACCGGGGTACTAAACTGGTATCTCTATCAGACGAGTAGAAGCCGAGCAATCAATAAAACTTGACGGCTGAAGGAATTTTGATTAAGTGTTGGGATATTGGCAATTTAAATCTCGGAACAGCACTTAATGACTAGCGTACTTGCCGCGGATACAACTAGTGCACAAATTAAATCATTTTTGTGTATTATTATGAGGGATTATTTAGTAGCTCGTGGTACAACCTCGCATCCGCGCAATCGCTAGCCTTGTAATAGTGCGTAATCTTCGCATAATTGCGTATGCGGTTGAACTAAACACTTCATTACGTGATGTAATTCAGGGCATTTACGCAAATTGTCATCAGCGGATTTGTCAACTTGCACTTCGCCCGCACTTGAGCCCATTCGAGCATACTAGGGAATCACGCTTGCCTTTTGATTGACCAAACAAACCGCTTTACTGCAGTTATCGTTGGCAATCCATTAATAGCAATTATTCACAGTGATAACCTTGACAGTTTCGTGTTTGTGAGTGTATCTGATCATGATAGCTCTATCATGTCTGCTATTTCTCTGTAGAGCAATTTTGAGCTTGACATAGCACACACTGCTTGCTCGTATCGTAAACAGAACATCTTTTAGAGGAGCTGTATTTTTTAATTTCTCTGCATTTTTAAACCTTCCATAACAGTTGATATCGTTCATCCTGATTTCAATTAGGTAGGAACCTAGTACAGACTGCTGCTATTAATACAGGCAGATTCAAATAGCCTGTCAAAGTAATTATAAACTACCACAATTTGAGATTATCACCCCTCCCAGATATCTGTCTCTTGATTGGTGTTGAACCTGGAAAGTTCAAATTGCGAAGGAACAGTATTGATTTTTACTATGATGGGACACGATTAAATATTACTTAAGTATAAAAACATTTCAACGTCTCCGTCAACAATCAATTCAATCCGGAAGAGCTTCCTAGTCAGTGAACCTTAGAATTTCATCCAACTTAATGTAGCTCAGCATCTGTAAGGGGTTTTCGTAACTCCAGCGATAAACCTTTCGTCAAACTGATTAATTACCAATCACTTTGTAAGCGATTTAAGCAAATCAACGCTCATGCACAAAGAATATAAAGACTATCGGTATTCTGTGCAGCAACGCAAATGGTAAGCACGCGCGGTGGTCACGAGCCATTACTGTCAGATGTGTCGCAACCATCCCATCGGGTGTTTCTCGCAATAGCGCAGCTAACCACGTTTGAAAACACCCAGTCTTTGTTCCAATTCAGCGATTGGGACACAGGCTCCGCGGCCGCGAGCAGGCCAAATAAGATAGCACTTACGAAATGGATTTTATTGGCAACGGCACTCTAAGCTATATTAATAAAACGTTGGATATATTGAGGTTTTCACTTAGGACTTCAATGATATAAGTATTATTATCTAGACTGAGTGGCAGCCTTTATCACCAGTAAGGACTTTACCTATAATGAAACATACGTATATGATTCGAAGTTCTGGAATAGAATTTTATGTAGTGGGTTTAATCCGGTCGGTACCTACCCTACATTTACGATGTCATGCGCGAACATAAACTTTATGTGATTTTTGACGGGGTTTTAATAGGCTATTCGGTTGACGACTGACCTGATGTGGCGCGAATAAAACCTGGATTTAACCGTTTTCAGCTAACTTTGTGCGAAAATATGCCAGTTCAAGGTTTTCTGTTTAGCGTGCTCGCGTGAATAGTAGGTTGTTAGCGTTAGCTGTGCGTGTGCAGGGTCAAAGTTAACATTAGCTAGGTCAACACCTACTGCGTATTTGGGTGTAAATGTGGTCCATCCAACACTTATTATTTATGAGCTGTTAACACTTAATGGACTCAAGAACATGCTAAGCCCACGAAGAACAAAGGTATGCATTTGGTATGGCCCGTTTAAACCTGAATTTATGATATCTTCACATACACACCAAACACAAAATATAGTTGGGAAGAGCAGTCGACAAAATTGCTAATTGAACGATTTATGTAGGCATTCCATGTCTTGTCTGAATATATTATGTTGCCCGGTAGCAATGAACGCGAATTTTTTATTTAAGTACCTATCTATACTTATAATAAAGCAATTAGAACGAAAAAAACTGTATGGAGATGATAATAAAAAAATATGTCTAGAGTACTTAAAATAAGCTACTGGACAAGAATATATCATTTTTTTAAATCGTATCTGTCTGTTTGTTAGTTTGTCTGTATGATTGTTCTCGCATCACGTAAAACCTACTGAACCGATTGCGATGCGGTTTTCACTGTTGGATAGCTTAGGGCTTGGTATCTCAATCCGATCAGAAAAAGCCGAGCAATCGATAAAAACATTTTAACGGTTGAAGGTTTTTTTTATCAAATGTTGGTATATTCGTATTTTACGTCTTGGAATAGTACATGGAATACTTTTAACCTAGAGAAATTACCACGCGTGCGAAGCCGCCGGTATCAGCTAGTTGAAAATCTAATCTCCTAGAGAATAGTGATTTATTTATGAAAAAAATGTTTTACTGAAAGCTTGCTCCTGTGTATAAAAGGTTTTATCAGGCTAAAGTATTAACTTACAAAAGAGAGGAGACGATTCGAGGAAAACCCAAACCGCTATTTTCGTCTGAAAATAGCGGTTTGAAGTTAACTTACAACTTTGAACTAACAGTATTTTTGTGACAATCATTTCATTTTAAAACCCAATAGCCTTTCCAGGCGTTTTTGGAGCGTCTTGTAACTTCTCTTTTTGGTTACGCCTGGAAGGATACTTGACAAAGCTATACATACTAGCGAACATATTCTCCTCATCCTCTATGGGTATTATGCGTTGGATGCTGTTGTCCATGATCTTGGTCTTTGACTCGTTCATTCTTAGTCGGACCTCGAGGCTTTTTTCACTTAGGTATTCAAGCATAGTTCCCAGTTTTGACGCTGACGAAGAGAATAATACAATGTCGTTGCAGAAACAAAGCGTAGTGAACCTTTTTTCACCGACGTCAATGCTTCTTTCTTCCCAACTTACTGCCAGCTTTTTAATTTTTTTTCTAGAGTGGCAGTAAAATGTTTCGGGGAGAAGAGTCGCCCTGTGTGACTCCTCTTGTAATTCGAAAGGATGGTTCGATAGTGTTTATTTTTATTGCCAGCCGTGCTGTTTTTGATAGATTTTGCGGAGGAGGATGATGTTTGTGGTGTTTATATCCTGGTTAGTGAGTTCACGGAAGAGTGAAGGGTGAGATGTACTGTCGATTGCTTTCGAGTAGTCAACAATCGCCAGGAAGAATGTGCGTTTGAACTCGTGGTATTTTCCGATCATTTGATTTAGGATGTGCAAGGGGTTAATCGTAGATAAACCATGGCGAAATCCTGCTTGCTCAGGAGGCTGCACTGAAAAAAAAGATCGCTAAACAAGTGAGATTTTAGCTTGATTAACTTTTTTTGGTTTAATTTCAAAAAGAAAATGGTCGATTTCATAAACCACACATGTTTATTGACAATAAAGCCAAAATGATGAAAACATTCATAAAGGTTCGTTTTTATTACTGATAAGTAACTTGGTTAAATTTAACAACATGAAAACTGCCTTTGTTAATTCTATAAAGTGCAGTAGAGGTCCATTTGGCATGCTATTTTAAAACAAGTTTTGTTTGGATGTATTACACCTCTTGGTAAAATTCAATAAGACTTTTTATTATGAAAATAAACAAGAACATAGAATGAAACATGATCGAGTTTAATTCTAACAACTTTAAGTTATTGTCATGAATATGTTGATGTTTGTTTATTCTATCTCTCTACTTGCCAGTTTTAATATTAAAGTAATCAAGTTAAAGAAACTTTAGTATATTTCTTGACTTTATCTTGCATTTTGGTATCTAAATCGTAGTTTATAATTTGATATGGTTAGAAATTCTCATTTTAATGTTCTAAATCTCAAAAGACTGCTGTTTTGAATACATGAAAGACTAAACATTAATAGGACAGTGCATATTTTTTTAATAAACAGGCAACATCGATCTCGCGGTTATTTCATTCATTGTTCGCGGCCTGTGCCAAGCAAGTTCGTTCGTGATACATAAACTGTTTTTAAAATTGTGTGACCTTATGGAATAAAATGTGAAAAAAAAGGAAAAAGCTAATTATAGAAAAAGTGGACGATCTTCTAAGGGCACGGGAATTAGGAGACCTACTTCCTACTTTCCGGCGTAAGTACCAAAGGTTTCCATTAAGTACCATTTGTTTTTTAGACGCCATGCTTGCGCCACCCCGGCGTCGTTGGCATCTTTGGATTCTTTGATTATTTACAAGTGTATATTCAAAGCTTGGATCCTCAATTCCACAGACATTTTTGTGTACCCATACCTAAAGGATTAATAGTACAGTATTCTGTAACCTAACGTAATAAGTACCTACCTAGTGCAAAATGCATTTGTCGTTTTGATAAGCGCGATATGGAGGCATATTATTATCTATACATTTAAAATGTGAAATTTAACGCCGGCCGTGGCCTCCGCATCGCCCACATTTCGCAGCACGCGTCACGGCATTTCGCGAGTGCAAGTAATAACTTGCCGGCAGCTGTCTGATCACAGATCTGAACATACATACACATATAGGTAAATAAGGTCGGACAAGTTTAAGTTATAGGGCACACTGAAGGTTGCCTAAAATAATTTTACTAAAAAGCATAGATTTCTTGTAAATATGTAGCATATATTATAAGGCTACCTATTCTAATAAAATGCTTGAGGTGTTTGTGGAAAATTGTACCTAATACTTTTTGTTTTTCTACTTCTCATGATAAAATTTTTTAGTAGGAAATACACTAGCTTTGGCATCCCTCATCCCTGAAGAAATTAAGGAGTTAATCTCCTAAGTAGGTCCTCGTGCTTTATTTATGCATTTCTGGATAGCCTGGGCATTAGATGTTTCAACCATTAACAATATCTGTATTTTAAATACTTATAATATTACTCTAAGTGTAATCATTTGATATAAATTTTATTGTGTTTTGCTTTTTATTTTAAACAGAATAATCTTGTGTTAATCACTTTTACTTTTTTGTAGGTCATTGAAGTATTATCAATTGAAAAAGAACACGAGACTGCAGATTGTGGAACTCGCAGCACATCAAGAAACTCTGATAATCATTGAAGAAAATACAGAAAGATCTTTGACCCGATATGAGGAACCTGAATTTTCTAATTCAGATAGTATAAGTACGTTTACTTTTACTATGCCACTTTTTTTTTAATGGCTCTATTGGTCACCGCCGTCACTTATCCATCGATCACATTATTGCTTAACTATATACACTAATAGAACGGATAGTCTATAAATAATTCCCACAGGATCATCATTTCCATGTGGACTTACTAGTAGGAATCCGCTAGTACATTATATTTCTTTATTTTTGCAGATTTTGGTAAAATTACTCAAAGGAAACTTGGAGGCTTCATCTCTGTTGGCCGGAGTGGGTTATTGTCTATCAGAGGATTCAGCGCGTAACTTATTTGTTTTAATAAGTATAAGATAAGGGTTTTTTTGTAATGCATAATAAATTCATAATAATTTTTACTATATTGTTATTTTAAATCAATTTTAATGCTTAGTCCGTTTCATTGTTACACTGTTGTGTGTAAGGAGCTATATTTTCTGATTATATAATTGTTTATTCTGTTATGTTCTTTTTCATTTAATTATTATTAATTTTTCGTTACAGGCCAACCCTATTTTTAGTAAAGTAACTTGATTAAAATAAATTTTGTACAATATTGGACTAAACATTTAACTTGATAAATCACATTACCAACCTTTTATGGAAAGTAACAAGGCATTTATTAAATATAATGTTCAATGAGATTTAAAACAAACAACTTTACTTCTATATTCATAAAAACCCATGATATATCTGACCATCTTATTACTAGGTATTTATTAAATAGATTAAACTAAAATATTAAAAACAATCATATATTTTTTTAATTTCATAAACACTCATGGTTGATTGAACTATCTTATTTATTTCTACCCAGCAAGTTAAGTTATAAATCTAACAAGCTTCTTTATATAAATAATTACTGGACTTTAATAAATCTATCATGGTATTGGTTAATTTTATCATAACGCTTGTTTAACAGCATCAACAACATAATGAGAAATACCAAACACATTGTTTGAATTGCATAATTTCACAGTATAACATGAATAAGTGTTTAGTTAACTTTACTATGTTATTTGCTTAGATCAGTGATCAAGTTGTCTTTATTGTCAGGAAACAAGCAGCTTTATGTTCCCCTATATAAACATGTTACGTAATCACTACTAACAAATTGTTGATGGCAGCGATCATATTTTTTTTTCAGTGTGGTGCAAGTCTAATGTCCCTTTTTTTTTTAAATCTTTATTTAGAAGGGAGTTTTGTCACGCAGTGACCATGTCACCCCCGTAAGTAGAATCACCTTATTGTAACTTAATGTCTAGGTATAAATTAGTGAGTACGGTTACGGACTCAAATAATACTCAAATAAAGTTTAACCAACATCTTGGCTTCATCCGATAGCGGGGAAGCCTCGATGCCGTTACATATACCAACATTAGTTTTATTGTCGAATACAAGTCTCATGTCCTGTCGTTGGGCCTCGTTCCGAACACACTCCGTCAACACATGGTGAACATCTTCCACAGTATCACACTCCGGGCAGTTAGGTGTATAGGTTAGATCCATCAAGCATTTGAATTTGTTTGACGGAATGTGTCCGGAGCGAAGTCTCAGCAGTGCCACAATATTTCGCCTATTCCAGTCATGTTCGTCAAACCACGGGTAACGAGGAGGTTGGCATTGGATGGTTCTATACCATATCCCTTTTGTTAATAAGCTTTCATCAAAATACTCGCGCCACATTTGCCTACAACTTGCTTTAACGTCACTCAATATCTCACTATGCAATGGTAAACACGTATAGATAATCCCGTTGCTTATCGCTTGTCTCGCCGATCGGTCTGCCTCCTCGTTACCTATGATAACAACCTCTTTTTTTAGTGCGCGTAACTTACCGATTGTATCCAAAATATTGTAGGCTATCGGATGCCCTCAAATTCTCGAGGGTAACCGAGCCAAATGTAACAATGCACTCTTGGAGTCTGATAAGACAATACATTTATTAGTGTCCAAAGATGCAATGTACGACAGTGCTTCAGATATCGCGATAATTTCGCACTGCATTATGGAGATATCAAATTGAATTTTGAACTGTATACTTATATTCAACTGCGGGTTAAAGAAAGCAGCTCCACATCCATCATCATCCTTAGAACCATCTGTATAAAGCTTATTAATGAATTATATTTACCACCTAGGTATTCGAGACAGACCTTGCGCAATCCTATTGTACTAAAGTTTATCTTAATAATATCTACGCCGTCAATAATTACCTTTATATTTTCGGATACATCAAAATTACTAATCCATGTGCTGAGGGAATACATTGGAAGTATGGCATTTGATTGTATAGAATGATTTAAATATTGTTCATGGGTAAGTGCAATTTTTTCCGTCTCCAGTATTGGTTTTGACACAGATTATTCAGTTCTCTTAAAACCTTAATGGTTATAAAAAAATGGTGGTTAAAATTATGGTGGAGTAGCATCAATTTAAAGGAAAGTTACAAGTTTGTAGGATTTTAATTTTAATTGAGTTGAACAGGTTAGCAATATGAGGGAGAAGAGTAGGTTCCCCAATTGTTAGGGCTTCGCTAGTACTGCCGTCTTCACCTTCGCTAGTACTGAGTTTTACTGTACTTCAAGTCGCAGAGTGCACGGTGAACCTCATATCCTGTGATAGGCTCAACATCTATTGCGAATGAATTTTCATCTGGGATTTTATGGGGATCTGCAGTTCTAGAGTAAAGGGCTTTGTTAAATATTTTTTCGATCAGTTTGCTTTTTACACCATTTTTGTCTCTGGTGCTAGTAATATTTGGTTTTCCTGTCTTCATGCCCTGTTTAGCTTTTTTAAGTGATCTGTTAGATTCCATTGCTGTTTGAACAAGATTAACGTTGTAATTTCTTGTAAATCTTTTAGTATGTTCATTCTATTTTTGTGTACTCTGATGTTGAGTAAGGCATTTTGTGTTTGTCTTTAATTATAGTGTTTTCGTGTGGTTACTGTTTTTTTTTTTTTTTTTTTCAAATTTCTTCTTTGCTGGTGTAACTTTGAGATTGGTATTAGATATGCAATTTTATATCGCCATATTATCCAATATTACGCCATATTGGATGTTGACGTCTTCGGTGTCTCGAGTGTTTAACGAATTGAAGCTGTTCGTAAATTCAATCTTATAAATATAAAGTGAATCTAACGCTTGAATATTATACCTACCTACCGAGATTTTTGATGTTCGGAAAAGTGTAAAATAATAATACTTTTTGTACATAGCAGTCTCTGATAGGTCAGTTATATGTAAATGAATATCATAATCACTAGTACTACAAACTTGATCTCATACGGGATAATTCATAACTTTAATCACCTATTGTGCTTTACCAGAAGTTTTATGACAAGGAAAACAGCAGAAAAATAATAGATACGTATCGTATCGTGACACAGCAAGGTCGAAACATTCGCACGGTCAGCGCAGTCACATAAAGCACTAAACAAAACCAGACATTGACGGACACCGTGTATGGGAAACAAAACTACTGTTCCCACGGTCTCAGGTCACTGTGTAGGAAAATATGAGGGAAAACCAAATTGGTACGACAATTTGAGTTTAGGTAACACCTATAAATCGTAAGCCGCAGAGCCAATAACCGATGGGGGAAACGTGCTCTTGAGTAGGGACCGTGACTTGGTAAACGTAGTGTATAAGTAGGACACACTCTCTGTATTGTGAAGGGACGATCTGCATATGATGATTGGTGGATTTGGTAGCTAATAGATTCAGAGATCCGATGATCACGCTGATTAGAACTCCTTGGATGAAAGCTAAGACTTGCAGACATGCTTCTAAAGGAGAAAATGAACCCGGTAAATTGCTACAAAGGACAGCTTTGTGAAATGAGAAGTAGGCCATCCGAATTCTATTTCCTTTTCTGCTTCCTAATTTTTATTGTGTTTAATAAGTAATATCAAATTTCCTCGACACTAAAGATAAAGAAAAGTCAAATGAAATTCCAGACATGCAAATATTGATCAACGCAAAATTGCTTTTTCATAATAACGCTCTAGCTCCGTAAAAATAAGCTCTTGAAATGGCGGGACCGTATTTTAAACGAATGGGCGTTCATAATTCATATTTTTTTTGTCGGAGAATCATTACGGTGTAACACAATAACGCTACCTCGCTTATTGCCTTTTTGCGGGGATAAAAAACAGATATTTGTCAAAATGCGAGTTGTAAAAAGTTAATAAAAAAGATCAAGATCACTGTCAATGGCGGTCGTGGAATCTGTGACCACGACAAAGGTCGTGGCTTGCGGAATAATAAAAGTGCCTCGCTTTGTTTTCCTACCAATCATTTTCATATTTTTGTGGAGAGCACCGAGTGATCCGCAGCTATGCTTTCATAATATTCGCCTTTCGTTTAGATTGTTTTTGTTTGGATGGGAACGGGGGAGTATTGAATATCGTTTACATAATTTTGTTTGTTATGCTGGGATGCTCATTCATATGTTACTACATGCCTCGGGACAATATTAACACAGCAATTTATGGGAGTCTTGGTATTTATAGGACCCATCTTTTTAAAAGCTTTTATTTAACTTCACTTGTATCTTGTCCTGGAATCTTGCAATTCAATTTCGAGCACTTCCTGATTAGCTATCCGGCTGAAACTTTCAGGGTAGCACACAAACCGATGACAAAGCAATAAAAAAGGAAAACAAGAAAAAAAACTTTAAATGTAAAAAGTGAAAATGCACAAAAAAAAGTAGCATTTTTTTATATTTTTTTTACTTATTTTAGTTGTTTCGCATAAGATAACAGTTAAAAAATAAACGGCGCTGGGTTAAGTTTAACCCAATCCTGTAATCGGAAACGTTTTCTCCGCCGCGAGTTCGGGTCATTCCTCAATGACCGTGACAAATGTCTTCAATCCATCAATATCAACGAATTTGAGACGCGGCCCACCTCGCCCATTACGGTAGACGGTGCGAAGTTTACAAACAATAAATCTAAGATGAACAATATGAAGCTTACAAATCTTACAATGTTAAAGTCGACAATAGATCGGTGTCAAGATCGTTACCCCGAGACGGCCTTTTGTCTCCCTTCGAGGGCCAAAGCGTGGTCACTACCTACCTGCTTCAAGGACAAGCGAAGCATAAGAAAACTACTATTGAGATCAATTGAATGGGAAAAAAATCCGGCCAATTGTAGATGGGAATTGATGCATTACGTTAAATTGGACGGTGGAGCATGATTCATTGAAAAGTAAAACCGGAGGTGATTATAAAGGGGGGGACGCCCACATATACATTTGTAGCTATCATGTTTGGTTTCACTTGATTTCTATACATGTAGTCGTAGGTAGTATTACAGTTACCATCGCCTTTAATTGCTACTGGCTAAATTAGTTTATTGTCACCATTGCGCTAGAAATTCATCCAAGAATCATTTATCTTTTGGCAAAAGAAAGCAGGAAATTTCTGTTTGAAATTACAAAATTTGTACGCATGCAAAGCCACGGTGCGCAGCTAGTAATAATATCCATACCAATATATAAAAGTGAAACGTTGTCTGTTTGTTTGTTTGTTTGTTTGTTTGTTTGGGGAGCTTTCACGCGATAACGACTGGATAGATTTTGATGAAAGCTGAGCTTGATTCCTACTGTCACAATTGGACCACAAAACTCTCAACAGTGTGGAATGGAAGGAGGGAAGGAAGGCCTTTGCCCTGCAGTGGGACGAATATGGCTAATAATAAATAATAATAATAAATTAATTATTTATTGCAGACACTTCCACTTTGAAACTTAAAATTATACAAATAAACTGTAAATAAACAAACACTTCTTTTTAAATAAAATGTATGTACAATACCTACAAAATAATTATTAGGTGGCAATGTCGACCCAATGTCCATATGTTGCTGTCTGTATAAGTCTTTCTCACAGACTTTAATGATTACATTAAAATATTTGGTTTTGTAGAGTGTTTTCTTTATGGTACCTACGAAGTCAGTGTGACTAAACAGTGATAGATAACCAACAACTATAGTATACTTATTAGATCTCAAGGAAATATTAATATTATATTACCAAAATATGACCGAATATCTTTTTCATATTTTTGCTTTGTGCTGTATCAATATCTGTGTCCACTGTGGTGCACATTAGGTAGCCACAGGAGTGTAGCTCAGTACTCGAGGGCAGACTCAGACAACTCACCAACTCTCCAAATCAAAACGACTACCCGACTACCAGTCTACCTAAATACTTGAGTAAATTGGATCTCGCCACAACTCTCGCTTCGTCGTCCCTTTGTTGGACAGTGTAGGTAGATCAGGTAGGTCGATTGGGGGAAAGTGTGATAGAGTTGCTGAGTTGTCTGAGGCTTTCCTACTAAACTAAACTCAGTTCAGTGCCTATCTAATGTACACCACAGTGGACATAGATATCGTGTCCGATGCCCAACTCACCTCAGTATTGAGTGTATCTGCGCGCTGCCCACATCCGCGGCCGGTCACACTTGACCAACGGGGACGCCACTTCCCGGCACCTGGCCTCGGATGTGCTTCCACTGCGACATCCACTGGCAATATGGGAACTTCGTTTTCCGGTATTGCGTTTATTGTAATGACGCTAGATCTTCAAGCGTCCAGCCCCACCCCAGCTTGTTGAATGTAATGATAGATCTTAGATCTTAGAGAGTGATGGTAGCGTAACGGTTCAATAGTGTAACTTAAAATCCAACGATACCGGGTTCGTTCCTAGGCTCATAAAAACCGCACATAACTTAGAAAAGACATTGGTGAGGCAATGACTTTTCTAAGTTATGTGCGGTTTTTCATTGATCTGTGCTTCGGAGGAGCTGTCGGTCCCGGCTGTTATTGATTACTAGCAGTAATCCATGTGAGAGGCCATCGGGCGGCCTGACAAACTGACACCAGAGACCAGCACTACCTAATACGACAAACAAACAAACAAACAAACGCTAGATCTGCGAGCATACCCAGCTTGTTGAATGCTCGAAGCGCTGGACGGTAGGTTCCTATATTTTAAAATTACACTATTTTTATAAATGCGAATGTATCTACTCTGTCTCTATGTCTCTTTTTTACTTTTTCTCCGGCTGAATTGATATTGATGAAATTTGAAAAGGAAATAGTGTAAATTCTTCGGCTTGAAAGTGACCATTTTGCTTGAGTTATCTAAGTCTTAACTCATAAAGTAGAGAATAAAA
The DNA here is from genome assembly GCA_946251855.1 of Alsophila aescularia. Classification (NCBI taxonomy): domain Eukaryota; kingdom Metazoa; phylum Arthropoda; class Insecta; order Lepidoptera; family Geometridae; genus Alsophila; species Alsophila aescularia. The sequence goes on from OX276379.1 coordinate 19,443,567, forward strand.
AATTGTGAAAATTTCGATGGCACTTGCTAAATAAGTACGAATTTACTAACAATTTTATCATGGCTATCTCATGGGTTTCCTAGTTTACGAGATATAACGCATTTTATGCTCGCGTCAACTCCGAACAAATTTCATAGTTTTTTTTTAAATGCCAGGTGCCTGGAGCCTATTACGAGATTATCAAGATCAAGGATCATATTATATTTTCAAACATTGTAAAGTTCAATTAAACTCATCAAGTCAGCCTACAGTATTTTACAAAATTTTAATATTTTTCAAATTGTGGGTTTTACATACCAATGATATTTCACCAGCAAACATTTCGCAATGATAATGGAAGAAAGCTCAGCTATTGTAAAACACGACCTTGTTTCCATTCGATAAGATATCAAACCTGGAGATTGCCGCTCCTTGCAAATATTCGCACCTTTAGTCCACAGAATACTTCCAAAGTGCAAGACAAAACGGCTAAACTGTTTGTCTATGAAGGTATAATATCCTAAAAATGTCATTGGAAAACGAAAGCGCTTGGATACGAGGACTTGCAATACAAGAGATTTCAAAGAATATGCAAAATATAGGTAATAGTGTTAAAATAGTTTTGTTTTAACTAGCCGATACCTAGTTCAGATCGGCCGAAAAAATAATCAGAGGACAAAATACACCCAATTAATTAAAATCAGTCGGATTCGTTTTATTTGGCGCGCAATTACAATAATTATGTCATGCATGCATTTTGACATGGCTATAATCTTATCTCTTGTTTTTGACTTTATAGTTCGTTTTTGGCAGGACAGTGGTGTTTTCTTTTTAAGTTTTTTTTATTTTATACTTTTTAATGACAAGTTTTGAGTTATGGCAATAAATTATATATTATATTCGGAATGTGCTCATCAAGCCCTTCAATTTGATACCCATATTGAAACTTTCGCGTTTGAAAATGGACCCATACCACCGCAACAGAGAATTAAAAAAATATATAACCCATGTTACTCTGGATGATGTAAGGATTCTAAAGAAACCCCATACATCAAAATATGGATATTTAAAAGTTATGCTGGAATAAAGAAACTCACATACATACATTCAAACATACACGAATCCTAAAAACATTACACTCCTTTTTTGTGCCATAAATCAAATCAGGGCAGCCGTGTAATAAATACATACTATTATGGGTGTTCAAATAATAAACAGTGCTAATTGAAGCGCGAGCTATACAAAATATTAATATTAGAAGAACGTGAGTGATCCCGAACATTCAACAAGAATCAATATATTCGAACGGGTAGGTGACGCTTTAATCCGGCATCTACATATTAATAGAACGTTAAGCTAGGGAGAAACAGTTGAGACAGGGATATGCAACTCGCAGTTTATTTATTTATCTACAAAAAATAACATACTCATATCGTAAAATCTGGATTATGAACTCAAAAATGTTGGCATAATGATATACATTACGCGGCAAGTCTCTAATAAGAAAAAATATTATAACACTGTTTTTTGAAATAAACGATGTTATAATATATTTTTTTAACCGTTAAAGCACCATTATAGCTCCGCACCTATGAAGTTTTTCGTCATTTATTGTCTATGGCGGCGCGTTTTAGACTGTGGACTGGATTTTGGCGCCATAATTTACTATACATTAGTACCTAACCAATTTTATGTAATTTATTAATGTTTTATCCTGATTAAAAATGTGATAAAGACAGTCTGTCAAAACAGTGTTCGTGAGGAGAATTTGATTCCACCTGACATAATGGAACAGTAACGAACATTAGGAAAGAGCTGTTACCAGCAAAATCAAGAAAAGATTACGACTTATTTTTTTTCATCAAAACAAATTTTCTATGTATGAGTAGATAAAGTAGTGTATGAAACGGCACATAACTAGGTATGAAAACACTCGAGTGTTATAATTTCCTTCATTATGCAACCGTTTCATAAACTACTATTACATAGCAACAATAATATAAATATTGATGAGTAGTACATACATATTATACAGGTATACTTTACAAATTTTAACATACTTTGGAGATTTCATGTATACTAGTTTCGAGTCTGTTCAAATTCATGTCCCAGTTGCTAGAAAGCATGCCACTGAAGCAAATATTATTCAGCTTTAAAATGTAAAGCCATTTTCCAGCGACGCGACTCCTAATGGAGCTCCAGAAATCTTGTCTGATTACCAACGCTAATGGCTCATTTAATATGAGTTTGCATTTATATGAGCTTAGTTAGCATTTTATATGAGTTTTGTTTGTGACTAAACATTTCACACTGTTTTGTAATTCGTAATGTCTCGTTTTAATGTCCACCTGTTTCTGGCCATAATTATTCCGCTCAGTTGAACCATACAAGTCGGTCGTAATTATTTTATATATTTTATGTAGCTTCTCTACAATAGATAGATATAACTTCTATAATATTACATATACTTTAACAAGTACCTACATCAAAGTAAGAGAAAAAACATGACTGACCAGCAAAAAACAAACTTTTCAACAAAAAAAAAATGTTCCTCGGGATGATTGATGTAAGGGTTCTAACGATACCGCATACATCCAAATCTATTCAGGAATTTAAAAGTTATGGTGGAACAAAGAAACTCATACATTAACCTTGAAAACATTACACTCCTGTTCTTGGGCAGTCGTGCATCAAGGCCTTTTGTACATGTAGCGAAGCCTGCGTGTAGAATTAATAGAAAGATTAATTACTTTAGTGTTATCATCCTCAAAATACGTAGGTTACCTGAGGAAGGAGGTAGAATATAATAGATATCATCTTGAAGATATAAGATGATTAATCTGTCAATACATTAAGTTCGCAAAGGACCGTAGGCGGGATCTCAAATTACACTACGTGTGCTGCGAACGAAGGCGACCAAGTAAGTCATCCAAAGGATTACCGACTCGGCGCTTCTAGTGCCGATGCCTGGCATCGGCACTAGAAGCGCAGAGAATACCTATACCTAGACTAGTTCAATACCTATACCTAGAGATGATTAGTGGTATACAGATACAGATAATCCCACGAGTCTGGTTATGGTCTATCTATGGTAAGGTTTTGCTCAATACTCCATCGACTCGGCGCTTCTAGTGCCGATGCCTGGCATCGGCACTAGAAGCGCAGAGAATACCTATACCTAGACTAGTTCAATACCTATACCTAGAGATGATTAGTGGTATACAGATACAGATAATCCCACGAGTCTGGTTATGGTCTATCTATGGTAAGGTTTTGCTCAATACTCCATCGAAATCATAAACACCGCAACGTATTCAACATATTCCTGCGACGTTGAACCTTAGCTCATCAGTAATATGGTTTAACTTTTCAGATACATTTTCAATTTTGGTATTAAACTGGTTTTCGTTGTTTAGATTCTCCGTTGGTTAATAGGTAAGTTTGGTGCATTAACAGGTATTCAGGTCAGGTTCTTAAAATGTATCTGCGTATAATTTATGCGCTACTTAATATTCATAGCCATGTTCACTTTCTTCTGATTAGACTAACAAATTTGATTGGAAGTAATTTTATAAGCTTATTGTATTTCGTCTATGGTACTGTTAAGTTATCTGTGGTCAAGGTATCATTGGTCTTGTTTGTCTAGTAATTTCATTCAAATGTTGCTCGGGTCTGTGTGAGTGAGGGTCTTTCGACCAGATGGTGCAACGATTTGCAAAGGCTCAGCTGGCAGTAACGGAATGAACCGAGCTAAAGGTCGGGTTCATTGTTGTTTACTAGGCAGGGCTATGCTGCGTCGAGAAATGAATAAAGGGATAGGTACTGACAGAGAGTATACAAATACTGGTGCGAACTTAATGCATGGAAATATGGAATTGACTTTAAGCTAAGAGGAGACAAATTACGTCAATGACTTTAAGGCAATTTGGTATTTGATACAGACTAATAAATCATTATTATTTTTCCCATGTAGTAATAGACAGATTTGTGAAATAGAGACCATTAAAAATCAACATGAGTTTATGCAGGGTGTCGTCATCACTTTTGCATTTTGATTGATTCGTTCGTCAGCGGAATGGCTGAGGACTTTGAATTGTGACAAACCAATCAGTCTTTCGTCAGCGAATCTAGTTTGAGCTTTGTGATTGCACTTTTTAACTTAACGATATTTTGCCTAAGTACTATATCGATGACATCGTTTTCTTTGTAACAAAATCTTATGAACTTTATGTTCTTGATGAACATATTTTAGGTGTTTACTCAGGATATACACAAGCCATATTCTCGAGTTCCGCTATTACTAGCTGTGTCCGTGGCTTTGCCCGCGTGTTCATTTCTCTGGATTAAAGTAGCCTATGTCTTATTCCAGGACAAAAAAGTACAATATACTACATTTCATCAAGATTCGTATAGCCTTCAAGTACTTTATATCTATTGCCAGTCTCCTATTTGTCGCATTGAGATACAAAGATTTTACATCTGATTTTAAGTCAATATATAAGCTTTTTTCAAAGGGTTTTGGTTGCCGTTGGTCAGTAAGTAAGTATCTTTTTTGACACCCACACGCCACACCTGTTAGTCGCAACGAAAATCCCGAAATTAAACTCTCCTTATTAATTACGTGACTAAGGAGCGATCTAACGAATTTAATAACGGCAGAAACAAAATTCTTCTTAATTAAATTGATGAAGCGCGTGACGGCGGTATCAAATTCATAATTTGAAAGGGAAATTTTTCATCACCCTGGAGCGTAGTGCCAAATTCAATTGGGAGTAGGGCTGCCAAGCTATGGGTCGTTTTTGGGACTTGGACGTCATTATTTTAGCATATTTTTTTTTGACTATTTAGCATTTTTAAACATCTACTGCTGTCACCAAGACGCCTGACAATCGTGGCGACGATGGCAAATTCCGGGTTATAATGGGCAGGCCCGTTCACCAGCCGAACACATCGGCCGATAAAGCCGTCAACATAGAGTCACTCACTAACCTAATTTTACCTACTGGTAAAGAAAAAAAAACGATGCTGATTCCGAAACCATTTCGAAATATTACTTTCCTTTACATTATTTTTACGTTTAAGGCGCTATGGGCTCTAAATTCTTGTCCTGGTCGTTATGGTGCAGGGTAAGCAGAAAAGGTGATGCTTCTCGGGAGCCGATTTTAGTTCACATTTTCAATTAAATTTATCTTTTTTTTAATAACCTTACGATTTTTCAAAAATCTAATCCCACAGAAGTATTTGTATGTTTGTTGGGATTACACACATTTGGTTTTTGTAGAAACTGAATAAAGTTGATTAATTCCATCGACGGGAACGTCAAAACGGGTGATTTTTAGGAAAGTAGTTTTTTTTTCAATAGTGCCAAATTTATTTAATCGTGTTTCGGTGACCGCAGCCGGGCCGGATAAAGTATTTTGTAAACATTTATTACACATAAAAAAATAAAGTCAATTAACGGTTTTCAAAGGTCTAGTATTAAATATTCGTGTGGACGAATCGTCAAATTTGGATACCATTTCGCCTTAAACTCTTTAAATTATGAGATGGGGCTTATTTTAATAAAATACATCATCAACTTGACTTTCATTTAATCTCTAACGACGTCACATTAGTAGGCTGTATAGAACCTACTTTCAGTGCCTAAAAATAGCAATGGCAAACCAAAACAAAATCTGACAATGTCAAGTCAACGGCAGCCAATTGGCAGCCGTAATAACCTCTTCCATACACGTACGCAAGGGCATACATATTCAGCCTATTTTATAAAGTGGTCGTTATAAAAAGTTTGAAAATACCACATAGAAAGCCAAAATATTCAAATCAGTTTCATAAAATAAAGTATACTATCAGTAAAAATATAAAATAAATACAAAAATACAACTTTACATGCCGAATTGCTATACTATGTATATTCGTGCTAAATCACCGGTCACATTAGTTCTATTTAAGGACGAGCTAATTAAATCGTTCCCTTTGAAAATATAGAATTAGCATATAGGGTTGGGTTGGGTTCCATTACTGATTGAAGAAAAGGTCTGCAAAAAAGGTTGTACGGGCAACCTAAGTAATTCTATCCAATGAAAAGCAAATGTGCTAAGTAAGCCCTGTCCGGACAAAATATAATAAATTGGAGTCTTACCATGGCAGGAACCACGGGCGACGGTACCGGCCGGCGGGCATCAAGCAACGCTCTAAACGGATAGAATTTCAGGCGATGTTTACTTTTAAATGGAAATAAAGTGCCGGGGACAAATTTAAAAGAAACATTGCTTATTTCCATAAAATGTCCTGTCTAGTTATATATATCAGAGGCGTATTAGGCTAAGCTTGATATAGACATCAGCACAATATATCTCTATAATAGATTCAATAGGAACCTTTCTAATTTTAAATAATAAGAGAATCATCTCTGGAATTTTATTTCTTTTAATAACGACAAGGGCTCAATTCTAGAGTTTTTGTAAATAAAGGAGGTTATACTTTACAAGTACTTGGTGACTGCTATTTTTTAACCCCCGAACAAAGAGACGGGTGTTATAAGTTTATATAAGTTTAGGGTGTGTATCACTGTGTGTGTGTGCGTGTGTGTGTCTGTCTGTGGCATCGTAGCTCCCAAACGAATGGACCGATTTTTTCTTTCGGTTTTTTCTGTTCGAGAAAATGATGTTCGAGATGATGAATTCGAGATGGTTCTTAGATATATGGGGAGGGAGGAGGTGAGAAAAGGGGGGTGAAAATCGTAGCTTCCAAACAAATGGACCGATTTAGCTGTGGTTTTTTATGTTTGAAAGCTAGGGTAAACGAGATGGTTCATAGGTTTAAAGGGTGATTAAGGGGCGGTACGAATCGTAGCTTTTGAACGAATGTACCGATTTAGCTGCGGTTTTTTATATTTGAAAGCTGAGGTAATCGAGATAGTTCTTAGCTATAATAGGGGGGGGGGGGATTGAGGTGATGATCGTAGCTCCCAAACAAATAGACCGATTTTGATAAGGTTTTTTATGTTTGAAAACTTATGTGATCGAGATGCTTCCTAGCTATAATGGGGGTGGGAAGAAGGGGGTTATATAAATTTTTAATGTGTGCTTGTCAACAACTTCAAGAGGAGGTTCTCAATTCAACTCGTATGTTTTTTTGTATGTATGTTACGCGACATCTACGGCAATTGTGGATCGATTTCAATATGTTTTTAGTGGTTAGTGTTATGGTTTCACTTCTAAGGGTGGAAAATTAGGGGATGACTTAATTTTATTAACTTTCACCCACTTTATGAGGCGATATCTCTGTTAAATGTGGGTCGATTTTCGAAGTTTTTTTTATTGAATTGGATATGCTTTAGGTATGGTCCCATATATGTAATTTGGTGAAGATTTGATGAAGACCTTCGCAGATACAAAGGAACTCGTCAACGGATAATAGCAACTCACTTGCGAGTGCTGTAATCGCATGTTCATGTACTGTTCACGCCACTCAAAATAGGGAAATAAAATAAACTTAAAAAATTAAGTAAAAACCTACTTCAAAATGAATAAAATAGTCTTATGTGGGAAACAGTTATTGAAGTCGGTGCCCAATTTTTTAAAATCTAATCAAATAACGTAATATTATGAGTATTTTATTCATTTTGAAGTCGGTTTTTAATTGTTTTTTTTATATTATTTTATTACACAAAAAGTTAAATAGTTTCTTATTCTAAGAAATATATTTTACCCGTGAATAGATAAATTAACTCAACAATACTAATAATTTATTAGTAAATACGAGGAAAACTGTAAGAAACATGTCCATACTCCAGAAAGAAAGCCCTTGCCTATTTGCAGAGATATTTCCTTCAAGGCTCGAGTTTTGTTTTTGGCTCTTCAATTTCAGTCTAGATATTTAGCTGTTGTGACTCTATGCGAATCGATGACTATATTATGGTGTGCCTGATTGACCCTTTATGCGGATTTTTGCAAGTTTGTTCATAAAAGTAGATGTTATAAAGATTTACCTACTGACTTAAGAGCACAACTCAAAACTCAAATCAAATCACCTGGAGAGAAACAATACGGCATAAATAATGAAAAGCTTTTTGTTTTTCATGTGTATTCAGCCAGTTTGTAAATTAATAACGAAATATTTCAATATTAGTCTTCAACCTTATCAAATTTTGTTTGCTAAGTGTTAGACTGTAGAATCCACTTTCATTACACATTAACATTCATGTTCAATATGCCAGGTTTGGAAGATTACTACCACATAATAACATTCACTCTACAACATGATCCTAGATCTAGTTAGATCTATGTTGTGCAATGATTAAGCCTCGACCAATGATTGAATGTATAAGTGCAAAGGAGATACTTAGATGTAAACCTTTAGAAGCCATTCCCTTACCTCGCTTACAAACTACGAAGGACTGTCCTGATAACTTCGAATTCACTTTCAAGTTTGTTCGTTTTTTTCCTTGAAGATTAGGTAACTGAGATAGCGCTGCTAAAATATTCGCTTCTCAAGCCTATCTCTCTAGTCTCTGGTCATTTGTTTGTAGAGATTACAAAAATAGAATGAATGAAAAAAGTTAAGCATTTCGTTTCCCTTTTTTATCTATTGAAATGTTTAAAAGCTGCTTATCGTATTTATTTTTTCGATAACAAATGTGCCATTTAGATATTTGTTATATGTGGCATTGTTTCGGATTTCCTGTTTTCGCTTTCACTCCGTCTGTAATATTAAATACCCATTATTAATCTCCACATCTGGTTCCGTTAATTCGGCAGCTGGGCCCGTTTCATGAAATCGTACAAAAACCGCCCACACACCACCAACCCTAAAGAATCCCAATTGAACCCTTAGGATTGAATTAACAAACGTAGGTAGAGAGATATAGCTTTATTTTTTGTTAAAGCTTCCCACACATTAAAGAAAAAATATCATTTTGTTACTGAGATTGCCATTGGGCTTTACCGAATACGCTGATGTATTTTCTTTTGCTAAACGCGCCCATGTAAATGCTAAAAATACATAGAGAATACTCTATTTTGATTTTGTTACATTTTGAACTTTTCGAAAGACTAAAGTTAGAACTCGCCCACGACTACTCACATTTTTAAAAGCTCACAATGTTGTACCTAGTCGGATGGTCAAATGGATGGATGTATGTTTAGGCACAGAATAACTAATAGTACAAATTAGGGACGAGTTCATATCATTATTTTTATTGAAAGGTAGATTCTAGAGATCCGATGACAATACAAATATTTTTGACTTGATACTGCATTCAGGAGTAACAGTACTCATGGAAATTTTAGTTTATCGTGGGCTGAGTATGATCAGCTAGGTCTACGTGACTTCGTATTAGCACAGAATAAACAATAGTACTCATAATTATGAAGTAGCTTGCAGCTTCTCAAAAGCTTGCATTACTAAACATGTTTTTAATAAAACATTTCCAGATTTTAATAACCTGTAATGCGGCTTCTTATATTTTTTTCGAATTTAATACGTCATTCAGTAGGATTGAAGGATGGGATTAGAAACATTACATTCACTCATATCTTATTACGTTCTGCTAGCAATTTTACATTTATTTCGAATAGGATACATATTATTAGATAGGATATTTTTAATAATATTGCATTCTAACAAATACAAAACGGGTTGAAAAGAACTTATAAACCTTCGATCAGAGTAGTCTGTAAAATATATCCCCAGCGATTTCGATTGGTGAATTGAGCAGAAAACAAATATTCGTATCAATAGAGAATATTTCCGGTAAGAAATTCAAATGCGTTTCACCCTGTTTCCTATGGAAATCGCTGTGAATGAATAAAGAATCAGCCGAAAACTTTTCTACGGTTCAAGTTCCGTAAATTCGAGGCTATACATGCTTTGTGTTTAAAATTCATTTCTAGATATGTTTGAAGCACGGGTGTATTTAAACAGTATTTCAGTTACAGATTATAAAACTCAAAACAACAGACTGAGACTCAAAAAAAGGGTTTTCCACTCCTCTAAAATTTGCTTTCTCCGTTCTTTTCCTCATCTTCATCCGTCAATCTATTTCAGCTATTTTTCGCCTATAATCTATACTTATAATAAGGCAATAAGAACGAGAAAAGTCTGTACACAGAAGATAATTGAAAAAAAGGTCTAGTACTTAAAATAAGCTACTGAACAAGAATATAACATTTTGAAAATTCGTGTGTATCTGTTTGTCTGTCTGTATGTTTGTTCGCGCATCACGTAAAAACTACAGGACCGATTGCGATTGCTGTTGGATAGCTTATGTTTTGACTTAAAAACTGGGGTACTTTATATCTCAATCCGATGAGTAGAAGCCGAGCAATCGATAAAAATATTTGTGACGGCTGAAGAAATTTTGATCAAATGTTGGTATATATATATATATATTGGTATTTTAGGTCCTGGAATAGCACAAATAGTACTTTAAACAGTTTTAACCTACAGAAATGACCACGCGTGTGAAGCCGCGGGCGCGGGGTAGGGTTTGCTAGTTAATACATAATTTAGTAACCATAAATTTCTTTTTCTTTCCATTTATCATTATCATCAACCGATATCTTGAGTAATTTCTTAGATTTGTAAAATTCCGTTTAATTTTTGACGTCTACCAGCAAATCACGTCAATGTTCGAGTTGGCCACTGTGCCTGTGTCACAGAATAAATAATAGTACAAGTACGTGTCTCATGTACTCGTATCTACCTACTACTACTGAAGGTAATATAGTTTACTTAGTCTAACGGTTTTGCGCGGGCGTCTGATACTCGATCATCGCTGACACCGGTTTATTTAAATAAATTTATAGGAGTGTATAGAAAAACAAAAAAAAGTTTGAAGGGCAGACTACCCACGTGTTTTTTTAGTAGGTATATGATATCTAATCATCTTTATTCAAAGTAGGGTTTGGAGGCTTTGAAGGGTGTACATTATAATATTTAGGATATCGTGGACGGATGGAATGTACTATGAAATAATGTACTATGTACCTCTTGGATTTTAATCATGTCTGAGATCTCAACTATTATTTTATTTTGCTAACCTGCTAGTTCTTATTCAACTATTATTGATCGAACGAGCGCGAAGCGTCTCCGTTTCAGCTTGGGCAAAAATGCTTTCGTATGTCCTGATGTCCGGATGTCCGGATCTCTGTTCTCCTCTACAGGTCGCATTTCTCAACCGATCTAGACAAAACTTGGTAGGTATACAGATTAAACGATTTTTTACTATATGTTAGTCGTCGGGGGGGGGGGGGGGGGGGCTCTGTACCCTTTTTTGGGGCAAGTACGGGGGTACTTAAGGGTAAGGGTAAAGAGGGGGCTACTGAATATCTTCGCCTTATTAAATCCGATTTCGATGGTTCTTTTTTATTTGAAAGGTAGTAACTTCAAATTAATCTCAAAAATTTGGTGAAGATCTAATGAGGACCTTCGGCGTGATGAGCAGAGTAGCTCCTCAAAATGCAGTAAATTTGTCACTATTACGTTTCTACCAGTAGAATCAGCCCTTTACCTACTAAGTAGGGATTGATGGAACACCTTTGTTATTATTGTTAGTGTTACAATAAGATAACTAGATGGCGCTACTGTGCACCGCTAGATTGATTGCAACAATGTTTGTACTCGCGAGGTGTACAGCTCACAGAGCCCCTAGTATATAAAAGCTGCTTTGCGATAAGGGCGCCGTCGTTCATAATATCTGACGTGCTGGAACTTAGTTCTTAGTGTAATGAAGTTATCTATCTATAATTAAACAATCATTATGTTGTTTTATCAGCAGGCCTTAAAATAAAATATGTGTACACATTTAGATCAACCATCTCTACTACTCTACTATTCGTTTACAGGCGCCTCAACGGCATGTCAACTGTATAAACAAGTCAACACGTAAACATCCTGTAGCTATTGTGCACACTCTGTCACCGACGTAAAACAGATGCGCTAGATTTAGCAATTAAGCGTGTTTACAAGATATTTTACCCAACCACTGCGGAGACATGTTCAGTTGATTTATTAGTTCTCAGAGTTGTGAAGCGCTGGGAACAGTTGTCAACCAATTTCAACTGTTTCGCTCTTGACATGTAGTTTGCTAGGCCACAGATAAGCATATAGGTTAGCTATAGCATCTATAAGAATTTTAACCCGCAGATTGCGGTGAAAAGGATACGAGCAAGGATAGTTTACTTTTTCAGTTAACAAGGAAATATTCTCATCCGAAATTGTAATCTATTACTTATAATATATGTAACTGTAACAGGACCAATTCTGTACATAGAAGATATTTTGTAAAATCTTGGAGGCGCATCACGCCCAACTACTGGATGAATTCAAATGAAACTTGGCATGATTTGAGTTCATACTACGAGGTATGACATTGGATAATTTTCATCCCCATAAATTAAAGGGTTCCCGCAGGATAGGGATTGCAAGTTATTTAAAAGAACACGTATCACGCTGAAACTACTGCACGGATTTTGATGCAACTTGGCACAGTCATAGTTATATGATTAGTGAAAGTGAGGATACATTTTGTATCGAAAAAATAAAGGGCTCATTTGGGTTATGGGTCCAAGTTCTGTACATTGAAGATATTTAGTAAATTTTTTTTGGAGGCGTTTCTTATTTGTACTGAAGCCAAAACTGTATTTATTTTTCATTTTTGTCTGTTGTCTTTCTGTCTGTCTGTATCTTTGGTCTTGTTTGTCACCGAAAAACTACTTAATGAATTCAAAAGAAACTTGGCATGATTTGAGTTCATACTACGAGGTATGACTTTGGATACTTTTCATACCAGTAAATTAAAGGGTCCCCGCAGGATAGGGGTAGCCGCAGGATTTTATTTGGAGTTGGTATTCATGTTTTACGGTTTATAGTTACTTCCGTAGTTCACCCGCAACTAGATACTCAAGGAATATTCCTTCAAATTTCAAATACCTACCTAGGTCTACCGGTTTAGGCTGGGTGTTGTCTGTCAGTCAGTCAGTCAGTCAGTCAGTCAGTCAGTCAGTAGGTATGTTACGATACTATTTTATAGGCATACTTAATTAAAATAATGTAATAAAACACAAATTGTTATTATTCTGTTCAAAAGTAAAGGGCATCTATACTTACAATAAAGCATTAAGTACCAAAAATTCGAAAGAAAGATATAAAAGAAGATATTAAAAAAATAGATCTAGGGTATAAAAAATAAGCTACTGAAAAGAATAAAACATTTTTTAAATTCGTGTCTGTCTGTTAGTCTGTTCAAGCATCACGTAAAACCTACTGGACCGATTGCGATGTGGTTTTCACTGTTGGATAGCTTAGGGTTTGACTGAGGTACTTATTATCTCAATCCGATGAGAAAAATACGAGCAATCGATAAAAACTTTTTGTCGGCTGAAGGAATTTTGTTTAAATGTTGGTATATTGGTATTTTAGGTCTTTGAATAGTAATAGAGTTATTTTAACCTAGAGAAATGGCCACGCGTGCGAAGCCGCGGGTAATACATATTCATAGTAATGTTCAGAGAATAGCCGTACGGCACATACAGACTTACCCTAATAAAACAATACATTCTAACAGCAGTAAGCGATCATAAGCTTTAGGGCAAAGTGACCACGGCTGTCCTCTGAACATCACTATGAATATGTATTATTACAATTGCAGATGAGAATATTTTCTTGTTTCATACTTTTTAGAGCGGGATTTTTAAGTAGTCTGCTTCTAGTTTTGATAAAAAATATATAAATAATTTTGGGGTTATAATATTATCGAGTGCATGCAAGCAAAGCCGAGAGCAACAGCTAGCAATATATATTCATATATATTTGAAATGTGCTAATTAAGCCTTTTCATTAGATACCCAAAACGCCATCATTAAAAAATATACAAAAATTTCATGGCTGTATGTCCTTTAGAGGGCGCATTTTCATTTGTCAAATTATGAAGTAGTTTAGAAGTTATGAGGGAACAGATGAAGAAACAGACATACATACATCAATATCGTTATCAAGCACAGGTCCGATCTTGTATGGAGTACTGCTGCCACCTCTGGGACGGTTCTGCCAAGTATAAGCTCGAGGCTTTGGATTCAATTGAGAGACGTGCTCTGTATCCCGATTGACACCCCTACTCTGACCAACTTAGAAGCCTCCTGCTGCCAACTTGCGATGACCGGTCATCAATCAATCGTTATAGCCTCCTGCTACCTCTCCCCCAGTAAAAGCTTACTAAAGAGTGATCTAGAGGCACTCCTCTCCATGGGAAGCGCAGTCATTCTGGCTGGCGACTTCAATAGCAAAAACCCTATCTGGGGATGCCGAAGACTCAACACAAACGGCACTAGACTATTCGACTTTAGCGAATCTCTCGTCTTTGATATAATCCCACCCTCGGAGTGGACACATTACCCCAAAAATCCCGACCATTTACCCGACATACTGGACATACCTCTCCTAAAGAATATAAATCTTAGTTTCCGCTCAATCGAAGTTTTCCAAGAACTAGAATCCGACCACCGTCCCGTCGTTATGCGCCTAGGCCCCGACCCGACAGACCCATCCTCCCATCCACCGACAAAGACGATAGTGGACTGGAAGCGTTTGGGGGAAGCCCTAAAAGCTATCAGTTCACCCGACCTCGACCGTATCCCCGACGACATAATCACCCCCGATGACGTTGCTTGCTCGATCGATGCCCTCACCAGCCACCTCAACACCGTTATCGGTGAGTGCTCCAGGGAGGTCCCAGCGGAGGATATCCGCCACTGGGTCCTACCTGAGGACGTGAAGAGGCTGATGACGACACGAAACGCAGCCATTAGAGCCCACGATGCATTCCCCAACGCTGAACGCAAAGCCACCTTGAGCTACTACCACCGTTTGGTCAGGACGCGCATTAGCGAGCTGCGCGCACAGCGTTGGGAAGACCTATTATCCGAAATCACACCGACCCACCAGGCCTACTGGGGGTTGGCGCGAAAGCTTAAATCCGACACCATCACCGTAATGCCCCCTCTCAATAGAATCGATCTCCCGCCAGCATTCGAAGACGAGGAGAAGGCCGAATGCTTGGCGGAGAGCCTCGCAGCCCAGTGCACCCCCGCTAACGACCACGTTGATCCTGTCCACATCGCCGCGGTGGACCGCGAAATAGAACGTAGGAATTCTCTACCTCCGACCGACCCCCCCCCTCGAGCCCGTTAAAGCCGCAGAGGTTGAGTCGATCATCAAGGGCCTCAAAGTGCGAAAGGCCCCCGGTGCTGACGGCGTCAGTAACAGGGTCCTCAAGCACTTTTCTGTCCCGTTAGTTTATCTCTTAGTCAGCATCTTCAATGCAGCCTTGAGCAATTGTTCCTTCCCCGACGCTTGGAAGAGTGCCGACGTCATCGGCATTCACAAACCAGGCAAAAAGGCATCCGAGCCTTCCAGCTACCGTCCTATCAGTCTCCTCAGCTCTCTGGGGAAGATCTACGAGCGAATCCTTCTGAATCGACTCCGATCCATCGCGAAAATCAAAAAGCTCATACCGGATGAGCAGTTCGGCTTTAGAGCGAGACACTCTTGCCCTCAGCAAGTGCACCGCATCACGGAACACATCCTAAAGGGTTTCAATAGGAAACCAAAACCCCAAACCACGATGGCCGTCTTCCTAGACGTGGCGAAGGCTTTTGACAAGGTCTGGCACGCCGGGCTGATATACAAGCTGTATCAGCTCGGGTTGCCAGATCGTCTTGTGCTCATAGTACAAGACTACCTCACCAGCCGGAGCTTCCGCTATCGTGTCGAGGGCAACCGATCATCCCCCCACCCCATCAGAGCCGGAGTCCCTCAGGGCTCCGTGCTGTCTCCACTTTTGTTCACGCTTTACACAAGCGATTTCCCCCGCATCCCCAAAGTAGAGATCGCTCTCTTTGCGGACGACACCGCGATTTATACCACCGGATGGAACCCAGCTATTCTACAAAGAGCCATCCAACGAACGCTCCGAGCGCTCGATGGATGGTTTCGTAAGTGGCGAATAACGATTAATCCCGAGAAGAGCGTAGCGATGCGTTTCACTCACGGGGTTAAACGCTATTTCCCAATTAAACAAGTCAGGATCAATGACCGACCCATACCGTGGGAAAAGTCAGTTAAATACTTAGGAGTCACCCTTGACTATCGACTCAACTTCAACGATCACATCCACGCCGTCCACAAAAGGGCGGCATTCTACCTATACCGCCTCGCGTTACTCCTAGGCAGGCGCAGTAAAATGTCTCTTAGAAATAAGTTGACACTCTACAAAACCTGCGTCCGACCGACAATGACATACTCGTCCGTAGCATTTGCTCACGCCTCCCGCATCTCCCTAGAGAAACTTCAGATTTTACAAAATAAATTCGTTCGCGGTGCATTAGATGCCCCCTGGTATCAGAGGAACATCGACCTGCACAGTGATCTCGAGCTTCCCTCGATAGTTCAATATATGAAAAATGCCTCTCGCCGCTACTTTGACGCGGCACCTCATCACCCCAACCCTCTAGTAGTTCAGGCCTCTGACTACACGACAGACGCGACAACAGACGCACGGCCCCTTCGTAGACGCCCTAGAGACATCTTGAGCGATCCGGACGATGAAATCGCTGCCGCAGTGCAGGCAGCGATGGATTCGCCCACTCCGTCATCTTCACCATCTTTCAACACAATTAGACACAGACACCGACCTCGCCGGATGCGAGGTCGAAGGTCCCGTAATTAATGTCGACTTATTCGCCTTCGAGTTTCTTGCCGATTCTTCTCGAAGGTGTATTCCGAATCGGTGGTCAGTTATGCAATTCATTTAAAGGGCTCCAGCCATTTCATGAGGGCCCTCTCGATCACTACCTAACAGTAGAGATCGAGGGGTGTTTAGTTCGATACTCCCCAAGTAATCAATGGCAACTGTCCAAGCCGAGGTTCGTACCCCCTGGGTGCCCTTGAGCAAGTGGCCAAAAACTTAACTTTGGCGTGCGCCTTCTGCGTCACGCATAGCGGCGGAGCGCTTTTGCGCCCACCCCACCGTACGCTGTAGAGGTCAGTTATAGACCAACAGCACATATCCTTTCTAAAAAAAAAAAAAAAAAAAAAAGAGACGTGCTTATCAGGATCAGGCTTATTGGAGATGACACTCTGTAAAGAGTAAGCTTCAAAGTCTGGCGCATCGACGTGAGGTCGCAAGCCTGTCGGTATTCTACAGATTGCACTATGGAGAGTGTGCGAACTACACAATCTAATTACCCCATCACCGTACGACTAGACGGTCGGCAAAGCGCCACCCTTTTATGGTTGAAATATCTCTCACAAGAACGAAGCGTTACGCTTCTTCATTTATTATAAGAACTGCAAAGGAGTGGAATGCCCTGCCTTCGTCAGTGTTTCCGGTAAAATATAACCCAGGTGTCAAGAGTGAATAGGTAATCTACAAGGTAAGCGTGATACACCTTCGACCACATCATCGCTTTCCATCAGGTGAGATCGTGGTCAAACGATTGCCTATTAGTAGTAAAAAAAAAACTTACATACACACAAACATACATACCAGCCTTAACCATTACTCTCTTCTTTGCTTCGCCGTAGTAAAAATAAATACATATTACGCGATGAAATTAAACCCGGTTGCTAACATGATAAACAGTCCTATATTGCAAAATTTGACATCATATGCCGGCCGGCCCTCGGATCACACATTCATTGTGAGCCTGGCATCGGATTTACGCAGAAACGTACAGCCTGCGATTTAGACAGCTTTGTATATTATTTAAGCCTGAACTCGTAAGCAAAAAAAAAAGTGTGCACAGCGCGTAAAACATTTAGTAGACTGATAAAAATTGCCTTAATGTTATTTTTTATAATGCCTAACAAAAACATCCGCTCCGGATAGTTTGATGTTTTACGTCCTTTCAATGCGTATCAAACGAGCTGGCAGCTTACAAAAACAAAAAAGTTATTCTAAAAGCGTGAAAAAGTCGTTGCGCAACGAAATTGCTATTTAAATTAAGTTTGCTAACTCACCTACTAAAGAGTCGTAATTGGGCAGAGGTTCGTTGTGATTAATCGAGTGTTTTTGTCTCTGGCAGGCAGTGATGTAAGATAAAAAGAGGCTATTTAGAATGGAAATGTCACCGGCTGTTATCTCGGGACGTGTAACAAAACAGTGCTAACATGACGCTCGTGTAGGTAAGCCATCATTTTTCAAGCCCTAATCCGCAGACAGGGCTCGTCAGAGGGAGCGCTTATCACAGCCCTCAATTTATTTCAACGGGGTTTTCACGCGACGTTTCGTAGTCATGGATTTCGTTTGTGGAAAGGTTTTTTGAAGAGAGGTTATTTATTTAGTCTAGCTGGCCGTAGTTCTTTTGAAAAGAGATACCAAGGAGGTGTATAAACATCCGTTTTTATATATTACATTCTTCGTCCACCTGGTTAACAGAAGTTAGCATCTCTGCAGGAGAAATAGGAATAGTGTTGTGCGGTATGCTATTGTATTATTCTTTAGAAATTGGAATTCAAGCTTCGGTGTATCTCTTTCAGTGGAGGCTGTTGTGTGTTTCATAAAGCTTATTTCAGGCGAGTAGTTCGTTGTTGTTTTTAATTATTGAACCTAAGTATTACCAGTTGACAAATTGATGACCAAAGATTTCAAGAGGTAGGTATTACTTTAAAATCGTAATGAAGTATGCAGAAACGTATAATTCTTGCAACTATTGAATGATATGACCTGTAATAATTAGAATTCTTCAATCATCTGATGTTCTTTTTAGACTTCTTGGGGACCGGGAGCGCCTGGTGCGAGACATAAAGCCTAACGATGCGATGGGTATAGAAACCGTAGGAATGACCGTCAGAACTGATATAGGCATTACTATAAGCGACGACGCAGTGGGTCTCTGCAAACCATCGGCGATGGAAGTACGAGATATACATACTGCGTCGTTAAAACTTTGGGACCGGAAAACGGACTGCAAACATGCCAAGATCTGTGACTGCGTCCCCGACCCTTAGCAGAAATATCACTTACATCTTACTAAAGTTGCAACGGCAGGATCTTCGCCTTTTAGGGACACTGCAGCTTAAATTATCATCGGCACAAGACTGCCACGGATAGTACGTGCTACTGCACTGTCCGGCCACGGAACAAATCAGAATCACAACTGAAATACATGATTTGTCTCAGTCAAAACTCCCTATTGCCATCTTCATCTTCATCATCTTCCTCCATTCATTGCCACCATCACCATCGTCACTGGAGCAGTTGTGCCAAACCCAAAGCTTCGTTATTTTAAGGAGTTGGGATGGCTTGGATAGAGATTGGCCTTTGCCAGTACACAGTGCACTCCAAGAGGGACGCCAGTGCAGGCCTTACCACTTCGAATAAGAAGGCCTTACTATGTTAACGGTTGTTATGTCGTAAATGACAAAGATGCCATCAACATCAAATCTATAGAACCTGCTAACACGGTGTGACAATAACCCATTAGGACATGTTAGGTTCAATGGCTTGACAAATTGTTTGTTACTAATGGTGCGCGCACGCATAAGAGCTTTGCTCTTCAACTCGTGATCTGTTCTTCCTCTTCCTTGTATACAAAAGCGTAATAACTAGGCAAGTAGCTACGGTATGTTATTAGTGACGCCTACTGAGACAACAAGTGCCCTTCGCCTGACAAATAGGTACGTGATGTATTCTACGATTATGTTATGATGCTCAAGGCTGGCAACATGTAGGAATATGTCAAATGCTATTGTTAACTCCCGAACAAAGAGACGGGTGTGTATCTTCTGTGGTATCGTAGCTCCCTAACGAATGGAACGATCTTGATGCGTTTTTTTCTCTTTGAAAGCTGAAAAGCTGATGTGATGGAGTCGAGATTATTGCTAAGAAGCTATAATTACTATAATGCTATAAATTGGGTGGACCTTAGCTCTGGTTTTTATGTTTGAAATTGATGTAATCGAGATGATTGTTAGCTACGAGTATATAGGGAGGGGGGAGGGGGATCCCCAAACGAATGTACCGATTTTGATGCGGTTTTTTATTTGTGCTTGTGTTACGTATGTTTATAATATTGTTTATAAAATACTAGCTTTTGCCCGCGACTAAGTTCGCGTGGACTACAGATTATCGCGATAAAAAATAGGTATACTATTTCCTTCCCAAGATTCAAACTATCTGAATACCAAATTTCATCAAAATCGGTTCTGCCGAGTAGTCGAGACAGACAGAGAGACATAGTTTTATAATATAAGTATGGAAGTATGGATTAGTATGGATGGAAACCTATTATTAAAACAGCAGAATTTTCAGAAAATGTACATAAATAAATAAATATAATATAAATAGATGAAATATAGAAAACTTTCCTAATTTCATCCAAACTCGTTCAGCCAAGCATGTAACTGAAGATCAAACTTATCCAAACTTCCATAATATTTATAAAATATAAGATTTAGTTTTACTTAATTAATTAATAATTTCAGCTGCTCTACTTTTGGAACGGTTTTCTAATAAATTATAAAGAACGTTGTAAACAAGAATCGTCAATTCATCACATCAATGTTGTAAAGGCTGCGATGCCGTAGCAATAAACTCAAGTTTAATTAAACTGTAATAAAAGTACCGCTTTCCTATAAACTCGGGCTTTCAAGTAATTAACGTGCGTATTGAACACTTTCTCGTTAGTAGGCACCTATTTCGAAATGGAAGTGAAGCTTGCTCTATTTCGCTCAGTTTCGCTCGCGTATCACGCTCATTTTTTTAAAGTTGCCAGTCAAAAGCCTTTTTGATTCCACCATCAAACATGCCATCACGAAATGAGCACAAATATTGATTCGGTTTGCTAAGTTTACTTTCCGTCTGTGTGCCATTCGACATATTTGCCGTAACCGTAGGCCGTAACTTAGAAGATTGGATGTCTAAACTTGTTTGATTGATTAGGTATGTGCTGAAATAAAGTAATTGGATGAACATACACACTTATTTTGTAAACGAAACTGTTCACCTCTGCTCTGGAAGATATATTCAATCTTCTGAACTGGAACGGATATGGTATCAACATTAATGACGAATGCACCACTCACCTTCGATTTGCTGATGATATAGTCATCATGGCAGAAACCCTGCAAGACCTAAGCACAATGCTCAGTGACCTCAATATTGTTATTATATATATTGTTATATATATATATATATATATATATATATATTATATATTGTTATATATATATATATATATATATATATATATTATATATTGTTATTGACCCCAACAAGTGGGTCATAAAATGAACATGGATAAGACGAAAATCACGTCAAATGCCCATGTCGCACCCATGCCGTCTATGTTGGGAACGATACTATCGAAGCTGTTGATCACTATGTCTACTTAGGTCAGACGATCCAACTGGGTAGATCCAACTTCGACAAAGAGGTCACAACTCGGATGGACAGCGTTCGGGAAATTACGCCATATCTTCTCGTCACAGATACCGCAGTGCCTCAAGACGAAAGTTTATAATCAGTGCGTGTTGCCATACGGCACTGAGACGTGGTTGCTAACTATTGGTCTCATACACAAGCTCAAAGTCGCGCAGCGTGCAATGGAGAGAGAGCTATGCTCGGAGTTTCACTACGTGATAAGATCCGTAATGAGGAAATCCGTAGAAGAACCAAGGTTATCGACGTAGCTCTTAGAATTTGCAAGTTGAAGTGGCAATGGGCAGGCCATATAGTTCGCAGAACTGACAATCGCTGGGGAATAAAGGTTCTCGAATGGCGACCACCAACAAGCAAGCGAAGTGTAGGGAGACCCCCCACACGTCGACATTGTAGCCATCGCAGGGAGTCGGTGGGTGGAGGTGGCACAAGACCGTTCGTCGTGGCGCTCTTTGGGGGAGGCCTATGTTTAGCAGTGGACATCTAAAGACTGAAATGATGCTGATGATATTGATGATGTTGTAAGTAAGATCTCACACGTTTTTACGAGACAAAAATGAGGCGACGGTAGTATGCGTTGGTTAAAAAACCCTGTTTATTGAATTTAACAAACGGATTGAGAACAAACAATAAAGGCTTTTCTCTACACTTTTATTTCTTCTACTACTTTTAAATTCGTGATGTAGGTAGATACTTAATAACCATTAAACATTAACTGTCGTAAAAATACTATTAAAATTTAATTATTTTTTTCTAAACTTATTGTGTTTAGATGCCAACGAGATAAGTTGTAATTTGAAACAATGCTCTTCTGAAGTTTATTGGCTTGTCGTTTCATCAAAAACAACAATGCAAGGACTCCCATTGAAGAGTTATCTGTAAATCGATGCCGCCTTTGTGACGCAAGTAAACTTCTTTTGCGAAGAGCTCGAAACTCAAAACTTGCTAAAGAAGATACAGTAGTTTTTCCATTTATTAACGGATGCATTCTGATGTCTTCACAGACTTAGAATCATTCCTTAACCAAATCCGGTGGATATAAATCCGAACATTGGACGCAGTTTACATTCAGAAGTTCATAATTGATCCATTCAAATGGTTATCCGGTACTTTTCTGTCTAGGTTCTATAGTGGAGACTTTAAAATATTTTTTAAGGAATAGCACAGTTATTTAATAATTTACCAAAAATAAATAAAAAATTCTCGAGGTAGATCGGTAAATAAAATGACAAATCGGAACACCCAAAGCAAAATATTGCTTTGGCGTGGAGCTAAAGGCTTAGGACGCACCCACACGGGACAGGATGCGGACAAAGTCGCTACGGTCATAGACAACTGCATTATTACTCACGTACGATTGGGTGCACCCATAGACAACTCCGTATTACTCCGTATTCTACAGCATCCTGTAGAAGTGAAGACGAACGTAGCAATGAGAGCATTTGATTATCGCCATTTTGGCGCTGATAACAATAGTTTGGAAGTAGTGAGGATCTACGGAACTAACGTACTTGTACTATTATTTATTCTGTGACTAATGTCAGGAGATGAAACAATGTCAATTATAGTTCCATGGACCCTCGTTGGGTCGCTTTGAATCAGCACAAACGAAATTACGGCAGAGCAAATCCATATAGATCAGTAGCACCGCACGCCTGTAAGCGTAATTCAACCTCCTTGTGCACCGCACAGTCCATCGAGAAGTTTTATTTTTAAACTAGAGAGGCTATGTCAGCGTTATGGCCGCCGCGACTATGTCTCTGTGTACATAATCATGCAAAGCGGCAAGCCACCGTTAGTAAAGACGCGTAGGGAAAAATCAACCGTATAATATAAAATAATAATTATGCCATATTAAGGTTACGAATGGTATGGTGAAATTTTTACCTCTCCAGCTCCTCATAGGCTGTAACCTAGAAGCTGTAACTTATCCCAGCACAGACTTGATATGTACTTAAGTATGTATAATTAAATAATTATACATTTTTATGTATGTATGTTTTAACATAGCATTTAAGTAACTATTACTGTGTAGTTTATTGTATATTCTATTTATTTCTTTTTATTTACATTAAATTTGTTTATTAGCGTAGTATTGCCACAATACCGACCCTTTTTTAGCAATTATCTTAATTCCATTCTAAAATTGTCTGGGAGAGATCGCTATGAGCGATAAGAACGCCCATTGTACCTACTGTTTATGTTATTTCAATTTTTGTAATTAGTTTTTAACTGTATGTCAATAAAGTGTTATTGTATTGTAATGAATGGTGTTTATGGATTTTAAAATAGGAATAAAATAGACGAATAGGATAATTTGTTCAATTTGAGCGTCAACTAAGACAATATATCGTTCAAATATGCAACAGGCGACACTAGGTTTCATACAAAATTTAGTTCGCAGCGTTTCGATCCTTTCCCACTGCGCATTCATAGTGTCAACACTTTGGCTATGCACATTTATTGCACTCTAAAACACGGTACGTTTTTTTTATTTGTGCTGTCTATTATAATATTTTATTTGTGCTGTCTATTATATTTTTTATTTGTGCTGTCTATTATATTTTTTTATTTGTGATGTCTATTATAATTTTTATTTGTGCTGTCTATTATAATTTTTTATTTGTGCTGTCTATTATATTTTTTTATTTGTGCTATTATAATTTTTATTTGTGCTGTCTATTATATTTTTTTATTTGTGCGGTCTATTATAATTTTTATTTGTGCTGTCTATTATATTTTTTTATTTTTGCTGTCTATTATAATTTTCTCTTAATTTTCTTACTCCGGCAGTACCTAGTCCTTGACAGCCAGTCCCCTTCTAGACTAAGCGTGTAGGTAGACATATACATAATTTATTGGTAATTTTTCAAAATTTAAATAAAGTTGAACAATTATTAATAATAATTATTAATATATAATAAAAATTAAACATTATGCCACAATTTTATTAATTTAGTGTGCCTGAACTCTTGATAGGAGTAATATGCCTTTTGGATTAGTCAGTTTTTCAATTTCGTTTTGAAATCTGTTGTACCTACTATTTGCATTCTGAATTTCATCGGGTAACTTATTATAAACTTCTGGTCCCATCACGTGGATTGTCTTCGATGTCTTCGTTAGAAGACGTGGCACACAGGAAAGCTTATTCGAATCGTGTGTGTTATATTTGTGCCTTTCTCCGCGATTGGTATACAAACTCAGGTTTTCTCGCGCATATAGCGCCACCTGAAGTATAAAGAGACATGGTAAGGTCAAGATTCCCAACTCTGTAAAGTGTTGTCTTGCTGTCTCATCTTGTCCAATGCGTGCAATCACCCTCACGGGTATACTTACTACCTTCCACCACATATCGTAACCCACAAAGACGTTGTAGTATTTGATCGTCACTTAACATCAGGTGAGAACATGGTCAAACGCTAGACTATAAACAAAGTAAAAAAATAGGAACGCTTTTGGCAACATTTAAATAACTAAACCTATGTTTTTAATTATATTTTACCTAAATATTTGTTTTTTCACTATAACATCCGTAAAAAGACCCCTAAAACGAGACGTAAGTTCAAAAACTAAAACCTATCTACGGACGGGTACAAAATAGCCTACGACACTCTTGCGATGAAGACGAATCGATTGATACCTCGCTTGTCAAAATCGGACCAAGTTTTTAGTTTGAACTTTGAACACATAGGTAATGCATCCTTTGCATCATTCCTTTGCATCGCCGTAGTCGTGTAATAAAGAGCCTCTTTAGGAAGACGAATCGATTGTCAAAATCGGACCAATAGGGGCGACGCTATGGAGGAACATACACATACATAGACTGTTAAACTCACTACCTCGTCGTCTATTCCTTGTTTTTCCATTACTGTCCATCAAAAGGGGGTCTGGAAGAGATCACTCTTAGCGATAAGACCGCACATTGTACTTATTTTAAAGGTTTCTTTATGTGTAATTGTATTTTTTAGGTGCAATAAAGTATTATCTATCTATCTATCTATCTACCCTTCGCTTGCTTCGCCGTAGTCGGGTAATAACGTTTGCTCACAATTCTCCTCCAGTTTTATCCCGTTCCACCGAATAAATAATAGTACACGTACCCGACAATGATTATTAGGTTCCATTCATACTGCTCGCATCTAAAGTTGATGGAGCGTGCCTGCGACACAGGGGGACGCACTAGTTCAGAGAATCGCCATTTTTATAGCACGCGCGCCGTCGTATTTAGCTATTACTAGCTTGCGCGACTCGCGTCGCTTTGCACAAAAACAGTGATATTTACCGCCGAATTGGGAAAACATCGAAAGCCGCAACCAAATTTTGTATGAATCCCAGTGTTGCCTGTTTGCATATTCGAACGATAGGTAAATATTTTATATCTGAAGAATTAAATGCACCAGAAATATAATTCTCCCATTCGTCATGGTTATTACTATTTTAAAAAGCAATAAACACCATTCGCCTCATAATAATATACCTTATTGTAGGGCAATACGGATGGTTTTCCTACGCATTTTTACCAACGTTCCTTGCGGATTTTACATGAATATATAGGTACATTGAGACATATAGTCGCGGCGCGTCTGTCACATAGACATTATGCTCTCTAATAATAATTCTTCTCCATGTTATTTACCTTTTTAGTGTGGACGTACCAAAAGAAAAGTTGACATAGTCCATGAAACTCATGATTAGGGTAGACACGTTTGTAAATCGATTATATTTTCTTGTACATTTATATATCGACTTCGGTAAAAGCTATTTAGGATGCTATGATCACTCACAAAGTGTTGCACTACGTAAAATTACACTAACATGTTTGCTGAAAAATATACAGCTACCTCTTCGTTTATGTAATTTTTAACATTATACAATTCGTTGTTGTTATTTGTTACGAAAAACTTTTCGATGACAGAAATTAAATTGGCAGACACCGATAAAAACAAATATTAGATTGTACAAGTTACGAAGCGCAATAAAGTTTCACAATCCGTTTGACCGTTTACCCGTCACCGTCAGTAGGTGTCTTCATTCGTTACACGTCGGAAACATCTTCACTTTCATCATAATCCGTCAGAACATACTCGTACCACGTCGACCTATAACATGCTGTAAGAGGCCATTAAAATGTCGATGGCAGGGGCCATAACACCACGCGCCACAATATGGCCAACATAAATCAGCTAATTAACCCCCCCAGCCCTTATTAACGACATAAATTTCACGCTCTGAAGCACACTCGAGATGTGACGCGGGTTTAATATGCGCATAACACTCTACGCTCATCTGGGGATGCCTATCTGCGGCCTGGAGCCTAAATGCCAATGTTAATCTGCAGAGTCTTTATAGCTTCCACGTTACTTCCCCGGAACCATTATGGAAGGGCTGTAAGAAGGGTATACGACACTGCCTTGATTACGTACTAAAGTACGAAGACGCAGTATTGCGATATTTAAAATGGAGAACATAAACAGTTAGTCTTAAATACTTTTTAAGTCGTAATCCCAACCCTATTCGAGTAGGTGTTACGTAGAGCGTTCCCTTCGCATGGTCTGGGCCATTACTCGGGCCATAAAACATGTGACTCATCCCTAGTTATCGGACGCGATCGCAGCCGCATCTGGCGACGAATGCATTGCTCTTTATTGTATTGCCACATTCGATGCCCTATCTCGCACGGATCTCGCACGCGATGGCATTTTCAATAACAATTACTGTAATTGCTATTTCCATAATCATAGATCGTATATGTATGCTTGTTGTTGGGAAATCACATGAATACTTTGACAGCGTGACACAAAAGTTTTCTGAAAGGCTGGTGAAACGAAAAACGTGTTTTTCTCAAACTCTTAGCGCTGAGGTCGACGATGACTGGACGAATTAAAAACAGAAGAGCCGAGAAACGAAATGAATGTTATTGTACCGATAGTAATTTATCAAAATGTCCGAAGTCGGACAACTATCGGGCCGCGCCAGCTTTACGCTCATCCGACGAAAGCCTCCAGTCTTATTGCTTTTTTACGCTCAAGATACAATTCTAATACGATACTTCGCTGGCGCTCTGAAGAGATAAAATGTTTTGCCATGATGGCACTGTTTCATTTCTACAGTTGCACCACGGCACGAATACTAATGGCGACTTACTGATACTCCGATTGTTTCACATCAATGGAGTACGTAATGTGCTCATGAACAAAGAATAAGTAAGAGTGAGTACAACGCGATGAATAGATTCATTTGATCATCGAGCGTGACAGAGATAAAAGGGTACCGAGTTTTATCTGCATATGATGTGATACCATTAAACATTGTAGGAACCCCTCTTCCTTTAGGGGTCATACGATACGGGGTCGACAAACTTGTGTGCATTCAGCCGTACGCTTCAATGAAGCTCGTTAACACACGTATACTCTGCATACAAAAGACGGATTTTAAGTTCAAATGTAAAGAGTCGAGAGTGCATTCGTATAAAATACTATTACCATAAGCAAATTAAGTAACCTTTTCGTGAGGAGAGCACGGAAATATATAGGAGTGGAGTGGAATCGCTCTCTGAATTAATTTCGGATGCACAATAGGTTGTGGATGTTTGTAGTGAATAAGAGTGAGTTGATGTAGGAAGCGCAATATGTCGTTTACAAAAAGTCCATTAGAAATGGTTCGTGTGTTATGCCTTTGTCTAATTGGTTACCCGCATTAGCGTCGCATGTGTTGTGCTGTTCAGTGTGAGTGTCTTTTAAGGACTCTTGTTGAGCAGATGGCGAAATTAATGATGCAAACGTGCTATTTGCCCTTAGTACTTCATATAGTGTCCTATCTAATTTTGCTTATATTTCAATCAAGAAACCTTTCACTTTTTTTTAAAATATATTCTGCCTAAAACAATAGCAGACCAGAAGACAACTGAAATCATTGGTACGCAACAGTCCAGAAAGAGAAAATTAAATTGCCGTCAAATGCCAGCTCTTACGCTCAAATAAAGCAAGATTGAAAGTAAATTCTGCTCGAGATAAAACTCTTTACTACGGTATTGTTTGGCATTTTTGAACTACGATAAAAAGATCGCTATTGAGAGTGCTGTAATCAAATTTCAATCGATTTCTGCAGACAAAACGAAGCATAATAAGAACAGCTTGAAACTGGTGAAATTGTAAGGAGATATTGTTATTCTAATAATTAGTGCAATTGATTCGTATCGTCAATTTAGAGGATGGAAATTTTGTGATCTTTACTTTATGTAGTTTTCAAAATAAATAAATATTACATTGTAAAACTATCACCTGATTTAATTAACAATCCTAGGTATTACTTTCGGACAACCATATTTATTTTGATGAAAAATCACTTTCGCACCAAGTATTTAGCGCTTCGTCATCATCAGCCTATACTTGTCCACTGCTGGACGTAGGCCTCTCCATATGAACATGAGCCACTGAGCCTGATCTTCGGCTCTTCTCATCCAGTCGCTGCCAGCTGTCTTTCGCAGGTCGCACTCCACCTGGCCGGCGGGTGTCCCACACTACGTTTGCCTAAACGTGTCTCCACTCTAAAACTTGTTTTCCACGACGGTTGTCGGTTCTGCGAGAGATACTTAAGCTTGCTTCTTCCCTGGGCTATTTCGCTAGCTTGTTGTTAGTACTCGGTGAGCTGTAGACCTCGCGAACGTATTTTTTTTTTTTGCAGTCTATATAGCGGTGCACAGTAGCGCCATCTAGTTTCCTTATTGTAAAACTAACATTAATAACCAAGGTGCTCCATCAGTCCCTACCTGGTAGGTAATGGGCTGATTCCACTAGAAGAAACCTAAAAGTGTGCAATTTACTGCATTTTGAGGAGCTATTCTGCTCATCACGCCGAAGATCCTCATCAGATCATCACCAAATTTTTATGAGACCAACTTTAAGTTACTACCTTTCAAATAAATAAAGAACCATCGAAATCGGATCTAATAAGGCGGCGATATTCAGTAGCCCCCATTTGCCCCTTTTTGGGGGAAGTAGCCCCCAATCGAAAATCCCCCGACGACTAAAAATTCGTTAAACCTGTATTCCAAGTTTCACCTAAATCGGTTGAGAAATGCGTCCTGTAGAGGGGAATAGACGGACATCCAGAAACACATACGAAAGATTTTTTTGCTTTTTGCGCTTCGTGTTCATTCGATAAAGACGAACTTCACTTGACAGCCCGTTAAAATACGGTCGCTGTTGGGTGCATGTATAATGTACTTACTAGTTTTCCCGCCCGCAACTTCGTACGCGCGGACTACTGTTTCTCGCGAAAAAAAGCATCCTTAACCTTAAAAACCAATGCAAAAGTGGGTATAGCACAATGCTCTAGATGTTTTTTGACAGACTTGTTATATCGTTTCCATGGCAACCACAGACCATTCTGTGATGGCAACCGATGCTTACAGTGAGTAATCAACCTTTTCCAGTTTTCCCGTGGAAACTTACAATTTCCCGGGATAAAAAGTATCCTATTATTATTCCAGTGTATAAGCTATCTCCATTCTAAATTTCATCAAAATCCGTCCAGCCGTTATCGCGTGAAAGCTCCCCAAACAAACAAACAGACAACGTTTCACTTTTATATATTGGTGTGGATGAGTGAGTGAAAACCGGTCTTGTGGGTAAGGGCTGTTGCTCTAGTGAGGTTTAGAAAAATCTTTCAAGAAATAGTAGTTATAAATTCAATTTTTGGGAAAACTCATTGGATAAATGGCATAAATCAAAGGCCCGATCTGTTGGAAACACGGTTGCTGTTAGGAGCATGCCTTCGACAACGATTGTATGGCTCCGTCGCTGCATATCATTTTTCTCAAAACATCATATATCCGCAAATCATCATATTCACAAAACATCATATTCGTAACATTTTCTTATCTGTATGTTCTGTCAGTGTCGAAACATTTTGTAACAGCAGCGCTCTAAAAAATAAATTGGTAAAATGTATATACTCAACTTCTGCGGTTAATAGTTCTTCCACTCATTACATAGGTACATACACTACTGAAAAATATGCATACATTTTAGTGTAGGAATACCTGTTATGTTTGCCAAGATCATAAAGTAGGTCTTCTGATAATTGACCGAGCGATTGTCTCCGTGTCAGCTTGGGCAAAAATTATTTCGTATGTCCGCCGGATGTCCAAATGTCCGTATGTCCGGCTGTTCTCCTCCACAGGTCGCATTTCTCTACCGATTTAGACGAAACTTGGCATACAGGTTTAACGAATTTTTAGTCGTCGGGGAATATTTGATTGGGCTACTTCCCCCAAAATGGGGCAAAAAGGAGGCTACTGAATATCTCCGCCTTATTAGATCCGAATTCGATGGTTCTTTATTTTGATTGAAAGGTAGTAACTTTAAGTTGGTCTCATAAAAATTTGGTGAAGATCTGATGACCCTCATCAGATCTTCACCAAATCTTCAGCGTGATGAGCAGAAATCAAAATGCAGTAAATTGCTCACTTTTAAGTTTCTACCAGTGGAATCAGCCCTTTAACTACTAGGTAGGGATTGATGGAGCACCTTAGTTATTAATGTTAGTTTTACAATAAGGTAACTAGATGGCGCTACTGTGCTCTACAAAAAAGTTTGTACTCGCGAGGTCTACAGCTCACAGAGCCACTAGTAGTATGTAGGTAGTTAGGTTTGTATGTGGTTTAGTTTCAGGCTTCAAAAAGCTACTTTTTTTTTTTAGATTTCGTAACGTGTTGCAACTACTAATCTTGCTTCGTTTTTAAACTTAACTAAGTTATTATAACACTAGTGACTCGCCCCGGCTTCACGCGGGTAGCGCTCACACCGCGGCATTATTCTTACTTTTAACATTTTTATACCCGTCGTAACTTCTAAATGAAAGGTCTGATTCGTATAATTGAAAGAGGATCTTTTTACATAATCAATCTTGATTATGAAACTTTTGCTTTTTGACAGACTTGTTATTATTTCGTTTCTATGACGTGTTCTTTAAAGCGAGTAATCGTCTATTTTTTTGACCTTGGGATACATTATTGCAATTTTCATAGCGATCTCATTTGAAAAATATAATACAGCCCATGTTACTTGCTGATTATGTAGCTGTGTAAAAATGAAATAATTTTTAAAATTGGTTTAATATTTTTTGAATACAACAAGTCAAAACTTTTTTTCTTAATAATATTAGGGTAGATTAGGAATATGGCATTGAGACACTATGAATACCGCAACATGAGGGGCAAACGTACTACGTTATGTGCTACGGGAATTGGGAACTTTCATAACCACCTTGCTCATAACGACGCAATATGATGATGCTAGTGTAGGTACAGAACTTAGGTATGCCTATTAATAGAGCATATAACGTAATCTTATTAGAATATAATTAATAGGTGAGGTTATATTGTCAGATAGTTGTCTAAACTACCAAAACTATTAAGTAGGTACCTATATAATATAGATCATATTTTTTTGAATTATCTTCTTTGTACGCTTTTTTGTTCTTATTGCATTATTATAAGTGTATAGATAGATAGATAGATAGATAGATAGATAGACTATTGGGGCATAATCTAATTAGACACCAAAGTCTCACTAGTCACTAGTACAGTCAAATGCAACTGACAATTTGTACTAGTGGGAACAGAGGAAATGTTTAGTCTCTGCAGTAGGTATATCATGATCGGCCTATATCTGTCCACTGCTGGACGTAGGCCTCTCCTAATGCACGCCACTGAGCTCGGTCTTCAGCTCCCCTCATCCATTTTCTTCCAGCCGCTTTTCACAGGTCGACACTCCACCAGTCCACAGGGCGTCCTACACTACATTTGCCTAAACGTGGTCTCCACTCGAGAACTTGTCTACCCCAACAGTTATCGGTCCTTCGGGAAATGTGACCAGCCCACTGCCACTTTAGCTTGCTTATCCGTAGAGCTATGTCAGTTACCTTGGTTACCATGTTTTCATTACTAATCTTGTCCACAATAAGCTCTTAAAATAAGGGTTGCCTTTTTTATTGCTTAACATAAGCTCGTCGTAACCAAAATTAACAGGGTACAGCTAAATTTATACTTAATCACATTAATTTTGCAAACCTACTCGCTATATAAAATGGAAGTTGAATTATGAAACGGAAACTGGCTGAATTAATCACATTTCCTACTGAATCTTCGCTCAAAAGATAATCAAGTTCGTCACAAGATTTAGAAGTGGAGTCCCAGCAAAATGTTTACTTGGAAACCGTCTTTATATTCAAACTCCTTTGTGAACACAGAAAGGTGACGCCAATATAATGTTGAAAGACTCGTATGTACGAGAAAATTCTTTTAAGTATTTACGTTTGCAATTTCACCGCTTTCACAATATTTTCGTGGATTCCTGGAATTCGGTAAGCGAGAATGTGAAATGTACCTGGATCGTGTAGGTTATATTAGTAATATTTTCAATCTCTCGAGTAAGGCGCTGGCTCTATATGGCGTAATTTAATTGTTTTTATTACGGCGCGGAAAGTCAGTGTTGCATTTTAGCGACTTTATCTCTAGAACTAGGGATTTTATGAATGTTTAGCGAAAATTAATCTGGTTTTAGCGGGAAGAAAGTTGCTAGTGCGGAAAAACTTCGCAATAAACTTTCAGAACAAAAAAAAAACAATGCTCAATACATACTACTAATAGTAGTCTACTATTATTATTTCGGAAATTAAGTACCTTCCTAATGAACTGAAAGTGATGGTCGCTTTAGTTCATACGGGTTATAAGCAGATCATGAGACCTGCTGACCTGACCTGATTGAGTGATGATTGCAGCAAAATGTTTGATTGTCTTGGGTCGGTGTATCTATTTATAATTTAGCAAAGTAAAATATATATTTTTTCAATGGCGTAGTGTTTTCCATTCAAAGAAAATATGAATTGAGTTCTACTATTTATTAGGTAGGGATAGTCGAACAACTTCAAAAATTTACATTTATGTTTGAGCGTTACATATGAGATAGGTTAGCGACATCTAGCGAATTTTTATCAAACTTTTTTCCTAGAGGCATTTTAAACCTGGCTAGGGACTTTTAATTTTATTCAACGGCAACACTGCGGAAAGTTTATAAAATCAAAGTACAGAGTCAAGTCAATCTAATCCAGCACCTTTATAGCAACGTTATACAAGTTTTTCAACTGAAGCTGTTCGTTACGGTAACTTTAAAACATTTTTTTGATCTGAATATTTTTTATATCATTTTAGATGCAACGCAAAATGTTACTGAAATCTTACACATACGCAAATTATTTTCAACAATTTTCAGCGTTCAATCTGAATCTAGTAAACTTGCTTTATCATTTTCCTTTTTTTGGTATTCTGTCAACAATCCATGAGAATCAGTCCTATTCTAAACTTGTCAACCATCTGCACTAAAAACACACACAAAAGGCCAATGATGGGTATTGGCCTTTTCCATCTGCGAAAGATGATTTGAGCAGCGTCAGCCGCCTTGGCATGTTGGCTAAACAACATTAAACGATCACTATTATAGGTGTCAATAAAGTCATCCTAGGTTTTAATACTGATAATCTATCTAGCCTTACCCCATTGTTATTCATTCGTTACTTACCCGTGGCACAACTGCTTGGTACTACCAGTTGTGCCATGGGGAATTGCTATTCCCCTAAGCACTACCAGTTGTGCCAAAGGGAAATATATTATACCAATGACACAACCAAACATTGCCAGTAGTGCCTTGGGATATTGCTGTTCCCTTAAGCACGACCAGTTGTGCCAAAGGAAAATATATTATACCAATGACACAGGCAAACATTGCCAGTAGTGCCTTGGGGAATTGCTGTTCTCCTAAGCACTACCAGCTGTGCCCAAGGGAAATATATTATACCAATGACACAACCAAACATTGCCAGTAGTGCCTTGGCGAATTGCTGTTCCCTTAAGCACTACCAGTTGTGTTAAAGGGAAATACATTATCCCAATGACACAACCAAACGATGCCAGTTACATTTAAACAACATTTTAAATATAGGGTAATATTAGTGTTTCCTTTTTTACAGATCTGGACGAGGAGCGGCATACGCCTGTTCGGAGGGCGATGGAAACGCCCCCAAATCCTGTTGCGGTCGGCCACCGTTGAGGCTATGCGTGCTGTTCCTGGGGGTCGTGGGGGCCTGCCTGGTGGCCGCCGGCGCAGTCCTGGGGGCCCTGCGACCGCACCCTAGAGCACCCCTCACATTATTACTACTTATGATAGGTGAGTCCAGATTGGAACTAGTCTTCAAACTGATATTAAGAGATTATTCCGTTCAAATTAAACACACCAATCAGCGTAGTTGATTTCAAAGGAAAGACCCCTCTAGGCTATACTACACAAGTGGCTTTTTAGAAAAAAAATACAGTCATACTTTTGATCCTTATAAGAAACAGGACCGATTGGCATCAAAAAAAATTT
This sequence comes from Alsophila aescularia, assembly GCA_946251855.1. Lineage (NCBI taxonomy): Eukaryota > Metazoa > Arthropoda > Insecta > Lepidoptera > Geometridae > Alsophila > Alsophila aescularia. Next base: position 19,478,412 of record OX276379.1, read on the forward strand.
TTGTGTAAAATTACCATTTTCTTGCTGGCTGTATTTTGTTTCCAAAATCTGTGAATGCAGTTCAGAATATCTCAAAAAGTTATGGAAGGTCTCCTAGGTCCCTCACTGTCCCGTCTCAAAAAAATACCTGTAGATATCTCTCGCCTCCTTGTACTTCTTGTAGTGACTCTTTAGTATTGGAGGTTGGCTATCAGCTTACCGAACTTCTTTCTATCCTGCGCCAAACGAAACAGCTGTTCTACGCTGGCAATATTTGTGCATTCGCGGATGTTGCGCAACCACATAGAGACAACTGCACATTACTCCGTACTCTAGACCACAAACCTCTACTATAAGTATTACACATTCATGCTCTAGCTAGACAGGCTTTTGACGAACGTCGCGTTTGATTATCGCCATTTAGGCGCTGATAGCAGTGGTTTGGCAGTAGTGAGCGTCCACAGAGTAAGTGCACTATTATTTATTCTGTGACTAGCGTCAGGAGATGAGACAATGTCAATTTTATTTCCATGGACTCTCGGTGGGGGCGCTTGAATCATCGCAAACGAAAGTACGGCAAAGCAAATCCATACAGATCTGTACGCAACCAGAATTTCTCCAAGGATTTTTTGTAATATTTTGTTATCACTAGCCAAGAAATAATCTAAAAAGCCTAAAAATATTAAGTAAGAAGCTTTAACTTGATGTCGATATCTGGACAACATCAGCGACTTTTTAAATTGGCTAAAAACTATCAATATAAATAAATCTGCTGATATATTATAAATTATTTGGTTTCATTCAGGCAACACTGCATTAGCTTAGCAACTTATTGAATGATAAAAAACAGCTAGCCTTTGATCATTTACCCGTTCGCGTCTCATTTCACGCTCAAGCATTTTTCCCCGATAGCTGATTAAAGTTATACGGTTCGCTGAACGAGACGACAAAACGAGCGCGAGAACTCTGTTCAGAAAACGGACAGAACGTTCGCTTCTGTAGTCTAAGAAAGGCCGTCACAGACAGCAACTTTCAACTGTGGTCGCCGCGCTATTTTACGATGCAAATGTCACTGAACGCATTTTTTTTGTGGTGTGTAGTTATTTTACAAAAATAACAGTTTTTCCCTAACTTAACGTAGGTACGTAGAAATGAATAAAACAAGACTTGAACAGGTAGACAAACCCATCAGAAACTTGGCCCCTTGGCCAATCAATTAGAATAATAAACTACCTATAACATTATCTCAATTTAGTAAGGCATCCCCAGTCTTTTAACAATTTTATCTGTTTGCACATATTGGTAACTGCTTTTAGCATGGTATTTCTATATATTTTCCAATTTTTTTCCATGGTATTTTTTTTTCTATTATACGAAGAAAAGCCCTCGTGTGTACAAAGTAGGCACATTAAGCATTATTAATTTAATAATAGCCTGCAAACCTTATAATATATTCTAATATTATATTCGGGACAATTCCATACTAATTACTTAACCCCAAAATAGGATTCCCTGTACTATGGACACTAGATAACGAATAAACATACATAGATACCAATATTAAATCCATGACTAGGAAACAAACATTTCTGCTCATCACACAATTGATTGCACCTTGCAGGATTCGAACCCGCAACCGTTTGATTTCATACCTAGGGTCTCTAGCCACTACACCATCCGGTCGTCGTTAGTTACATTAGTTTGTTTGTTAGGTATATTAGTCTGTTATTAGTTTGGGTATGTTAGTCTAATTAACCAATAAACATACAGCTAAGTTTATTTCGTGTTACTTTCAAACACGACCAACGGTTGTTTTATTCAAAACGTAACACTATTATTTATTCTGTGACGTAACAGAAATTCTACGTCTTTATCGGTCGCTTCAGTTTCGTGGTTAACTCGTGATACAGCTGTTTTACAAACGCGCGACGACCTCCTTGTGCAAACCGGCATGTGTGATGGCTCTAAAATACAAACATTCGATGTAATATTCATAAGTCAAATGAAATGCATCCCGGTAACAGTCCGGTGACCGGTAATTAACCGTGAAACAATGAGGTCGCTCATCTGCTATTCGTCGTGCATATGACAATAACAAGTTGCGCCGCTATCTCATTACATCGCTCACACAGCGCCCTTCATCGGCCGAAGTTTTCAATTAAACTTCAAATGAGTTTGGGGGAATTAATCGGATTTTCATTAGCGTTTGGGACAGATGATATTGTTACAGGCGAGCGATCTATTGTTGCGTGGATGGGTAATTAGTACCCGTCACTCACTTGCTGACTTCACGCCGCCGCGCTGTTTCAGCGCACCATTTGATCGCGATTTGTGTCCTGCCAGCGACGTAATTAAGGATTCATTCATATTTACTTATAATAAAGCACTAAGTAACAATAACTAGCTTCTAAGCTAAAAAACACGCCTGCCCTGCCAAAAAAGAGCTTATGCCAATAAATTGTATACTGTTGGAATGTGCTTATCAAGGCCTTCAATTTGATACCCATATTGTAAAATACAAAGATTTTTTCGCCTTTTAAAATGGAGCCATGATGACGCCATATTGAATTATTTGAAAGAAAAAGCCTATGCTATTTGGGGGGATGTAAGGATTATATACCCCATACGTCTAAATCTGTTCAGGCATCTAAAAGTTATGGTAGAACAAAGAACATGTATGTATGTATGTATGTATGTATGTATGTATGTATGTATGTATGTATGTACATACATACATACATACATGAATCGTAAAAACAATACACTCCTTTTTTGGGCAGTCGTGTAAAAAGTATATAGGTAAAAAGAAGATAATAAAAAAAGGGCTAGGTTTTTTAAAATAAGCTACTGATCAAGAATATTCCATATTTTAAATAGTATGTCTGTTCGCAAATCACGTAAAAACTTGTGCACCGATTGCGATGCGGCTTTCACTGTTGGATAGCTTAGGTTTTGACTTTAACACTGGTGTACTTGGTATCTCAATCCTATGAGTAGAAGTCTAGCAATCGATAAAAATACATTAAGATGAAAATGTAGTATTGTACTTTATAGGTACTTTTGGTACTGCAAATCCGCCGCACAGCTAGTTCATTTAATATACTGGTAAATGCTTGGCTTCAGTAGGTACTACAAAGAACGATGCGTGGCAGTAAAACAGTCATATACCCTTCTCGTTAGCGTGTCTCAGTTCGTGTAGAGTTCAAACGTATTACCTAGTTCCGCATAGAACATTCGAAAGTGGTGCTTGCTGGTCACTATCAGCAAATCGATCGGCTCGTCTCATCAGTTTTCATCATCATCAGCCAATATTATTCATGAATAATTTTGTTTTTTCATTTAGTATATTATTTAGATTTTAATTTAAAAGCTTTTATTTAACTTTACATGTATCTATGCTATGTATTGGTCTGTCCTGGAATCTTGCAATTCGAATTTCGAGCAGTTCCCGATTGGCTATCTGGCTGAAACTTTCAGGGTAGCTCACAAAAGGCCGACAAAGAGATAAAAAAAAAGAAGAGAAAATGCAATAAAAAAAAAGAAAAAAAAAAGCGACATTCATAAAAAAACTCGTTAAACTCGTTTTTATTTTCATTTTTTTGGTATACTTATTATGTATAAGTTCGCGTTTGAACACAATCACGCCGGTCTGTAGGCGATAAATGAGGAGGATCTTTGGATTTAATTCGGTCAAATCCGGATCGTTCGGATCCCCTCAACCCCGATCGTTGCCAAAAACCGGTACAATAAAAATTGTGTTAGTTTTATATAGATGAAACAAATATTGTCTTGCGTAATATTGCCCCTCATTTTTAAAAGGGTTTTCGTAAACCCCTTTAATTAAACACTGGTCATTTTTGACAGAATTTTAATAAACCATCAGTGTAGTAATTAAGGCGGGGGGCGCACACAGGGGGATTATACCGGAACGCATTGTTCGTGATCGTGGGCACGAACATAATTAACAACAGTTGCTAAATAGCCGGCTATTATCTGTGCTAAATTAAAATATGTTGTCAGTAAACCCATTATAATCCGTTGTTGCGGGAAAAGTTTATTTCATATTCGCTCTTTTAAGAGGATTCGATACCGAACACTGTGTCTTTTGTTGATTCCTTTGAGAGTTGCCGCTCGTGATATAACATTTTTTTTATAGAATTTACTCTCCGGGGCAAACTTCTTTCCACCCCTTAAATTGTAACAAAATGTTTTGTTATCTGTGTCAATCGCTCAAATAGAATGTATTTTAAGCTTATACGTTTTATTATATTGAAATAAAGTTTTTGGATTCTGAAAAATAAGTCAATAGCTACAGCGCAAAAATATGGCTAGTTCAGATGCTTGTAAATTTAAAGTGATTTAAAAAACTGGAAAAAATAAGACGCATAAGCCTAGTAAATAATGTGTTAAATAAATGGGAACTAGCTTAAGAGCTAAAAAAAAACACGCCTGCCCTGCCAAAAATGAATTTATGCCAATAAATTATATACTATTGGAATGTGTTTAGTTTGATACCCATATTGTAAAATGCGAAGTTTTTTTGCAGTTTGAAATGATATGATGCCATATTGCCAACATATAGTTAAAAAAAAACCTATGTTACTCGAGGGGATGTAAGGATTCTAACAATACCCCACATGTCTACATCTGTTCAGGCATTTCAAAGTTATGGAGGAATAAAGAAACTCACATACAAACATACAAGCATACAAACATACATGAATGCTAAAAACATAACACGCCTGCCCTGCCAAAAAGAGCTTTTGCCAAAAAAAACATATTTGGAATGGGCTTATCAAGACCTTCAATTTGATACCCATACTGTAAATTGCAAAGAAAACATATTTTTTTCTAGTTTGAAAGTGGTGCCATACTGCCGCCATATAGAATGTTTTCAAAAAAATATATACCCTATGTTACTCGGGGGATGTAAGGATTCTAACGATACCCCATACTTCTAAATCTGTTCAGGTATTTAAAAAAAATGGTGGAATAAAGAAACTCACATACAAACACAAATTACAAACATACATGAATGCTAAAAACATAACACTCCTTATTTTTGGTCAGTCGTGTAATAACCGCTAACTGACAATATTAGGAGGTAGAAAAGAGGTTTTTCTTTTTTTATGGACAAGGACGCGGTACATAATCCTCTTAAGACAATGCCATCGGAGATTTAAAAATTTCATTATTCTGAAAATAGACGCTTTTACTTGATTATCTCCAAACATTTTCCATTTGCCTTGCATTTGTTATAAAAGCTTTAGGTATTCCCAAGTTGCGTCATCAACGCATTTATTAAATAAATAGGTAGTAACAATAACTCCCAAGTGCTTTGTAGGCATTAACCTAATTTGTTTAATGAATTCCTGAGTTCCTGTACTTGATCCTGAATTTCAACGAAAGAAATTATTGGGTTGGAAGTCCACGGCCAAATCTGAAACAAAGAAGTAGAGAAAAATGACTGAGTATTCGATTTTGGTAAAAACTAAAAAAATACTTTTTTTGTTGTGGTACAATGTCAGATAGATTACCAACCTATCTGACATTGTACTAGATTGTACTACTTGACTACTCTACGCATACATAACTCAATTATTGTCGTTTGTCGTATGAGATAGTTGCTGGCTTCTGGTGTCAGAGTTTGTCAGGCTGCCCGAGGGTCTCTGACATGGCTTAACGACTGCTATTAATTCTTCCACACTCCATATGGGATAGAGTTACATTGTTATTCTATTATAATAAGAAGTATTTTTATTTAAATCTTAGTAGTTATTTTTTGGATTTCATCGATTTGTGAGCTACCCTGAAAGTTTCACCGGGATAGCTAATCGGGAAGTGCTCGAAATTTGAATTAAATAAAAATAAAAATGCCCGGTACTTTCTGGACAGATTACTCATTAAGAGCCGAGACGGATGGAAAACCGCACATAACTAAGAAAAGTCAAAAGCCTAGGACCGAACCCGGTATCGTTGGATTCTAAGTTGCACTATTGCACCGATAGGCTACCATCGCTCTCTTTTAAGACCAGGCTCCAAGGTTATATTTTCCCACTCCCCACTCCCCTGCCACCTCCCCTGCACTCTGCCATCCGCTACCCGCAATAAGCATGAAGTGCCTGCGTAACAAGGTTGAATATCGCGAGCGCTGTTTGAAAACACAATTTAATTAATTGAATGAATTTAATTTAAATAAATGACGTATGTCTCAAAAGTTATTTATTTTATTGGCAGGCTAATAATTTAGTTAGGTAAATTTTGTCTAAGCATTAGATAATAAACTATATTTTCTTGCTGTGAGATTTATTTTAGAGATAAAATTGAAGCCGTTGAGTAGAAAAATGTAAATATTACCGAAAATAACGTAATTTTTGACAGGAAAACGTATCGAATGAAATGCTAACAGCATCATCTTTTTGTCTTAGTCTTAGAGAGATAAGATCTCAAAAACATATATGTTAAGTCTCACATTTATCAGGTTTGTGGTTGACCCAGCATAGTTATGGAAAAAACCCTTAAAAAGCAGAGCCTGGTCTTAACTCAATGAAATTGTCTTATTCCAGGTATAGGAGTGGTGCTAGTGACGGCAGCGGGACTAGCGTGGCGGCTGGGCGCGCGAGACGCCCCGTGCGCCCTTCTAGGCCTCCGTCGCTCCTCGTGCCGGCGCCTGGTGCCCCGGCTGCCCCCAAGCTACGCGCGCCCGCACCACCCGTATGCAGCCATGCTGTACCCGGAGTTCCACTACCGCCCGCCCCCGCCGACCTACCAGGCCTCCATGCAAGAGTACAGGCTCAGGTCAGCATGCTTCCCTAGGTACTTATAACTTTGATAGAAAAACTGTTAACTACCTATATTATACGTATGAACAGGAGATCCGCAATTTGATAATACTTGAGATGGAAAGAAGAGAAACAACGCCTTGACCTCTATTGCTATCACATAACAAAATTGATGTCTAATTAGGACCAATAACTAGCTTAAAAGCTAAAAAAAACACGCCTGCCCTGCCAAAAAAGAGCTTTTGCTAATACATTATATACTGTTGGAATGTGCTTATCAACCCATATTGTAAATTTCAAAGAATAAATTTATTTTTCGAGTTTGAAAATGGTGCCATATTGAATGTTTAAAAAAAAAACTATGTTACTCGGGGATGTAAGTGGGGGACTAACGATACCCCATACGTCTAAATCTGTTCAGGCATTTAAAAGTTATGGTGGAATAAAGAAACTCAAATACAAACAAATACATACATGAATGCTAAAAACATAACACTTCTTTTCTGGCCAGTTGTGTAAACTAAACCAAATCGAACTTGCAACATGTTTCTTTATTTTTCATTCATTGTATTCGCAAGAGTCCGCCTGGGGAAATACCACACCTTTGTCAGATGTTCAACCGCCAAGCTGTAGTGTGTAAACATTTCTGTGTTTCGGTTTGAAGGGCAATGTATCCAGCGAAATTACTGGGCAATGAGACACAACCAATGTCTCAGGGTGACGAGCGCAGTGCAGTGACGCGCAAGACTTTGCAACCAAAGTTCTGGATGGCACTACAACTGTTATGGGCAGGCGTGACGCTTACCATCAGGCGAGCGACCTTATCATACAATTAAAACCCTCCATAGACTTACGATAAACTGTAGGACTATTTCATATGCCAAATCAGTGTAATACTGTCTGCTTTTGCTTAGTGATCACCGATTACTTAAATAATGTCGTCGTCGTAGGTATGAGGTAGTGCTGGCATCTGGTTTCAGAGCTTGTCAGGCTGCCAAAAGGTCTCTGACATGGCTTTACGACTGCTATTAATCAATAGCAGCCGGGACCGACAGCTTAACGTGCCCTCCGAAGCACGGAGCGATGGAAAACCGCACATAAATTTGAAAGTCTTTGGTGCGGTTCTAGGATCGTACCCTGAATCGTTGGATTCTATGTCACACTAGTATACCGCTAGGCTACCATCTTTCTAAATAATATAAAATTAATCAATAATAATATATTGTTTGTTTGTTTGTCGTATGAGGTAGTGCTGGCCTCTGATGTCAGAGTTTGTCAGGACGCCCGAGGGCTTCTACCATTGCTTAACGACTGCTATTAATCAATAACATCCGGGACCGACAGCGTAACGTGCCCTCCGAAGCACAGAGCCATAGAAAACAGCACATAACTTAGAAAAGTCATTGGTGCGGAGCCTAGGATCGAACCCGGTATTGTTGGATTCTATGTTGCACTATTGAACCGTAATATAACCATTAACGATGTTTTCTTTATCCTAGGTTACTTCTATTAGACAGAAGTGCGCCCGCGGTGTCGCCGCCCCCCACCTACAGATCTAACTCCGCCAGTCTAGTCAGGTACGTTACGAGCCTCGATACAATCGCAATCAGAATCGTTACGGGATTGCTCCCCGACCTCCAATGTTTTTCATTTGCCTTAAGTACGGAGAAGCGGGCGGTGTGAGCGAACAGCGAAATTGTATTGTATTTTGATTCTGTTTGTTCAATTCACTTATAATAGTAGATTACTGCATCGAACGGAAAGTGACTTATTGCAGCACTGAGTGTTTTAGCGAGGGCTCTAAAAACTAGAGTGCAGCAACAAGTCACTTGAGCCAGAGTCAGTAAATTGCTTTTCATTCCACTACAAAGTAATATCCCAATTGTCCACCTAAATGTAGGCAGTACAATTTCCAGTCACATTGATTTTAAATTCGCTCCAATTCCGTCGCGCTCATATTTAAGAAATAGTACATCTCTATTGGACGAATGCATTCATTCAATATGAAATTAATAAATCCTATTCTTTAGTCTCTGCTAAGTTTAAAAAATTAAAACAGAACTGGGTTATAACCGGAAATTGAAAAATATACGGTTCAGTAATGGATTTCAATACTTACTTACCGCACTGTTTTTATTATGAGCAGGAAGGTGATTTCTGCTTACGTTTTAGGTGAACAATGGTGATATTACTGAGTAGTGGGTAAATATCTTAGACCTACAAAATTCTACATTTGGTCTACCTGTATCATAATGTTGATGGAAATACGTGTAAACAAGATTACTGAGATTGACATTTATGTATCTTTGTATTACTTAGTAGCAAATTACTAGTGGCTGAGCTCATTTCTCTTGATATTTAGTAAGTTTATGAGGCGAGGAGCCGACAGGAACGCTTCATGTCCCCATCAGAAGAACGGCTTTATCATCATCATCAGAACGCTTCTATGCCCATCAATGTAACAACAAAAACACTTACAATACTTCTGGATTTGGTATAGAATCAAATTGAATTACAATTCAACGGGACAATGCCGCCTGTATGTTGGGCAAGCTGCCAAAACTGGTAGTGGGAACACTCGGGTTTTCTGTTTGATGTAGTACTAGTAGTTTGTTGTATTCTATAGTAGACAGTGAATCAAGGTATGAATACCTTGATTCACTGTCAGGTCTTTACCGAAGTCTCATTAGAAATACAAAATAATATATTTTTTTTTTTTTTTTTTTTATAATTTGAATACTAATATTATAATTCAAACAAAGTGTACGACGCCCACCGTCCAGGTGGAGTGACGACCTGCGAAAGGCGGCTGGCAGAAACTGGATGAGAGGAGCCGAAGGCCGTGCTCTGTGGCGTTCATTGGGAGAGACCTAAGTCCAGCAGTGAACGCATACTGGCTGACGATGATGATGATTATAATTCAGACAAGTGTTGTAGCCACTGTCGTAAACAGGTCAATCAGAGCTTAGAGTTTTAAAAATGAATACTCTCTTATCAAGCGGAAAACTTCGTATGCGCGATGCAGAACTCCGTACATTAGAACTGACAGTCCATACAAAACGTTATAAAATGCATAAAAACCAATTAGCACCATCTATCTTTAGAAGTGTGTGTGTGTACCTATGTGTGTTACTCCTTCACGCTCAAACGGCTGAACTGATTTGAATGAAATTTAGTACCAGGATAGCTTATATCCTGGGCCAACACATTTCGTCATCATCCACCATCATAATCCAGGCGCAGCTAGTTGCTAATAATGTAATTTTCATGCACAGAGGAACAACCGGCGCTACGTGGTGCGGCTCAGAGTACAGCGGTCCGCCCTCCTACCGCGCCCCCCGCGCTGACCCCCCTGTCACCGTGCCCGACGCCCTCCCCAATATGCCCCCCCTCGAACTCAAGTACACCGACAACATCGAATCCTTGCCGAACACGACCGAACAAGAGAAGGATCCGGACGAACATTTGGTCACGATCGTCCACACCGACTCACAGCCGGTCATCGTCACAGTCTCAGGGTCGACGGCACTCAATGAGACTCACACGCATCTGCCTTCAGAAATAGACATATTAGCGCACTTATAACAAATAGATGTATTCAATTAGTTTTCACCTGAAAAGAATAACATTTTCTCCAACGTTTGGTCACGATACTCACAGCCAGTCATCGCCATAGGCCATAGTCTCTTCGTATGTGATCCTTAAAATGTGGCTCACACGCGTCTACCTTCAGAAAAGGAAATGTTAGCGCACTTATAACAAATATGAATAATTTAATCTGAAAAGCATTACTATATACCTATAATTTCTGTTCTAAAGCTAAAACACAAATCTTTAATCCATAGCCCAAAGCAAACGAACAAAAAAGAACCTGGACGAACATTTGGTCACGATCGTCCACACCGAGTCACCGCCAATTATCGTCATTACTTAGTCTCTCCCCTCTCTAGTAAATTTTGATAACCTTTAAAATGTGACTCACACGCGTCTACCTTCAGAATAGAAATATTAGTGCACTTATAACAAACATGAATAATTTAATTTGAAAAGTATTACCATACCTACAATTTCTGTTCTAAAGCTAAAGCACAAATCTTTAATCCATAGTCCAAAACAAACGAACAAAAATGAACCTGGACGAACATTTGGTCACGATCGTAGACACCGATTCACCGCCAATTATCGTCATAACTTAGTCTCCCCTCTCTAACCCTTAAAATGTGACTCACACGCGTCTTCCTTCAGAATAGAAATGTTAGTGCACTTATAACAAACATAAATAATGTAATCTAAAAAGCATTACCATACCTACAATTTCTGTTCTATAGCTAAAGCACAAATCTTTAATCCATAGTCCAAAACAAACGAACAAAAAAGAACCTGGAAGAACATTAAAATTTGGTCACGATCGTCCACACCGCGTCAGCGCCAATTATCATCATAACTTAATCTCTCCCCTCTCTAGTAAATTTTGATAACCCTTAAAATGTGACTCACACGCAATTGCTTTCAGAACTAGATATTATTAGCGCACTTATTACAAACTCACCAAAAATAAATAAAAAACTCACTTTTTATTAATAATCACATGAAAGAGCACAGCAACTGTCAGTTTTAGAATCGGCTTGCATTCACTTCTTTTTTTTAGCTTTTGCCAGTAGGAATTCAACTCGTTGTAAGAAAGCTAAAACTTAATCTTGAGTTCTAGAACCCCAATCACATTCGATCGAGCGTCATTTTCCTTGAAGTCGTAGATCTTGCTCATTCACAAGTAAATTTTTGCAGCGAGACTCTTCAACTATAAGGATTCATTTTAGTTTCTTAGACGATTACCTAAATAAAAAAATATTAATACATTTTTGACCTTTGGGTAAATTGTTGATTCATAATTTTGATTGGACCTGACTGGAATATAGTTAGATTAGGTTTTTAATTTAAATACATTTCTTTTTACCTACGTATACCAAATACTAATCAAGAAGCAAAAGGATAGATTATTTAAAAAAAACACAAATACGTAATTGAATCACAAAGGTCGGACAGTGGATCTATAGAACCTAAATGATATAATAATTAGAAAATATGGACTACAGGACGTGTGTAGATGTTATTATGACAAACGAAACTTTACTCTTCGTATCAGTCTATTTTACTTGTAAACAAATTATTTTAGGTAAGTTTAACATTTTCAAATGATGTACCTTTTTCTTTAGCTTAAAGTTGTGTAAATATTAAAAGAGCACTATTATTATTTCTCATCTTATACTTAGATAATGTATAATTTAACAAAACGTGCCGTGTATATAGATATTACGAAAGAATACAAATTTATTTTAGGTTTTAGACTAGTGTAACTGTACGCTGAGCATCTGTAACTACCGCTGACTTTAGTATGGCGTCATCCACTTACAAAATGGCGGACAACGTCGGCCATGTGATTTATTAAGCTTCGTAGTTACACTATTGTAAAAACCATGTTTTGAATTGGTGTTTTATGCAATATTAACATCAATTATAAACCAAATCATTACCGTAATGTACAAGATGCTAAATTTTTAATGAATAGATTAGTGCCAATGGTTATTTTAATTATTTTGTAAATAAAATTATTATAGATAGATTTGTAATATCCTTTGATTTCCATGTGTCAATTTAACGCCAAACAATACAAAATAATTAAATAAGAAAACGCCAAACAAAAATCTAGAACTCTTGATACATCAATAATTTAATATATTCTTCTTCTAATGTTCCGTAGTAAAAATTAAAAGTAAAATGCTGAAAAAAAAAACCCTAATGTTTAACACAGTTAAATACAATTCCATTAGCACTATAGAACATAGGCGGGATAAATGGGATCTAAAATGCTTATGTAATTACTAATTTTAATTATTTAAAATTAATGAAGTACCTGTCACTCATGTAAGTGATATATTCTGTAAAAATGTAATACCTACCTATATTTTAAGTTAATTAGCAGTTATAAATGTAATTATTTTTGTTGTACATAACGTTATTATTTGTATTATAAGAAATAAATAAAGATCTTTAGTGAATCAATATGTTTTTCTCATGGCCAATGCGCAAACCTGATTTTTATACGCTTTATATTAGCTTCACTTGTATGTTTGTATGTTTTTATGTTTGTAACCGACTACTTTGGACGCTATTTTGACCCACTTTAAACGGTCAGATTTCATTCAAATTTTGCGCACCTGTCAAAGACCGATAACAATGCAATAATACAAAAAAAATAAAAAAAGTAGAAAATAAATAATAGTTTAAAAAAACTAAAAAACACGCTTTATATAGAAAACCAAACTAAAAAATAGAAAATAAATTTTAAGAAAAAATGTTTTATTTAAAAAAAAGCGTGGGGTGCTTCTCATATCTGACAATTAAATATTTATAACTATTGACCCATGCACCCCACGATTTTTTTTAAATAAATCATTTTTTTCTTATTTACATTATTAAAATTTATTTTGTATTTTTTAGTTTGGTTTTCTATATAAAGCGTGTTTTTTAGCTTTTTAAACTATTTTATAGTATGAGAGCTTACCACGTTATTTTCGCAATACTGTTTTTTTATACTTATTAGAATTTAAGCTCAACACAAATTTTGATTTTCTGTTCAGCCATGAAGCCCCTACCCGTTACCTATGGGTAGACCTCTACCCATAGGTAAAGGTTGACTAATACTCTTTGCGCCACATCCTGTACATAGAATGTTCTCAATAAGACATAAGTTCAAAAACAAAAACCCAAACAAAAATCCCTTGGCACTCTTGCGATGAAGACGAATCGATTGATACCTCGCTTGTCAAAATCGGACCAAGTATTTAGTTTGAACACATAACTAGGCGTATTCGGGTAAAAAATAATTGCCTATGACAACTATACCTGAAGACTAATCGATTGATACCTCGCTTGTCAAAATCGGACCAAGTATTTAGTTTGAACACATAACTAGGCGTATTCGGGTAAAAAATAATTGCCTATGACAACTATACCTGAAGACGAATCGATTGATACCTCGCTTTGCAAAATCGGACCAAGTATTTAGTTTGAACACATAACTAGGCGTATTCGGGTAAAAAATAATTGCCTATGACAACTATACCTGAAGGCGAATCGATTGATATCTCGCTTGTCAAAATCGGACCAAGTATTTAGTTTGAACACATAACTAGGCGTATTCGGGTAAACAATAATTGCCTATGACAACTATACCTACCTGAAGACTAATCGATTGATACCTCGCTTGTCAAAATCGGACCAAGTATTTAGTTTGAACACATAACTAGGCGTATACGGGTAAACAATAATTGCCTATGACAACTATACCTGAAGACGAATCGATTGATACCTCGCTTGTCAAAATCGGACCAAGTATTTAGTTTGAACACATAACTAGGCGTATTCGGGTAAAAAATAATTGCCTATGACAACTATACCTGAAGACGAATCGATTGATACCTCGCTTGTCAAAATCGGACCAAGTATTTAGTTTGAACACATAACTAGGCGTATTCGGGTAACAAATAATTGCCTATGACAACTATACCTGAAGACGAATCGATTAATACCTCGCTTGTCAAAATCGGACCAAGTATTTAGTTTGAACACATAACTAGGCGTATTCGGGTAAAAAAATAATTGCCTATGACAACTATACCTGAAGACGAATCTATTGATACCTCGCTTGAGAAAATCGGACAAATAGGGGCGACGCTATGGTGAACATTCACATTTGTCATACATATGTTAAACTCAGTACCCTTCACTTGCTTCGCTGTAGTCGGGTAAAACGTTATCCTACCTACTAAGGCACACTTTTGATTATGAAAGGTAGAAAGCTGCGAACTTTCATCGTAAACGCAAATCGATTTCCCACCCACCAGTTACCACTAAAGTTTAAATGCATCCATAATTTTGCATTATTAGTACGTCCAATGCTGTCGACCATTATGTCTATCGTTTAATATTCTGTCTCAAACGACTGCCGACATAAAAAGGAGCCCGATACGGTTGAGGTTGGATTGGATACATGGTGGAAGGATCGCTAGCTTTAATTGTTCCTGTATAATTTTGCCTATATCTATATCTATCTGTACTTATAATAAATTAATAAGTACAAAAAAGTCTGTACAAAGAAGGCAATTATTAAAAAAATGATCAACGACAAAAAAAACTACTGAACAAGAACAAATCATTTGTTTAAATCGTGTCTTTCTGTTTGTTCGCGCATCACGTAAAAACTACAGGGCCGATTTGCGGTTGTTGGTAGCTTAGGGTTTGACTTAAAAACTGGGGTACTTAGTATTTCAATCCGACCATTAGATGCCGACTAATCGATAAAAAACTATTTGACGCCTGAACGAATTTTGAGGAAATGTAGTATGTTGTACTTTATAAGTACTTTTGGTCCTGGAATAACACGTATGGGCTACTTTTAAATAAAATGACCACGCGGGTACAGCTAGTACAGAATAAATGGTACAAACCACGACTAAAATGAAATAGCAATATTAGATTGAACATAACTCGAACACAACGATTTTTTAACTCTAGTGATTTGGTAACCGATGCCACTGTCTCGATGCTCAATCGCACGATATAATATTAAATTTGGTTAACGGCGACTAGTAGTCTCAGTTGTTATGGGTACCTAGCGGTATATTACTGCGAGTTAGAATCCTGGTTCCTGGGCTTTTCTAAGGTTTATGCGATTTTCCTTCGCTCCGTGCTTCGCAAGGCACGTTAAGCTGTCAGTTCCGGCTGTTATTATTTATAGCAGTAAAAAAAGCGATGTAAAAATATATAGCTTACTTCCGCCAAACTGTTTGTCAGAAAAATGATAAATGGTAACATAAATATAATATATAAAAACCCCTACTAACCAATCCTTACCAAAAATAGTTTAATTTTTGGTAAAGGTTATGTTATGTTTTTATTTCTCCATTTATCATTTGTCTGACAAACAGTTTGGCGGAAGTAAGCTACATATTTTTACTTCGTTTATTTTAAATATGGATTTCTGCAAAGTAACGCCTGAATCTATCAACTATTAATAGCAGTCGTTAAGCCATGTTAGAAGCCCTCGGACGCCCTGACAAACTCTGACATCAGAGGCCAGACCTCACACAAGCAAGCAATTTGATGAAAATCTACCTTCCAGTTCTACGTGACTTCTGTCCAACCTCATCCAGGAGCAGGTGGTGGTGGAGGAGGTGGTTGATGAAGCATATTACACAGTAAGTGACAAAAAGTCTGTACAATAAATATAATAAAAAAAAGTCTAGGGGACATAAAATATACATTGTAAAAAAAAAATGGTGTCTGTCTGTTTGTTCGTGCATCACGTAATAACTGCTGGACCGATTGCAATGCAGTTCACTCTTGGATAGCTTAAGGTTTGGCTTTAAAACTATTTACTTGGTATTTCAACCTGATGAGTAGAAGCCGAGCAATCGCTATAACGATTTGACGTCTGAACGAAGTTCAAAACCGAGATTTAGTGTATTGGTATTTTTGGTTCTGGAATAACTACTTACTTAACTTTGGTTCTGGATAATCCCAGAAATATGATCAAACGGGCACAGCAATTTCATTAAAATAAAATTTTAATTTTTCAATAGACATTCATTTTTCTTTATAAAATTACTTGCTAGAATTTACGGTAGCATTGTAGGTTGTAGGGCAGAAAATAGATCTATTAGATCCTGAGATGAGTCTATTCCCTTTCTACAACAGATTTGCCATACATGATAATTACTGTCGCTTCAACTGAAACTAAGCAATTCAAGAGGTACAAAAAAATAACGCATTTTTTAAATTAAAAGCTTTATTTATCTTTTCTTGTATGTATGTTTTTCCTGGAATTATGCATTCAATATTTCACCCACTTCCACTGAAGCTATCGGGCTGAAATTTGACACGTTTGGTTCTCATGACATGACATGCCTCCTGCGTAAAAGCTTCATTTTTAACGCTCGAACAAAGATACGGGTGTTACGAGCTAAGGGGGTGTATCACAGGGTGTATCACTGTGTGTGTTTGTGTGTGTCTGTCTGTGGCATCGTAGCTTCCAAACGAATGCAACGATTTTGATGGTTTTTTTTCTGTTTGAAAGTTGATGCGATCGAGGTGGTTCTTAGATATATAGGAAGGGGGAGGGGAAGGGGGGAGGTGGAAAAAGGGGGGGCGAGAATCGTAGCTTACAAATGAATGGACTGATTTAGCTGCGGTTTTTTATGTTTCAAAGCTGAGGTAAACGAGATGGTTCTTATGAGAGGGGGGGGGGGGGAGGGTGGATGGGCTGGTGAGGATCGTAGCTCCCAAACGAATGGACCCATTTTGATTAGGTTTATATATTTGAAAACTGATGTGATCGGGATACTTCTTAGCTATAATGGGGGGTGGGGGCGGGGGTTATATATATTTTTTATTTGTGCTTGTTTTTATTATTAGTTGTTCTTATTAATTATTTGCTTGCAAGTCAAAATGATTCATTATAAATGATCACCGGTCCGCAACAACCAAACAACCAGCTCCGTATAAGTTGGACGTTTGTTCGAAGCTGGCCGAGTGTTTCGGAGAAGTGTCACAGCAGCCATTTGTCATAAAACGTTCCCACAAATGTTAATGCTGGTCATCTTTCTTCCCATACTGCGGTTTAGTTTCACAGTCTGAGCAGTGAACTTGTGTAAACGGTGAATAAACACTTTTAAATTCGAATTCGAAGACATAGTCAAATAATTAAACGGGAATTAATTAATTGCGCTGAAAACTTAATTTGTATTAGATTTTTCGCTCGCAACTTCGGTTTCGGTAGCGGACTACAGTTTATTGCGAAAAAACATCCTATGTTCTTCTAGGATATTAAAAACTAATGCAAACGTATAACACCAACGCTCTTGATTTTTTTTTCAGACTTGCTATTATTTCGTTTCCATGGCAACCGTTCCTTAAAGCGAGTAATCAACATTTTTCCAGATTTCCCGTGGAAACATTCAATTTTCCGGGATAAAAAGTATTCCATGTTTTATTCCACGGTATAAACTATCTCCATTCTAAATTTCATTAAAATCCGTCCAGCCGGTTTCGCGTGAAAGCTCCCCAAACAAACAAACCAACAGACACTTTCACATTTTTTTTGTCGCAACTTTTTTACTTTTATACATTGGTGTGGATGAAGTCCAGGATTGAACCAGTAAGGTTTTCATATGCGACAGACATTAATATAACTCCTACCAATTTTCATTTCCCGAGCGTCGTCGGTGCGCGTTGCGACAAAATTGCTTTACAATATAATTACGAAGGACCATTGTTCGGGAATCTGCCGGCAGAGCTTCGATTTACATCTGGAATGGGAGATTGTACTGTTTCAATAAAGCTTGCTTAGCGATAGCATCCAGGAATTTCATTATTCATTCCAAACAGGGAAATTACTGGGCATATAGGTACCTAAGACGCTCAAACTAGTCTACAAATTAAAGGTCGCTCAGCGAGCTATGGAGAGCTATGCTATAATGAAGATATCCTACGAAGAACCGACATAGCTCAAGGGAGAAGCAAGCTAAAGTGGCAGTTGGCTGGTCACATTTCCCGAAGAACTGATAACTGTTAAGGTAGACGAGTTCTTGAGTGGAGACCACGTTTAGGCAAACGTAGGACGCCCTGTGGCCAGGTGGAGTGATGACCTGTGATAAGCGGCTGGAAGAAAATGGATGAGGAGAGCAGAAGACCGAGCTCAGTGGCGTGCATTAGGAGAGAGTACAGTAGAAGACAGACATAGGCTGATGATGATGAGGTACCTAAGACTCCACCGTGTGTTGCCTATCTCAACAATAGGACCAGCTCTTCTGATGAAGCGGGTGCTGTGACCACAACTTCAGGGGATTCAGGAAAAGGGTAGCAGCATTTTTCACGAGGACGCCTGCCAAGCTGGTGATCGTGGTGAAAAATGACACGATTGTATTACTGAGCTATAAGAAGATTCTCAATTTTTCAATTGAACTGTATTTTTGTGTCTATTCGGGATTTCTGAACTGATAGGATCATATATTTTTTTATTACAGATGACCTCCTGGTAAATTTCATCAAAGCTGGTTCAGTGGATTTTCGAGTATTGTTAATCATTTGAAGTCGATTTTTTGATAACGTTTTCTGATTTAAATAGTTCATTAGGTATTAAATCGCGAAAGTTTAAAAGTTACAGTTGATTTTTAGTTCAAAAAACAATGTGCTTTGTTTAAATCGGATAAGGTATCTAGAATTCTGATTGAGAGCAGCTTATTTTTGGTCCCGGCTCAAAAAAAACGGAAAATTAACCGGTGCGTAAGTAATATATCTGTACAAAATCTTAAAACCTGTCGGGTATCGGCATCCCGTAAGGGATATTTGAGAGTATTTTTTGTAAATTTTGCAAAAAATATAAAATCGTGGATATACATTAAAAAAAAAAAAACCTCTTTTTTGGGTCATTTACCTTACACAAATACAGATTTTGAGTATGGCATATATATATATTCGGTTATGGCAAACCTTTTAATCATTTTATAATTTAAAAAATAGTCCAATAGCTCCAAAAACGCACTCGTCCACAGGTTAAGATATAATAATATAGGACACTGCCACAGAATAAATAATAGTATAAGACAATGCGCTTCGCAGACTTTATCGGAATACTTTTAACCGGTTGTCCAAGCATGTTGATAACATAAATAAGCAGGTATAAATAAATAAATAAATAAAAATATAATAAAGAAACTTTTTTTTAATAAGGATCGTTAATTTTGCATTTTCATCTATTTGTGAGCTACCCTGAAAGTTTCAGCAGGATAGCTATTCGGGAAGTGCTCGAAATTTGAATAGCAAGATTCCAGTACAGACAGAAATACATAGATACGCAGTTATAGATACATAGATAAATACATACAAGTGAAGTTAAATAAAAGTTTTTAAAATAAATTCCTAGAAAATTTTTAAACATTTCGTTTCAATACTAGAATTTTCGGTTATATCGGCTTCGGATATTATTTAAGATTCACGGACAACTCTTCCCGGGGGTCTTCCGAGTGCTTTTAAGACTCCAAAATGTTATACCCGTACCTACGTTCTAGAAAGTTATCCTATTGTATTGTAATGATACCCTATATCCGATACTACAAGGCCCGAAATCGCTGCAATTACTGTACTATCAGTAATTGTTTCTGAACTTTATTAGTTTACTAGCTTTTGCCCGCGACATCGTCCGTTCTTCTAAATAGCATCATATGTTCTTCTAGGACATTAAAAAACAATGCAAAAGTGTAGCACCAACGCTGTTTATGATTTTTGACAGACTTGTTGCTATTTTGTTTCCATGGCAACCGTTCCTTACAGCGAGTAATCAACATTTACCAGTTTTCGGGATAAAAAGTATCATATGTTGGACTCTATATTGTACAGTACCTATTTACAAAGTTTCATCAAAATTGGATCAGGCGTTTTGGCGTGAAAGCTCCCCAAACAACCAAACAGCTGCTCGGAGCTAGAACTTCTTCTGACCCAAGTCTACCCAATATAATAATTTGTGAACGGAGCTTAGGCACGTAGCACCAATTGATTATTCAAAGATACTTGTGCAATATGATGAATATTAAAGTATTCGCTGAATTTCTACAGCGAATAAAAGTTTTGTTTAAATAGCTATGACAAATAGTCCGTGGAAGCAAAACAAATAGTACCTTACGTACCTTCTGGTATGTATTACGCATATTATGTTACTACACGCAAAAACAAATAGTACCTTACGTACCTTCTGGTATGTATTACGCATATTATGTTACTACACGCAAAAACAAATAGTACCTTACGTACCTTCTGGTATGTATTACGCATATTATGTTACTACATGCAAAAACGAATAGTACCTTACGTGCCTTCTGGTATGTATTACGCATATTATGTTACTACACGCAAAGACAAATAGTACCTTACGTACCTTCTGGTATGTATTACGCATATTATGTTACTACACGCAAAAACAAATAGTACCTTACGTACCTTCTGGTATGTATTACGCATATTATGTTACTACACGCAAAAACAAATAGTACCTTACGTACCTTCTGGTATGTATTACGCATATTATGTTACTACACGCAAAAACAAATAGTACCTTACGCACCTTCTGGTATGTATTACGCATATTATGTTACTACACGCAAGGACAAATAGTACCTTACGTACCTTCTGGTATGTATTACGCATATTATGTTACTACACGCAAAAACAAATAGTACCTTACGTACCTTCTGGTATGTATTACGCATATTATGTTACTACACGCAAAAACAAATAGTACCTTACGTACCTTCTGGTATGTATTACGCATATTATGTTACTACACGCAAAAACGAATAGTACCTTACGTGCCTTCTGGTATGTATTACGCATATTATGTTACTACACGCAAAGACAAATAGTACCTTACGTACCTTCTGGTATGTATTACGCATATTATGTTACTACACGCAAAAACAAATAGTACCTTACGTACCTTCTGGTATGTATTACGCATATTATGTTACTACACGCAAAAACAAATAGTACCTTACGTACCTTCTGGTATGTATTACGCATATTATGTTACTACACGCAAAAACAAATAGTACCTTACGCACCTTCTGGTATGTATTACGCATATTATGTTACTACACGCAAGGACAAATAGTACCTTACGTACCTTCTGGTATGTATTACGCATATTATGTTACTACACGCAAAAACAAATAGTACCTTACGTACCTTCTGGTATGTATTACGCATATTATGTTACTACACGCAAAAACAAATAGTACCTTACGTACCTTCTGGTATGTATTACGCATATTATGTTACTACACGCAAAAACAAATAGTACCTTACGTACCTTCTGGTATGTATTACGCATATTATGTTACTACACGCAAAAACAAATAGTACCTTACGTACCTGCTGGTATGTATTACGCATATTATGTTACTACACGCAAAAACAAATAGTACCTTACGTACCTTCTGGTATGTATTACGCATATTATGTTACTACACGCAAAAAAAACGCGCGACTACTGTTAATCGCGAAAAAAAGCATCCTATTTTATTCTAGGATATCAAAAACCAATGCAAAAGTAGGTATAGCACCAATGCTCTTGATGTTTTTTGACAGACTTGTTATTTCGTTTCAATGGCAACCACAGAGCATTCTGTGATGGCAACCGTTCCTCACAGTGAGTAATCAACATTTTCCAGTTTTCCCGCCGAAACTTAAAAAAAGCTGTATAAGCTGTCTCCATTCTAAATTTCATCAAAATCCGTCCAGCCGTTATCGCGTGAAAGCAACCCAAACAAACAAACAAACATACAAACAAACAAACAGACAACGTTTCACTTTTATAGAAATCCGTAGAAGAACCAAGGTTACCGACACAGCTCTCAGAGTTTGCAAGTTAAAGTGGCAATGGACAGGCCATATAGTTCGCAGAACCAACAACCGCTCGGGAATAAAGGTTATCGAATGGCGACCACGAACAAGCAAGCGAAGTGTAGGGAGACCCCCCACACGATGGACCGACGATGTAGCTATCGCAGGACGTCGGTGGATGGAGGTGGCACTAGATCGCTCGTCATGGTGCTCTTTGGGGAAGGTCTGTGTTCAGCAGTGGACTTCTAAAGGCTTACACGATGATGATGATGATGATGATGACTAAATAATTTGGTCCAAATCTCTTTGATAGCTTCACTTCTAGGTTTTGTGTTGGAATAATGTTACCAATTTATATGTTACTTTGTTTGTTTTTAGTGACTTTTCACTTTACATTGTATTTTTGTGTTTTTTTTTGTTTTTTTTTCTTATTTTATTGGTATTTCCGTGCGTGAAGTCACCTACCGTTCCCGACGGAAGACCAGCGCTGGTTGTTATCAACCAGCGTTATGCTGAGTTGGGGCCGGCTTGTGACAAAGAACATAATTACGTAAGTACGAGTAGTACCTACTTGCTTACTTATTTCTTTAATGTTTTTATTTTTTTGTGTATGTATCTGTTTTTACTTTTTATATCTATGTCATATGTATGAAAATTTTCCTTACATACAAAAACGAGATTAAGTTATTATTTTATAAAAGACGCGTGAAAATTCCGCCGTACCAATCCATCTACGGCTTTCCTGACACAATACGCGACAAGATTACAAGCGATATTTTATTTCCAAGCGTATTAGGTGCTTAAGCCTACTCGTATTTGAAAAGCGGCGATTAAGCAACCGACGAATAAATCTCTATTGAATAGAATCGATAAGATGCCGATGCCAAGATGATTTATTGACTTCTCGGCTCGAAGCCTCAGCTCGGCTAATGGTGGCTGAATAAGCGTTCGCCATTGCCAGTTTTTTTTAAATCCCGCAGACTTGGAGAAATAAAAGAAATTATGCAATCAGGAAAACGGCAAGCGCGGCCAATCGCATTGTTTATCGGAATTGTTTCTTTGTAATCATAGATCTAATGAAACGGGGTAGATACGACACGCTTTAATATCACGTACACATAAACTGGACTAGATACAACTATATGCAAACAACCCACACAGCTACATTCCCACCGTCGTGCTTCATGTGCTAATTGTGCATCAATGACAGGTAGGTAGACTTTAGTGCGAATGAGAGTCACTGCTAACACGTGATACACTAATGCCACTCCAATTGTAACGAGGCCAAAGAATACCAATTGTTTGCATTGCACCTAATTTATGCGCACCACGCTCGAGGATCTGGTACCTAAAAATCCCAATTTTTTACACAAACATAGCGGTGTATTAGTGTAATGAACAAGGCCTAGCTTTTGAATAAATTGTAGACCGCTATAGAAACAAGCACAAATCAAAAATGTATATAACCCACGATCCCCATTATAGCTAAGAAGCATTACGATCACATCAGTTTTCAAACATAAAAATCCGCATCAATATCAGTCCATTCGTTTGGGAGCTACGGTACTCACCCCCATCCCTCCATTATAGCTAAGAACCATCTCGTTCACATTAGCTTTCAAACATAAAAAACCGCTTAAAATACGGTTCATTCGTGTGGAGTTTGGGAGCTACAGTCCTCACGCCACCCCTTTTTCCTCAGTATAGCTAAGAACCATCTCGACTACCTCAGCTTTGAAACATAAAAAAACGTATCTCGGTAAAATCGTAAATCGGTCCATTTTTATGGGTGCTACGATTCTCTCAAAAACACCCCCCCCCCCCTCCCCCCCCACTTATAACTAAGAACCATCTCCATCACATCAACTTTCAAACAGAAAAAACACATTACAACGGTCCATTCGTTTGGGAGCCACAGACAGAAATACGGATACACACATGCACACACGTTCTTCCTCTGAAGTACATGTATATTTGTCATTTTACCAAAACTTACCCGGAATATTTTTTGAAACGTAGTGGAATCATTACCCGGCAAAAAGAGTACATTTTACGAAGCATATACCAAACTCCTAGTCATAAAGAGTTTTCTAAGAAAAATATATTTCACGAAGCATATACCAAACTCCTAGTCATAAAGAGTTTTCTAAGAAAAATATATTTCATAACTAAGTTCTTCAAGTGATAATAGAATTCCCAATGACATTATAATATTAGAAGGCATCAGGTTTAAGAAACTTTTCAGTGACTGGACTCCGAGTACTTAACTATTTTTATAACATTAAGGAATTAATAGAATTTAGTCACAAATACTTGTTAAATTTGCATGTCTGCATGCAAGCTGAATGCACTATATTTAATATTGAGACCTTTGAGATGTATTCCTACAAATAAATTATTCATGTGATTTGATTTCAAACCAACAAAAAAGGAATTGAATTGGTCCATCCGATATTTGAAAGCTTCAGTCACAAGAATAATTAATAGTACTAGGATTCGATGCCACAGACAAAGACTTCAAAATTATAATACTCGACCGTAGGTTTCAAGAAAGTTTTTTTTAATATTTCGCTTAAATTCAAAATCAGATCTAAACCCCCCTGTGAAGTTAGTCGTAACTAAGTTTGAACTCAAATGAAATCGTGGTATGTAATGTAAAAAAATAAAGTTAAACTCAGCTTGCAGTAAATTACACGGCCCAAAAAGATCTTTGTTTTTATGGATTCTTGCATGTATCGTGCCTGCCTACGATACTGCTTATTAATATTTAAAAGACGCTCGCTGCGGTGAGCCGGTAATTTTTCTTCGTAGATAGACTCCCATTAGACTCCCTAAACAATTTTTTTATGCAGACTACTCAGACATTCATACAGAAAAAGATGATCCCATTTTCGGTCCAGGTACTGAGGAATATTGAAATTAAGGATAAGTAAGGATAAACTCGGCAGTTTCCCAACAGGTGGATCTTAAAATGAACATGGGTAAGATGAACATCATGTCAAATGCCCATGTCGCACCAATGCGGTTTATGTTGGGAACCATATTATCGAAGCTGTTGATCACTATGTCTAATTATTCAATCCGTAGAAGAACCAAGGTTACTGACATAGCTCTCAGAGTTTGCAAGTTGAAGTGGCAATGGGCAGGCCATATAGTTAGCAGAACTGAACTGACAACCGCTGGGGAATAAAGGTTCTCGAATGGCGACCACGAACAAGCAAGCGAAGTGTAGGGAGACCCCCCACACTATGGACCGACGACATTGTAGCCATCGCAGGAAGTCGGTGGATGGAGGTGGCACAAGATCGCTCGTCATGGTGGTTTGGGGGAGGCCTATGTTCAGCAGTGGACTTCTAAAGGCTGACATGATGGTGATGATGATGAAGGATAAGCTACAGTTAATTTAGAAAATGTAAGGTACATAACCATAGTTTCAATTTCGATAAATAAACTAAGTATAAATGGGAATAAACTTCAATGTGGTTAAATACCATACTCTTTAATGTTTTTGAGCCATTGTTCTAATCTGAACACACATAATTTATGTGTAATTATAGTACTATTGTGACCTGTTATCACTAAAACCAATCCTACCTAACTAGTCTCAACGGTTCATTTAACATCCTTTAACAATCCAGACTCTTATTTTTTTTTATAAACGAATAATTTGATCAAAAATACTAAACTTATTTTTGTATATATTCAAACTGAATGTGGTTTCTGAATTATGTAAAAAGTGCGAGGCGAGCGTCGCGTCGCTCGATGCACAGTTTTCACGTGATATTCACGTTGTTTCAACCGTATCCAGTCTCCCCTAAGTAAAATATACAACATTTTATCAAAATCCATTCTGCCGTAGGGATAACAAACAGACATCAATTATTGCATTAATGATAATAGTTATGATAAAATATATATGAAAATAATATAAATATATTATGATATTTAGAGATTTGCAAAATATGTTTGATGTAGATATAAAATCTGGAAGTCGGTGCTAGCAACTCGAAACACGGGAGTCGCACGCACATGGCACCAGGGCCCCAATTAGCTATTCAACCGCGATAACGTAAGTCGATTGCATTTTTTTTGGGAATTTATCTCTTTTATCACTTAAAAGTGGTAGAAGCGATATTATTTGTGAAGTTTAAAAAAACTTCGCTTTTTGAGATAAATGAGAAAATATCGCAAAAAAAAACATGCAATCGAGTTGCGTTATCGCGGTACAATAGTTAACAGAATTGGGGCCCTGGAGTTAGTCCACCACAGTTTTCTTTCATGTAGTTATATCTGTACTTAAAATATAGCAGTAAGTACCAAAAAATCTGTACAACGAAGTTTTTTATTTTAAATGTTCTAGAGTACTTAAAATAGTCTGGCTACTGAACAAGAATATAACATTTTTAGAAATCGTGTCTGTCTGTTTGTCTGTATGTTTGTTCACGCATCGCGTAAAACTAATCTACCGATTGACATGCGGTTGAATAGATTAGGCTTCGACTTAAAAACTGGTGTACTTGGTATATTAATCCTATGATTAGATGCCGAGCAATCGATAAAAATGTTTTTGAAGGCTGAAGGAATTTTGATCAAATGTTGCTATTTAAGGTCCTGGAATAGCACATAGAGCACCTTTAACCTAGAGACATGACGCGTGCAAAGCCGCGGGTACAGCTAGTTCGAAATACAGATAAACAAAACAATTGAGTAAAGAACCAGCAGTGGTTGCCAATGATGGTTGCGGTAGGTAATAACGCTAAGTGGAAATAAAAGAGTATTTTCATCTGACTCTGACTCGGTTGAATATAACATGAATGAAAGTTAAACGTCACTTATGTAAATGGGAAAAGTTCTCAAGCCCCAAGCGTTCATAGACCACACGTTGGAGAACTTTGATAGTTGGAATGGGATAATAGAATTTGAATAGTAATAAAAGGATTTATGTGTAGACCACTTAGCGGTAGTGAAACGGTTGATTATTCCAATTCTAATTCGCAATACTTAACCTACATCATTCAGTCAAAAAAGTATCGGGAATGGATGATTAGTTTATGGTTCGAAATTCAATTTTTGTTTTTTTTGTTGTTGTTAGATTGCACAACTGTTTTCACAATTTCAGAATGGACAAAAACATCAAACAATGAGTTTGTCTTAAATTTTCCATCGCCAATGGAATTTCGTGTTTGGAGTCCCTGAAAATGTTACAGAAGGTTTACGGTAAATCGACTTTATCAAAAACACGTGCTTACAAAGCGTTCAAAAGCGATCGAGATGTGATGGAAGATTTGCCTCGCTCTGGTAGGCCATCAACGTCTTCAACTGAAGTTAACATCGCAAAAGTGAACGAAATAGTGACTGAAAATCCTCATTCAAGTTTGAGAGAGATAGCCGCTGAATTTTCTGTGTCTCACGAGTCAGCCCGTACCAAATTAAATAATCAATTGGATATCAAACATATTGCTCGGCTAGTCCCAAAAGACCAGAATTTTCTCCAAAAGGTCAATCGCAAAAGAGCCGCTGAGGACATGCTAGAACGAGTCCATTCCGACACAACATTCATGAAACGCATTGTTACTGGTGACGAGACATGGGTTTACGAGTTTGACATGCAAACTAGTCAACAAGCTTCGGACTGGCGCATTACAACTGAACCGAAACTGAAAAAAAAACACGCCAATGTCGATCAAAAGTCAAAGTCATGTTTTCTTCGACTATGTTTATGTCGGTGTTGTACACTCGGAATTCTTGCCGGAAGGTCAAACGGTAAATAAAGGCCAAATTGGTGAAAAAAAAAACTTGGATTTTGCACCACGATAATGTGCCTTCGCACAAAGCCATCATTGTTACCAAATTTTTGACCAAAAGCTCAACAAATACACTGAAAAAAATCTTGGCTAATCAAGTTGAAAATTTGCTTGATTGAAAAAAATATTATTACATCATTCAAAACAAAAAAATAAAATAGTAAATGACCATTTGTTGCGACAGCTGAAATAATCAAATGTCTAACAAGTTGAACATATTTAATACTAGTTTTACTGCCCGCGACTTCGTACGCGCGGACTACCTACTGTTTATCGTGAAAAAAAGCATCCTATTTTCTTCTAGGATATTAAAAACTAAAGCAAAAGTAGGTATAGCACCAAAGCTCTATTTTTGACATACTTGTTATTTCGTTTCCATGGCAACCGTTTCTTACAGCGAGTAATCAACATTTTTCCAGTTTTCCCGTGGAAACTTTCAGTTTTCCGGGATAAAAAGTATCCTATATTTCATTATTCCAAGGTATAAGCTATCTCCATTCCAAATTTCATCAAAATCTGTCCAGCCGTTATCGCGTGAAAGCTCCCCAAACAAACAAACAGACAACGTTTCACTGTTAAATATTTGTATGATTTAC
The DNA here is from genome assembly GCA_946251855.1 of Alsophila aescularia. Taxonomy (NCBI): domain Eukaryota; kingdom Metazoa; phylum Arthropoda; class Insecta; order Lepidoptera; family Geometridae; genus Alsophila; species Alsophila aescularia. The sequence goes on from OX276379.1 coordinate 19,507,026, forward strand.
CTCATACACTCCAATCAAGAAACATGATCGAGGCAATGTAACAATTGCACTTGATAGTTTCAGTCACGGCATCACTGAGACACTAAAATACTTGTTAAACATTATAATGCTCTTGGTGTCATCAATAAAGTAGCAGATGATCGGCATCATAACCTGACTTGACACAGTTGACAAATTCTTATTTGGTTTTGATATGTCTGCTTGTTACATCGCCTAACGTAATTTTATTGCAGAAATCATATTACTTTATGTGCTCGTATATACACAAGTTTGATGGCCGCTAACATATTTTTTATTAATTTAGTCAAGTATTTTTTTCAGTGTACCATCGAGCAACCACCATATTCACCAGTTTATTTTTCCTAAACTCAAATTACCACTTCGTGGCACCGGTTTTCATTCGGTAGAAGACATAAAGGAGAATTCGCGGAGAGAACTGAACTCATTTCCGGAAAAATCGTTTAAAAAAATGATGATTGTGTTATTCGTTGGCGTAAGTGTATCATTTCTGAAGGAGCATACTTTTAAGGCGATAAAATAAATTTGGATGAATAACTAACATTTTGTGTATTATTGATCGTTTCCCGGTACTTTCTTGATAAAGTAGTATCATACTATATAGGTATGCATCATATCTATATTTTATCTACACTCATATCGTAAAATCCGGATTATCAACTCAAAAATGGTGGCATAATCACATACTTTATCCACGGCACGAATTATTAAGAAAAAAAATGTATATATTAAAACTGTTTTTTAACTAAACAATGCTTTAATTTATTTCATTCTCATTATAGAACAGGCAACCCCCGACCGAGGGTATTGGCCAATTTATTTTGCTTAATAGTACAGTTTGTTGACCCGACAAGGGAAGTTTTAATTCTGTGTGGCCGTTTATTATCTATGGCGGCGCATAGATTTGCCGCCATTAGTTTTCTTTTTTTCATTTGTAATTTAGGTACATATGTGTGATTAATAGTGCAAGGTTTTTGGGTTTTTAAAAATGGATAGTAGGGATACAGATGAAGATACGACAAAACCTACTAGGAATCTTGGAAAAGGGGTGGAGAATAGAAATTAGAGTCATGCCTTTTTTTTAAACCGATTAGCGCCATCTATCTTTAGAAGTATGTGTGTATGTTTGTTACTCCTATATGCTCAAACGGCTGATCGGATTTGGATGAAATTTCGTACCAGGATAACTTATATCGACACATAGGGTACTTTTCATCATCATCATCATCAGCTGGGAGAATGTCCACTGCTGAACATAGGCCTCCTCGAGAACGCCACAAGGAGCGGTACCTCGTTCTATGCATCAGTGGCTCGCGACACTCACCAGGTCTTTGATCCACCTTGTGGGGGTGTTCCAGCTCTGTCTTCCAGTCCACGGTCGCCACTCGAGAATAGTAGGTATCGGTTAACAGACATTGGTAGATACAAAATATCCTAAGTGTTGATCAATTATTATTGGTATGCAGGTGTCCCAGAAGTCGACGTCAAGAGAATAACTAGCTTAAAAGCTAAAAAACACGCTTGCCCGGGTAAAAAGCACTTATGTCAATAAATTATATACCTACCTAATGTTGGAATGTGCTTCTCAAGGCCTATACCCATATTGTTAAATACAAAGAAAAAATATTTTTTTCGCATTTGATTATGGTATCGCAATAAAGACTTTAAAAAATAAAATGCCTATGTTACTCGGGGGGATGTAAGGATTCTAACGATATCCCATACGTCTAAATATGTTCAGGCATTTAAAAGTTATGGTGGAATAAAGAAACTCGCACACAAACATACATACAAACAAACATTCCTTTCTTTGGGCAGTCTTGTTAAAAGGCAGCAAGACGACTGCCCGGCAGCAAGACGACTGCCCGGCAGCAAGACGGCTGCACTATGCCCGCTCCCTGGATATTCCTCATCGAGATGTTCTCTAGTCTATTAGAGAACATCTCAATAAGGAATATCCAGGCAGATGGATAGGGCGGTCTGGTACTATCTAGTGGCCAGACCGTTCACCTAACTAGAACCCGCTAGATTTTCTGTACTGGGGAGAGGTGAAAGAAAAAGTCTACCGAATATGTAGCTGAGTTACGGCTAAGTATAATGGAAGCAGTGTTATGTCTATCTTGGAATCCTTATTAAATGCGCCAACTTTTAAAGTTACTTGCCAAACTAACCTTACAACAACTATTTACTGAAACAAACAATTAGAAACAAACATAAATATTAATAGTACATTACTGCCGCGGTCTGTAATGACTGCGTTGCTGGCAGCGATGATGATGGTCGAGAACTTAACTAAGCAAAGCTCGAGGCCATCATAGCGTGGCCAGCAGGGCAGTCATTGCGGACCAAGGCTTGTATAGTGCTTTACTCAAACAATGCGAGGAATTTAAATAAAACCAGCTTAGTATAATAAGAATTTACTCAAACAATGCAACAACAACGAAAACAACAACGAAAACAACAACGACAACGACAAAAACAGCAACAATGACCACAACAACAGAAACAGAAACAGAAACAACAACAACAATCACGATCACTCAGCTTTCAAACAGAAAAAATACTCAAAATCGGTCTATTCGTCTGGGAGCTACAACGCCTCTCGTTTCGCGTTCGGGGTTAACGAACCCACGGAATAAATAACCGTTTATATAAATAACGTTTGAACCGCAATAGTGCGCCTAAAAACCTAGGTAGGCTAGTTAGGTTGAACATGAATTCTAACAAACATTGTACTTTACAAACAGACAAATGTTTATAAACAGTTTTCATGTTACCTAGTTTTATAGGCGCAATTCTATTTCAGGCCGCTAGTTGAACGGCGCCGTTTAGTAAATAGGCTAGGAGACAAAGATGTAGTCGCAGCGGAAGTTTGTGTCTCGGAAGTTGTCAGAAAGTCGCTGCGCAAAATGATATTTTTCGGGCACATTCCCAATGTTGAAGGTGAAGACAGCATTGTATAACTACCTCGCTCAATCGCTAACGTTTTTCGCATATTCTATCTCGCTCTTACTTTATGCTGTTTGATCCCCACAGCGCAATCGTTCACAGAGCCTAACTTCAAAACCACATAGATCCGCTACGCCACACACACATTATTACTACAATATTAGTCCAAATCATTCAAACCTCACAGGCCCGTCTGTTGTATTTCAAAATGACAATCCAACAATTAGGGAGTTGAAACAACAAGAGCTTAACTCAAACTCAAGTTTAGTTAGTTTTGCATTCCCGTACAGTTTGAGGAAACAAATAAACTTCGTACGCTCTAACAATTTCCAGTTGACTTTTATGTGACAGTGAGCTGGCGGTGAGTGGGATGGAGCGATATGGAATTTCATTTTAAAAGCTTATATTTTATTTCACTTGTATCCAACTCATCATTATTAGTATTTCATTGTTTTGTTGTTGTATTGTTGTTTTATGTATTTTGTCAGTCCTGGAATCTTGCAATTCAAATTTCGGGCACTTCCCGATTAGCTATCCGGTTGATACTTTCAGGGTAGCTCACAAAACGATGACAAAGAAAAAAGAAAAAAAAAATATATGTAAGAAGTAAAAAAGCAATAAAAAAAAAGAATAAACGTTTTTTTTTTCTTAAAAACGTAAAAAGTGAAAATGCAATTAAAAAAGCAAAAATTAAAAAAAGAATAAGGTAACTACATAAAAAGTGAAATTCATTAAAAAATACTCGTGTATGCTTTTTTAATTATTTTTTTATGTTATACTTTTTATTTTAAGATGAGACATGAGTGTAAGTTCACTTCCGCAGTCTGCTCACAAGTAATTACTTATATACTACCTACTACTTCACATATATATTGCTACACTATCGTCCCATGTTACTAAGATAATTTCTATTCACCCTAAGGTGGTCTGGAAGAGATCACTTCTAGCGATATTGTGCAATGAGCTGAGTCGCGGCCGTTTTCGCACCGCACATTTTTTTTCTTTTTTTTCTTTGTTTCACATAAATCTTTTTATTTTCTTCTTTTTTTAAATTTTTTATTATACTACTACTACTAGGACTAGGCAATCGTTTGACCACGATCTCACCTGATGGAAAGCGATAATGTGGTCGAAGGTGTAGCACGCTTGCCTAGTACCTTTGACTTGAACAATTACCTTTTGTGTGCTATATTCTTTCGATAAGATCGCCCACTGTACCTACAATTTTAAGAGATTTTCTTATGTCTGTTTGTTTTCTTAGTGTCAATAAAGAGTTTATCTAGGTATATACCTACGGTATATACCCATCTAAGTACCTGGGCAATGAGATTGGGTTAGTCCCAACTGACCATATTCCTAACTGATGACGGTAATTTATTTTATTAGTATACCTACTATGTTAATTAAATATGCCTTTGTTTATTACCTATTTACTACAAAACAACTATTTATTACATAAAACAAATATGATCATGTAACAAAAACGTTATGTAATTAAACTAAACCAGACTAGTATTGTAATAAAACATAAAAATGTCTCCACAGGCTCTGTCATTTATGGAGAGTCCCATAAAAAAAAACATCAAGCTTATAAAACCTGAGTGCACCGACACGAACATTACTCAACGGTTTTATGAAAAAGTAACACACGCGAGCCGCGAGCGTAAATTATACAGCATTTCGGACTGAAAAACGCGAGAGAAACGTCCAAAACATGACAAGTCCATAACGAAATTGGAGCACATGAGGTCATAATACCCAACTACATAATTCCGCAAATCTGCACCAGCGGGCGCGAGCGAAGGTGCGTGAAATATAAATCACTAGACGTGATTTAGGTGAAACCTCCCGGAAACTTTTAATTCTGTTTGGCCCAGCTCTCGGCCATTTAATTTATCTATTATTTATTGCGCACCGGCAGACTTAGGCAGTTTGTTATTAGCCGTTCAATTAGGTTAGTTGATACCTTCATTGGAGGTGTTTGCACGCTTCACCTAAGTATGTTTTGACTTACGGAAAAGTTCGGAAAGAGAGTGGAAAGTTCTTAGTTTGTCTTGTAAGTTTCAAAATGAATTGCTCAATACTTTTAGTGATTATAGTAAGAGTATCTACATGAAGGTCCTACCAAACTGATTTAGGTACTAAATGCAAATGTTTGAATTTTTAGGTTAGGTTAGGTTAGGTTACTGTCGATACCTATGTGAACGTGCGAACGCCATAATGGCCAGTAAACAGATTAATAACGAGTAACAAGGCCTAGTATTATACACATTAGAAAAGAAAATAACCATAAAACAGTAAATCCAACCATTATTTATATTTTCCACAGTTTGCACATGTAATTACAATACAAATCTTAAATCTCAATCAAATAACTTCCAAAGGACCACAGACACATTATCATTACAATTTAACAACTTATTATTATTTCACTTTATAAGAACCAAAAAGCATAATCTAAAACACACTTAGTTCTACTTAAAATACTTAGCTTTACACAATTCAGTAGAAGCCACCAGCCCCGGATCTTCAACTTTTTTAGGCGGGGCAGAAACTGAAAAATGCCGCCCCCGCCCTCTTACTTATATTTATTTTTACCTTTATCATCTTTATAATTTCAGCTATCAGATGTCCACTAATTGATTGGCATTTGGACATAGGCCTTCCGGAAATAATGCATCCATCGCTGTTCTTTCTGTGTTAAGCCTATTTATTTACAGAGATATTCATCTTTATAATTTCAGCTATCAGATGTCCACTAATTGATTGGCATTTGGACATAGGCCTTTCGGAAATAATGCATCCATCGCTGTTCTTTCTGTGTTAAGCCTATTTATTTACAGAGATATAGACATGAACGTGTAGGATATATAGCTATATATTTAAATGGGACTTAATCGCGCTGAAAACTTAATTTTTATTTACGTCGACGTTTCGATCAAGTTGCATTGATCGTAGTCACGAGAAGACTGAAGTAGCGGGTGTCAGCGTCGAGAAGGGCGAGCGTAGTCTCCAACTACCCAGTTGGTAGTTGCAGTTAAAAAATAAGTTTTCAGCGCGATTAAGTATATAAGTAAGTGTTCGAACCGCAAACGCTTAAAAGTTCCAATTGTGTAGGATATTTTTTTTATACACAGCACATGATAGGATTTAAAATGAAAATATGTAGAATATAAATAAAAATCAAATATATTATTGCATTTGTTAATTGAAATTACAATTTTACTCTTCGAGCATATTGTTCAGCAAATAAATCTATGGCCTTGTCATAATTTAACTCGTGAGCATTAGATTTTCTATCGCTAAGCTAAGCGTTCCTGGCTCATAGAAGATCGCAAATAATTTTTATTTAGTTTTCTAAAACTTTGCTCACAGCTTACGGATGTAGTAGCGTAGAGTAAATTCGCAGGGCAATACAAATATTAGGAAAAGCGTCCTGCAAATCATGCGCATAGATCTGTTGCAAGAGATAGAAACCGTATTTTGTATGCAGATATCTTAACATCAAATATTATAGTATCTTAATCGTCTGTGACGCCCTTTAGCCTTTTCTATATCACCAAATAAAAGCGAAGCTTGCTTTTTAAAAACATAGCGTTCCTGGCAGAATTCAACAGCGCTTAAATCTCGCTCGTATTTTCGAGCCAGATCTGCTCCATACTATTGCGGTACTTTCAATTGACATTTTCAAAATATTAGTACGATTAAGAAAAGCAAAATTCAAATTCAGTATGGTAGCACAATCAAACCTCTTTTTAATTTCTGATATGATTCGATCAAATACCATCATTATTTTTTTAGAAAATAGTTGAACAGGTGTTTGTAATTCATCTTCACACATCTCATCGAAATGATTTACGTTTCAGAATTCGTTTGTTTCGCAAAATAGGGTTAACACCACTTTTTTCAGCAACTTCTCCAGTCTCTTTTATCCAATATTCCATTGGATTTTGTCTCATTTTTTGCAAAGTTTTGAGCAGACCATCCATAGTGCGACGGAACGGACAAGGATAATATCTTCTTTATGAATTTCTATATTCACTCGATTGATTTCGCGGTGAATATTCGCCCAAATAGTTAAATTATGAATAAATTTAAAATTCTTTATAGCAGTTAAGAGACGACCTGCCTCGCACTTAGTCAAAGTCAAAGTATTTTATTGTAAATAGGCAAAAATAATAGCACTTTCACAAGTCAAAATTAACATCTCCTGAACAAAGAGATATACATAAAATATTATAAAAAGATCAAATCAATCCAAATTTAGATAAACTAAGTATTCTTTGAGTTTGAAAAGGAAATTTCCCTTTCATGTGCCAACAGAGTTAAATCTCACACTGGAAAAGGAAATACCCTTCTGACTCTACCGGTGCTTCGGAAATACGCCCGTTAGAGAAGAGAGCACCAAGAAACTCTACGGGGATGTATTTTTTCCATATTTGTTCAGTTCCATATTTGTTTAGCTTCTGGAGCATGAGAATTTTGCTTAACTTTGCGACACTTCAGTATTTTACCTTCGGTTGATCGACAAGTACTTAATTTTAGTAAATAATAAACATTAACAAACAACACATGTTTAAAACAAAACACTGTCGTCGAGAGAGATCGACGAGGGAGTTTTCGAATATAGCTTCGTCTTTTTCGCACGCAAAGTAACCAGACGCGTGCTGTGTCGCAATCTGCCATTCCTGCGGGCGAGCGGGCGCGTATTTTGAACTATGCTTATATCTAGCGGCACGTAAGTCTAGCGGTGAACGAAACACAGTCAAACTTTATATAATGTGTTAAAATGTTGAATACTTTTTATCCCGAAAACTGACTGTGCCAAGATCCCCGCCAACTTTCGTTCACAGCTATACTTATGTGCCGCTAGATATACGCGCCTCACGAATAATAATGTTCATGCAGCGCGTCTCACTCCACGCTCTCGTCGCACCCGGTCACGTGATCCGTGTGCTGTACCCCTGGGTATCGGTCGAGTTGATATGGCCACAGTAAAACAAGAGTTAAGTAAATTATGAGTGGTCCATTCGTCTGTAAAGTGTTTTTTTTTTTTTTTTTTTTTTGAATGACTAATGCTGTTGGCCTTATTGGCCACTACAGCTTGAACCGGACGGTGGGGCGGGCGCTTACAAGCACTCCGCCGCAATGCGTGACGCAGAAGGCGCACGCCAAAGTTAAAATTTAGACGACCCGCACGAGGGTACCCAGGGGGTACGGCCCTCGGCTTGGACGGCCGTCTGATTACGGGGGTAACGAACTAAACACCCCTGGATCGCTACCGTTAAGTAGTGATCGAGGGGGCCCTGAACAATGGCTAGGTGCCCTTTCATTGATTATTATAACTGACCGCCGATTCGTAATACACCTTCGAGAAGAATCGGCAAGAAACTCGAAAGCGAATAATATCTGACTATGTGTTATGGGACCTTCGACCTCGCCGGCGAGGTCGGTGTCTGTGTCTAAGTGTGTTGATACCCCCAGGCGGGTTGCCAGAGGTGGTCGAATTGGACGAGGCCATCGCTGCCAGTACTTTGACTGCGATGGCGTCGTCCGGATCGTCCAGGACATCGCGGGGACGTCTACGGAGGGCGATACTGTCTGTCGTATAGTCGGAGGCTTTTACTACGAGCGGGTTGGGGTGATGGGGCGCCGCATCAAAGTAGCGGCGAGACGCATTTTTCATGAATTGACTGATCGAGGGAAGCTCGACATCGCGGTGCAGGTCGGCGTTCCTCTGATACCAGGGAGCGCCGACTGCATTTCGAAGGAATTTATTTTGGACTACCTGGAGCGGCTCCAGGATTTCCGGACCGGCGTGCGCGAATGCTATAGACGCGTAAGTCATGACGGGGCGGATGCAGGCTTTGTAAAGCGTCACCTTATTCCTAAGGGACATTTTACTCCGCTTGCCTAAGAGATGGTAGAGGCGGCCTTGGAAGAAGGACGCCCTGTTACGGACTACTTTGACGTGTTTGTCGAATCTCAGTCGATAATCAAGGGTAACTCCTAGGTATTTGGTTTGTTTAGTCCACGGGATGGGTTGATCGAACATCGTAAGACGACCGGATGGAAGGTACCGCTTGATGTCCTCAGTAAAGCGCATTGCTGCGCTCTTCTCAGGGTTCACCAAGATGCGCCATCTTCGGAACCACTCTCCGAGGGCAACGAGCGCCTTTTGGATGCGTTTCCGAAGATGGATTGGCTTCCATCCGGTCGCGTAAATCGCGGTATCGTCGGCGAAGAGGGAGATCTCTACGTTTGGGGGGCGCGGAAAATCGCTTGTGAACAGTGAGAACAGAAGCGGGGAGAGCGCGGAGCCCTGAGGGACTCCGGCTCTGATGGGGTGAGGATTTGATTTGACTCCCTCGACACGATAGCGAAAGCTGCGGCCTTTGAGATAGTCTTGTACTATGAGCACCAGACGGTCTGGCAACCCGAGCTGGTATAACTTGTATATCAGCCCGGCGTGCCAGACTTTGTCAAAAGCCTTAGCCACGTCTAGGAAGACGGCTATCGTGGTTTGGGGTTTCGGATATCTGTTGAAGCTAGCGAGAATGTGCTCCGTGATGCGGTGCACCTGTTGGGGGCAGGAGTGTTTGGCTCTAAAGCCAAACTGCTCGTCGGGGAGGAGTTTCTTTGAGTTTACAGTGAACCAGAGTCGTCTCAGAATGAGTCGCTCGTAGATCTTCCCCAGAGAGCTGAGGAGACTGATTGGACGGTAGCTAGTGGGCAAGGTAGATTTTTTGCCTGGTTTGTGAATGCCGATGACGTCGGCACTCTTCCAGGCTTCGGGGAACGAGTGATTGCTCATAGCGGCATTGAAGATGCTGACTAAGAGGTAAACTAATGGGACAGAGAGGTGTTTGAGCACCCTGTTGCTGATACCGTCAGCACCAGGGGCCTTTCGTACCTTGAGACCTTTGATTATCGACTCGACCTCGGCCGCTTTCACGGGCTCGAGGGGTGGGTCAGTCGGAGGTTGGGCGTTTCTACGTTCAATTTCGCGGTCCACCGCGGCGATGTGGACATGATCGACGTGATCGTCGGTGGGGGAGCATTGGGCTTCGAGCTCTCGGCCAAGCACTCGGCCTTTTCGTCGTCTTCGAATGCCGGAGGGCTATAAAGTGTGAATTTGGCCGCCCTTTAAACTTGCCGCCCGGCCATAGGCCCCGGCTTGCCCCCCCCCCCCCCCCCCCCCCCTAGATCCGGGGCTTCTACAAGGCGGCAAAATGCTTCACGCTGATTGGCTGGCGTTCCCAAGGGCGCCTACTGCTTCGACGGAAATACCACCCTTCCAGGGTAACTACTATACCTACTACTACTACTATACCAACTGTCGCTTTTTGACGGAAGTACTCGTAGATGGATGATTTGACGCTCCTCCGCTCCACTCCTCAACCACAGACTGCACCGAGGCACCATCCGCACGGACGCCCGCAATAAGCTGTCAATTCATTTGGTTAGATGTTGACGTTTGACGATGACGTTTGACGTCTCGTAAGGAGCGGTCATACTAGTTTTTGGAAAAATCTAGAGTTCCCGAGAGCAGATAGAAATAGGTATATGTTCTGTAAACAACGATTGAGGACAACGGTTTTAAAAACCGTTGTTCTCAAGTGGAGATCGCCGAATTGGCAAACGTAGTGTCGCCCACGAGCTATATAGGGCGACGATCTGCGCAAGGTTACTGGCAGAAAATGGATGCGAAGACCCGAAGATCAGGTCAAAAGCGTGACTTGGAAGAGTCCAGCACACAGGCTGATGATGATTATAAAGGAAATAGAGAGTGCCTATACTACCCTCAAACAATGAGCTCGAGCATTGATGAGTCTAGAAATGTCTGTCGCTTGCAAGGAAATGTAATTCGTTTTGTTTTTGCTCCGAGGCTAGCGGACCGCGGTACGTTTGTTACGAACTTTGCCTGGCCTGCATGCATGCAAATTTTATACGTATTTTTAGGCTACCCTCATTTTGCGTCCATTTCGGTATGCATTTGTGAGTGTTGGTACCTACCTGCGTCTAATAGTTTGTAAGTACTGTCGGTCATAAAAGCTTTTTGTTAAAATTATGGATATCAATGTTTTTTTTAAAATATAGGTACGTACATTTCATGCTAATGTTGTTATTAATAGCAAAAAAAACAAAATAAAAAGAACATTGACTTCAAATCGTATAAAACTTAAAAGATAGAAATAATTAAAAAGGTCTGTGCTTCGTCAAAAGCGATTAAAGTAGGTAAGTAAACTTACATGTCACAGACCTCATTTTTTTCTTTCTTTTAAGTTTTATACGATTTGAAGTAAGTACGTTTTTTATAATGAGTTTTTATTTCTTACATTTTAATATCGATAAAGTGGGCCTAAAAAAATGAAGTATGTAGGTACTTATTCTGTCCGCTCAGAAAAAATGCATACTGGAAACAGTTAACAGTCCATACCTTTTAAACTACTGAACCGATTTTGAAAAAACTTAAACTATTCCCTAAGTTGAAAGAAACAACTTAAAAAATAACTTGCATTCGGACTTGTAGTTTCTGAGAAATACGTGGACAAACATACATATATTCGGGAAATTTGATGTATTTTGTAATATTACGCATGTTCAACAATATTACATACATACATACACATCAACTTGAGAACATCTTTTTTTTTTAAGTCGTTTAAAAAGAGGTGTATGTAGGTTAGTTACTTTCACGTTTTTTTTTATCTACTCGTAGGTATCCTACGAGTATGTTTTATTCCAGGGTCTCTTATGTATCTACCTATATTTATACCTTACATCATAATCCGTTCAGCCGTTACTTAGCTTAATGGTAACCAACACAAATTTCTTTGCATTTATATTTAGTGACTAGTTTTCGCCCGCGACTTCATCCACGCGGACTACAGATTATCGCGAAAAAAAAACATCCTATGTTCTTCTAGGATGTTAAAAACCATGCAAAGTATAGCACCAACGCTCTTGATGTTTTGTGGTAAACTTTTTATTATTTCGTTTCCATGGCAACCGTTCCTTACAGCGAGTAATCAACATTTTCCAGTTTTCCCGAGGAAACTTAGCATTTTCCGAGATAAAAAGTATCCTATGTTTTATTCCAGGATATAAGCTATCTCCATTCCAAATTTAATCAAAATCCGTCCAGCCGTTATCGCGTGAAAACTCCCCACACAAACAAACAGACAACGTTTCACTTTTATATATTGGTGTGGATTACTTTACAAAATGTTATGTAGTTTATCTAGTTTCCTACCTACCTACAGAAATTTGCTCGTTTTCGTATATAGTGTAATTTCGACTAAAATTAGGACTTCTGGCGTCTGTGTACCACGAAGTGCGGCCAACAGGGAGATGTAAGTAAAATTAGTATAGTTTGACGGCGCCGCGGCCGAGGCTGGCCCGTAATGAGAGTTTACCGCTGCTATGGATGCTAGTACCTACGTAGGTAGGTACAGACAGCTGCATTCTTATGTACTTGTACATATGTACAGGAAGCATTCCTATAATTCTGAGAAACACAAAAAAGTGTCGCTTTATTATGCAGTAAATTCGTTGGTTACAGTGTCATTCTGTGCATAAAAATGTTGTATCGAAGAATTATTGTCAATATTTTATTATGATTGTAGTTAGTAATAACCTGCAATGAGTAGGTAATGTAGTGTTATATGCCTCAGTATAATCTATACTTATATAAAGTTAAAACCCATTAATTAAATACTATATTATAAGGCGAAAGTTTATAATCAGTGCGTGTTGCCAGTGATGACATACTGCACTGAGACGTGGTCGCTAACTATTGGTCTCATACACAAGCTCAGAGTTGCGCAGCGTGCAATGGAGAGAACTATGCTCGGTGTTTCACTACGTGATAGAATCCGAAATGAGGAGATTCGTAGAACTGAACCGAACGAAGGTTACCGACATAGCTCTCAGAGTTTGCTGTGAAGAAGAGTGAAGTGGCAATGGGCAGGCCATATAGTTCGCAGAACCGACAACCACTGGGGAATAAAGGTTCTCGAATGGCGACCACGAGCACAAGCAAGCGAAGAATGGGGAGACCCCCCACACGATGGACCGACGACATTGTAGCCATCGCAGGAAGTCGGTGGATGGAGGTGGCACAAGATCGCTCAGCATGGCGCTCTTTGGGGGAGGCCTATGTTCAGCAGTGGACTTCTAAAGTCTGACATTATGATGACGATGATGATGATGATGATGATGATTATAAACTACTAGCGACATGCCCCGGCTTCGCTACAGGTGTAATTTAAAAAGAAAATACGGTGAAAATGTAGTTCTCGCTCACTCGACCTTCACTCCGCTTCGGGGGATGGCGGCTCGCTTCGCTACGTTCGGGTATCGTATGCTCATATAATAAAAAAACTCCGGAACGCCTGGACCGATTTTGACAAGACTTTCACTGGCAGATAGTCAATGTTATAAGGAGTAACTCAAGCTACTTTTATATTTGAAAATAATTTGGGATTTACGCAAAAAAAACATGATTTTTAACTATGCGGGCAAAGAATAAAACTTTCGTAAAAAATTATCTAACTATTATAAAAACCGTTGCGTAGTATAAAATATTAAGCGATATAGACAGACGGCGGAAAGCGACTTTGTTTTAGACTATAGGCATAGACATATACTTACTTAATTCTATGACTATAGGTATATTCATTGAAATAGGTAGGTCCCTACTTGCCATGAAATATTAAGTATCTAAAAAACGAGTTCGGGATTAGAAATAAAAAAGGAAAAAGAAAATTTGTCACAATAGCATACGCGGGACGACAGAAACAAGTTTTATTGCAAACTTGTATCTGTACAATGTTTGTCCCCCATTTTGCGAAGAAGCCTCAGTACGTATCGTTTTGCGGGATAACATCTTGGTTTCGCGTGTTCATCCATCAACCATTGTCCGGGGCCTATTCTGCCCCTGACTCTTATCGGGACGCAATATAATACCCTTGTGTCGTGAAACAAAATTGCTATGTATCTTGGGACAGGAGTTTTGGTTTGAACAACCTCCTATTTGTACGATAGTTTGTAATAGCTTTAGAATATAATCATAGGTGCCACTCATGCCGATAGTTTGTAAGCTCGCTATTATCCAGGACTGTGTTCCAAGATTTCTTGAAGAAATTCTACATTCATATTCGTTTGTTCTGCTCCCTCTATACCTTCAGTGACTTTAGCCGTGAAGTTCAAGATACGAGCGCAGTTCAGCCACAAGTCCTTAGTAACTATAACAGATAATACAATTTCGAGGTTAATCCATAATAGAGAACATTTCAGAAACTGTCTGTGACACGGAAATCCTACTTGATGGTCTGACAAGGCTCCACGTTCACGTTCGAACCCAGCCAATTGGTTGACATCTATATCACAAAATATGTATAGTACTAACGTATCTATCTAAAAATACCTAATCCTAATTGTTTGCTTGTGGTATGAGGTAGTTGCTGGCTTCTGGTGCCAGTTTGTTAGGCCGCGCTAGGGCTCCGGACATGGCTTAACGACTGCTATCATCAAGCCGGCTCCGACAGCTTAACGTGCCTTCCGAAGCACGAAGCGATGGAAATACGCACGTAAATTAAATAACTTAGTAAAGCCAAGCCGAGGACCGAATCCGGTATCGCTGGATTCTAACGAGCACTAATATTACCGCTCAGCCACAGAATACCTAATTGCTTAGTTTCAATCAAGGTATAAAAAAAAAACGCGTGGAACATAGCAAATGGCGGAAGCGTATCTAAGTGTGGCATATCTTGGGTGCTTCATTTTCGATTTGGCGTTGAATCTGTCGTTTGGTTTTAATTAGGTAACATGAAAAATATTTTCAAGTAGGTACAAACCGCTATCTCTCGCGAGAATGTCTCCGATCTCCAAACAGCGCTTCATGCTTGCATATTAATATAACAGCCGCTCTCGCGGAAATCTGCAGGAACTGCGTGGGGCACAATTTATGATGTTAATATGGCAACTTAGATTACAGGCAAGCTCTCCTGCGGTGATAATGTGGGCTGCGGGGCCTCGTTAACTGAAGGAGGGTGGGAGTTTTTTGCACCGCTGTCTCATGTGTCATAGGTAGGTACCCTTATGTACCTGCTGGATGTACTTTTATTAAATACCTACGGAATATGGATATTTAGTATGAATTAATAATAAACATAAAAATAAAATTAAAAAAAACTGATAAAATCATAATTTATTCTGGGTAAGTATTCGACTGGTTGGCGCAAGTAAAAAATAGATAAAACTTAGGTACATAAATATAATGCCGACACTGTGGTTCTAGACGTCGTCTGTGCAATTTATATGTATATGTTACCATTGATATGGTTTATTGTCATACTAGCTTTGCCCGCGTGGACATTTCATTTAAAAGCCCATACGTGTTATTCCAGGATTTCCAGGACCAAAAGTGCCTTCAAAGTACAATATACCACCTTTGACGATAGTACAACCAGATTGATCCAAGTCACAACTTAAACTTTTTGAGAAAACGAGGAAAACGCGTTTGGACTTGTGAAAAAAACTGAGGCTATTACTAGTCAATATTTTATCGAAGTGCCAGGCATGGCAGGTCAAATTAAACTTATAACAACATTTTTTAATTGAACGCGACTAAGTTAGTGTTTATATTAAAATGAAAATTTGGTTATAGTCAGACTGTCAACTGTATTTTTATTACGAGATCAGGGGGTCTAGTCCGAGTTTTATCGTTTTCGAAAACTAAATTTAGTTACGTTTAGTTCCATACATTTACTGGCAGCGCCTCTAGTGCAAACTTGCAGGAACTGTAGTAAATGTATGGAACTAAACGAAACTACATTTCGTTTTCGAAAAGTATAAAAACTCTTACTAGACCCCTAGTACGAGTTTTTAACAGGAGTAGATACACCGCAAAATCAAATTAACTAAAGCTCATCATCATCGAAAATGCCAGGGCCCTGTTTCATAAAACTTACAATTGTAGTTTACTATTACAATTTAGTGTACACTGAAGTTTATCTTCTAGCAAAATTCATATTTACACGTAACATTCTAACATATGCATCAATGTACACTAAATTGTAATGGTAAACTATAATTGTAAGTTTTATGAAACAGGGCCCAGGTAGCATTACTTGGTCCTCCTGAGACTGAATGCATGCATAACTATATTATTGAGATGGGGTCTAAAAAATACCTTTTAGTATGTAAATAAGTTAATTAAAAAAAACTTTTATGCAATAGCCAATACAATAATGATGATTCTTAGAACGGGCCATCACAATTAAATGCGTATACACCACTTCGTGTCTATGTTGTTAACCATTGAGGAGTTCCCTAATCAGGAGCCAACTGGAGTGCTGCAGCCATGTCATGTTAAAACTTCAAACCGGCTAGCATAATATAATGCGTACCCAAAATTTCGTGTCTGTGCTGTTAACCGTTGAGGAGTTCCCTAGTCAGGAGCCAACCCATCATTTCATGATTGTGCAGTTGACCGTTGAAGAGTTCCTTTATCTGGAGCTGTTCCTGGATGTCGATTCAGGTCATGCATACCATAAAAATGCATTGTCATCGGAACTGAACCAACATGCAAAAATAAAAATATTATCAATTAATGTTTTTTTGTTTTTTTTTTCTGATATTGTGCTTGAATTTTTATGATTTTATTCTTATATAAGAAAAATATAACTGATATTTTTCTTGGATATTTCTGATATTTATCTCATCTTATTCTTGTTTTTTTCTGATATTTGTCTAGAATTTTGCTGATACTTTTCTTTATTTTTTTTGATATTTTTCATGGATTTTTCAGTCATTTTCCTGATATTTGTCTTGACTTTTGCTGATATTTTTCTTGAATTATTCTGATATTAGTCTTGAATTTTGCTAATATTTTTCTTTAATTTTTCCGATATTTTACTTGAATTTGTATACAAAAAACTTTTTTTTTCTCATATTTTTCTTATTTATTTATTTATTTGTCATTTTTTTTATATAAAAATACAAAAAAACAAGTAAATGCTTTTTTCTGATATTTATCTTTAATTTAGCTGATATTATTCTAATAATTTTCTAGTATTTTCCTTATATATTTTTTGTTTTTTTTTTCTGATGTTTTACTTGGATATTTCTGAAGCTTTTAAGCCAAAAAAAAGAAAAGAAAAGCATATTACTCCCGTGTTGTGCCAGATATTTTCCACTAAATTAAAGTCTTGAAAGATTATGTTTTGACGAAGACACAATGTAAATAAATGCTTAGCTTTAGCTAAGCTGTCCAACAGTGAAAACCGCATTGCAATTGGTCCAGTAATTTTTACGTGATGCGCGAACAAACAAACATACAGACAGACATGATTTAAAAAATGTTATATTCTTGTTCAGCTATAGCTTATTTTAAGTTTCCTAGACCATTTTTTTTTAATTAGTCTTTGTACAGACTTTTTCGAACTTATTATAAGTATAGATAGATTCCCTACCAAACGACTTGTTGGTGGGGATAATAAGATAACTTATTTTAACTAGTTTTCATATGCCTCTAGTGACGTGTCTGGTTAACAATGAACCGCAAAAAGGACTTATGTATTACATATTTATGTTTATACGCCTCAATTCATGTTAACATCGGAATAGGAAATTCCTAACATCAAAATGTGATTATTAGCCAGTTAATTTAGTCTCATTTATCTCAATATAACTTATTTTACGGCATGACAAATTCCAGTTGTACAGCTTTAGCTGCAGTCACAGGGTACACTCGGGAAAAAACTAATGTACCCTTCATAAAATTTTATTCATATATAATAATATTTTGTTTTACACGGTAATAGTAAGAAATTTAATTGCTAAAACGTAGAACATTATTGGTATAATCAGTATCGTATTCACGACCATGAACATTTAAAATACAAGGAGAAATTTACAAACAGCACTGACGATAAGTATAGATAAATAAGTAGCAGTATGGCAGAAACAATGTAAAGTATCTCTAGACGACACAACCAATCACTCACACTAATAAAGTATGTGTGTTTAGAAAAAAACTATCATTATGTTTATACACACACATTTACAAATTGTCCTATTATGTACAAGTTTATCTTATTTAGTGTAAGCAGTATGTTGTAGAGAAATATGTTGAATTAGGTTGTTTTGCGCCTGTTAAAGTCTTAAAAAATTACATACATACACACACAATCGATAAAGCGATGAATATACGATTCATCGCACGCAATTTACTAGAAAAACTACAAACAATTATGTCTGTATTTTGAGTCAGTTGTGAATTATACAAAAATTACAATATTTATCATTTTTTTTGTAGAGAGATATTTTTAATATTGAAAATATGTTAACCGCCACAAGAAACTTTTTTGAAAATGGCGCTTTTCGTTGTAGCATGCAAAAATACGTTTCCAAATTGATTGACTATTCCACAATGATCGTAGCGAAAACGAGAGGCATGTATACTAAAAACCGAAAGGGTAAATGAGATATGCACGTATATACTTTTCTCACTCGCACTGTGTCCAAAAAAAAATAAAAAAATAAAAGCATATTACTCCCGTGTTGTGCGGTGTTGTGCCACATATTTTCCACTAAATTAAAGTCTTGAAAGATTTTGTTTTGACGAAGACACAATGTAAATAAATACTACTTTCAAATGTTACATAAGTAGGTACCCTGTAGAATTCATCTAGGCTGTTATGCAGTATGAGATAGCAATAATATACATGTTTTCTAAAAAAAATGGTTAGCTATGAAAAAAAAACACACTGTAAACAGTGGCTACTAAAGTCAAGTATGTCATGAATGGCTACTAAAGTGGATGTGTATGGACCATGCTTATAAAATTGCTTAAAATACAATGTGGCAATGCGAGCATTTTGGGAACGTTGCCCACTGTGACTTGTTAGTCTAGGTTTAGTATTAATTAGCAAGGTTTTTTAAGTTCTTCTTTGTTTTTTTTCTGTGAATAAACTATTGTCTGAACAATAACTTTTGAGAAATCTCTACGACATACAAGTATAATCTGTGTACATATCTTACTCTTACGTGTTTTAGCGTACATGCCTAGTTTTCGCTGAAATAGCCGCTCCATTTAATCTACGTTACAAGTTTTCTCTATTGGGATGGCTTATTACAAATTTGACCTATAAGTTTAGTAAGACGTAGTTTATAAAACAAATTGACATCAGAAAATATTATTGTTTTTTTATAAATTAATTAGGTATCTATTATGCATTATAAACATCGATATACAATTCCGTACGCACAAATATTGTATGGCAAGTTATTATATGAACTGAGATTTTTAAGACCTGACGTGAGCCTGCAAGTAGCAATATGATCGAATATTTCCGGTAGTCTGCGTCAGCTTTCTTATCTACCTGAAACAAATTATAATTCTATGATGTTTATGGTATTTAGAAGGACGATAGTTAATTTTAATAGAATTGAGGAATGTCTGATCAAAAACCAATATTTCCATCCAAATTAGTTTTACACAATAACTAGCTTAAAAGCTAAAAAAAAAACACGCCTACCCTGTCAAAAAAGAACTTATGCCAATACATTGTATACTGTTTGAATGTGCTTATCAAGGTCTCCAATTTGATAACCATATTGTAAAATTAGAAGTGTTCTTTTCCGCCTGTTTAAATGGAGCCATACTGCCGCTATACCGGATATTTAATTTAAAAAAAACTGTTACGCAGGGGGATGTAAGGATTCAAATCTGTTCAGGCA
Organism: Alsophila aescularia; assembly: GCA_946251855.1. NCBI lineage: Eukaryota > Metazoa > Arthropoda > Insecta > Lepidoptera > Geometridae > Alsophila > Alsophila aescularia. The sequence continues at coordinate 19,526,742 of OX276379.1, forward strand.
TTTAAAAGTTATGGTGGAATAAAGAAACTTACATACATACAAACATACATGAATGCTAAAAAAAACACTCCTTTTTTTGGGCAGTCATGTAAAAAGCAAAAATCTTATTACTTATGAGTTTCACTAGATGGCGCTAAAGATAATATTAGCTAAATTTATTACTTTGGGCCTTAAATTGCTGTCAAGTTAGATTTAAAACTTAGTCTCTTATTATGGTTTTTATTGTCAATCTAATATTTTAAACGTATTCGTTCCCTAAAAATTTGGGTTCAATACTTGACTCAAGATCTGAACCCAAATTTATAAGGAACGAATACGGTTAAAATATTAGATTTACAATTGAAACTTAAGATTAAATATAATCATTAAACGGTAACATACCCGCCAATAAAGTTTTAAATAGGATCTGATTGCAATTAAAAGCCAAACAATAATAATAATGCACATGTTGTCATTTAGCGGGAGTCCCTATATTGCACAGCCAGTATTACGCGACCAAATAATGTACAGCCAATAATACGCAACCAATATTACTGGATTGGCGTCGTAATATCAGGGTGTACATTATTTGGTTGCGTAATATTGGCCGTGTAATATCACCCCGTGCTGATTTTGTACAGGCGATAATACGCAGCCAGGATTACGAAGCCAAAATATGTACATGTAATAACAGGGTGTGCATTATTGGCTGTGTAATACGGGTCGTACACTTTTTGTACGGGCGATAATGTACAGCCAATATTACGTGTACATCACAGATTAAAATATAGAAATGACATGGTCAAAAGCCTCGTTTGCACGTTCCAGTTTCCTTTTACCACAGATTATGAATTGCAATTGCTCCGGCGCTGCGAGAAGTGCTGCCCATCCGCCCTTGCGTAACAAAGCACAGGTACCAACGCTCGCCTCCGCAGCTTCGGCTTTTTGGTCGCCTTCGGCGACCAGCCTCCGCCGCTCCAGCTCACCCTGGTACATGCACTTTGTCACAGCGGACGGGGGCTGCACTCCCTCCGCGCCTCCGGCTTTTTAAAAACACTCTAGTGTAGGGCAGACAAGACCACGTGGAGTCGGGGTTGGCCGATTCGGTTCTGTGACAGTTTTTTTCATCTTGACACTCGCCTACACAAACGAGGCATCAAGGAGTGATTCTAGCTTTGTCTATGGTTGGCTTCGTATTATTGGCCGTGTAATATTGGTTGTACAAAATCGGCACGGGCTGATATTACGTATCCAGTTGTACACGTAATATTGGTCACGTAATACTAGCCGTGCATTATCAACCCGGACCTATTTTGTACGGGCAATAATACACGGCCAGTATTAGCCGTCCAAATATTACGAATCCATGTACACGTAATATCTGGCCGTGTAATATTGGCTGTACAATACTGGTCGTACATTATTTTGGTCGTGTATTATCGTCTCCCACGAATCACTTCTTTGTCAGTCCGTCTGTCTGTCAAAACCCTTTCTCTCAGGAACGCGTGGAAATATCAAGTTGAATTCATTATCAAATACAGGTCTGCAATCCCTTGTATTACGCGATACGGTCTAAAAATACATACCCTCGTCTGTTATTGGCATTAGCATTCACTTGTATGTATGTATTTATGTATCTATGTATTTTGTCTTAGAATCCTGCAATTCATATTTCGAGGACTTCCCGATTAGCTATCCGGCTGAAACTTTCAGGGTAGCTCACAAACCGCTGACAAAGCAATAAAAAAAAGGAAAAAAAGAAAAAAAAACATAAAAATGTAAAAAGTATAATAGAAAAAAAAACAATAAAAAAGGTCGTAAAAGCTTTTTTTTAATTATTCTTATTATGTTCTTTTCATAGTATTTATTGCCACCCATATTAGAATCTTTCTCTTGGGTATTTTCGAATCGTTAGCTAAACAAAGATTTCCGAAGCGCTTAGTGAGCATTATAACGCTGTTGAAACAATTTGGACATTCAATAAAAATTGTACTTGGAGCACTCAAAGAACTCCTTACCTCTTTTTGGTGGTGGACTCTTCCTTAGCCTTCTTCTCGGCCTCCCGGCGCTTGGCGGCGTCCTCCCTTTGCTGCCGGATGATGGCGAGCCGCGCGAGGTCGGCGCGCGCCTGGTCGGTCTTACCTTCGGCGTGGGCCTTCTGGTACGCCGCGGCCGCCCGCTGCCTTTCTATTTCTTCGCGTTCACGTCTGGAAACAAATAGCACATTTTAATGTAGATTAAAAAACTAATCAATAAATGATTTTTTTAATATGCATTGTCATACAATCTTTGATTAAAGAAACAAATTCACTAAGTTCGCCCGATTCGTGTTCCACCAAAACTCCGCGCAATTTAAAAACTTTAATTGGTTAATAGGTAACTAAACTTAATCCATAGTTTTGGGCCGGGGCAGCACACATAACCACAGAATAAATAATAGTACATATACAGAAGGATAACTGAGTAAAGTCATTTAAATATATAGCAACTCTTGCTACAACGAAATAAAGTGCAATTTAACTCACACAGCGCTGCGATCTTTCAATTATATTTACCTAATAGGCGCACACCCACTGCGTGCAGGCTAAAATGTACCGTATCACAACGCGCGAGAGCTTCCATTGCTCTAACCGTTTCAGAATCGCTGTCACTTTTTCGCTCGGCAGGGTTGTACAAGAGATTCTAGGTACTTGCACTAGTAATTATTCTGTGATATGAATAATTGCTAGTGCTTTTCTGTGTATTATATTATACTTAGATATTGTAACAGAATAAACAATTATGTAATAATGTAATGAATGAAAAAGAAATTGCTACCTACGTAATAAAATGACAGTATATAGGTATTTTCCGAGACTTGACAGACCGAATGCTATGCAGTACATTCTAGGTTTCTTCTTGGTACTCATAATTAAGCAAAGAATAAAATTTGACAACAACTTTACGTAAGTAGGTAAGCACACGGCGCGCGACTCATCAAGCGCAAGCTTGACTCTCTACTGAATTAACCGCAATATTATGGCCGCAAAGTGTAGGTATAATATTTGTACTTGTTGCGGAGTGCGACTGGCCTGACATAACTAATCGATTACGCGCGCTGACACACGCTTGTGTGCGTAACACATAAATGTTTGCATGGAGCGAACAGGCAAGCGATACGGGTTAAAGCATGTAGAAAAAGGATGGCACAATATCGCTTGCGATCTTTTGATGACGTACGGTTTTGTACCACGCGACACGCACGCCACAAATAGTCGCGTGATCGCATTTCTGATCAAGTATTAAGTGCTTGATCTTTATTCGTTTTTTTCATCGAAGATTGTCATCGAGTTGTGAGCTACCCTGTAAGTTACAGCCTGATAATTAATCGGGAAGTGCTCGAAATTTGAAATGCAAATATTGTACCAGGAACGACAGACAAACAAGAAAGTGACTTAATAAAAACGCGATAATTATAATAGCCAAGGTTTTGTATATTAGTAAGTATTAAGTGCTTGATCTTTATTTGTTTCTTTCATCGAAGATTGTCATCGAGTTGTGAGCTACCCTGTAAGTTACAACCTGATAACTAATCGGGAAGTGCTCGAAATTTGAATTGCAATAAGGTGTACTTGCGCGTTAGAGTCCAACGATAACCTGGTATGAATGACTAATAATTTTCTAAAGGAAATGGATCCATGCTTTTAACTAATTCGGCTACAGTGACCAGTACTTCATCATCCAATTTTTTCCCTTAGTTTCTAAATCCGTCTTACGGCGACGGTAACGCCATCTATTGGTAGTTTGCTGAACTGACCAACCGAAAACGGTTTAATTTACCACCAAAGAAAGAGAGGGGCACTGTTATAAGTTTAGGGTGTGCCAGTCTGTGGCATCATAGCTCCCAACGAATGCACCGATTTTAATGCGGTTTTTTTTTGTTTGATAGCTGGCATTTTCGAGATGGTGCTATAATAGGAGTTGGGGGCGGAGATTATATACATTTATAATTTGCGCTTGTATTACAATTAAGGACCAATATTACTTCTTATAGGAGACACTGTGACATGCACTCATACAATACGCGTAACGCGCACAAGCTCGCAGCAGTACCGCGCTCCCTTGTCAAGTCCCTCACGTTCACGGTTCATGTATAGGTCCTAGTGTGTATAACAGGCTTCCCAGTAACATAACCACAGTTCCCAGTATGGCCTGCTTTAAAACTAGACTTAAACGCTGGCTTATTGACCAAACATTCTACTGTTTTGACGAATTCATGAATATGTCATTAATATAGTTATGTATTGACATATTATTATTTTTGTTTTTACTTTATATCTTTTAATGACTTACTAATAATTATTTGATTATTATTATTGTTTCTTTTATAATTTATTATTTTTAAAATTGAATGTACCAAAGTGAACTTATGACATTATTATTTTTAATGAATTGTCTTAGTGCCGTTGTAAACATCTTGTATACATATCATGTACCTGCAATTAAATTGTTGCTGTATCATTTCTGGGTGTTATTACAAGTTATGGTAAGGTCAAGGTAAGTCATGTCAGAGTGTTTCGGGCAGCCGAACAAATTCTGACACCAGAGGCCAGCACTACCTCATACGACAAGCAAGTCCGAAAATTGCACATTTACAGTTGCGTAATTGTAAATTCTTGATCATATTTAAATGTGTGGATAGATGGAGCATACTTGCCGATGAGATACACACACAGTAAATACATAGAATATTATGTGCTGTGCCTATTTATATTAAACTTTCTCATTGGCAGCAATTCGGACAAAACACTCCGTAAGCTAAACTACTCTTTAATTTAATTTAAACCTTGTCGACTTCGTAACAAGGTCTTTTTGCCACTTACAATAATTCTGATCTTTTTTTTATTAATCACAGGATAAATGACGTTTAAAGCTTTTTATTTGTATCATAATTTGTAAATAATTTGAGTTTATGAGTGTTTAAATACCTATATTATTTCATAACATGCCTCTCAAGTTTGTGTACTGTTTAAATTAAAAATAATAATAAATTAAGAAAAAATAAAAGCCATAAACATAGTTTATTCTGTGGTTAATAAAAAAGACCGGATTTATTGGATTTGGTTAAGGTTTAGTATGGTAGAAACGTTTACTACAAAAGTCTAATTTCACGGAAACTCTACGGCAAAGTCCGAAGAAGCCGCGTTGGTTCCCTATCCTCTTAATATCACGTAAACAAAACTGAACAAGGTACAACTACATATAAACACACCACACACAGCTACATTCATCACCGTCGTTTTTTTTTTTTTTTTTTTTTATATAAAGGATATGTGCTGTTGGTCTATAACTGACCTCTACAGCGTCACCAGGATAGGATACAGGACGGTGGGGCGGGCGCAAAAGCGCTCCGCCGCAATGCGTGACGCAGAAGGCGCACGCCAAAGTTAAGTTTTTGGCCACTTGCTCAAGGGCACCCAGGGGGTACGAACCTCGGCTTGGACAGTTGAGACATCACCGTCGTGCTTCATTTGCATCAACAACAAAGATAGAGAACAACAACAAAGAATACGAAGTCTGTAGCGCGATTGACAAACAACTACACAACCGCCACTCCAGTTGTGACTAAAGTGAAAGACAGACAATTTTGTGCGTTGCATCTAATGTAGGCGTTCCACGGCCGAGGTGCTGGAACTTAATGAGATCCTACTTTTAATGAGATCCATGGCTAAAATCTAATTTTTCCTCTACTTACAAGGTAACCCCTCAATTTCACTGATTTTAAGAAAATTGACACCCTATGAAAGCCTTAATATTCAGGATATTCCTTCAAGATTTTTAATACTTCTATTGTTATTTTAATGTTTGTTTGTTTGTCGTATGAGGTAGTGCTGGCCTCTGGTGTCTGACAGACCTGCCTCTGTCATGGCCTGCATGACATGTTTCTTAACGACTGCTATTAATCAATAACAGCCGGGACCGACAGCTCCACGTGCCCTTTGAAGCACGGAGCGATGGAAAACCACACATAACTTAGAAAAGCCAATGGTGCGGAGCCTAGGATCGAACCCGGTGTCGTTGAATTTTAAGTTGCACTATTGCACCGTTAGGCTACCATCGGTCTTATAATCGTTATTTTAATAAGAATAAATGAATACCTTGACAGCTGAGGTTTCTCTCCTTCACCTAAGTTATCGAGGTTAGTTAATTTTTTATTTTTCTTGACTACGCGGTTGGGATTCTCCACTTCGATGAGGCCAGATACACCCTTCGCCTTCGTTGGTGCCTGTAACATAAAGTAAACATAAATTATATTATCTGACATTCATCATCAGCCTATATTAGTCCACTGCTGGACGTAGGCCGCTCCTAATGAACTGAGCCCAATCTCTGGCTCTCCTCATCATTGCCAGCCTGTAGCAAGTCGTCACTCCACCTGGCGGGCATCCTACTACATTCGCCTAAACGTGGTCTCATTTTCCTCAACGGTTGTCGATTCAGCGAGAGAAGTGACCAGCCACGTATGTGACATTACCTATCTTTAAAAGACATAATAAATTAGATTATACATTTTTGGAACATCACATGCAACAACATGGAGAATCTTAGAAGGAATTGTTTCCAATTCTACAGATTTCCATGTCTACAGATTCCCATGTCTACAGATTCCCATGTCTACAGACTCCCAATTCGATTTTCATTTCAACAGAATCCCACAAATACTGATTTTCATGTCTTCAGAGTCCCATTTCTACAGGTTTTTTTTAACAGAATCTAATTCACAAATAAAAATAAAAACAGTTTTTCAGCGATGCATCGCTAAAAAAAAACAGTCAAAGCATGTATTAATTAATTGATTAAGTTTTATTGTAGTAAAGTAAGTAAAGGAATATTTCACAATTACTTAAGAAGATTTGTGTTATATTTGTGTAAACTGTTATATTATACTAGTTCTAGTTCTATTGATGGGGCACTACTACATTAGCCTAAGGAAAGTCATTTATTTTCAACATCGTACTGTAAATTGTCGAAACGAAAATCGATTAGTTGTGAATCTGTTGAATTGAGAATCTGTAACTGTAATAGATATCACTATCAGTACAATTGAGTCTTTCAAAAATTAAGAATCCGTACGGTTAGGAAGCTGTAGATTTGGGTATCATTACTCCTAAGGATCTGTAGAATTAAGAATATGTAGAAATCTGTAAAAAGAGGAATCTGTAAAACTGAGAAACTGTAGGATTGGAAACTGTTGAAATTGGAGTCTGTAATAGAAATCTGTAGAATTGGGAATTGTATGCCCCTAAATCTAACTACTGATATTTTCCAAAAATACATGTCTAATGGTGTGCCTTTCGTTGTTAAAGAGTATGTCTACCTCCGACAGATTAATAAACGGGGCAGAAACTACAATAGAAGGACTCATTTGGAAAACTTTGTTGTGTCTTAATGTTGCTTATTCCACAATGCCTGTAGACATTTATCCCCCGCTAAACTACTGATTGGCACTAACAGTAGTGGAAGACAACAGTATTCAACCATTGTGTCCTACCAGTAATTAAATAACAGGTTCACAAGCTGAAATTCACTCAGCGACCTATGAAACGAGTGGATCATTTATTTTCAAAGCTTTACTTCAATTTTCTGGTCCTGGTATACTCTGTTCCAAATGCAGAGAGAAAATAGGAGGTTGTAAGTATAAGGAGCATTAAACATTAACCTTTATCTGAGACATTTATCCGCCAGAGCCGTAGGCGAGAGTTGATTTTCAAGTCGAGGATAAAATGCCTTATTTAATAAATGAGTTACATACTCTGCTTTTCACTTCGATTGCGAGGAACTTAAACAGTGATATCTTATTGATATACTGCTAATAAAAGACCATGAGAGTCTTTCCCGCTACTTTTTTAAACTTTCTACATGAAGAATAAATTCTCAGGAGAAGTAATAGTAGATTACTGCATCGACCAGAAAGTGACTCATTGGTGCACCGAGTGTTAGATTGGAGCCCGAGCTTTAGCGAGGGCTCTAAAAACACGAGTGCAGCAACAAGTCACTGGAGCGAGTGTACTAGCTGCGCCCCGTGGTTTTACCCGCGTGATGGATGATGATGATGAAAAGTATCCTATGTGTTAATTCCAGGGTATAAGCTACCTCCATTCCAATCATCAAAATCTGTCCAGCCATTTAAGCGCGAAGGAGTAACACATTAATACACAACCCACACACACACTCACCCTTACAAACACATTCACACACACAAATACAAACTTTCGCCTTTATAATAATGATGTGATGAAACTAATATAAAATATTATTTTTTTAAGTTAAGCTCTTTTATTTGTACTTACTAAAAGCTAAAAAAAAAAAAAAACGTGTGTACTCAGGGTACGCTACACCCCAAGATTTTATTTTAGTTTTTAGCTTTTAGAACAAACAAAACCACCAAAATAAAAAAAGTGTACGGTTCCACTTGTCAAGCCCTTTCATTTGATACCCATATTGAAAAATGAGTAATCCACCATTTTGTGATGGCGGCCATCTTAGTTTTAGATTTTTCATGGTGTACTGTATTCTACTAGTTAAGCCCATATAGAGGGGATTGAAAAAAGAAAAGTAATCCGCCATTTTGTAGCGGCGGCCTTCTTGGATTTACAATGATACTGAATTATACATAATTGTATTGTGCTCAGGACTAAAGGCGTGTACTAAATTTCAGATTAATCGGCCAAAAGGAAGGGGGTAAATTGCAATTACTAGATTTGACCCAAACAAACAAATAATCAAATTAATAAACAAAAACCAACAAACAGGTCAAAATAAATAAAACCGTTTATAAACAGTACAGTAATGGAATTCAATACTTACTTACCGCACTAATTTTATGGTGAGCAGTAATGAGGTACTTTCCGCTTACGTTACGTTAGGTAAACAATTGTGATATTACTTTGTAGTGGAAAGAAAAGCAGATTACTGACACTCGCTCAAGTCTTTAACCCAAAGCAGGCCTTTCTCACTCGATGTACTTGCGCGCGCGAATTTCTGTAACGCCGGTGTTACTCTATCCGTAGCCTGCCGCGAGATAGACTGAGATAGAAATACGCGTTAGAAAGAGACGCATATAAAATGATACGCATCACGGTTGTGCGAGCTGAATTACACTTTGAGTGGCGGCAAGAGTTCCTTTTTATTTAATTGTCTTAGCAGAGTGAGCCTTCTGTAAGTTAGTACTATTATTTTTTATTCGAAAATTAGTCTTATTTTTAAAAGGGTACGGTTGACATTTGTATAATAAACAATACGGTGAAGTCGTCATTGCATTTGGAACAGAGTATACTGAGTGAGGTCAAAGAAAGATAACAGCTACTCACATCATCATCAGAATCACTCTCGTCGCTGCTTCCGGATCCAGATTTGGCTTCTTCTGACTCCTCCTCACTAGAACTTTCTCCTCCATGCTCCTTTCTCCACCTGAAAAACATTACATCAAAAGCCACATTGATATCTTCTTTAGTTTATCCATTAAATAATTTGTATGTGTAGTTCTACCTAATTTAAAATCTTTTATTTAACTTCACTTGTATGTATACTGCGGGGATCTTTAATTTACCGGTATGAAAGTATCCAATGTCCTACCTCGTAGTATGAACTCAAATCACGCCAAGTTTCATTTGAATTCATTCAGTAGATTCGGCGTGATTTCGCGTCCAAGGTATAGACAGACAGACAAACAACAGAAAAAAAACTGGTTTGGATTCAGTACGAATACAGAACAGCCTCCAAAAATATTTACAAATTATCTTAAATGTACAGAAATTGGACCTCTATCCCGCAGGAACCGTTTATTTTTCGGGATAAACTGTATCTCCAATTTTCACCCATCATATAAAACTATGACTGTGTGTCAAAGTCACCAAAGTGCATCAAAATCCGTCCAGTAATTTCAGAGGGGTAAGTTACATATTTTTAAATAACTTTCAACACCTATCCTGCGGGAACCGATTATTTATTTGGGATTAAAAGTATCCTATGACCTACCTCGTAGTATGAACTCAAATCATACCAAGTTTCAATTAAATTCATTCAGTAGTTTCGGCGTGATGCCTAGCCAAGATACAGATAGACAGAGAGACACAAATGAAAAAATAATACAGTTTTGGCTTCAGTATGGAAAACAGAACAGCCTCCTAAAAAAAATTACTCTGTTACAGTTTTATTATAAGTATAGATAGTTAGGATGTACGTGTATATGTCATTAGTTTATTGTAAGAACCGATAGATTACATCCTGACGGATTCTAATTAGTAAAATCACAAACAGATGAAAAATTGTGAACATGTACGATTGAATATTACTGACCAATCAGTGCACAGTTTTACAATTTATCCGTTCTTTTGCGATTCTATCACCACCGTCAAATTGTGAACCTGCCCTTGATTGGTCAGACTCGTGTTTATCACTATAGATTGATGATTTGCAAATGATCTCAAAACATTCACACCGACATGAACTCAAGGACTAAAATGACAGTGAAGTAATAAACGGGTTCTCGCCAGAACTCTCGCATCATTGTCCCTTTGCACACTCGAACTTCAACCGCTTAGGATATCGACGGCTCGCTTCGCTCGCCACCTCCTCCCTCGCTACGTTGAGGCCTTGCATGCTCATTTCACTCAGAAACTCCTTGCGAGCTTCTAACTTCGTATTATGGAATTGCACAAGGGGGTAAGGCAAGGTTGGATCAGTGGGTCCAGGCGATAGTATCTTTTTCAAGTCGCAAAATTGTAAACCTGCACACTGATTGGTCCATAAGCTGGGTAATTCCATATGTGAACGACTCTACATTTGACAAAAATCTCATGCTATTTCGCCTTATATTACAAATACTGCTAAGTTAACAGGTAACTAGTATGCATGGTATTTTAGTGAAGGTTCCGTTTTAGTTCAAAGCTTTATATAGGTACCTACTAACAAAATGATTTAAAAATAAAAAGACAGCAAAATCACTAACAAGCAACACAACAATAACACACAATAAACAAATTACATCAATCTTCCAATTCAAAAATTATTAGTTCACCACGATGAAGACAGTTATTGTAAATATATTGTGTCAATGACAAGTAAAATGGGGTGATTAGCAACATTTTTGAACTTTGCACTCATTTTTCTACTTATTATTTATTATATTTTTAATAATGGGTAGTTAAGAATTCCGTCCAGTACCTTATATACAAAGTCTAGTTTATTTTTAATTAGAATTATCAACCAGTTTCACAAAATACAAAAAAGTACCATATTTCTATTCATCCCGGGTTTGGGTAAATAGAAACGGTAGAGGGGTGAAAAGAAACAATCCAGGGCTGTCACATATTTATATTGACAAAAGCAATACGAAACGGTAGTTCCCTTGGTAGGTTACCTATGTAACTATAGTTTTATCAACTGAAATAAATTAAAGATTCTAGCAATACTACACACATCTAAATCGGTACAGAAGTTTAGAAATTATGATGAAAAAATAACAACATAACCCTAGTAAAAAAAATACTACAAAATCTGGCATTTCTATTCAACCCCGAGGCGTTTCTTTTTGCCCCTTTCCCGTTCCTAATGCCCCCTTTCTTCGATTCCATTGACCCCTTTCTCGTTTCCAATCACCCCATTTCAAATGAAATTTTACCAGCTACCCTTTTTATACTCATTTATATAGTTAAAACAAGAATTATCTCTTATCTATAATACATTCCAGTATTTAAATAAACCATATATACATGGCAAGTTACAATATAATGTAGAGCACACTTTAACATGTTCAAAATATAAAGTTTTTTGTGCGTTAAATTTGTGCCTTGGCGACTACATTTTTCAAAGTCTATTTTGAAATAGATTGGCTTTAATTTGACATTTGATAAATATTGCCATAAGAAATACGAGAATGCCATTTCCAAAAATATAATCCATACCATAAACGAGGCCTGATACATACAGAAAAAAAAAATTGAAATAGTTTCGTTTTTTTTTTCTAATCACCCCTTGAATTCTATACACCCCATTTAATTATGCAAATAGGACAAAAAAGTTGAAATTTAATTCTAATTAATCTATCTCTCTATTTAATCTATTCAATTATTGTACATTCTCTTTGTGATTACATTGTACCAAATGCTATAATAACTGTTCCCGCTTATACTCCCTATAACTAAAGGATGGCATACAGGAAAATAATAGTGGCACTGGGCACCCTGGTGGCAAACTAGGGGGTAGCATACAAGAATAAAGATTAGTGGTGTTGGTGGCCCCAGTGGCCAGTGAAACGATTTAATGGCGTTGGCCACCCCAGTGGAAAACTAGGGGGTGGCAAACAGGAATAAACCGAACTGAGTCGTTCAAGCACTAAATAGTGAGATGAGCTCCAACATTGTGTTTCCTAAAGTCACAACATCAGCAGCATTCTATATCCAGCAGTAATATTACATCTGTGACCGATCGAGTAAGTATTGAATGAGTTAAACCAATGAATCACTCTCACTAACAGATTCTTATTTCACCATGAAATAAATCATTGCACTCACTTCTTTTTCAGCTCCTCTTGCTTTCGCTGCTCTTCCAACTCTTCGGGGCTGGTGAACTTGCGGTTCCGGCCTTTGTGATTGGTATATTTACCTAAAACAAACGTCGAGGTTAGTATTTTAAAAATTACTACAATGTAATGTAAACTTTTGGTAAGTCAGTGATCGTCCAAAATCCAAACAAAACACAATAAACAAAAAACAAATGGTGTAGAATGTATTGTTTCACATAGTTTATTGACAAAATACTGTGATTGTACCACCAAGAAAGATATTGAAAGCACATTCTCATAACATTGGACGACATTGACAAAAAACAACGCGTAGAGCATACGACACACAATTCTTACCTCGTGGCATTTTGAATTTGGTTATTAAACGAAGAAAATAGTTTTACAATACGATTATTGTTAAATATCACTGAATAGTTAGTGGAAAACTACGAAATACTAAATTTAATAAAACGAAAAATTGTTAAATTTAGCGTTGACGTATTGATATTTGACTGACAGTTTACCGGAAGACAGACAGAACAGACAGAATATCAAGTTGGGTTTTTTTTTAGCAAATGGCGAAAATAACTGCTTCCAACGCTAAATATTATCAGTTTCGGCGTTCGCTTTGGACATTTGTGGGCGAAATTGGCGTTCTGAACGTTTTCAATCACTGAACGTTTCATGTTTAGGTCATGTTGACAGATGTTGACATAGGAAAAAGTGACAACTTAATTTTGTCAAGTATTGGGTCGTTTTTCATTCGGTTTGGAAAGATTCGGTAGGTCAAAAGTTGTAAATATGTCAAAAGTGTTGAAAATGTTCTAAGCGAACGGCTTGTTATCGGCTTGTTGTTGTTATATTTCGAAACTGCCCACAACGCCGTCTCATCATTTCGAACGCAGGGAATAATATAATGCATCTAAGGCATAGACAACTACATATTACTCCTCCGTACTCTAGATAGGCTCTTGACTAACGTCGCAATGAGAGCATTTGATTATCGCCATTTTGGCGCTGATAGCAGTAGTTTGGCAGTAGTGAGCGTCCACGGAACTAAGGTTTTTATATTATTATTTTTCTGTGACTTACATCTAGCATGAAACAATGTCAATTTTAGTTCCATGGACGCTCGGTCGGCATCACTCTACCTATTTACACGAGTTAGTAACCAGCTCACGACACCGCGCGCGTTACAAATCAGGCGAGGCCGCCCCGCGCTTGCATTCAGACGCTTAGAGTAGGAACTGTGAAGTTAGGCGCAAGGCGCTAGGTAACGCAATAGCAAATTTTAGGTGTAAGCGGGCTTTGGAGAGGTGAGAGCACAGTACATATTAGAAGACTAATATATGTACTGTGGTGAGAGGCCGGGGCACACCCTCCCGCTAGCCCCCTGCACCCCGCGCGCTCCCACCGCGGTTGAGTGCTGGGGCCCGTTCACTTATACGCTTTCGAGGACGCACGCCACGGATCACCCGCGTGTACACTCGAAATCGTTCACGGCGTCGTCGGGCGTTCGCCTGGGTCATCCGAAAAATAGTAGGGGAGGGGAGGAATAGTATGAAACTGACACTTGTCAGTTTTATGTGGACGTCCAAAGTCGTACACTAACTCCAGGATCGAGCTATAATCGCACGGTGAAACGTAACAATAATAACAATAATTGTTGTGTGGAGGGATGCCTTAGTAGGCAAAAAGACTCAGTCCTTTTATTTTTTATTTATCATTATTAACATACACTAACATTATAAAGTTATCACATAACTATTTATTGAACGGATTAAAAAAAAAACTATAGGACATGTAATATGTCATGTATTGACAATAAATATCATAAGTGTGCTATATATTGCCCACGACTTCGCTTGCGGAGTTCGTTAATTTGTTCTTAAATAAGTACCTACATATTTTTTTTATATGCCTTTTGACCACTAGATGTATTATTAACCGACTTCATAAAAAGTAGTTTCTTAAAGAACAAAACCACTACGCTCCTGTGCCACGCCTCTGGCGTTGTACTCTCCAAGTTCACGGAGTTAAACAGCCTCTGAAGGACTTTAAGGGCCGTATTAATAAACCGAACTCAACTCTGAGGGCGCTATTGAGAGCGATCTCAAGATGCTAATCTTATTAATAAACATATCTTAAGCTGTTGATTGAGATGCCGTAATCAGCTGAGTTAGTGTTTGATAATAAATCAATCTCGACTCTCAAGAGCGCACTTGCGATGTGCTTTGAGATGCAGAATGTTGTTGCAGAAGTGCAGTCGATCCGTGACTTAAGAGCATGATTGCCAGTTGCTAGAATCAAGGATTTCGAAAATATTATGTCAGAAGTTGATAATTATAATTATATTAACCATCATTATAAGAATATTTTTATATTCCTCTGGATATAAACAAATTTATTTGGCATGATTGCGAAAAGATTTGGTTGATATCAGAACCTGGCGAGGACTCACTGAAGTCTAAAAAGATCCGAAATCGTAACCAACGGATACGCGCTGGAAATACTGCATGGTTGATCAACGAATTTTTATTTTCATAAACTATAGTTATTTGTTGATGAATTGCGTTAAGTTCTATAACAGATAGTGTAACTTTGAAAATATAGACAAAATTATGGCTTACATCCTTTCTACAAAAAAACTAAAGTAAGGTTATTATAATTATGTAGAAAATAAACCTTACGTTTAATATAATCGCACTTAATTTAATTCAACTACATCGAAGTAATATATTTTAACCTTACGTTATATCTTATTTGAGCAAAAACCGAACTTTCACTAAAGAAAATAAATCGTTCATTCGTAGTTCATTCAATCTTGCTCTCAAGTTCTGGTTCGTGACGTAGCATCTTGAGATGCGGCTCTTGAAAGCGACATGATCTGAGATGCTCTTGAAATGTCTTTATTAATCAGCGACGATCTTAAGATGCTGATCACAACTTGAGAGCGTAGCAGTTGATATCGCACTTGAGAGCTCAACCAAGAGCGATTTATTAATACGGGCCTAAGTACCGGTATTCCACCCGCTTTCAGTAGCTCTGTCGTTATTCCGTCCTCTTAAGAGCAACAAGGCACCAGGGGCCCGACCACAGAACTAGGCTTCAATCGGATTGTCAATATCGCTATCACTAATGCCTTGCGATAGAGTCGAAATTGCTATGAAAAAAGTGATAATCCGATTGTAACCAAGTTCTGTAATAGGGCCACATGAGCCTTGTTGCTGTTTGAGAGCCATTCTGATCTCGTATAGTCCGGGATATCTTCGTTATAGTAAAATTTGTCGCCATGGCGTGGCGTGGCGACGCGCCACTCGTGGCTCGTGGGCTCTTTCCACCTTAGCAATAACACCGAGATATTGATGTTTCACATCTGCCAGGCAACCCGCGACGGCTCTTTTTTTTTGAAGATATATACTGTTGTTAATGTATTTTTTCTTCTTACTTGTTTTTTTTTATATCTGCGATCTTTCGCTAGACTATGAGCAGCAGGGCAATTCTCACGAAGTGATAAAAATATCACAATAGATAAATGTCGTCATTCACATTTTTCCATACATACAAAATCCATACATTTTCCGATATATTTCTATTGTGATATTTTATATCATTTCGTGAGAATTGCCCCAGGTATGGTGTGAGTAGTTTAAGGCATGTGGGAGGATACTCCATTGAGTGTCGCTCCTTTCTTGTGTAACTATATCAAAGCTCTATGATGTGTTGCCTTTTTATTCTCATGGTAATTGATAGTGGTCAACTGTTTTGCCAGGGGCCCGACCACAGAACTTGGCTTCAATCAGATTGTCACTTTTTTCATAGCAAAATCGACTCTATCGTAAAGCATTATTGAATTTGACGGCTTGAAACCATCATGATCAACATTACGTAATCGCACTGCCGGTGGTTGGGATGTTTACTAAGGCGGTACTAAGGACGCACGGATCATCCGCGCGATCGCTCGAAATCGTTCACGGCGTCGTCGGACGTACGCCTGGGTCATCCGAAAAATAGTAGGGGAGGGGAGGAATAGTATGAAACTGACACTTGACAGTTGTCAGTTCTATGTGGACGTCCATCGTTCACTAACTCCGGATGATCGAGCGATAATTGCACGGATGATTCGAGCGTGTAAATATACACAGCCCTTGCAGTTTGCTGAGTATGACTTTATCTCCTCCTTAACCGTGTCTATCTAGAGGTAGACACGGTTAAGTAGGAGATAACAGGAGGAGATAACAGGAGTAGTTCACTATGCAACTAATCAGTTTTTAAAAACCATGGCGCATTTGATAGACTTCTTAGGATGCAATTTTGTGCTCTCTGTATGATTTCAATATTGGAGTTACAGGCTGATCCCAGGAAGGAAGGGTATGGCAGTAGACTCTTGATTTGAAAAAGTAATCCTTTGTGCCATTCTCTGCCAAAGGCCTGTTGTACATCAAGGAAAGCCGTCGAGCAGTATTCTTTTAGTTCTAGAGATTTTCTTATTTGGTCATTTAATCTGTGGACCTGTTCGATTGTTCCGTGCTCTTTTCTTAATCCAAATTGGTGATCGGGAATTATGGAACGTTCAGATAGAGTGCGAAGCATGCATGATAGCAATATTTTCTCAAATAGCTTTGAGATCACCGGTAATAAGCAGATGGGTCAGATGGGTCATGGTGTAGGAGCTCACTTCGTTAATAGGTTTTCCATCCTTATGGATCATTATGATTTCGGAAATCTTCCAGATGCTTGGATAATGGCCAACCCTCAGGATTCCGTTAAATAAAGTCGTGAGAAAAATTACTCCTTTTCTAGACAGTTGGACTAGAACTTCCTTGGTGATTTCGTCAAATCCAGGTGCTTTTTTTGTCTAGTTTTAACAGGTGTCTTACTACTTCTTCTATGTTAAGACGAACATTATAAGTATGTAATTTTTGTCTACTATTTTACCTCAAATTGTAGTGGTGAGTATTGTGGCGTTGTGTTGTGGCTATGGAGGCTTAAAAAGCTGCGTTTTGTGCAAATTATAATATTGAATACATACTAACTAATGGTGGGATTTAAACGTCCTAAAAGAAAAAGCCTTAATTCTCTTTCGTAAGACGAATCATCTATAGGCTGTTCGTCTGAGGTGCAATATAGAACCATGGACTTGCGTTTGGAGTTACAAAATGTGACAAGGCATTCCTTCTTTGCCTTTTACGTCAGGAAAATTAGAAACGTGGATGATTTTCCTGGAAGTCTCGAGGGAAGCGAAGCGAACACATCAGTAACTGCAAACACCAATGCACCATCGATCTTAATTGGACTCTCGGAAAAACAAGACGGTTGTGCTGGTTGGGGAATTGAAGATCTACTAGAGCAAGAGTGTTGGCTATGTGTCATTTCTGTTTTTGGATCGACGACAGAACTCGGGAATAAGAGTCTTTTGTCTCTTTGGAATGAAAGGGAGGAGGATTTTCTTTAGCTTTCTACCAAGCCTTTACCAATCTTTCAAAGTCCCGCTTCAGCATAGCCGCTATCTTAGTCACGTCCACGATTTGCGTTTTGGTGCGCAGTATGGTGTTCCGAAAACTGTCTACTTGACGTCTAGAACATTGCGATCCATACCTCAATGGCAAATCCCGAGTGCGAACCTCTAAGACATGCATGCTAAAACCAGATGGATTAAAGTCTTACACTGCTGGAGAGAACGCGAATTTATTTGCTTCTCTTTTTGCAGAAGCTTCGTATCTAGATTCTGCCGGCAAGATACCTTCCTGACTCCTTGTGGGGTATTTATGATCGAATTACGCTACCTAAAAAGGATAGTCATGCTGATTCGGCCAATTATTGCCCCATCTCGATATCCTCCTTTCTCTGTAAGTGTATGGAGCGTGTCATCAATAGGCTCTTGGCATACCTTGAGTACAACGATCCACTCAGTAACCGGCAATACGGATTTCACCGAAATCGGTCTACTGGGGATCTTCTCGCATACACCACTCACGTACGGAGCAAAGCCATCGAGATGCAAGGTGAGGCGCTTGCCAGTTTCCTTGAAATTTCGAAGGCTTTTGATTCGGTCTGGCACGATGGCCTGTTAAACAAGCTTCCCTCATATGGATTACCTGTTGGAAGTTAAATTTGGATAGCTGTTTTTTTGAGACCGATGAGCGATCTATTTGAGTAGTCCTAGAGAGCACCAGTGCCGGTGTGTACCTCAGGGATCGGTTCTCTGCTACACTGTTACTGTTACTGCACATTAATTACCTTCTGAAGCCCTTACGGTACCTTTGGGTATCCAGATGACAGTACTGTATTTGAGAGATACATTTCCAATTCCGAAGCCAGCTGCGACGCTGTCCAGATTCAGAGAAAGGCTATGGTAGACCGTTTGAATTTAGCCTTAGAAGCCGTCTCTGATTGGGGCGATGCTAACAACGCAGGCGTGTTTGTTCTCTGCTAAAAATAGTCCTCTAAACCGATCTCCGACTTTCCGTAGTATAATAATACCAATAAATGACTGAAGCTGGGTGTTGAACTCACATCGAACCTGAATTTTGGGTTCTACATTGAATCCAAAGCCAAGGCATCTATGCAAAGAAACTTGTCATTTTGTCTAAGGTTAGGCAGTACTTGTCACCGGGACAGATTTTGAATCTTTATCGAGCACAGGTACGATCTGGTATGGAGTACTGCTGCCTGCTCTGGGATCGTTCTGCCAAGTATCGCACTCTACTCTAGGCTGTGGATTCAATTGAGAGACGTACTATGAGGCTCATTGGGGATGACACTCTGGTAAAGAATAAGCTTCAAAATCTTGTGCATCATCTCGAGGTCGCAAGCCTGTCGGTATTCTAAAAATTGACAACTAAAACTTGTAAACAAAGTGCGGAGCCGTTTTGGCGGGAAGATGTTTTCGTTCGTGAGTATATTTTTTGATAGTTTTATTACTGTCTAGTATTTTTTCGATGTTCTTTATAGTTTTATCTATAATGGTATAATAACTATAATACATTGTCATTTATTGTAATAAGCTATTCACAAAAAAAAAAAAGTTTTGTTCGGCGAGTTCCCGACAATATCTTTGGGTGCTGATATTAGAATTATTATAATGATTGCATACATTTATTTCACATATTTTAGAGAGGAAATGTTAATAAAAAAACGAGGAGGAAAATCAGAATTGAAAAAATTGTAAAGGTAGTTTATTTCCAAAAATTACAGTTTTTTAAAGTTTTAAATTAGAAACATAGATGCTTAAACAAAGGTTAAACTTAAAACTGCTTCAACGGTAACTCCGAAATGAAGCTAGATAGGCGGGTTTGCCTGCGTGGTCATTACATTTAAAAGTAGCCCATACGTGCTATTCCAGGACCAAAAGTATCTATAATGTACAATATACTACATTTCGTCGTTTACGTCGCAAAGGGGCGAACCTCAAATTAGAAAATTTTACAGGAGGGCGTTTTTTAATTTTTCTCCCGATTTTTTCTTAATTTGGTTATCAAATTATAAATACTTGTTATAATTGAAAAAAATATGAAACAAGGGTATCTTATGATAATAAGACTACAAAACGAATACGATTTTTATGATCTAGTAAATGAAAAATCTAGTGAAAAATGATAGGTACGCGTTTTCGTCGCACTTCTCCATCAGTGATTACCTGAAAGAACATGGACGAAATTTGATGTGATAAATCTTGCAGCGTACTAAGTAATTATTTTTCTACGTTTTTTCAACATAGCATGTAAGCTAGGAAAAGCCAGGTTAACAAATCAATTAAAAAAACCATGAAATTGAAACGTAATTTCCTTCCTACAATGTTTTACCGGAATTGTGGCTTGCCCAACGGGTGAAAAATATATATAAATACAATGACGTTTCCGCTTCGGACGTCAAAATCGTCAACACTCGGGGTTTTAAACCAAAGGAGGTTGAATTAAGCCATCTTCCCACCCGATTCTTTAAGCTAGCTTTAGCTTTAGCTGATGGAGCTAAAATTACGCTTAAACCTTTTAACAGTAGGTAAGCGTAAATAATAATACTATATGATTTTGAAAACTAACGCGAGTGATATTCATATTAATATAAATAAAACGGCTAAAAACTCATGAAAAAGAAGATCGAAGGACTTCAAAATAGTCCGAAACTGGTTGGAGTATTTCCGATCTTATTTTTCGTGAGTTTTTAGCCGTTTTATTTATATTAATAAGAATAATAGAGACTGTGTAATAATATAGACTGTGCTATAGACAAAATGGTACATCGATATAAAACCTATAAACAAAACATTATAACAAAGATAATACAATACAATGCATTATAGTTTATGGAGGAAGTGTAAGAAATTGTAGTTAAGTTATGTTTATTTCTTTAATTGTTTTGAATAAAAATAGTGTACAAGGAAGGACTTACTGCTAAACAGTACTATCTACCAGTCATCCAGGTCGTGAAAGAAATAATAGTACATAGGGCGTGCGGCAAGGTGTTGAAATACAAAAGAAACAAAGGATTGTGTAAATAAAGTATTTAGTGTAAGGAATTGTTGCAAAATATTTATGCTAATATAATAGAGCTCAATACTCGAATAGAGGGTAACAGTTGTCCTAACTGTTACCCTCTATTCGAGTATTGTTTAATGACCTTAAAGGTTCCTTTAAGAATTAAGCTTGCGTTCTTTTGACAAAAATTGATGTGTCAGTAATCAATGAGTATCTTCTTTGTAGTTTGTGATGAGTATGTCAGTGTCAATAGTGTCAGTTTGACTTGTTTTAAAATTTAATGAAGTACATAGGCCTTTCTTTATGTACCTTACACTCCACTACTTCTGTCCAGTTTATAGAACCAGATTCACTGTCTTTGCAATCAGAGTATTGTATATAAGGGTCGAACAGTGTACGGATCTTGCCATATGAATAATGGGATATAATTGGGATGGGAGGAATATATCACCGGCTTTATGCAATGCGTAACTTATGGTACTGTGCCGTAGCAAAAAGGCAAACTTTAAGTTTCGCCTTTTCGTAAAATCCCGTTGGAAGCGTTTTTGAGATAAGCCGTCAATCGAATTTCATTATTAATGTACTTAGAGCTTCGCCTTTTTGTGATGACTCGGGCTTGGTAAATGTAGTATTTATGTATATATAACACATTTTTGACCATTAATATGAGGTTCACCCTTATGCGGCGTAGACTACGAATTCTTCAAAATTCGTTCAGCCGTCAAATAGTTTTTTATCGATTGCTCGGCATCTAATCATAGGCTTAAGATACCAAGTACCCCAGTTTTTAAGTCAAACCCTAATCTATCCAACAATAAAAACCACATCGCAATCGGTCGAGTACTTTTAAGGTGATGCGCGAACAAACATACATACAAAAACGATTTAAAAATATATATATTCTTGTTCAGTAGGTTATTTTAAGTACCCAAGAACTTCTTTTTTTTAATTACCTTGTACATATTTCTGGTACCTACTGTTTTATTATAAGTATAGATAGATATAAGATAGATTCCTATCATTTTAAAAAATAAACTTTTCTTGAAAGATATTTAAGAAGTGGGCAGTTAAACTACGACTAGGTAATTACATACAAAATACAACTGGAACTAAATAAAACGGTTGTTAACCTTTAATGGTATTGCAGGTTTATAGGTAGCCGGTAGAGTTGTCGCGTTTAGGCAGTGTCTGCAGCCGCGCCTGACACCAACCCCCGTCTGCAGCTTACAAACCTAACCAGGAGCCCGACCATAGAACTTGGCTTCAATCAGATTGACACTTTTTTCATAGCATTTTCGACTCTATCGCAAGGCACTAATGAATTTGACGGCTTGAAACCGATATGATCAACACTGCGTAATAGCACTGCAGGGCCCTATTTCATAAAGCGACAAATCATAATAAACCTACAAATGTCAGTCAAATACGCCAAACCTGCGTTTCATATAACAAAAATGTACGACATTTCGATAGTTTGACTGATCATTAACGGTTCGATTGACATTTGTCAGTGTACTATACTTTTATGAAATAGGGCCCTGCACTTCGTTCGGTGTGGCCATACTCATAAAAAAACTGGGGAAATGTAGGGAGATGTGGGGGAAGGTTTGGGGAAGTGAGGGAAGGTGGGTAAAGTTAGGGGAGGGTAGGCGAAAGGGGTTTCCCCCCACCTTTCCCCCTTTCTCCCGCTCTGCCCCCACCCTTCCTTTCAGTCTTTCCCCTCTTTGCACTATCTGCCCCACTTCCCGCACCCATCCCCAACATCCCCCATCATTCGTCCACGTCTCCATACCCTCCTTTCCCCCACCTTTCCTCACTTCCTCAAACCTTCATCCCCCATTATTTCGCCAGTTTTTTATTTTCTCTAAATATGGCCACACCGAAAGGTAACGATCGCGCAGCGTTCACGTTGCACTGCAGGTTAGGTTATCTAGCTGAATACGGCCCCAGGTGGCAGGAACTGGATGAGAAGAGGCGAGGATAAGTGGCGAGGCCTATATCGAGCCACAGATTAAATAATAGGTCGAGCTGTGGACAAATAATTTACGTTGATGATGATGAGGTAGCCCATTTGGGCTACCTCATCTCTTGGCTCTAGCACCCAAGGCACCAGTTGCAGTTGACATCGTTGCCACCTACGATTTAATATATTGAGAAGGTCTTATTTGAGGAAGTTATTAGTATGCGTTTACATATTTTTGATCGACGTAACGTTGCTCGAATGGCTATTGAGCTATTTACATTAATAACACGCTTGTTATACTGTGGTAACGTAGTAGGTACCTGTGAGAAACATACAGATAATACAAATATACTTATTATATATTTTAGGTACGTTTTCAAGTGAATTTAAATAATTATTTAGGTCGGGGCGAAGAGGGCTCTTGATCAACCATTTTGTTTGTGGGATGATTCGGCTCGCACTTGTCAGGTTTTCGTACTTTAACCTTTACAGTGATTTAAATAACCTTGACTGAATGAAAAAATATATACCTACTCAGGTACTTAGGTATATACTTAGGTACCTACCTATTGAAAGAAATAGGTTTACTTAATAGTTGCGATATTAGTAGTAAGAATTGAGCTATCCCTCAATAACTAGAATTAGGGCGTCGAACTATCTGAAAACTTGTTCGCGCATCACGTAAAAACTACTGGACTGATTGCGATGCGGTTTTGACTGTTTGATAACTTATGTTTACTTAAAAACTGGGGTACTTTATATCTCAATCCGATGAGTAGAAGCCGAGCAATCGATAAAAATATTTTAGACGGCTGAAGGAATTTTAATCAAATGTTGGTATATTGGTATTTTAGGTCCTGGAAAGAGTACTTTTAACCTACAGAAATGACCACGGGTGCGAAGCCGCGGGCATCAGCTAGTAATACCTAACTATTATGAGATTTGGTGACGTTTTCTTAATTTGTCACAAATTCGTATATTATTAATTTTGGAGTCGCGTAGATATATACTATCATTAACCCTAGCTATCAGCCAGAAGGAGTTTACGCTGAACACAGGAACTCTCTCTCTATAGAACGCCAAAATGAAGAAGGTTTAAAAAAGACAGAGTTGATAACAATAATTTGTGGTTGATACAAAATTTCATTAAAAATACATTGTTTTTGATTTTCCATGAGAACTTGACAGAATTAACACGACTAACAAGGTCGAGATGCGATGTGGCAATCTGCATAACATGGTGTAACATGGTGTAGTGCTCATGCACACACTAACACCATGTTACCAAGCCTCGTGGCTTGTGCGTACGAACTGATTGGCATATTTTGGGTGCTTCACTCTCGGATTGGCGGTGTCCACACCAATGACTTTTCTAAGTTCGCTCGTGCTTCGGAAGGCACGTTAGCTGTCGATGCAGTCCTTAAGCCATGTCAGAGGCCCTTGGGTGCCTTGATATACTCTGACACCTGAGCCCTGCACTACCTTATACGAAATGCAAGCTGATTAAATCCTTACCAAGATAAAATATTCAAATCGTGAGCCACCATGACTCACATATTATCCGGTTTCGATAAATACCTACGGACCTATAATTACTACACAACATACCTATTGCACGAGAGGTCAATGACACTGGACGCTTGAGAGGCGAGGCCTTATCACCTTGATGTATGGCATGCCCCGGTTTTACAGTTTTGTAGTGACAGTCGTATGTTTGGACCTTTGACAATGTGGGTCAGTAGGTAGGTATCCCCTTAGTTATGTACCTACACTACTTATAAATATTTGACACTACGAAAAACGAATACACCCCCATTATAAGTTGATCGATCCAGTTCAATCTCCCAAGATGTGTAATTTCCTAATGGCTTAGCCCAAGCCCTAATCATTTGTTCAGTTGTTCATCTTATCTCAGCGATGTCTTGCACTTATCTATCTAAATATACTTATAGTAAAGCAATAAGAACGAATAAGTTTGTACAATGAAGATAATTAAAAAAACTGATCTAGAGTACTTAAATAACTACTGAACAAGAATATAACATTTTCAAATACCAAATTTTGGTAAATATATTGGTGTCTTGGAATAGCACATAGAGTACTTTTAACATAGAGAAATGACCACGCGTGCGAAGCCGCGGGTAAAGCTAGTATTAATAATAATTCTGTTGTGTCCTATAACTAATAATCACTGGCTTTAAAATAACTTCACGTATTATAGGTACACGTTCACAGGGCATGTCCTGCTGTGCACAAAGATCTCTATAGGTCCCTCCATTTATAGTACTATATTTTTCATTTGCTGTGCCCCGGATTTTCCTGCGTGGTAATTTCTGTGGGTTAAAAGTACCTAACCTGTGTGTTTTCCAGGACCAAAGTACCACATCATCAAACTTGGTATCTCATTGGATTGAGATACCAAGTAAAATAGTTTTTAAGTCAAACCCTAAGCTATCCAACAGTGAAAACTGCATCGCAATCTGTCCAGTAGTTTTTACGTGACATGCAAATAAACATACAGACACAATAAAAGCTATATTATATTCTTGTTCAGGAGCTTGTTTTAAGCCCCCTGGACCATTTTTAAATTATCTTCCAATGAAGAGTAAAAAAAAATGAAAGTAGTGAAATTAGCAAAAAGTTTGACAATTCAAACTTTTTGCTACATCACTAATTTACTATACTTATGTATAGATAGATTAATTTAACTAATAATTTTACTTTGAAAATGTAGAAAAATGTGTAGTTCCTTACTTAGTTTTTGTTATGACTGACTCTTATTCGAGATAGCCGTGTGAGCCCGGCTTAGAATAGGTCCATCCTTTCTACTCCCACGAGTGCTGTGTAATAGAGGGAGAAAGATATTCAGAAGTAGACGTTTTCAGGCTGATGATGTGATGTGATAGTAGGTAGGTTAGTGTAGAGGAGTATATTTGTATGGAGTTGAGGAGTAGATCCACCAAAGTATCCAACTGACATCCATACTATGTTCACCGATGCGTATAGCTTGCCAGTCAGAGACTTTATGACAACGAAGATATTATTATTTAAAAATAAGGCTGACTCTTTTAGCAAAAGGCTTAGATCTTGTGCTTCAAAACACCACCACTACGGCACCGGAACTGTGAACTCTACTACAAGGTCTTCCTCGTCCTATCACTCACTGCTGCTGCATTGCAATGGTCCCGACCAGTATTCTCTTTCAGTTTCTTATGGCGGTCCTTGACACTGTGTATGGCATCGTTTATATTGCTGTTCAGTTGTTCAGACATCTGATCAGACCAACTACATCTGCGTTCCACCTTTCATTTTACCAAGAGCTTCTCAAAGCTTGCAATAGGCATGTCCAAATCCAAATTATTGGAGCAGTCGCTGAAGGCTTCTGATGCAGTCTTTGGTTAGTTTCAATTTCGCGCAAGATGGATGGGTAAGACAACTGAACTATACCCATCTACTTGTACTATTATTTATTCTGTGCTACTACTATAGCTGTTTGTTTGACAGGTACACCTAACCTACTCCTACTTTACTGTAATAAGATGAATGGATACCTCTTTAATGTCGGCTCAGAATAGTAGAATCTGATATTGTCTTCGGTCACTGATCTTTAAGATCGTCTGAGACATCTCAATGTCAAAGACAAAAGTGTTCATGACGTTGTAAGACGTAACATAGGCCGGCCGCCGCTGCTTGAAAGGGCGCAGGCGTTTTGATTAACGTCATGAAAGTCCTACATTATCACTCCACTCCACAACATTCCACGCCAACACTCCAAATAAAAATACCGTCCATGTGTGCCAAACCTCAGGTGGATTGCATGTGGAGTATCCAACGCATCGTGTACGTGATACGGCACGCGAAGTGCTGTCACTCCACACCATTCGCGCTCTGTGGCCGATCCACAATCCATTTAGCGTCGCAGGAGGTCGTCTTGCTAATCATGCAAAAGTTTGCTTGTAGCATGTTTGTTATCGCTCAGCGTTGAAACGGCTGAACGGGTTTTGATGGTATATTGATACTGTAGGTCTTGGAATGACACATAGTACCTAAACTTTTCATAATCATCATCGTCTATCTTAGCGATGGTAGTGTAACGGTTATATAGTGCAACTTAGAATCCAAAGTTACCGGGATCAATCCTAGGCTCCGCACCAATGACTTTTCTAAGTAATGTGCTGTTTTCCATCGCTCCGTGCTTTGGAGGGCACGTTAAGCTGTCGGTCCCGGCTGTTATTGATAAATAGCAGTCATTAAGCCATGCTCGGGCGGATAGATAAACTCTGACACCAGAGGCCAGCACTACCTTATATGACAAAAAATCAAACATCTTTTTAAGATGACATAAATTTATTTATGAATTGGACTTAATTAACACGATTGGCAGGCCAGAAGTCAAGACGCAGAATGGCCGAGAAATGGAGTGCAGTGGCGCGCCCAGTGTGGAGTGTTCGTGTATGTGGGCAAAAAACGGCCGCCATCCACGCCGCGCGGACTATGGAAATGGAACGATCGTGTATTACGACCTTTATTCGAAACAAAAATGGCTTGCTGAAATTATAATGATGAAAAAATGTATTCACAGCAATAGGGTTACGTTTGAACCTTTTTTTTAGGTGCGGAACCCTGAAGGTTTAATAAGTAAACTCAACGAAAAGTCTTTAAGAAGTGATTTAATAACTAATCGCTGTACTTTAAAAAATACAGTTATTTGCTTTCAACACTTAGGATAATTTTTCTTTAAAAATACAAATACATTTTTTTATTGACATAATCAATTTGACACGGTACATTCAGTATACAATATATAGATACATGCTTTACCCTTCCCTTTTATATTTACGATAGGTACATTAAATAAAATGTTTCGGAATATTGCCAGCCGTTGAAAATAATTTAATCAGGATAAAAAATTAAGGGCCATAATAATACAAATATAATAACTGACAGGATGAGAAGGAAAAGTTTAAAGACTTAACTAGGAACGTAAGTACGAAGGTAAGTACTTTAAAGAATACACCTTCATACACTGGTCTTCAAACTTAGTACAACATTTTTAAAATTAATAGTTTTTTTTATTAAATTGATTGGTTACTCATCGGATTGAGGTACCAATTACACAAATTTTGAAGTCAAAACCTAAGCTATCCAATAGTGAAAGGCGCATCGCAATCAGTCCAGTTTTAAAGTGAGCTTAGTAACACTTTTTTTTTTGTTAAATTGCTTGGCTCCTACTTATCGGATTGAGATACCAAGTATGCCAATTTTTAAGTCCAAACCTAAGCTATCCAAAAGTGAAAAGCGCATCGCAATGAGTTCAGGTTTTAAAGTGCTGCGCCAACAGACAGACTTATTTTATTTTTTATCATATTTTTTTAGTTAAAGCCGTTAGTAGTATTATCCATACCAATATATAAAAGTGAGTTGTCTGTTTGTTTGGGGAGCTTTCACGCGATAACGGCTGGACGGATTTTGATGAAATTTGGAATGGAGATAGCTTATACCCTAGAATAAAACATAAAATACTTTTCATCCCAGAAAATTGTAAGTTTCCACGGAAAAACTGGAAAATGCTGATTACTCGATGTAAGGAACGGTTGCCATGGAAACGACATGACATGTCTGTCAAAAAACTTCAAGAGCATTGGTGCTATACCTACTTTTGCATTGGTTTTTAATATCCTAGATGAACATAGGATATTTTTTTCGCGATAAACAGTAGTAAAACGCGTCCGCGCGGACGACATCGCGGGCGGGAAAGCTAGTAAACTATAATTTCAAAGAAGGCATATACAGTTTGCTATAAAATGTTTTTATCTATAATCTCTGACTTTTATAGAAAAAAAACAATTTTAAAAGTGTTGTACTAAGTTTTAAAGGCCAGTGTATGATAACTATAGTTGAATGGAATCAATTAGGTTCCCTTTGCTATGTAAGTTGTTATAAAAGAAAAACAGTGATGGTTCAAACAACAAGAAATTACCCACCTATAGTGTTATTACGGTAATTGGACGCTTGGGTAAGTACTAAGTACGGACCAGTATCAAAAAGTGCCCACCTAAAATTGCCTGCGGTACCAGAGTTTTCGATGTAACTCATTATAAGACTGCTTAAAGAGAATCGTAACATTTTATGGAGCGTTTTCAAGGTCTTTGGAGCAAATTCTCTTATAATTTTTGTAATTACCAACTTACTATATTTCATGAATACTCGTTTGCAAGCGGTTGAAGATCCCATCAGATAGAGAAGATCCTATATCTTATAACGATGGCACTTTTCTAGATAAATAAATAAAATTGAAGTGTCTGTTTGTAATGTCAAAATAACAGTTTTTTACTGAATGCATATGAAAGTATATACGGTACTTATAACAAAAACACATTTTTAAAGTTTTTGTCTGTCTGTCTATTTGTTCTCGCTAATCTCCGAAACGGCTGAACCGAGTTTTTTTTAAATATTAGGTTTTCGCGCAAAAAAAACCCATGAATTTTGACCACGCGGGAAGACGCGGGCACATCTAGTCCTTAATATTGTCTGTATCGAAATTTAAAGCCATATTTATTAGAACATGTTGACATGAATCATCATATGAAAGTAAATAATCCTACCACACCGCTTCAAAGTCTTAATATTCAGTGTTATTGACATGCCAATATTTGGACGGGGTGCCAACGTATAGGTACTTTACCCTAATAAAAAAAAGAGTTTAAAAAACACTGTAGACGTTTTTAACATTTCAATTGTGTTATGTAATTTGTGTTGTATCATGTTATGTTTATTTTTTTATTAATAAGCTAAAAAAATAAACATATTTAGAATCGTTCATCCTCAAAGATGATTCTCTACTAATGCTTTATATAATTTTTGAAATCTTTTATATTGGTGAAATGGTCAAGTGAGCGCAAATGCTGTATGTTTGAATGCTGGCATTGCGACGTCACTCCTGAAAAATACCCAGTTTTACTATTGTTACCCATAGGCAACCCCCTGTTGTCTACGAGCAGTGTGACTTCATGATCGGCGCTATGACAGAAAGAGCTTTTTGACAAAAGTAATTCTATAATTAGGTGAGTAATGCTTCAAATAATAGGTGTGCTATGTTTTATTACTGAAAGTAAGGCTGTTTGTGTAAAAAAAAAGAATATGAGTAAATTGAAATAACCTGCAGTGCAAGCATGGATCTTATCGATCGATAAATTTACCGACTTTTTTTAATTAAGTTTCACGCTAACATTCGATAATACGAGTTCAGTAGCACGGAACGTAATTATCGACAACGACATAAATTCGATAAATCATTTTTAATATATAGATTTATATCAACAAAAGGAACCATGAATCTTATTTATGACAATTGTTGTCGATATAATGTCGGTAATTTTACCGAATTTATCGAATTTTATCGGCTTTCCAAAGTTACACGACAAACTTTTTTTTTTAAATTCCTTTTCGGATTATAAGCCAAAACGTGGAGGTGTCAGAATATCGTGAGGCAAGTTTCAGGGATGCCAATGATCCTTTCGATCTGGAACAGCATTTTAAGATTATTTTTAGAATGTATAAACAAATTTCCCTCGCCCTCATTCAAGATGTTGAGGGCGTTTGAGAAGGAGTCGATCTAATGGACTGCTCCCGCATGTTGTAGTATCTACTTTACATAATAATACCAAAATACCTAGTTACGTTTTTTCTATTTCCAGAAATTATCTTTTGTTGTGATTGTGTCTAATGCTCTAATTATTATGGTACCTAGTAGGTACTCAGTCTAAAAAACTACCTGTATAATCATTATTGTAGGTTCTATCAGCTGTACGCTTTTTCACCGAGGGCAGTTGCACCAACGATGCATCGGCCAGGAATATAATATAGCACTAGGACAGCGCACTGTCAGACTTGTCAGGGAGGTGTCTCAAGCAATTGTGCAATGAGTTATGGCTAGTTATACGTTAGGTTAGGTTCAAGGAATATACTACTTTATGGTAGTTAGGTAGAATTCCAAATGACAGAAGTTTCTCCGTAACAACTCAAAATAATAAAAATCTGCCAAATTGTATCAAAAAGTATTTTTTAGACTATTAGTCGTCTATCTGATATATGGTATAGTCCACGAGTTGCCATTTTTTAAATCGATAAACTCACGACGTGTTATCGAATCAATAAAATTTACCGAGAGGCTAGATCCATGCTACCGCATTTTAATAAAATTGATAAAAAAAGAACTGTTTACCGGTCGATAAATTTATCGAATTTTATCGATCGATAAGATCCATGGTCGCAGGGCTGTACCTATTAATAAAGACGATGTACGTAGAAAACATCCATATATTAAGAAAGAAATATATTTTTGGGTTTACACTTCAAATACGCTACTGCATATGAAATTGTTTATAAGTAGTGTAGTATGTCTGTGTGTTCTCGCAACACTTAAAGACTACTGGACTGATACGATTTTCACTGCTGGATAGCTTAGAATTTGACTTAAAACCTGGTGTAGGTACGTACTTTGATAGATAGATAGATAAACGCTTTATTGCACACCAAATAAATCATACACAAAAACAGTAATTTAACTTGAATAGATTACAATGGGCGGTCTTATTGCTTCATTCGATTTCTTCCAGACAACCGTTGAATGGAGAGGAATACATTTAATTGTCATGGACGGTGGTGCTCAATAAAAAATAAATAAATCTAAAGGGTACATGAACTTAAACAACAACTACACATATACAAATATATTAAAATACAATACATACACACATCTACACAAACATAATATAATATATATATATAAACAAAGTAAATGAACACAATACATTAATTTATTCCAATTTGCGATAAGTAAAATATTTTTATCCGTTCCTTAAATACGTTTAATGATGGAGACTGACGTATCAGGGCTGGTAGACTGTTCCATAGTCTAACAGCTTGTACAGCAAACGATGCATCATAGAATAATATATCATACATCATCATATTCATTGCATCTCAATGCAATGAATAGAACCCGAGCAATAGGTTAAATTCAATATGTCAGCTGAACGAATTTTGATATAAGGCCTGCATTATTGTATTTTAAGGTACTTTTAGTCGTTGATACTTTTATCCAGAAAAATGTTGACGCGGGAAAAGCCGCGCGCTGCAGCTAGTAAGCAATTTAAGACAAATTTTCTATAGCTAAAAACCTATAAAAATACTTATCATACTAAGCTTAAAAAAAAACACCGATGCTAACTGTTATATGTAGATAATCTAAAACAAAATCCATGTTATTACCTACCTACGTATTGTATTTTAGTAACTGTCTCCATTGACGTACCACAAATAATAAAGTCTAAAAAATCTCAATCGAATGACATGAGTAATCGATATTCATAACTCAATTAGTCAACTTATTACTAACCATTTGCGCGCCGTTTGAAACACAGAAGCAAAAAAAAAAACTTAATAAATCAAAAGAAATGTGAAAAATTGCGCAAAATTACGTCGTGCGATAACATTGAAGTGATTTTTAGCGGTTCTTATTTTTTTTTGTCACCCTATACGGAAATAACGGTTACCGGTATAACGTTAATCTTTCGTACGTCGTGAAGTACTCGCGGAGCTATCTGTTTTCGATGACTTGTAACCGATTTGTAATCTTAAAAATACTTAAAAACATGACAGGTCGTGCAACTGAGGCAAAACCACAGATACCGGAAAAAATCTGAGAGCTGAATTACTACCTAAAAATATAGGACAGTGTTATAAGAGGTCTATTAATTTTTTGACGAAAAACGCAATGTGAAGCAGATTTTTAGTGGTCATATTCTAAGAAATAGAAAGATCTCTAGAAATTGGTATTTATTTATACAGTAAACGGATTGTTAGTGCTACTTGCTTTTTATACGCTTTATATTAGCTTCACTTGTATGTTTGTATGTTTGTAACCGACTCCTTTGGACGCTATTTTGACCCACTTTAAACGGTCAGATTTCATTCAAATTTTGCATACCTGTCAAAGACCGATGACAATGCAATAATTCGAGAAAAAAAAGTAGAAAATAAGTAAAGTTTAAAAAAATTAAAAAACACGCTTTATATAGAAAACCAAACTAAAAATAGAAAATATTATTTATTAAATAAATACCTAGGTATAATTTGAATATTTGTATGCTTTGATACAACTGCCTCGACAATTCTACACTGTATTTTCTCCATCATCGAGTGCCGAGTCTGAAATATAGGTAGGTACGTATTCTATAACTAACAACCACAGACTATAAAAGTGTTTATCTAACAACTGAAAAGTTAGTTGTGTTCAAGAAGCTTAAAATTATATACATGTTGTGGTACATAGCCCATAGACAACTGCAGGTTACTCCTTGGTAGCCGCATGCATATTAAGATAGGTAGGTACTCTTTGGTTTATTTATATTGTCATAAATAATATGGCTTACAGCTATGAATTATCAATTGATAACAAAATCTTAACATATATTATCGTCAGTAAGTGTCAAGTTTTTGTAATCTCGATCAGTAAGTATTGGAAGAGACAGTCATTTCCACTTTTAAATTGGACCTACTCATGAATAACCAATACATTATTATTTACAGATGGAGGTAAATTGCTGAGAGCAAAAATAGCAGCATCCAGAGGGCGCTCAGACCGCAATTTATTTATAGGCTGCATACGTACAGGCTACGTTAACCTCTGTTGCCTCTGTTAAGGCTCTCGTAGTACAATCGTGAGTTAAACGTTACGATGACTAGGTATAAAGGCAAAGGAGCCGAGCCGCGCGTCCACATAACGCCTTGCCAAGACCTTGTCCGCTTCGCAAGGACGCACACAGCCCCTACGAGAAAATTCAAGACCCGCCATTTTCAAACGAACGCGCCCGCGGGATAGTTGTCTATTTGAAATGTTTTAGTTTTAAAAAGATTAAAATTTCAGCGAGCTGCAAAGTAATAGTTACTGCCAGTCTTGAATTTATTTTGAGACTGAATAGTGTTGTGATTATTTTAATTGAAGTTAGTGTACGAGTTTATACCGGTAAGTCGTAATAATTAGGTATATCAAACGCTAACTTTTGATATGATGTTTAAGTTTATAGTAGTTATGTAAAAACCTAATACAATATTAAAACACAACCAGAAAAAATAAAAATACCTAGATTTCAATACTTTGTTGCAGAATTCGCGTAGAACACAACAAGGTGCGCGAGTTCGTTGATGTCTTTTGTAGGGATATTTAGTTATTTTTAAATAAGGAATTTGAAGGAGAGCAAAATCTCTAAATTTATTTTGTTAAATGTATTATTTAAGCCCATAGTGTCCCACTGCTGGGCTAAAGGCCCCCTTTCCACATTTCAGTTTTTACGGTTTTTAAAGCGGTAAGAACCGTAAATTTAAAATAAAAACAATTAGATATAATATCAAACAGTCACATTAAATCTTTGTCAACGTGAAGATAAATACAATGTAGAATATACGTACATTACATCACATTTTTCATAGTTTAGACGTTATTTTTTGTAAGATTTGGTATAGCAAAAAATGAAATACGACGCACACAAAAAAGTGCAGTTTTGCGACAAAGCTCAAGTCATGTCAGGAGCGGAGTTCATTATGCAATCGTGATGTAGGACTTTGTAATGAAGTCTGTGGATATGCCCCCGTGTCACATTATTCAAACCCGCAGCGCCAAACTTATCGAAATATTGTTAGGGCCAAAATTTGAATATGGAAGTTGATTGTTACAAAAATAATTATTGATATCGTAGTAAATAAATCGGTTAAACTCCATAAAGTATTATCGACCAGCATCCCCTCATTATAATAGTCACTCAATGTTTATCTTTAGGTATCCTAGTTTGGGGCAAGGTAATTGTTGTGGATAGTCTTATATATATTATTTATTTATTTTTACGGTATAATATATTTAATTTTCTCTATGATATTTTTGTGTAAATTTGACAGTTCGATCAAGCCACAATTAGGCAACTATTTTTGAATTTGGAGTATATTTTCCAATCGTAATCGCAGGCTGGTTTCGATGCTCATAAGATTTTTTAAATAAGCATAAAAATATGCTTATTTAAAAAACAATATATATACTGAATGAAAATTGACGAAGGACGAGAACCATGGTATATATACCTATCATGCAGCAATGCTGCTAATCGCGGATACGGTTTACATCAATTACGGTTTACATACAAGAATTTTGAACTGTTCAAAAGTTCAAAATTTCAGAAACACCCTACCATTAAAAAAAGTACTCACCCTACCAGTCTATTGGTATACTGGTGTGGAGCGTATTATTTTCAAAAAATCCCGTCCAAAAAGAAATCCTGTTTAGAAGCCTTTATTTACCTTCACTTGTATGTATGTATGTATGTATGTATCACTTGTATGTATGTTTTTGTCTGTCTTGGAATCTTGCAATTTAAATTTCGAGCACTTCCCGATTAGCTATCCGGCTGAAACTTTCAGGGTAGCTCACAAACGAAGATAAAAAAAAAACTTTAGAAGTGTAAACGGAATAAAAGAAAAACATAAATGAAAATAAAACTTAAAATTGTAAAAAGTGAAAAAAGACAATAAAAATAAAGTGACAGACATTAATAAAAACCAATAAAAGCTTTTCTTTTAAATTTAATTTATTAAATTATACTTATATATTCTTTACCTTCTGTTCAATGAAATCCTAGAAGGATTTCTGTACCAATTATCTACAATTGGATTTCGCTGACCGCACCGAGTCGAGTCCACTAAGATGCTACGATACCGCAGGGAGCTCGACTCGTGACCTAATCTGTGATGCGCACTCCTTACATTCCTTGTTAAAATAGTTTATAGGCAACTGAAATACTAACATATAAGCCGATAGTTTAATATATAGGATTTAGACACTTCTGTTGGGGCTTGGTTGGGGGCCAAAGCGATCCCGTCCATAGACAATGGGTCCCTTCCATAGACAACTGCATATTACTCCGTACTCTAGACAGGCTGTTGATGAACGTCGCAATGAGCGCATTTGATTATTGCCATTTTGACTCTGATAGCAGTAGTTTGGCATTGGTGAGCGTCCACGGAACTAAGGTATTTGTACATTTCAGTACCATGGACGCTCTGTGCGGCGCTTTGAATCGGCACAAACGAAAGTACGGTAGAGCCTATCCATAGAGATCAGTGGTCCCGTCTCATTAGAGGTAACGAGGAGGCTGAAAGATGGGCAAAATTGACTAGAACAGACGGAGATATTTTTAACATCACACCATATTATACGGAACTATTTCATCACGGGAAACACTTTGTTTTGACATAAAACAGTTCAATGTCAGCCTCCTCGTATACCTTAGTTTATGCATAAGAAAATTAGTAGAACTTACATATATTATTATCCATACCAATGTATAAGTGAAACGATGTCTGTTTGTTTGTTTTTTTCGGGAGCTTTCATGCAATAACGGCTGGACGGATTTTGATGAAATTTGGAATGGAGATAGCTTATACCCTGGAATAAAACAAAGAATACTTTTTATCCCGGAAAATTGTAAGTTTCCACGGGAAAACTGGAAAATGTTGATCACTCGCTGTAAGGAACAGTTACTGTTACATAGGATGCTCTTTTCACGATAAACTGTAGTCCGCGCGGACAAAGTCGCGGGCGGGAAATCTAGTGGTATATAAAAATACTTTTTGCAGAGCAATGGCTGTGTTTGCTTTTATAATCTATTACAACGCTACAAATAAACCCTTGATAAAATGTATCAAATTGACGTTTGCAAAACAAACAAAATGACATGTAAACGATCCGCTGGGTTAGTTAAATTCTGATCTGATATCACAACGGCCGGTGGATGGATGAGCTTCATTCGCACTCTTGTCGTAAGCTTCGATACGTATCTCAGTTTTATCCGTGCATTTTGTTTGCATGGGGACCCGCGTGTTTACACGGCGATGGAATAGCATTTTCATTATCACTTTTCGCGTTTTTATGTTTTCTTTTCTTTGTTATCCTTTTTTTATTGCTTTGTCGTCGGTTTATGAGCTACCCTGAAAGTTTTAGCCGGATAGCTAATCGGGAAGTGCTCGTTTGAATTCCAAGATTCCATGAATACATAGATACATCGATACATACATCATACCATACATATAGTGAAGTTAAAAATAAAAACTTTTAAAAAGAATACAATAATTGCAATTGAACCAGAATTCACCACTATTCACCACTATTATTACCACTATTATTTGACCACTATTTCTGAATTAGAATGTACAAAAATATAACATAAGATAATATAGTGTTTTCGGAGTCGGTGCCAAACCTAGCCATCGTTTTAATATAATATCTTTACAACTAAATCAAAACTCAAGCTATCCAACAGTGATAACTGCAACGCAATCGGCCGAGCACTTTTTACGTGAGGGGCAACAGGCATACAGACAGAAAGACACGATTTCAATAACAGTTATATTCTTGTTCAGTAGCTTATTGAAGTCCCGTAAGTTTGTTTGTTAGCGCATCACGTAAAAATTACTGGAGCTTAGAATATGAATTAAAAAAAGTAGAAGTCGGGCAATCGATAACAAAAACGTTTGACGTCTAAACGAAGGTTGATGTTATTGGCACATTTTGTTCTGGAATAACGCTTATATCACTTTTAACCCAGCGAAATACTTAACAGAGGAATACAGTTAGTAATAAAAAGTCAATAGGTACAACACTAAGCTAAACACAATAAAAAAAAATAAAAAAAGTTTTTTTTTTTATATTTTCAACCTTATTAACAACCGCATAGTAAGCAGGTGCAATTACGATGGTTGCATAAACTTGCCGTCAGGGGCTATATTTTTTGTGCTATTTGTTTTCGCTGGTTACCATATTGGATATTGTTTATAATACTGGGCATTTTGTAGAGCGAGTCCTCAGCAACCAGTTCTATTTTGTATCGCAACTTTACAACGCAGTATTGAAGTTAGTGTTACAGAATAACGAATAGTAGTTTTTCTCACCCGTTGGTTATACATACAAGATGGGGGAAAAAGGCAAAGCGTGGAAAGGAAGTAGGTACCTTAAATTTTGATATCAAATTTTACTCGAGGAAAAAACGAACGAGCTTTACAGTAGTCGCATATGATGTGTAACATCAAGCTCTCATTTATCATATACTAGTTTTCCCGCCCACGACTTCTTCCGCGCGCACTACTGCTTATGGCGGAAAAAAACATCCTATGTTCTTCCAGGATATTAAAAACCACTGCAAAAGTAGGTATAGCACCAATGCTCTTGATGTTTTTGTACATTACCATTTTCCGGGATAAAAAGTATTCCAAGTTTTATTCTAGAGTATAAGCTATCTCCATTCCAAATTTCATCAAAATCCGTCCTACCGTTATCGCGTTAAAACTCCCCAAAGAAACAAACAAACAAACAGACAACGTTTCCTTTTGATATATTAGAATGGATATAACACAAATAGGAAACCCGAAGCTCTGTTTTATCATCGCTGGGCGCTGGTTTATCTTAACTCCAGCACCGTGCGCTGATTGGTCGACTGTTACACTGTTACACTATTACACATGTTTATTCACGAAATCACTCCCATTGATTTCAGGAAAGCGAACTGCTCACGTCTTTACGCTACAAAAATAAGTATAAGTATTTGTTAATTAATGAAATTCAATGAAGAGTAGCTGTTATATACCTACGTAATAGGTATGTCGTAGGCAACTTTTAGAATTCGTCCGTTAACAAACGGCGTCATCAAATAACAGAGGTTAGGAAACTTTGGGTTCAAATAGTCATTTTAACCAAAAATCATGTTCAACCTAATTAACCTACCAAGTTGTTAGGCACAATTCTATCATATACATCAGCAAGAATGACCATTTAAGATGTATAACGATTTAATGTTCGCAGTGTGCGTAAATTTTCTTGTTACAATCTGTATATACTGACTTATAATAAATCATCATCATCATCATCCATCATCAGCCTAAAACGTTACTACTGCTGGGGAACAGGCTTTCTCTCAGGGACAATGTATGTTCCCAATTCCCAATTATTTTTGTCAGCACTCGCAAAGCTCCCTACCAAGTATGGTGTATATTATGTGGTAGGCAATATGCAAAACTCGACCGTTTACAAACGACGACGTCTGTTTATAAAAGCTAGTCTATTTGCAAAATACTATGTTTGATAGAATTGTGCCTAAAAACTTGGTAGGTTAATTAGGTTGAACATGATGATTTTGAATCCAAAATTTCCTAACCTCTGCTATTTGACGACGCCGTTTGTAAACGGACAAGTTCTAAGAATTGCCTGCGACATATCTATTACGTAGGTATATACTTGCTACTTTTCATTGAATTTGATTGTAGCCTAACCTAACGATACCGGGTTCGATCCTAGGCTCCGCACTAATGATTTTTCTATGTGCGGTTTTCCATTGCTCCGTGCCTCGGAGGGCACGTTAAGCTGTCGGACCCGGCTGTTATTGATCAATAGCAGTCGTTAAGCCATGTCGGGCGGCTTAACAAACTCTGACACCCGAGGCCAGCACTACCTCGTACGACAAACAAACAACAATTGAATTTGATTAACTAGAACAAATGCTTATACATATTTTTGTAGCTTACAGACGTAGCCAATATTCAGTAACATTATTGATTATTGCCATCTATCAATTTTTAATACTTGCATTTTATCTTATTACGATTCCTTAGAGACGCTACCATCGATATTAGAGTGACTATATGTCTAGGTATCTATATTACTAGAAAAATACAGTTCACTGACTTAGTGGCGGATGAATAGGTGCCATACTTTTATAACTGTCTATGTAAACATACTTCAGGCGTGCAAATTTTAATATTAAACTAGAGTCTACTTATAAACAGATTAGGCAAATATCTATGTTGGTACCTAACTAAGCATAGAATTGCATGACATATTTAGGTATTTTAAGCGTCCACTCTGTGGAAAACAACCTACATTTATTGAAATTATTTGTGATATCTATGATCTTTATCGTCGACAGCCTTTTTTTCCCACTTTATAACGCAGGCTTTTCCTCTGAACTAGAACTACAGTAGGCATACAAAAATGAAGTTTACACACTCATAGCACCTACTAGGATTCCCAGTATCGTGGTACAAAATAAATAATAGTGTCATGATGTATGGACACACACATCAACACACAAACATCCAAGACCCGAGAACAAACATTTAGGTAGGTTTGCCCAGGCCAGGATGGGGACACTAAGCTCAGCAGACAGACACTACATATACAGCGCCGCAGTATGATCCCTAATCTTTCACGATGGTCCTGTTGGTTTTGTAACATGTTTTTACTAACATACTTTTTATCAAAGTTGTACAAAAAAAGTGTTACACTATGCAATCCAAAAATGAGTAACGTATCTATTTTTTTCTAACTTATCACTATTATTACGAAGCGAATAAAAACTAAATTCCTCCGCTCAGTTAAACACGCTTTTTGTTAAACTAAAACTTATTATGCTAATTCAGTATTCAAGAGAATGGCTCTGATGATCCAAATATTATCAGAGCAATCTTTATAGCGTCATTGAGGTCTATGAAACTAGTAAAAAATGAGGAAGATCTTGGTTCGAGCTTGTGAACAAAACCTCTGTGGATCATGTCGATGGTCAGCATTCATCATTCAATTGTTTTACATATGGTTTATTTATATGGTGTTGCCGCACTTAACTCGTGCACTCGAATTAGACCGTAGGGGCTAAAAGCGACTATTTTTGACCGTCGAACTCCATAGA
Source organism: Alsophila aescularia (assembly GCA_946251855.1). Taxonomy (NCBI): domain Eukaryota; kingdom Metazoa; phylum Arthropoda; class Insecta; order Lepidoptera; family Geometridae; genus Alsophila; species Alsophila aescularia. The sequence goes on from OX276379.1 coordinate 19,567,488, forward strand.
GACAGGTGTTATAAGTTTAGGGTATGTATACTGTATCTGTCTGTGGCATCATAGCTTCCAAACGATTGGACCGATTTTGATGCGTTTTTTTCTGTTGAAAAGCTGATGTGATCCAGATGCTTTTTAGCTGTAATAGGGGGTAGGGGGCCGGGGATTATATATATTTTTTAATTTGTGATTGTAGCAAACAAAGAACAAAACATTTGGTTATTTACCTTCCTCATATGCAAATTCCTTCACAATCCTTTTAATCAGTCTATACTCCAAAAAAATATCAAACTAGCTTAAAACCTAAAAAACGCGCCTGCCCTGCCAAAAAGAGATTTTGCCAAAAAAAAATAATGTTGGAATGGGCTTATCAAGACCTTCAATTTGATACCCATATTGTAAATTTCGAAGAAAAAATATTTTTTTCGTGTTTGAAAATGGTGTCATACTGCTGCCATATTGAATGTTTTCAAAAAAAAATATAGCCTATGTTACTCGAGGGGATGTAAGGATTCTAACTATACCCCATACATCTAAATCTGTTCAGGAATTTAAAAGTTATGGTGGAATAAAGAAACTCACTTACAAACATACATGAATGCTAAAAACATAATACTCCTTTTTTTTGGGTAGTCTATAAAAGACGCCTGCCCAATGTGACTATTATGGCAAAACGCTTACCGACGTGGGAGGCCTAGCTGTACTATTATATATTCTGTGCCTATGTCTAGCAGTGGACGTCTTCCAGCTGATGATGATCATGATAATATATTATTATGGTACCCATTTACCCTCCTTCCACTTGAGCACAGCTCGGCTCCACATGTGGATCCGTGGATCTCCTCTTAAATCCACCATTGAGTGGATTCAATTCGACACATAGTTTTATATGCCACTTCGATCCACAAAAGAGGGGATCCAAATATAATAATATTTTTCTATGCCCCTTGAATCCACAATCCGCTAACTATCAAGACTATCAGGGGATTATTCCTTAAATCCACACCAGACCGTCCCCACCAGTGGGGATGTCGGGAAAAAGCTAAAACTGTTTTCTCAAAATCCCCACTAAATAACAGCAGCCGTGATTTCTGAAAAAAAAAGAGTTTTTGCTGTTTTCCCCACCACGGCTACTATAGAACTATAGAACCTGTAGCTCTATGGGAAAAAGACTTAAGATATTTTTTAGCAAAAAATAATTTCTTTAGAGAAGTTCTAGATATCATCGATATTTTCATTTTGGATGACAGCTGTCATACTTAAAAGGGCTATAACTCTGAATCTATTAATCCTAGACGAGTAGTTTCTTTACATAAATGATAGACCTCACCGATATCTTCTTTTTGGATGACAGATGTCAAACTTAAAAGGGCTATAACTCTGAAACTATTAATCCTAGACGAGTAGTTTCTTTACATAAATGATAGACCTCACCGATATCTTCTTTTTGGATGACAGATGTCAAACTTAAAAGGGCTATAACTCTGAATCTATTAATCCTAGACGAGTAGTTTCTTTACATAAATGATAGACCTCACCGATATCTTCTTTTTGGATGACAGATGTCAAACTTAAAAGGGCTATAACTCTGAAACTATTAATCCTAGACGAGTAGTTTCTTTACATAAATGATAGACCTCACCGATATCTTCTTTTTGGATGACAGATGTCAAACTTAAAAGGGCTATAACTCTGAAACTATTAATCCTAGACGAGTAGTTTCTTTACATAAATGATAGACCTCACCGATATCTTCTTTTTGGATGACAAATGTCAAACTTAAAAGGGCTATAACTCTGAAACTATTGATCATAGACTAGTAGTTTCTTTACAGAAGTGATAGTTCTCATCGATATCTTCGTTTTGGATGACAGCTGTCAAACTTAAAAGGGCTATAACTCTGAAACTATTGATCATAGACTAGTAGTTTCTTTACAGAAGTGATAGTTCTCATCGATATCTTCGTTTTGGATAACAGCTGTCAAACTTAAAAGAGTAATAACTATGAAACTTTTGATCCTAGTCTAGTAGTTTCTCTACAGAAGTGATAGACCTCATGGATATCTTCTTTTTGGATGACAGATGTCAAACTTAAAAGGGCTATAACTCTGAAACTATTAATCCTAGACGAGTAGTTTCTTTACATAAATGATAGACCTCACCGATATCTTCTTTTTGGATGACAGATGTCAAACTTAAAAGGGCTATAACTCTGAAACTATTAATCCTAGACGAGTAGTTTCTTTACATAAATGATAGACCTCACCGATATCTTCTTTTTGGATGACAGATGTCAAACTTAAAAGGGCTATAACTCTGAATCTATTAATCCTAGACGAGTAGTTTCTTTACATAAATGATAGACCTCACCGATAACTTCTTTTTGGATGACAGATGTCAAACTTAAAAGGGCTATAACTCTGAAACTATTAATCCTAGACGAGTAGTTTCTTTACATAAATGATAGACCTCACCGATATCTTCTTTTTGGATGACAGATGCCAAACTTAAAAGGGCTATAACTCTGAAACTATTAATCCTAGACGAGTAGTTTCTTTACATAAATGATAGACCTCACCGATATAAGTATCTTCTTTTTGGATGACAAATGTCAAACTTAAAAGGGCTATAACTCTGAAACTATTGATCATAGACTAGTAGTTTCTTTACAGAAGTGATAGTTCTCATCGATATCTTCGTTTTGGATGACAGCTGTCAAACTTAAAAGGGCTATAACTCTGAAACTATTGATCATAGACTAGTAGTTTCTTTACAGAAGTGATAGTTCTCATCGATATCTTCGTTTTGGATAACAGCTGTCAAACTTAAAAGAGTAATAACTATGAAACTTTTGATCCTAGTCTAGTAGTTTCTCTACAGAAGTGATAGACCTCATGGATATCTTCTTTTTGGATGACAGATGTCAAACTTAAAAGGGCTAAAACTCTGAAACTATTGATCCTAGACTAGTAGTTTCTTTACAGAACTGATAGATCTCATAGATATATTCTTTTTAGATGACAGGTGTCAAACTTAAAAAGGCGCTAACTCTGAAACTATTGATCCTAGACTAGTTAGTTTGTTCACAAAAGTGATAGATCTCATCGATATCTTCGTTTTGGATGAGAGCTGTCAAACTTAAAAGGGCAGCGCACGCGCATGTATGCGCTCAGAACTGCGCAATGTTAGCTATTGCGCCACCCGATGATCATGTACATAAATAAATATATAACTCTGAAAATACTGATCCTAGACTATTTGTTTCGTTTTGGATGACAGCTATCAAGTGCTCAAGTACTTCCCAAGTTTCACTTATTAGAGAACAATCATTTAAATTTCAGCCATATTATGTAAGTAGGATTGAAAAGGAATTAAAATATCCACGGATCCACCTGTGGATTTAAGAGGAGATAAAGGTATCCACAGATCCACATGTGGAGCCGAGCTGTGGATCCAAGTGGAAGGAGTCCCCATTTAGGGCATAGCAATATAATAGTGGGTAAGAGCAGATCAATATGTATTTTTTGTCGTTTAATATATTCGTTAGATTTATTCATTAGCAATTTCTTGTTTCAAATATATTATATTTTGTTCTGCTGTCGAGTCATGGTCGAGTTCGACGTGCCAGGATTGCTGGGAAACAAAACAACGGAATGTGCTGCTCGTCAATATCCTTGTCAATATTTGTGCAGGGCCTAATTCTTGGCACGAATCCCGCGAAAAAGAAAGTGTTACGTTGTTGCAAGAAACTTATCAATCACTTTAAAAAATGTATGCCATTTTCGGTTTTCTCCTAAAACCGTGTCCACATTCTTATTTTAGGTTTTTCTTGCAGTTTTGTCGGTGTAGACGTCTTAAAGTCTTAAAATAATTAATTTTGTAACATACTCTCTTTACATAAAACAAAAACTACACGTCTGACACCCTCTCGCACTCACACATTCATATACACCATACACATACAGAGGTACATAAACACAAACAAGATATAAGTTCAAAAACTAAAACCCGACTACGGTTGGGTTAAAAATAGCATAATTATGATGGTCTTGCGATGATGACGATTCTTGTCAAAATCGGATCAAATTTTTAGTTTGAGCACATAACCTTCCTTTGGTTTGCCGTAGTCGGGTAAAAATAAATACTCTTATGAAGACAAATCGATTGTCAAAATCGGACCCAGGTTTTAGTTTTTTACTCATAACCAGGAAGGGTTTGGTTCGCTGTCTTTTATCTTTATTCTTTTATCTTTTATATATTTTTCGTTTTCGTATTAAAAAAATTTTTTTAGGCCTATGACACTGTACCTGAAGATTCATTGATTGACACCTCGTTTGTTAAAATCGGATCAATAGGAGCGACGCTATGGTGGAACATCCACATAATCATATACATAGACTGTTAAACTCATTACCCTTCTCTTGCTTTGCTGTAGTCGGGTAAAAATAAATTAAGTATATCAAATGCTTATTAATATTCTGTAAATTTTTGAAATTTAGTATTCAAATTTCATATCATGGCTCTATGCTCAAGTTCGGCAGCAGATACGCTACTGTTGAAGCTTTTAATTAACTTCACTTGTATAATATCCTAGCCCTAATTATTATAAGATTCAAAACTGTTATACTAAAACTTTTTCTCTAGGAATACTTTTATTATTATTGTTAAACAATACTATGTCACGGAATAAATAATGGTTTCCAAAGACAATAGTAGAATCAACAATCAGTCGAAAGGAAAAGCCCCAGGGGGGCAATTCTCACGAAGTGTTATAAATATCACAATAGATATATATCGAAAAATGTATGGATTTTTCGACATTTATCTACTGTTATATTTATATCACTTCGTGAGTATCGCCCTACATGACTGGGTAAGAACCATCGAATGTGTAATCTGTGGTTTAGGCACCGAAGTATTTTGGCACTGGCACAGGTCTGTTTTTCTCAAGTTCAATGCCAAGAATCGAATGCTCCTTTAACAATGCATGAGTTTATTCCGAACATATCTTGTTTTGTAACACTTTGTATTCGGGTTACCTGTTTGGCGTGGGCTAGATTATCTTAATTTACTATTGGTTGTGGTTTAAGGTCAAGATTAATCCAGTTCGGGAGTTTGTGCCGCAACTCTACGTAGACATTGGTATCATAACAAAACTTTTCGTGCCATGAAAAACAATATTTAGGCTCTACAGTCGCTTCGCACCAGCTGCCTACACTCGAACACCATTCCGATTCAATAACAATCCCAACAGTGCGATCCAGATAGAAAAACTAACCTGCACCACAGAATAAATAATAGTACAAGTACAAATAAAAGTACAAGCCTGCACTGAAACGTAGGCGGGTGTGGGGGAAGGTTTGGGGAAGTAGACGAACGGTGGGGATGTCGGGGAAAGGTACAGAAAGTAGGGGAAGATTAAAGGGAAGGGTGGGCAGAGTGGGAGAAAGGGGAAAGGATAGGGGGAAGTGGGAAAAATGTGGGTAAGAGTGGGACGTAATATTTTTAAACCAAAATGACGAACATATTATTACACCTAATGGTAATGATCACGTTACAGTTCAATGTAGGTTTTATAGCTAAATCGCACTGTTGGGATCGTGACTGAAACGGAATAGTATTCAAGAGTAAGACAGCAGTTATACCATTGAACTATATTATTAATGGTTTCCCTTGAAATCGTATGAAGTAAGTAGGTAGGGGAAATATGTATGATCCCCCTAAGGGAGAATGCTCCTAGGGCAAAAAATACCCAACATAACTTCAATGTTAAAGCGGATTTGAATAGTCAGTTTATTTATTTAAGTATTGGCATACTCACAATTATTGTGAATTGAAAATTATTTTCAATGTATTAATTATCTAATGCTACATTAATTTTTTTGTCATGTCCCAAAAGTCTACTAAAGGATCATCAATTACAACGGGGTGTCCATGACGATCCCTAGGGAATAGGCATGATGATCCCAGTGGATTTCCGATGATAATTCAATTAAAATCAGTCTGGTTTTCATTATAATCATTGGTTATTCGGTTATAATTAGGCGACAATATTTTCTTAACTTTTTTTAAAAATTATTTAGTGTATTCTAATCTTGTACGCAAGCAGAAGGATCGTCCAACCCCAAGACCAATTTTTTTATTTCAAGTTCCATAAATTGATTTATAAGTTTCGAGGTGCTTCCGCGCCTTATTTAAACAAAAATTGATCATATTTGTAAGCTGAAAAACAACAGTCATTACTTATAACCAAATATACGAAAAAAGTTGCCTAGCTTCAAAGTTAGTCATTAGATCAGGATTTCCATAGATAAACCATAGAAGGCTCATCCTTCTATAATTTATCTTTGGCAGTAAAGATATTTTTTGCTGCTAATCAAGCACAGGTCCGATCTTGTATGGAGTACTGCTGCCTCCTCTGGGACGGTGCTGCCAAGTATCAGCTCAAGGCTTTGGATTCAATTGAGAGACGCGCTATGAGGCTCATTGGAGATGACACTCTGGCAAAGAGTAAGTTTCAAAGTCTGGCGCATCGACGTGAGGTCGCAAGCCTGTCGGTATTCTACAGATTGCACTATGGAGAGTGTGCACAGGAACTGCACAATCTGATTGCCCCATCACCTATAAATTATGTACGACTAGACGATCGGCAAAGTGCCATCCTTTTATGGTTTAAATACCTCGCACAAGAAGGAAGCGTTACGCTTCTTCATTTATTATAAGAACTTCTAAGGAGTGGAATGCCCTGCCCTCATCAGTGTTTCCGGTAAAATATAACCCTGGAGTGTTCAAGTCAAGAGTGAATAGGTATCTACTAGGCAAGCGTGCTACACCTTCGACCACATCATCGCTTTCCATAGGGTGAGATCGTGGTCAAACGATTGCCTAGACCGTAATAAAAAAATAAAATACAGCACTCGTTGCTTATCACAATGACAAAGAATCATCATACCTCGAAGGATCAATACATACAACTTTTCCCTACCTACCTTCAAAAATATAATATGGTGGCTGGCGTGAAGAATTTGATATCTCTAAAAAAGACAATTTTTCAGAGCGGCCATTTTAAAGTTTGACCTTTTCTGGTAAATCAGTTAATTAGTTAAATGTAAATGTATAATTTGTTTTAAATGTTATTTTAAGCCATCTTTCTGATTGTGACAAGAAATTAATGAAATTCCTCATAGTTTTCATAACAATCCATACTAATATATAATAGTGAAACGTTGTCTGTTTGTTTAGGGAGCTTTCACGCGATACCGGCTGGACGGATTTTGATGAAATTTAGAATGGAGATAGATTGCTTATACCCAGGAATAAAACATAGAATACTTTTTATCCCGGAAAATTGTAAGTTTACACGGAGAAACTGTAACACGGGGAACTGTCGGTTACTCACTGTAAGGAACGGTTGTCATCACAGAAAGGTCTGTGGTTGCCATGGAAACGAAATAACAAGTCTGTCAAAAAACATCAAGACTATCAGACTATAGACTATAGAGGTGCTATACATACTTTTTCATTGGTTTTTAATATCCTAGAAGGACATAGGATGTTTATTTTTGCGATAAACTGTAGTTCGCGCGTACGAAGTCGCGGGATGAAAAACTAGTAGGTAATAAATGTTAAAATAATGAAAAGAAAAACTTTTAAATTGAAACAAATGACGAATTTGAAAACTCACACTCTTGAAATATATTTTTCTTCACGACATGAATATATAAACTCTGTAATAAGCTATTTTAATAAATATTTCTCAGAATCTTAATGATGATGATTAATTATGTCTGTCCACTGCTCGACGTAGGCCTCTTAGGGTAGGTGAAGACCGAGCTCAGTGGCGTACATTAGGAGAGGAGAGGAGAGGACATCCAGCAGGCATAAATTATGCACACAGCTACAGCTATTATTAATTGCTTAATCTACAAACCAATGCGTCATCAAAAAAAAAACAGTGGACATTAGTTGTGTTGTCAGCTAATACTAGAAGACTACTAATTTGTCTCCCTGTAATCTTTTACAACTAATCAGTTGTCAGAAAGTAAACACAAATTATCTGAATCATAATCGGTTTATCTCCGTTCGTTCACTACTTTGCATAAATGAGGGCCCAGTGTCACAACTACTGAATAACTGTTAATCAACAACTGCTGACGTCACCTAGTCACTTGCTTCTCATAGTGATTAAGACAAAAGCCCCCCCCCCGCCCCCTCTCCATGATAAGATAGGTACTCTACTTAATAAATAAGTATAAGAGTAAAAACTCTAACGATGGAGTTACGAGTACTATTCTGTCAATGATTTAACATTGCAAGTTTGACAATAATTAGTAAAATTTATTATTTGTGGTTCTGATATATAGGAGAGTTAGCGATCGACAAATTCTGGCACCAGAGGTCAGCACTACCTCATACGACAAACAAACAATAGGAGAGTTCCGACGGCCAGACTAGAAGAAGTAAGTGGGTTGCTTCGATGTTAGATGTTAATTCATTATCATTTCCAACTTAACCTCGCAGTGTGGTCGTAGCACTAAATGATTTGCAAAAATTATAGTTTTTTAATCGACTACCTGCATTTTTTTGTGATGATTTCCGGGTTTCCTGAACAGATTTCTACGAATCAATTTTATTTGATAAGATATAACATCAATATTCCGTATGAAATATCATCGAAATTGTGAAAAGTTTTTATTTTCATTTGGATTCAAATAATTACTAGTGGCTCTGTGAGCTGTAGACCTCGCGAGCACAAACTTTTTTGCAAACAAGCTAGCGGTGCATAGTAGCGTTATCTAGGTATCTTATTTAATTCTAACATTAATAACCAAGGTGCTCTATCAATCCCTACCTAGTAGGTAAAGAGCTGATTCCACAGGAAGAAACCTAAAAGTGAGAAATTTACTGCATTTTGAGGAGCTATTCTGCTCATCACACCGAATATCCTCATCAGATCTTCACCAAATTTTTATGAGACTAACTTATAGTTACTACCTTTCAAATGAAAAAAGAACCATCGAAATCGTATTTAATTTGGCGGATATATTCAGCCCCCATTTTACCCTTTTACAAAAATTCCAGACGATTAAAAAATTATAAAAATTCGCTTAACCTGAATATCGAATTTCGTCTAGATCGGTTGAGAAATGCTATATGTAGAGGAGAACAGTCGGAAATCCAGACAGACATCCGGACATACGAAAGAATTTTTGCCGAAGCTGAAACATAGACGCTTTGCTCGCGCTTCGCGTTCGCTCGTTAAAATATTATTCAGGGTTGGTGTAACTAGGGCTGAGAATACAAATCCTAACAGTACCGTAGACAACAACGGTTTATTTTGATAAGTTACAGACAATGTTGGAGGCGTGGTGGTCGTGGAAAAATAACGTGTCAACCTTGTCATGCGAAGAATGACATTTATGTCATCGTCAAAAGTAATGAAAAAACACAGCGTCATCTCTTTCACAGTGTAATTTCATCATGTCGGTCTAGCCGTCTGTATGTCTCAGCCATTTTAATCAGAGAGTATAAATTGTAATTTGCCACATCCCTATAAATAAATTTATAACTATACATGTGTATAAAAATATATGTTTGTTTGCTTGTTTTTTAAAGAAACACACAAAAATATTCACACTAAAATATGTACACTTTCAAAAATATTCGATATTTTGTTCTTGCTTGAAGGCTTGTCGTATGAGGTAGTGCTGGCCTCTGGTGTCAGAGTTTGTCAGGCCGCTCGAGGGCCTCTGACATGGCTTAATGACTGCTATTAATCAATAACAGCGGGGACCGTCAGCTTAACGTGCCCTCCGAAGCACGGAGCGATGAAAAACCAAGAAAAATAAAAAAGATACTGAAGTTTGTAAGATTAAACGATAAATTTAAATAAACGAATTAATTTTATTGGCTTAGTATTTTTTAGACAAGGAAGAAAAATATTAACGCTATTTATTTTTTAATATCATGCATATTCTATGCAGGGGCTATATATAGGTTTATTGTGCACTAGCAGCGCCCCACAGCTTACCCGCGTGAGGGATGATGGTGATGATGATGATGATTAAAAGTATCATATGTGTTATTCCATGCTATAAGCTATCTGCATTCCAAATTTTATCAAAATCCGTTCATCCTTTTGAGAGTGAAGTATGATGATGATGATTATAAAAAGTATCCTATGTGTTATTCCAGGGTGTAAGCTATCTCCATTCAAAATTTCATCAAAATCCGTTCAGCTGTTTGAGAGTGAAGTATGATGATGACGATGGTGATGATGAAAATGGTCATATGTTTTATTCCAGGGTACTCGTCTAAGCTATCTCCATTCTAAATTTCATCAAAATCCGTCTAGCCGTTATAGCGTTAAAACTCCCCAAACAAACAAACAAACAAACAGAGAACGTTTCACTTTTATATATTGTTGTGGATTTTCATATACCCGTCGTAACTTCTAAAAAAAAACGACAGTAAGCGTAATTCAAAATGATTGGCAGCAGTGTTTCTTGAGCATAGACAAGATTGCATTATTACTCACCTATACTTGACAGACTTGTTATTATTTCGTTTCCATGACAACGTAATTTCCGTTCTTTATTTTTAGTACCTTGGGTTGCAATATTGCAATTTTCGAAGGGAACTCTAATTTTTTGAAAAATAAAATACTGCCCATGTTACTCGTTGATAATATAGCTATCTATAGGTGAAATATTTTTTAAAATCGGTTGAGTATTTTTTGAGTTTATCCAATACAAACAAACAATCAAATCTTTCCTTGTTATAATATTAGTGTATGTACGCTGAAAATACATAAATATTTTATTAGAGACTAGCTGTGCCGCGGCTGCACACGCGTGGATGTTTATCTTGGTACTTATAATGAAGCAATATAATAAAATAATTAAGAAAAATATGTTCTAGGGTACTTAAAATAATATATAATAACAAGAATAGAACATTTTTAAAATTTGTATTTGTTTGATTGTTAGTTTGTCTGTATGTTTGTTCGCGCATCATGTAAAAACTATTGGACCGAAAGTGATTCGGTTTTCACTGTTGGATAGCTTATGGTTTGACTTAATGGTATACTTCGTATCTCAATCCGATCAGTAGAAGCCGAGAAATCAATAAAAACTTTTTGACGGCTGAAGGATTTTGTATCAAATGTTGGTATGGTGGTATTTTAGGTCTTGGAATAACACATAACCTTGAGAAATGACAACGTTTACGAAACCGCGGGCACAGTTAGTTGTAAATAATTTGTATCAGTTGTCCAAAAAACGATATATATCCCAGTTAAATACGAATACAAGCTACCTCTGAAAAAAAAAACTTCCAAACTAAAGTGTTCATTGAAATAAGCCCCTGAACAACGAAAATCGGGGACCCTTGTGTGGAATTGTGCACCTAAAACTTGACACTATGCTTTTTAGATGTGTGAAGATTTTATTAGATTTGTATTAAATCAACCTTCACCAATCCAAATATGGTGATGCACTCTATAAATACGAATCTATTAATATAATAACGCATCGCAGCTTGGCTAACAAATTCGTATAGACTATGCAAACTACCTATCTATAATCTGTCTAGTAAACGTAGACTATCTAATCAAATTTATCAGATAATATACCAAATTCGTTAGAGGAGTTTGCATTGTGGAAACCCTGTATTATAATTATACCTTACTCCCTATGTCAGAGACCCTCGGGCGGCTTGTTAAACTCTGACAACATATCTTCTTTGTCATCGCCCATCCTCAGGGATAGGCGATGAGAAAGAAGATATGATGAAGTTTGCCACATATAGCCGAGACGTGGATACTGACTGTGACTGCTCCATATATTTAAATTCGCGCTTCGAACTATGGAACGTCTCTATTCTTTGTGTTATTTTATCATGTATCTACTTGTCACAAATAGATAGATAGATAAATAGATTAACTCTTTATTGGACACCACAAGTACAACAAGAAATTATATCTGAAAATAAAGTATACAATGAGTGTCACAAGGGGCGGTCATATCGCTCATAGCGATTTCTTCCAGACAACCGTGCACGGAGAGGAATAAAGTAAGGGACGGACGTTATCAGTAAATAAATGAATAACCAATAAAATATATAAATGTAATGCAATATACAAATAATAATAAACATACTTACAGATATCAATAAATACATATATCTATACTTATAATAAAACTGTAACAGGTCTAATTCTGTACATTGAAGATATTTTTTTTATTTTTTATTGTGGGCACTCTATATTCGATACTGAAGCCAAATCTCATACGACAAACAAACAAACCAAACTGAAGCCAAAACTGTAATTTATTTCATTTTTGTCTGTCTGTCTGTCTGTATCTTGTCTAGGCATCACGCCAAAACTACTTAATGAATTTAAATGAAACTTGGTATGATTTGAGTTCATACTACGAGGAAGGACATAGGATACTTAATCCCGAAAAATTAAAGGGTTCCTACAGGATAGGCGTTGAAAGTTATTTAAGAGAACACGTATCACTTTGAAACTACTGGACTGATTTTTTGATCCAAATTGACCCATTTATATATCTATACTTATAATAAAGCAATAGGTACGAAAAAGGCTGTACAAAAAAGATGAATAAAAAATTACTCTTGGGTGCTTAAAAAAGGTATTGAACAAGTTTTTTTTTTAATCCTTTCTTTCTGTCTGTTTGTCTGTATGTTAGTTTGTTCACGCATCACGTAAAAACTACTGGACTGATTGCACTGCGGTTTTCATTGTTAGTTAGTTACATTTTGATCTCATGTTGGTATATTGGTCCTGGAATAGCACATTATGGTACTTTGAATCTAAAGAAAAGACAATGCGTGCGAAGCCGCGGGTACAGCTAGTATATAAATATACCTACACAAATAACAATAACAGAAATTGAGACGTAGCAGCTCAGCTAGTGCTTTAAATAAAACATTCCAAAATGGAATAAAAATAACATTTTTCTATTCTATTCTATTCTCTAGGTTTCTCTAAAGGATCCGGACTGAGGTGATCCGGCAGCGAACGAAAGTCTCTGCTATAGTAGTCTTTAATAATTAGCAGACTGAAGTGGCAATGGGCTTGTCACTTATATGTCGAAGAAACAAATGCGAGTGAATACCACGTTTAGGCAAACGTAGTGTATGGCGTCCTCGGCCGGCTAGATGGAGCAAACGTCTTACGCAAAGTAGCTGGCAGCAATTACATGAGGAAAGCCGAAGATCGGTCTCAGTGACACTTATTAGGAGCGGCGATGTCCAGCAGTGGACTAATGCAAGCTGTTGATGATGATGATTTGTCAGCTTGATAGTCCCACTGCCGTCCGACTGCGTCCACAGTATTGAGATATCTAATTATATCTATACCGGGTTCACAAATGAAGTAAATATGGACTTCTTTAATGGGGTTGCGGATGGTCGTGGTATAGTTTTGTTTTCATTCAAAACCCACATGTCAGGGGGGCAATTCTCATGAAGTGATATAAATATCACAATAGATATAAATCGAAAAATGTATGGATTTTTCGACATTTATCTACTGTGATATTTATATCACTTCGTGAGAATCGCCCTCCAGATCGATACTAAATGTCGATAGACTAGGTTGCCCTAATTTTAGTAAGTTAGTAAGTTTTAAAGCTTGAACAATAATTTAAAACTATATAAAATGTTATTTATATCCATCTAGAGATTTTTGACTAAAAACGAAACGTGGTTTGTTTGTATGTACAGTGGGCCGCAAATTAATATAAAAACTGCGATTTGAGCAATCCATTTATGATAAAAATAAATTAAAGTTTATTTCATTACAAATATAGGAAGACCTTTTTAATCATTTTTGGTGATTGTATTAAAAGAAATGCTTTTTTTAATTTAGCACCGGCTCAATTGGCAGAAAGCATGCCAAACCGTATAACAGCTGTTTTAACAGCTCGTGGTGGCAATACAAAATACTTTAATGAATTGAAATTGCATACTTATTTGATACAGTAGCACATTTTTCGTGAAAATTGTCATTTTTATCTAACCTATTTTTATTTAAAATAATCCTGATCTTTTAGGACATTTATTTAAGCACTATGAAATTGTCTATAATACAGTCTTTATTTCATACAGCTAGTTCCAATATTTTGGAAGTTATTGAGGTTTTTGTTACCGACCTTCACTTCTTTGCGGCCCATGTGTGGAAGATGTGAGGAAGATGCAGCACGATTAATATCACGTAAATAAAAACTGGGTTAGACTAGGGCATGCAAAACTAGGGTATTTTAACAAACCCGGGTTTTTAGAGTTTTCAATTTTGAAAACCGTTTTTTTCGAGTTTTACGGGTATTTCAAGTTTTTCTTTATCTGGGCCTTAAAAGAACTATTATTAGTGTATGTAAAAAGCACAGGCTGAAATTTAATTAAAATATGTATTTACATTCTTATTCTTATTTTTTAGCTTTACCAAGAGATCAATCAAGTAACATTTGGTTTATAGAAGTATTATTAATCAAAGTAACATTTGGTACTAGTAATAATACAAAACTGACTATCCGTCCCCAAAATCGGACCACGAATTCTATCGAATTGCAAAAAGGGGTGAGACAGGGAGACGTTATTTCTCCGAAACTGTTCACCTCTGCACTGGAAGATATATTCAATCTTCTGAACTGGAAAAGATATAGTGTTAACTTCAATGGAGAATGCATCACTCACCTTCGATTTGCTGATGATATAGTCATCATGGCTGAAACCCTGGAAGACCTAAGTACAATGCTCAGTGACCTCAATATTGTTTCCCAAAAGGTGGGTCTTAAAATGAACATGGGTAAGATGAACATCATGTCAAATGCCCATGTCGCACCCATGCCGGCTGGCTTATGTTCGGAGCGATATTATCGTAGCTGTTGATCACTATGTCTACTTGGGTCAGACGATCCAACTGGGTAGATCCAACTTTGACAAAGAGGTCAACCGATGAAGCCAACTCGGATGGGCATCTTTCGGGAAATTAAGCCATATCTTCTCGTCGCAGATACCGCAGAGCCTCAAGACGAAAATATATAATGAGTGTGTGTTGCCAGTGATGACATACGGCACTGAGACGTGGTCGTTAACTATTGGTCTCAAAGACAAGCTCAAAGTTGCGCAGCGTGCAACGAAGAGAGCTATGCTTGGTGTTTCACTACGTGACAGAATCCGAAATGAGAAAATCCGTAGAAGAACTAAGGTTACCGACATAGCTCTTAGAGTTTGCAAGTTGAAGTGGCACTGGGCAGGCCATATAGTTCGCAGAACCGACAACCGCTGGAGAATTAAAGTGCTTGAATGGCGACCACGAACAAGCAAGCAAAATGTAGGGCGACACCCCACACGATAGACCGACGACATTGTACCCATCACAGGAAGTTGGTTGATGAAGGTGGCACAAGATTGCTCGTCATGGCGCTCTTTGGGGGAGGCCTATATTCAGCAGTGGATTTCTAAAGGCTGACATGATGATGATGATGATAAAAAAACAAATTTCTTCCCCATTCATAGATAACACATTAACAGATAAAGAGAAGGTACATTACATAAACACACAAACGAACACACACGCACACACACTCACGAGATAATCTAAGCAACAGCTTATCTATAATTAACTATTAAGTAGCATTTAAAAACAATATTAACAAAATAAAATGTTTTCATATAATTATGTGTGTTATTTAACTGGAAATTACAATAAAGTGTTTCGTATCGTATCGTAAATCACATAAAATAAGTCTTACTTCTTGTTTATATAGTAACTTAAAATTAAAAATATTTTCACCTCACAAGCTCGGAAAGATTCTGTTTGTCATTCGATATCTGAGTGCAAAAGTGCATTTTACCCGCTAGCGTGTTAAGAGTTTTTAAAAATCGAACCTTACTATTCAATAATTTTCTATACCGCCAATCCACTAAAAATACTTTATAATATATTATTATCCGATTCTACTCTACTTGACTCTATTCGTCTCTATTCGCTTTTTTTGTCTCTACTTGACTCTACTCGACTCTACTTGACTCTACTCGACTCTACTTGACTCTACTCGACTCTACTCGACTCTACTCGACACTACTCGACTCTACTCCACTCTACTCGATTCTATTCGTATCTTTTCATTTTCAATTCTACTCTATTCTACTGTTCTACTGTGTTCTACTGGCTCTACTGTGTTCTAATGTATTCTACTCTGTTCTACTCTGTTCTACTCTGTTCTACTCTGTTCTACTCTGTTCTACTCTGTTCTACTCTGTTCTACTCTGTTCTACTCTGTTCTACTCTGTTCTACTCTGTTCTACTCTGTTCTACTCTGTTAGACTGTGTCGTCTGTATTCTGCTCTGTTCTGTTCTACTCTACTCAACTCTACTTGACTCTATTTGACACTATTCAACTTTACTCGACTCTACTCGACTGTGTTCGACTCTTTTCATTTTCAATTTTATTCTACTCTATTTTACTTTACTCGACTCTACTCGACTCTACTCTACTCTACTCGACGCGACTTGACTCGACTCTACTTGACTCTACTCGACTCTACTCGACTATACTCAACTCTACTCGACTCTACTCCACTCTACTCGACTCTACTCGACTTTTCTCGACTCTAATCGACTCTTTTCGTTTCAATTTGACTCTATTTGACTCTTTGCAACCCTATTCGGCCCTATTCGACTCTTTTCGATTCTATTCTATTCGATTCTGTTCGACTCTATTCTATTATGTTTACACATCTGCCAGGAATCCCGCGACGGCTCATTTTTTATTATTATTATAAACACTAATATAATATATTATTTTAGCTGTTTTTCTTGCACCTAGCATTTTCCTCGCTGTAGTGAGGTGAAAAGTTTTGTGTTGCGCACGGCAGCAAAGTTATTTGGCGTCTCGTACTTTTGAAACTTTCGCTACGCTCAGGATTCTATATTTGAACCACGAGCGAAGCGAGAAGTCTAATCCTAGAATCCTTCGCTTGCTCAGGTTTCAATACAAGTACTCTCGCCAAAAAATCACTTTGCAGCCTTTCTTAACAAATAACTATTCTTTATCAAGGACAACATTTAAAAAAATCATTGAATTGTATATTTTTGTATGGGAGCATCTGCAAAATGAAACAATGAAATTCTTCCAAGGACAGGTAGTTATAAAAGGGATTGTCTGCTAAATATCACAGTTCCCCGTCAGTCAATGAACTTAGGCAATGCGTATATGTAATCCAGAAACGTAATTAGGTACGAGGAGGTAAGTTGAGATCGCTATCGGCAACCGCGTATCTAATGAGATGTTTTGTTTCACAGTGATGAGTTGATGACTCAACCTATTATTTATTCTGCGTCTCAACGTCAAATTCATCTTTTTTTAGCCCCATGTGTTCGTATTAGTTTTTTAGCATTGCAGTATGATTTATAGGTATTATTAATTTATTATACATGGCTCACGGCTACTATATCAGACGATCGCCTGACTGATCGTCTTACCAAACTTCAAAAAAATAATTCTAACCTTAGACCTTGTGACAGAAAAAGTGAATAACCTTAGTATTCAACTGATTCAATCGTAGTTGTAGCTAGCGGCACGTAAGTCTAGCGGTGAACGAAATGTGGCGGGGATCTTGGCACAGTCAGTTTTCGGGATAAAAAGTATTCAACATTTTAACACATTGTTATAAACTTTGACTATGCCAAGATCCCCGCCACGTTTCGTTCACCGCTAGACTTACGTGCCGCTAGGTATAAATCGGAATGTATCTAATAACAATAAATACTACTACTCTAGTACTAACTGCTACTACTATTATTAGCTCTGTGAGCTGTAGAACTCGCGAGTACAAACTTCTTTGCAAACTATCTAGCGGATCCCTACGAGTACCTAGTAGGTAAAGAGCTGATTACACTGGTAAAAACCTAAAAATGAGCAATGTATTGCATTTTTAGGAGCTATTCTGCTCATCACGCCGAAGATCCTCATTAGATCTTCACCAAATTTTTATGAGACCAACTTAAAGTTACTTACTTTCAAATAAAAAAAAACATTGAAATCAGATCTAGGCGGAGATATTCAGTAGCCCTCTTGTTGCCATTTTTTGGAGGAAGTATCAATGAAAAATCCCTGACGTCTAAAAAATTCTAAAAATTCGTTTAACGTGTATAGCAAGATTCGTCTAGATCGGTTGAGAAATGCAACCTGTAGAGGAGAACAGAAATCCGGGACACACAAAAGCATTTTAGCCAAGCATAAATAAATAAATAAATACATATATTCGGGACAATTCCACACCAATTACCTAGCCCCAAACTAGGATACCCTATAATGTGGGCACTAGATAACGGATAAACATACATAGATAAGAATATTACATCCATGACTCGGAAACAAACATTTCTGCTCATCATACAAATTATTGCACCTTGCAGGATTTGAACCCACGACCGTTTGATTTCGTACTTAGCATCACTAGCCACTAGACCAACCGGCATGAACCCCTAAACATCGGCATAAACGAAGACGCTTCGCTCACGCTTCGCACTCGCTCTTTCAATTAGTATGTATAACTTATTATAATAGTTTAACCTCCTCTACGGTACACTCACCTACTTGTAATTATTACGGTTGTTACGATAAGACTGTATTAGACTACTACGACAGATTTTACGAACCAAGCAAAGGACAATATTTGAATTACTGTCCCTAATTACTCCTACTTAATAATTATCCTTACTTAATTTATTCCCTTACAACCGAAGCGAATAAATTTAGAAATCAGTGAATATATTATAGATACTGGGATTTCCTTCAACAAGACACAAGTTCAAAAACTAAAACTCGACTGAGTCGGGTAAAACATAGCCAATGACACTCTTGCGATGAAGACGAATCGATTGATACCTCGCTAGTCAAAATCGGAACAAGTTTTTAGTTTGAGCACATAACTCTTTCTTTGCTTCGCCTTAGTCAGGTAAAAACGTTTTCAAGTTTTGTATGATGTCACAATTACGACGATGCACAGACCTAACGTTTATGCAAATTATTTATTTGCCAAATAAATCTACAACATTATTTTATAAATTATACCTACGCATACTTAATAACAATAAAACACACACTTAGGATTTACTAATTGGTTTTACAGCTTTTATATTACATACAAAATAATGGGACTAGAACAAACACCATAAAATATCATCAAATTGATTTGATGTAAACATAAACCTATCGAAATTTCGAATAACGGTTGCAGGACAAATTTCTGCGTAATTTAATTCTTACCGTTAATTTAGGTAGGTCCTCATTTAAAATTATTATGGTAAATTTGGTAGTTTAACAGTCTATATATGTATGTATATAAGTTTGTGGATGTTCCACCATAGCGTCGCCCCTGTTGGTTCGATTTTGACAAGCATGGTGTCAATCGATTCGTCTTTAGGTATAGAGTGTCATAGGCTTTTTTACCCGACTACGGCGAAGCAAAGGAAGGGTAAGGAAAGGGTTTTAAATATTTTACAGGATTTTATCTCAATAAAATCCTTAATGGGGATGTTTACTACTTACCTTACATTTTATGAATATATGACGAAAACTCATTGTATTGTGTCTCTGTTGTGATCAACATCAGGATACATCAGGTGAACGGTAAAATAACTGCCAAACTGCATTATTAAATGCTTGAAACCACAGTTTATAATTCTAGGTCTTTGAACTGCAATTAAAAGTCAAATGTTATGGTCTATTATAGAAAATTGGCATCAACAAAGTTAGCCAGTCTAATCAGGCTAAACATAGGTTAGTAATGTTATAACGGATTTTTTATTCCCATATTTATCGTTCAGTTCAAGAATAGAGATTGATTAAATAATTTATTCAAAGGATGTGTTGATGGCTGTTAAATGTTGTGGCTTATACGACGCATTACAAATTGACCCGATGAGCTGATAATTTTTGTCAAAAGTCCGCATGGCATTTTGTAAAAAAAAAACTTTTTTTTTTATATCAATATATCTAATGCATTGAAGGTGAACAAGGTTATTCATTATAAGTACTGATGTACATATTCGTAACTGACTTCTAAAAAGGAGGAGGTTTTCAATTCAACCCGAATGTTTTTTTATGTATGTTAGTTACCTCAGAACTCCGTGATTTGTGAACCGATTTCGTTTTTTTTTTGTTTGCTATGATGTACTTTCAGATTGGTCCCATTTTTTTAAATCAAAATCCGTCAGTTGTTTTTTAACCAGTTCCAATAATAAGAAAATTTGGTTCGAGCGTTCACGAAGTACGAGCGTTTGAAGTCGGTTGTTCACGTTTTTGTCAAAATATAATTATTTTTATGTGTCAACTTGTTTCCGGCGAACATTTTATATTGAAGGCGCTTCAAATTAATCTTAAACATCTGTTTAATATTAATATTGACGTGCTTATGCTCGTGTATTAATAATCAATATAAACATAAAAGGAGCTCTGCAGTTCAATTTCAAGAATATATTCGACACGCGCATATAATTAGCTATGTTCATCCACTGCGGTACCTACTAAATCAAACTGCACAACTACTTCCACATGTTTTGTAAGGTTGTGTAGGTACCTTATAGGAACTGTGAATTAACAGTATCAAAGTACAGTTCATAAAGAGTCAGTCAGTACATATATATATACATATACTAGCTCATTTCTCTAGGTTAAAAGTACTTTATGTACTATTCAAAGACTTAAAATACCAATATACCAACATTTGATCTATATTACTTCAGCCGTAAAAAAGTTTTATCCATTGCTCGGATTCTTCTCATCGGATTAAAATACCAAGTACACCAGTTTTTAAGTCAAATCCTAAGCTATCTAACAGTGAAAAACAAATCACATCGCAATCGCTCCAGTAGTTTTTACGTGATGCGCGAGCAAACAGACAAACAGACAGACGCGAATTTTTAAAATGTTATATTCTTGTTCAGTAGCTTATTTCATGTACCCTAGACCATTTTTTTTTAATTATCTGCTTTGTACAGACTATTTCGTTCCTATTGCTTTATTATAAGTATAGATGTAAGTAAATTGTGTACTTAAAAAAAAACAAGTGGAGATAAAGAATAAGAATAAATTAAAAAAGAAATAAAAAAAAGAAGCTTTTTCTACCTATTTTTTAATGAATGTCTATTTTTTTCTGTTTTTTTTTTAATTTATTTTTTGTGCATTTTACTTTTATGTTTTACGTATTTAAGTTTTTTTTCCTATTTCTTTATTTCATTTTCATCGCTTTGTGAGCTACCCTGAAAGTTTCAGCCAGATGCTACTCGGGAATAGCTCGAAATTTGAATTGCAAGTTTCCAGGACAAAATACATAGATACAAAATAAAAGCTTTTAAAATAACTGCCCTAGTTCGCCTCTACATTCACGTTGGTTCCTTTAAAACTTATCTAAATATACTTATCTCTACTACCAGGCCTGACCTCTACCCTAGACGGGTAACATTGATCTAAATCCAAGTAAAACCCGCATCCTATGTAATTAAGCCGAAACAATAAGAAAGTGGCCAGATCCGGAGATATCGGTTGCACAAGTTTCGGTACAGAATCACCGGATGACCGAGATAACATCTTTAAAAGTATTCTAGTCTGAACTCCGGGGCTTAGGTAAATGGGGTTTGGATTGATTTACTGGGACTGTTTATTTACGCAGAGAATTGTGAGTTTAAGTAGGTATGTATATACTTAAAACTTAACCGTACTCTTTGCAGTCCACTGTTAGGAGCAATAGTGTCTTTGGACGCCTGAGGGTTGAGCTGACAGTACCCGTAGACCGTAGATGCCCTGGGGTCAAGGGCAGATCCAAGGGGAGGATCATGGAGGTCATGACCCTGGGCCTATATTAATAGTATTTTTTAGATCTATTTGTTATTTTCATGTGATATGTAATTTTATTTATATTTTACTCTGATATAAATATCTCAAAATGTGCGTTCGATGCCTAGCTAATTTTTATGATAATTTTTATTCAATTAGAAATTATGTTTTAATTTTACACTAGTAGAAACAAGTACATCATCAAGTTAAAAGAAAAAAACGACCACCCTGCCCAAACACGAACGATACCCCATACATGCAAATCTGTTTCCATGAATCTCTATTGGAGCTTTAGACAGAGATTCCAAGTGGAATTACCTTCGTTCTTGAATATCTTACGATATACATTTACTTTTATCAGAAAAGAAACATAATATTCTTCTTTAACTATTTACTTTCAGTATAAACATATTATTTTAGACAAAATGTAATTTTCTACCGGTACGTAGGTTTGGTTGTCTAGAAGAAATCGCTTTAAGCGATAAGACCGCCAATTGTACTCTATTTAAGTTAAATGCCTATTCTTGTGTATGATTTATTTGGTGTACAATAAAGCGTTTATCTATCTATCTATCTACTACCTATAATATCATGGTAGCACAATACATATCCACGTTAGCGTATGCAAGAGTAAATTTTTCTTCGAATAGTTTGTTATTGTTAAGCATCTAGTAAATTAACTATAGGAATCTCCGGTTCTCAGTGAAGTCATCTGATCGGTACGGCGTGAATGAAAATCGTGATCTAATGGGAAAATCGACTTGCTCCTCGATTATGCTATCCTGGTAACGATCGACGGGCAGCCTGTTGATTGGTCAAGGGCAGAAGTTAATTGTTTGATTAAGTTAATAGGAAATGATAGGTACAGAATAACTTGTTTTCACAAGATAACTCAAAAATAACATTTTAGTGTATAAAGGGCGGTCTTATCGCTTAATGGAATAATCTGTACCACAGAATAAATTGATGCAACCAGTACCTACCTATAAAACAGTACCGTGCGTGTCATACCTATCAACTTAGTGCATGACTGACAGACACGCACAGCCTAAACCAGTGGGCCTAGAGATTTGAAATGTGGAGGAAATATTCTATACTTGTCCACTGCTGGACGTAGGCCTCTCCTAATGCACGGCATTGAGCTCGGTCTTCAGCTCTCCTCATTCATTTCTGCCAGCCGCTTTTCGCAGGTCGTCACTCCACCTGGGCCCAGGGCGTCCTACGGTATGTTTGCCTAAACGTGGTCTCCATTCGAGAACTTGTTTACCCCAGCGATTGTCGGTTCTTTGGGAAATGCGGCCAGCCCACTGCCACTATAGCTTACTCAAAATCAAAGCTATGTCGGTTATATTGGTTCAATGAAGGATAAAAAATATTTAAAAAATATGTTTGTATTATATAGATTAATAGGGATTAGTGCTTGTTTGCTTGTCGTATGAGGTAGTGCTCAGCTAGCCTTATGGTGTCAGAGGTTGTCAGGCCGCCCGGGGGCTTCTGACATGGCGTATAGACTGCTACAGCCGGGACCGAAAGTTAAACGTGGCCCTCCTAAGCAAGGAGCGATGGAAATCTGCTAAGTTAGAAAAGTCATTGGTGGAAAAGTCATTGCCGAGGAACGAACCCGGTTCTGTGAATCCTAACGCGTACTAGTATATCGCTCGCCCACTATCGCTATGTATACCGTATAATATGTATGTTTATATGGAAATGTCACAAAGCAACTCTACGCCGGAGAAGAAGCGCCGGGCCTTCTTTAGTTCTAATATTTTGGCCAGCCATACAATATTTCCACGATGTTCTGCGGCTATTGAATACAAGACATCAACTTTGATTAACAACACAGTTTTTTTCAATACATTTTAATAGGTAATATCCTGTTAATTGTTTCAGTAACGCTACAAAAACTACATGAATTATGAGCGAATCGTAAAGACAATGTGCTCAGAACAGGAAACTTTTTTGAAGATCCATAAAGATCTTTAGAGACGTCTTCCTTTTTCGAGTTATAATTTAAGTTTTTACATTGATCCGTATGAGTTAAGGTTACCGCACACCTAACACCCCGGCGCGGCACTGGATCGGCACCGCCTCGTCTATTTGTCACCCCAGCTATGGGGCGGGGTGATGCCGCGCTTACGGCTAGGTTTATTTTTGATCAGACGATTTTCGACGTAATTGGCGTGAATCTTTATAAAATATTAAGACTAGTGTAATTGATGATTAGATTCTGTGTAGATGATTTCCGACCTTATTGACATGAACTAAGTACGTTCATTTTAGATTAAATGAACACAGCAAAACATTAACTTTGCATAATATTTAACACTATGTAGGTAATAGGTAATAAAGTTCATAGATAGTAAAAAGTATGAATTCTACTGATTTTATTCCTACAAACAAAATCTTACAACATTAAATACTTACGATGAAACTAATTAATCATCACAAACTGATAAACTTAAGAAAGTAGAAAATTTTGCCTAAGTAACTTTTGATAGTAAAAAATAAAGAAACGTACAATATTTTTTCCAAATACTACATCCTTAAGTTTTTTTGTGCAATAAATTGGGTATCAAAGTACCTTTAGGTACTTTGAAAAAGATACCTCATTTATTGTGCCGTGCTTACGCCTTGCAGACTGATCATCCGATCACGTTACGAGGCGTAAGCGCGGTGACGACTCGACGTAAGCTCAGTGACGACTCGACGTAAGCTCAGCGGCTCAGTTGAGGCTCAGTGCCTCAAGCTATTTACAATATTTTCCCAAGGCGAGGCGTTGCCGTCACGGTGCCGGGGTGATAGGTGTGCGCTAACCTTTAATGGGTCAAAAAACGTATCACAGATGCTCTAGAATCAGGGCCAAGTTATTTTGTTATGCATACGATAAGCATTGCGGTGATATGTTACAATTTGTATTTAAATTTGTTTATGTGCATGCCAGCGTAATTATGAAGTTATTAAATCACACCTAATTGCTTCGCGGTATCATTGCGTTAGAAAAACATGACGCGATTTATTCATTTACGCTGGCGACTAGACAGGAAAAATTGAACGTAATGTAACATGTGACCACCTATAAGACTACCTATAAGTAGTCAGTTAGCACTCACCGCGAGCTCCACGAACGTTTTTAGCACGCTCGTTGCGAATGTTACGTTACGATATAATTTTAGGTCAGTCTTCAGCATAAGGCACATAAAACAGGATACAGTCAGAAACAAAATATGAATAAAACTTTTTGTATATTTTTCTTTGTTACTCTCCCCAAACAAACAGACAACGTTTCACTTTTATATATTGGTATGGATAGATAACTGGCAGCGACTCTACTTTGATATCTATAGATAGTACACTTTAAAAGGTACCTTTTACCAATTACAAAGTACAAACAAGACACCGAAATTCAGTTACGTGCCAACTTTAACAAAATCTTGAAATGGTTCATACCTCGCCAATGTGCGGGAAGGTTGACCAGAGAAGGTCAAAATATTATAATCAAAGTATTTTCAAATATCAATTACATAAAAAAAAAAACATTAATTATAATTAATAATTTTGGGGACTAAACTTACACCAACAAAAAACTAGATTACGGTTCACCCCAAACTGAGAACTCGTCCTTTCAAATATTTTTTTCCCACTTCTGTATATTAATTAGTTCGACAACTGCGAGGTCCAAAATTAATGAAAATCAGTTTTGAAATATAATAAATTCATGGCATTAGGGAAGAATGGAACGTTGGTCATACCTCCCACCTGCCTTGTGGTTCAAACCTAACGTAGCACCCTTTTGTCATATCTGTGTCTTTATCTGTTAGGTTTAAATCAAAATTGATAATTAAAAAGCTTTAGGTTCAAAAACCTTGTTAATTACACTAAACAACAATATAAAAATCGAAGGTTTCGCACAATGTCAAATGCTGTTAATGAGTATCCAATGACGTAAAACAAGACTTATGTTCAAAAACTAAAACCCCACTACGGTGGAGTAAAAAATAGCCTATGACACTCTTGCGATGAAGATGAATCGATTAATACCTCGCTTGTCAAAAATGGACCAAATTTTTAATTTGGACGCATAACCATTCCTTACCTTCGCCGTAGTTGGGTAAAAAAAAACCTGTGACACTTTATAAATGAAGACTAATCGATTGATACCTCGCATGTTAAAATGGGAACAATAGGGGCGACGCTATAGTGGAACGTCCACATAACCACATAGGTAGGTATACCATAGACTGTTAAGCCTTCCCTTGCTTAGCTGTAGTCGGGTAATAACGTATAATAATAGATCTTGAATTACAAACATTTAAGGCCCGGTTCTGGCACCGATCATATTTGAACGTCTGTATCTTGTTTTATAATTAACCCCGAACTATGAAATTGGTATCACAACAAAATTTTACATATTATCTCGTACTCTGTAAACACAGAAACATGATTAGTACGAATTCACTCGATAGAAAATAAAAATCAAAGGTAACACTTTATGCTTAGAACACGGATTGGAAAGAGACCCCGACACTAACTGATATCAGAGATATACCAAGAGAAAGAGCTTATTATGATTGAGAAAATGGCTAGACATTTTTTAATTCAAAGCTTTAGTTTTCCTACAAATAAATATAAACCTTAAATTTTATTCCCGAGACGTATCATCTTTCCCGCTCTAGTTGATCACGGATGAGAGGGACATACAATTCACTGACACCCGACCTTAAGACAGGTAGTATTTTGATTATCATGAACTCAGTAACGGACCAAGTGAGGTATTCCCCGGTCACTGACTTCCTTCAAGTGGCGAAGAAACATGTAATCAGCTAAAGTAAAATTACTGTAACTGCTTTGAAAAACTCATGGGAAAGGAAAAACAGAACTTATCTGAACTAAAACAAAGGCAAGGCAAGTAATAATTTAATTTCGGGTAATGAATATCCTGATGGGGCCTGTCTGCAAATAGGTCATATCCGTTACACAATTAAAATTGTGATTACAAGGTATTAAAAATATTAATACCTACTTCTGTGTTACTGCTTATGTGTCTGTTACCTACAGTTATTAATTTATAACGTTCCACTTTGATATTTATCTACTCTTTTTATGGTTGCGTACATCAAAAGGAAAAAGGAAGTTATAGGTTCACTTCGTTATCCGTCTGTCTGTCTGTCTGTCAAGTCCCTACTTCTCAGGAACGTGTAGAGATATCAATTTGAAATCAATATCAAATACTGAAGTCTGCAATCCATTGGAGATGTCAAAAAAAAACGTCAATCAAAAGATACGGCCGTTTATCCCGCATATTTTGGTTCACACAAGGGAATCAAAACCTATAGGGTACTTCCCGTTGATCTAGAATCATGAAATTTGCCAAGAAGCAATGTATTATAGCACAAGTAATGGAAAAAATCCGAACACAGTAAATTTGTAGATTTGTATCTACAAATTTACTGTTCAAACAAATGAAAATTTTTACAAATTTGTGCGGAGCCCTCGGTGCGCGAGTCCCATTTATGCACTTGGCCGTTTTTTTCTTAAATTGTTGTTTGGTATAGATCTACGTTTGACCATTAGTTTCAGTTATGGTTTCTTATTTATCTCTTACTATATATAAGTATCTCACTCTCTCTCTCTCTCTCTCTCTATCTGGTTTCCTGAAATCTCCTCTAGCCTGTATCTTCTCCCTTTGTGTATTTTCTAAGTTTGATCAATGACTGTCATTCTTTTTGAAAATAAATATCTTATCTTATCTTATCTTATCTTATATCAAACGAAGAAAATACTACTCTCAAGTAAAGTCAATAGATTTAAGTTCATGTTTGAACCTATTGATTATATTTTATATATATATATATATATATATATAACATTATTTTATTCATTTTGAAATCAGGTTTTACTTATTTTTTTGTTTATTTTATTTCCCTATTTTGAGTGGCGTGAACAATACATGAACATGCGATTACAGCAATCGCAAGTGACTTGCTGTTATCCATTGAGGACTTCCTTTGTATCTTATCAGATCTTCGCCAAATTATGGGATGGATACATATATGGGATACATATATTATTGTCCCATATACAATAATATATGTTTATGGGACCATACTTAAAGCATATCCTATTCTATAACAAATAAACTTCAAATTAGACTCACATTTGACGGAGATATGGCATCATAAAGCGGGTGAAAGTTAACCTTATTTTCCACCCTTATGCAATATTTTCATGAAATTTAAATGGGGCTACCCCTGAAGTATACCCTATCCCTTAAAAAAAGGATTTTTGAAATCGATCCATTATTGCCGGAGATATCGCGTAACATGCATACAAAACAACATACGGGTCGAATTGAGTACCTCCTCTTGAAGTCGGTTGAAAATAACAAGACCTGTAAAATTAAATGATGAAGTCTACACAACGAACTCCGCATATGTTGTATCTAGTGATAAGGCCTAGTTTAAAAGAAGATTCGTCAAAACATTCAGTATCGAATAGTAATCGATATATCGAATCATAATCATCATCATCATCGTCATCATCATCATCATCATTTCGGCCTTTAGAAGTTCACTGCTGAACATAGGCCTCCCCCAAAGAGCGCCGTGACGAGCGATCTTGTGCCACCTCCATTCACCGACTTCCTGCGATGGCTTCAATGTCGTCGTTCACTAGCTTGTTCGTGGTCGCCATTCGAGAACCTTTATTCCCCTGTGGTTGTCGGTTCTGCGAACTATATGGCCTGCCCATTGCCACTTCGACTTGCAAACTCTGAGAGCTATGTTGGTAACCTTCGTTCTTCTACGGATTTCCTCGTTTCGGATTCTATCACGTAGTGAAACACCGAGCATTATAGCTCTCTCTCCATTGCACGCTGCTCGACTTTGAGCTTGTGTATAAGACCAATAGTTAGCGACCACATTTCAGTGCCGTATGTCATCACTGGCAACATGCACTGATTGTAAACTTTCGTCTTGAGGCTCTGCGGTATCTGCGACGAGAATATATTCAATCTATCGATGTAATCGCAATATTATAGAAAAGCTGTGCCCGCGGCTTTACCCGCGTGGTCATTTCTCTGAGTTAAAAGTTACCTATGTGTTATTCCAGTACCAAATGTACAAGAGCAAATTTAGCTCAGCCATCAAATAGTTTTTATTGATTGCTTGGCTTCTGCTCAAACCCTAAGTTATTCAACAGTGAAAATCACAATCAGTCCAGTTAATTTATACGTGATAAGCGAACAAACAGACAGACACGATTTTAAATATTTTTTTAATTCTTATAGTTGTTTATTTAAACAGTACCTAATCGCGCTGAAAACTTAATTTTTATTTACCTCTACGTTTCGATCAAGTTGCATTGATCATGGTCTCGAAAAGATTGAAGTAGCGGGTGTCAGCATCGAGACGGGCGAGCGTTGTCTCCAACTACCCGCATTTGGTTTTGTAAAAATTCAGAATTGTCAGGACACACAACACTAACGACATATTCTGCAGATTTCTTCTGACATAAACCGCGACGCGACCACTTGCTTAGTATCCCTGCTTAACACGGGATTCATGAAACCATCCTCTCGTTTGAAATTGGGATACTTTTTAATTTCAACCGCTTCACGTACAATCCTGGAGTTATAGTGACGTTCCGTGGAGAGGATCTTCGGGTCGTGGAGTTCAATCCAGTGATTAGGGCCCGATTCGAGTAATTGCTCAGCGATTGCAGATTTATTTATCTGGAGGTTCTTTACAGTTGCAATGTGTTATTTGACCCTTTCCGCTATAGTACGCTTGTTTTGTCCAATGTAGTTTTTTTTTTATTCTTTTTCCATACCTAGCTTATTTAGTACCCTTAAACAATTTTTTTATTATCTTCATTGTACAGTTTTTGGTACATACTGCTTAATCATAAGTATAGATGCAATGAGCATAGAGCATACGGGTTACCAGTATGCAAGCTTGCACATTGCGCAAGCTCCGTAGCGCAGCGTGCGTGGTGCTTTGGCCCTGAACTTGCAGAAACCAGCTCGTGCGGTGTGTCAACCACCTGCCAGCCGCCAGTTCCAGTTATTAACTTAATCAATTATGAACATAAGAGATTATATATGACTAGCTGCGCCCCGTGGTATCACCCGCGTGGATTTTGATGATAGATGATCATGAAAAGTAGCCTACATGTTAATCCAGGATATAAGATATCCTGGTAACAAATATCATCCAAATCCATTCAGCCGTTTGAGCGTGAAGGAGTAACAAACACACACACACACACACACACACACACACACACATTTCTAAAGATAAAAGATATGCGTTTTATAACTTTTTGTATGGACTGTCAGTTATAATGTATGGAGTTCTGCATCCCGCATGCGAAGTTTTCCTGTCGATAAGAGAGTATTCATTTTTAATACTCTAAGCTCTGACTGGCCTATTATTACGACAGTGAAAACACTTTTCTGATGTTAGTGTGATTCATCATCATCATCATGTCAGCCTTTAGAAGTCCACTGCTGAACATAGGCCTCCCCAAAGAGCGTCATGACGAGCGATCTTGTGCCACCTCCATCCACCGACTTCCTGCGATGGCTACAATGTCGTCGGTCCATCGTGTGGGGGGTCTCCCCACACTTCGCTTGCTTGTTCGTGGTCGCCATTCGAGAACCTTTATTCCCCAGCGGTTGTCGGTACTGCGAACTATATGGCCTGCCCATTGCCACTTCAACTTGCAATCTCTGAGAGCTATGTCGGTAACCTTCGTTCTTATACGGATTTCCTCATTTCTGATTCTATCACGTAGTGAAACACCTAGCATAGCTCTCTCCATTGCACGCTGCGCAACTCTGAGCTTTTGTATGAGACCAATAGTTAGCGACCACGTCTCAGTGCCGTATGTCATCACTGGCAACACGCACTCATTATAAACTTTCGTCTTGAGGCTCTGCGGTATCTGCGACGAGAAGATATGGCGCTATTATCAACGAAAATATCCCTGAACTATATTAACAACTAAAATGTACCTACCTGTATTTATGCAAATAAAGAACAAGGGCGAAATTTTATACGAGTAATCTTGCAGCGTCTTGAAATATCATTTCTACAGAACATAAATAATTATTTTTCTCCGTTTGAAAGAAACATTAAATTGAAACTTAATTTCCTTCCTACAACGTTTTACCCATAGATTCTAGAATTTAAGCAGTATTGGTTTTACCGTAGACAGAGAAACCAATAGACACTTGGTTGTTGTGCCACTTGTGAGATAGAACGATAGGTGCT
This sequence comes from Alsophila aescularia, assembly GCA_946251855.1. Lineage (NCBI taxonomy): Eukaryota > Metazoa > Arthropoda > Insecta > Lepidoptera > Geometridae > Alsophila > Alsophila aescularia. Next base: position 19,598,620 of record OX276379.1, read on the forward strand.
GCCATTTCAAAACTTTTACCCTAAGTATAAGCAATCCCAGATTCAAGATTAAATGAAAAATGTATGGTCAGAAAGAAAAAACTGAGATTTTTAATAATTCTTGGTGTTGTACGATCTCGTTCCATAAACATATCACATCTTTATGGGACTAATGTGGATAAGGGTAATATAAACTTCAGAAAGCTTTTTTTACAATTTCTACAAATATTTTGTCTTGAACATGCTTACAGTATAATATATATATATAGTAGTATATTTGACGGCTGGTTGGTCTAGTGGCTAGTAGCCCTAGGAAAGAAACCAAACGATCGCGGGTTCGAATCCTGCAAAGGGGCAATCATTTGTGTGATGAGCAGAAATGTTTGTTTCCAAGTCATGGATGTTGATATTCGTATTTATGTATGTTTATGCGTTATCTAGTGCCCATATTACAGGGTATCCTAGTTTGGGGCTAGGTAATTGGTGTGGAATTGTCTCGAATATATTTATTTATATTTATATACCATTGTAATTCATGGTGGGCCATCCTCAGCATAAAATAAATAGATTAAATATGGTGTATCATGCATGAAAAATGATACATACATACTGGTGACATGCACCATTATCTGTATACCATGGTCATCCATGATGGACCATGATGCTTCATAAAATAATTATTTATTTTGGTATAACCTGATCCGTTATGGTGACCATGGTTTAAAATAGTGCGTTTCAACATAAGAACGCGGTGTCACGGAGAACACATTGCAAAAATACGCCCATAATGAAAATCATTAATTCCCGACCGACCAGCTCTCTTCTTGTCTAACTGCAATAATTTAGACAGGGAGATAGCTGGCCGGTCTTCTTGATAGTGATCAGTTTTTCTTTCTACTATCTTTATTTTGTCACACTTTGAATTTCTGCAATCAATTTGTACTCAAATGTATGGGAATAACCTTTCAATATTATTGAACTTTTTTAGTATCTACTCTAACCAATATTAATCTCATATAGACTTTTGTTCTACAAAAGGAAAAGGAACGCAAATTTTTTGTTAATATTATCATTTTTCTTGCACACTGTACATTTTTTCCTAAATCTTTAAATTTTAATGAAACTGTCTCCAAAATCCACGGAAGGTCTTCTCACATAGTTTGTTTGTTTGTTTGTCGTATGAGGTAATGCTGGGCCTCTGGTGTCAAAGTTTCTCAGGCCGCCTGAGGGCCTCTGAAATGGCTCATACAGTTTTGATGTATGTAGCTCTAATGGTTAGGGCATTTAAGTAGTTGTAGGTGCATTTGCTCTCTTGAATAAGCTTTCTATTCTGTATACATATTAACAACATCGTACGATATTACATTGAATTGAATTTACTATTGATATAAATGAGAACCAATTCAATTAAATCATATTAATAAAAAAAAAATGGTAGTTTGGGCACAGAATACTAAAAGGGTCTAGAGAACTTTCATTTCGATTGCAGCCAACACACCAAGCTGAATTATTTTTCTCACAATCCATACAAAACTATGGCGAACTGTCAATTTTTTTAGCACTGAGGTGTGCTGACCTTGAAAATACCGGCTCGCGACCTGTAACAAAAGATCATATCGTTCTGTCTCATTTCTTCACAAGACCTATGCATAAGTTTTCTTGTATGACTGCGATGGAAGCTATATAGTTGTCTATTGGTTTCTCTGTCTACGGGTTTTACCGGCCTTGTTGCCTGCCCAATGGGTGAAAAAAATGATAATGCAATGACGTTTCCGGTTTGGACGTCAAAATTGACAAAACAGTATACTTCCCGCCCGGTTTTTTAAACCTAAGGAGATTGAATTACGCTTACTTTCCACCTGGTTTATTAAGGCAAAAGAGGTTGAATTATTGGTTGGATCACTTACTGGCGTTAAACCTTTTATCAGAGAGCGTAATTCAGCCTCCTTGCGTTAAACAGAATAATACTTCATACAAAAATAGTACGTCAATATAAAACGTATAAAAACTATAAACAAAACATATTAGCAAAGAGAATACAACGCATTATAGTTTATTGAGGAAGTAAGTAAGCAAGAGTATAATAATATTAAGTATTTAATTATTAAGTAAGGAATTGCTGTTAGGTTATGGTTGTTATTTAGTATTTGTTGCGAAATATTTATGCTAATATTAGACGACTGTTTCCCTGCACAGTGAAAGAACAGCAATATATCTAAACATACTGTTTTGTAATCTTGCTAGACAGTAACAGCTTCATAATAATTATTATACAAAAGGGTAGTCTGTTAAACTACAATATTTTTAAACATTATATTTATCACGCTAAGGTAAGTACTTATTTGCCTACCTAGTTATGCAGATAAAATGATTAAAATCTCTAAGACATGTTTCAAAAGTCGTTAACAGTAACATAATCTATAATACTTTGAAGCCTAATAACAATGATTCCTGGCCTCCCCAATAAAAAAATCTTAGACTTACAATCTCAGGAAATGATGCTGAATTACTAGTAACATTTTTGGCCTAAAGACGCCGTGAATTTTACTGACATAAAAATATGTATGGGAGTTCGCCATTACTGCTACTGAAACATCTCCGCCATATTAAATCCGATTTCGATGGTTATTTTTTCATGTGAAAGGTACTAACTTTAAGTTAGTCTAATAACAATTTGGTGAAGATCTGATGAGGATCTACGGCGCGATGAGCAGGATAGCTCCTCAAAATCAGTAAATTTCTCACTCTTAGTTTTCTACCAGTGGAATAAGCCCTTTACTAATATTAGTGTTACAATAAGGTAACTAGATGGCGCTAGGTTACTAGCTTACACCACTAGATTGTTTGCAAAAAAGTTTGTACGCGCGAGGTCTATAGCTCACAGAGCCACTAGTTTTAACATTATTCATTCACAATATGATAATAGTATAGTATTAACATACATCGAAGACCAAACCCAAAGTCCAGTAATTGAAATGATTTAGGTACAGTGTGATTACCACTGCCCATCTAATTGTAATTAACCAAATCTAATTAATTTCTTTTAGTTGCTGGTACTCCTTTACTTGATAGCTAAACATTGAATTTCCTTTACGATTTTATGCGTTTTAGATACGCCTGTTTTCCGCTAATTTGATCAGACGATTACACGCTGACTGATGATCATGTACGTGATGGAAATAAGGAAATAATCAAGAAAACCTGCGGATGCGCATTGCGTGCCCTTTTTTTGTTTTGTCCGACCACAGAAGTAATGGATACTTGTGGTTGCGAAACAAAAAAAAAAAATCGAACTTTGATACGAAGCGTGAGATCTGCACCACTTTTACGCTTTACACAATTATACTGAAATTATAGTAGCCGCGGTACTAGTGCGATTGAGAATCCAACGATAAATGTTTCGGTCCTAATATCTGCACCAATGACATTTCAAAGTAAACCATCACTCCGTGCTTCGGAGGGCACGTCAAGCTGTCGGTCCCGACTGTTATTGATTAATAGCAGTCGTTAAGCTATGTCAGAGGCGCTCGAGCGGCCTGATAAGCTCTGACACCAGAGGCCAGCACTACCACATATGTCAAGGTCAGGTTATATATAATCTAGCAGCATTTGTGATTATTATTTTTTCAAAAAAATAAAATGGCGGGATGATGTAAGGATTCTAACGATACCCCATACATCCAAGTTTGTTCAGGCATTTAAAAGTTATGACGGAACCATAAGGTGGAACAATAACCTCACATAGGTAGGTACATATATACATAAACCCTGAAAATATTACACTCCTTTTTTTGGGCAGTTGTGTAATAATGGAAAGCCACTGCAACATGTCGCCCAGTGGTCGAGAAAAAGTGGGAAACAACTGGAATAGACGCAAAAATCTTATATATTTTTTGTTTCGGTCTACGCAATCGTTTGACCCCGATCTCACTTGATGGAAAGCGATGATGTGATCGAAGGTGTAGCACGCTTACAAATTGTACAAAAGCACTAAGCAAAAAGCAAAAAAGCAAAGCATAAAAACATAGCTAAAGCATTATCTACTAAGATACCTATTCACTCTTGACTTGAACACACCAGGGTTATATTTTACCGGAAACACTGACGAGGGCAGGCATTCCACTCCTTTGCAGTTCTTATAATAAATGAAGAAGCGTAACGCTTCGTTCATGTGCGAGGTATTTCAACCATAAAAGGGTGGCGCTTTGCTAATCGTCTAGTCGTACGGTGATGGAAAGGTGATGGGGGAATCAGGTTGTGCAGTTCTTGTGCACACTCTCCATAGTGCAATTTGTAGAATACCGCCAGGCTTGCTACCGCACGTCGATGCGCCCGACTTTGAAGCTTACTTTTTACCAGAGTGTCATCCCCAATTAGCCTGATAGCACGTCTCTCAATTGAATCCAAAGACTCGAGCTGATACTTGGCAGAACCTATCAAAGGTGGCAGCAGTACTCTATACAAGATCGGACCTGTGCTTGATAAATATTCTTTTGACATTACAAAGAGACACTCCAATTTAATTTATTTGTATAGAGAACATTGTATCTTCTAGGTACTTTTGGTCCTGGAATAACACTTATGGGCTACTTTTAAATGAAATGACCACGCGGGAAAAGCCTCGGGCACAGCTAGTAATCCTATAAAATAATTGACCCGTGAGTTTCATTAGTCTGAGGTGAATCCCACAACCTTGTGATCTGTAAAGTGGGTGTATAGTCATACGAACATAAAGTTCGAGATTTTAAAGATCGCGAACGTACTCGGCTCGACGTTGGTGACACACTTGAAACTTGCTCACACTGTACTGCGATGTCGTCGACTTTATGTCATTAAGAATTATATCAAATTAAATTTGATTTATTTGATCATTCAGAAATTTAACCCGATTGTAGTACTATAATTTTGATACTTATACCTGGTCAGTTCCTGAACCTGTTTTCATGCTATCTCGCAGTATTTTATTCTGTATACGGTACCCAGCCCTTAATGGGCTTTTTTAATGGTATTTCTTTCCATCTTATGTATTAATGTCTAATATATTATTGTAAGATTGAAACTTCACATTTTGTTCTATTATTATTATTATTATTATTTTGAAAACCTTCTATAAATTTTGTTAGAAGTTCATGTGAATGAGTTCGGAAAACACTTTCACAATTTTCGGAACATAAATCACACAAATGTTAAATATGTACCACAAGCGTTGCGCATCCACGGACTGGCGAAACAAAATGCCAGCTCGCGGCTCGCAGAGCTGCCAGTGCTGCCACACGTACGAGCCGAGACGAGCTACGAGCAAGATTTCAAACCGGTTGGATCGCCGATTTGCTCGGCGTTTTTAAAGTACGCGTACTTATGGAGACACACAGGCGAAAAAGGTCGTCGAGCCATAAGTACGCGTACTTACTCGCATGTCTACTTGTAGCACCTCTTAGGATCCAAAACGAAAACTATTTATAACCAGCTGTGCTCGCTGCTTTACCCGCATTGTCATCTCTCTGGGTTAAAAGTATCCTATGTGTTATTCTAGGAGCTAAAATACTAATATATCAAATTAGATTACAAGTATCCTATGTGTTAATCTAGGACCTAAAATACCAATATATTAAATTAGATTAAAATGATCCTATGTGTTATTCTAGGACCTAAATACCAATATATCAAATTAGATTAAAAGTATGCCATGTGTTATTCTAGGACCTAAAATACCAATATATCAAATTAGATTACAAGTATCCTATGTGTTATTCTAGGAGCTAAAATACCAATATATCAAATTACATTAAAATTCGTTCAGCTATCAAATAATTGTTATCGATTGCTCGACTTCTACTAGTCACGTGAAGCAGGAACAAACATCCAAACAGACAGACAGGAATTAAATTAAATGATATATTCGTCTTCAGTAGCTCATTTGTAGTCCTCGGCACTTTTTAAAAAAAATTACCTATCCGTTTTGTGTAGACTTTTTGTTAGGTACATTAATCTATAAGTATACCCATCTCTGCAACAAACAACAACGAGAAGCATTGCAATGAATGCATCCAATTTATTCATAGCGCTATCGAGAGTCAATCGAGTGGCGCAAGAATGCAGGCCTGCCACCACAGCTTGAAAGGGAATCTCCATTGGAAACCAGTTCCGTCAATGTACACCTATTTGTGCGAATGTTGTTGTAATTTTAGTTTAATGACTGAAAGATAAGATAGGCAACGTTTTTTTACTACATGTTGTTTTTTGGGTAGTGAGTAACTATTTTTATAAAACTGACATGCTGTACCCGCTGCTTCGCACGCGTGGTTATTTCTCTAGGTTAAAAGTACTATATGTGCTATTCATCATCAGCCTATATTTGTCCACTGCTGGACGTAGGCCTCTCCTAATGCACGCTACTGAGCTCGGTCTTTAACTCCCCTCATACATTCTCATCCAGCAGCTTTTCGCAGGTCGTCACTCAAACTGGCCACAGGGCGTCCCACACTACGTTTGCCCAGACGTGGTCTCCACTCGAGAACTCGTCTACCCCAACGGTTATTGGTTCTTCTGGAAATGTGCCCAGATATGTGCTATTCCAGGATACCAACACTTGATCAAAATTTCTTCAGCCGTCAAAAAGATTTTTATCGATTGCTCGGCTTCTGCTCATCGGATTGAGATACCATGTACCCCAGTTTTTAAGTCAAACTCTAAACAATTTAACAGTGAAAACCGCATCGCAATCGGTCGCTAGTTTTTACGTGATGCACGAACAAACATACCGACAAACAAACTTACTAACAAACAAACAGACAGACAGAAGACACGCATTTATAAAATGTTATATTCTTGTTCAGTAGCGTATTTTAAGTACTCTAGATCATATTTTTTTTCCAGACTTCTTTATATCTTTTCATCTTCTTTGTACAGACTTTTTCTTTCAGATTGCTATATTATAAGTATAGATATATTACTAATTAATAGAGTCACATAGCAACCGAGCACAATTTTAGAAAAAAAAAGTCCTTGTCCTCAATAATTATTTTGTAACATTGTTGCCTAAGCCTTGGTCACGTTGTAAAAATTACACGTCCCTGTTTTTTTCATCATAGATGTTTTTGTAATAATGATGTGTGTCAAAAGTCAAAACAAATTCAATAAAAAGGTTCTCATTTTTAGGTTTACTAAGTTTTAATTGGCTATTATTACCTACTTCCATCTGTAACTAAGATCGCATATCAAGCCCACCATCATAAAGCGAAAGATGTGTGTGTTTTACATATATTCGCATCTCATAATAGTCAAGAGAGAAACAAGCAGGTATCTAGAATTAACAGACCACATTCCAGATATAAAAAGAAAAGGACCCTATAACATTGCTTTTTATTCTGTTTGCGACATCTTCCTTACAATCATCTGGAGAGACAGGTTGTTCTATACTAACGGCAATTTTCATGATTTACAGCGATTTATTCCCAACAAAATGAGAAGAGACGAGAAGTGCTGTTCTTGATACGGCAATTGAGCGTTTTATAGATAGGAAATAGGTAGATACAGCAGACGCTAAGTTGTTAGTTTTAGTTAAGTCAAGAGTGAATAGCTGTGATATACCAAGTACATCAGATTTAGAGTCAAAACCTACGCTGTCCAACAGTGAAAACCGCATCGCAATCGGTCTCGTAGTTTGTACGTGATGCGAAATACGCCAGTGAGCGTAATTTTAAATATTTGGCAGCAACGATCGTGGTGGATACTTTACAACTTATATATTTATTTAAAAGGGTATTAAATAGAAAAAAATAAAAACTACTTAAAAACTAGGTACTTATGCTTAACTAAAAATGTATAATATTCAATTTGGACTTCTTCGATTTATGTCCTTCAGATAGCCTTCAGACAATCTCTTCAGATATTGAGCTCTAAATCTTGTGTATATCTTGATTTGAATGTCATTATTGGTACATTAAGAAACCTTTAAAGTGTGAAGGTTTATTACATTTGGGTAATTCTTGAAAATAGAGACAGTTTCCGAAAAAGACTTCGCTCTTTTTGCATTTTCCCACTCGATAATATTTTTATAAGCTTTCAAATATGTTTACCGAGATATAGTTGGTTATAGATTCTGTATCACATTTATTGCGTAGTTTCTTATATTTTCAGGTGAGAGTAATATAATACTATCGCTACTTGAACTTGATGAACTTATTTTCGTGAAATTATTTAGTTTTTGCACTGTCAGTATTCCTTATCTCCGTGCCGATGATATCGTAATTTGCGCGCTTTCCATTTTTTCTTCGTTTCCCTACCAACAAGTTTTTTTTTTAAATACAGACAGCGCGCTACCCGACCCAATTTGCACCGCGCGCTCTCATTGGTCAACTGTGAATCAGCAACCCTTCATTTATTTCGTGACAGGACCTAATAACATAAGCCTGGATAGACTCGACGGGATATAGTTCGACTTCGGATCTTTAGTACCGGAGTTCAAATCCCAACTGGAGTGTTTACATTTTGCACATTAAAAAATATGTGATGGCTTATAACTTGAAAATTACCGAGCTGAGGCGACGAAAGTGCCGACGAGCCACGGAAACTCATTACTGCCCTCTCTGAAAGCCTTGAACAGATAATACCTACTTTACTCCCACTTTTCCAGGAAAAATACAGTGTTTTTTGAATAGATGGGATGAAAAATAAAATAATGCCCACGTTACATACTCGCTGATAATGTATATATAGCTTTCTATAAGAGAAAGAATTTAAAAAAATCGGTTCATTATTTTTTGAGTTTATCCATTACAAACAAACACACAAAATTACATAAAATCTAATCTTTAGTCTCTATAATATTAGTGTAGATTATAAATGAACTACAAGAGATTATTATTAATTCTGCTATTTACACCTACAAGCAAAAGACGAACAACACTATACTTATAGAGAATCGAACTGAGCGAAGGTTGCTCGCCTGGTTGTTGACATATAACCTTTAGAAAAATGCCCAGAGTCATTCAGGATCCCTAAGGAATGAGCCGCAGGAGCCCACGCTAATTTTCATTTTTATCTTTTTTGTGAACTTGACTAACAGCCAACTCATTAAATGTTACCTACTTTACGCCATATTATACATAATTATATTTAAAAAAAGATATGCGCAATTGACATTAAGAAACTATTATAACTTTTTGTCAAGATGAATTAAAAATATAGCAAAAAATATTTTATGGCTCAATAAATTTTCCATGCAAGTCCGTGGCAAATTTAAAAATTAACTGGGAACGTTATAGAATAATAAAAAACTTGAAGACTGTAGGCATAATTTACAATGCCATAAGTTAAATAGATTAACAGCTGTATAAACATTGTTGTGACACAGTGGTGTCACCACAAAGTTTAGCAAGCGTGCCAAAAGCAACAGTCGTGCGGAGCCAGAAAAAAAAACTTTACGGTGGTTTTGTTGAATGAGCTTGAATGTAACTTGCCGAAACTCAATTAAAACCAACATGGAATAATTATGGCACCGTACTTAATTATCATTTCGCTGAATCGAAGAATTATGCAACAGCACAATCACCTTGATCTTGAATTAAATTCACATTTAGATTTTTTGCAATCACAAAGATCGATGTGCACTGTTACTAGGTACTGCAGCTGATATACATAAAAAAATACAACCCTTTAGTACTTTGTCGTTGAGATGTTTTCGATAGCACTTTAGAATGACTTGTTGTGATAAAGTACTACAGTGTTTATTTATGTATTATGTACATGCAGGCTCTCTCAATGAAAAACGGACTGCATTGCATTTCGCTGCCTGCGATGATCGCTTTTAAAATTGTTTACGACATAACATTCACTGTGTTTATTTTTTGAATAGATGCGTGCACAGAACTTTTTAATCTATAGATTATTTTTGCAATCGTTTATTCTCGACGGAAGAAAGAGCTTTTTTTACACACGGCAGACTTCTATCTTCATGCATGTTTGAAACGGCTGTACCGAGCGAGAAAAAACTAAATCGAATCCTGCAAGATGCAATCATTTGTGTGATGAGCAGAAATGTTTGTTTCCGAGTCATGGATGTTATAATATTCGTATCTATGTATGTTTATCCGTTATATAGTACCCATAGTACAGGGTATCCTAGTTTTTTTTATTATTCGTACTTGTTCTCTAATGTTCGCAATATTGGTGAGCCACAATTTATGAACGCAACATGTCTTAGTTTAAACTAAACCTGTCAACCTCTTTCTCCATATACCTTCAACCTTCCCTTATTTTCCTTAGCTGGCCTGTGGAGGTAGTTGGAAAAACGAGTTGACGTCGGACCGACAAGCGATCGAGTCGAGAGCTCCGTAATTCTCCTCGATATAATAGTAAAATTTGCGTGTCTACAATAAAAATGCGTCAAAACCTACACCTAAAATAAAGCAATAAGTAGGTAACAACATTCTGAACACAGAAGATACAATTAAAAAAAAGAAGCCTCTCCGACTTAAAATCAGCAACAGAACAACAACATAACGTTTTTAAATTTCGCGTCTGTCTTTCTGTCTGACTGTATGTTAGCGCATCATGTAAAACCTACAGGACCCATTGAAATACGGGTTTGACTGTAAGATAGCTTAGGATAAGACTTAAAATCTGGTGTATATCAACTTTTATTTCAACACGATAAGTAGAAACCGAGCAACCAATAAAAAACTATTTCACGTCTGAACAAATTTTGGAGAAATGTACTACTTATATTGTACTTACTTTAAGAACTTTGGACCTGGAATAACACATAGGTAACTTTTAACACAGAGAAACGACCACGCAGGCAAAACCGCGAGCATAGTAATATAGTATCCAGTAGTTTTCGAGAAGAAATACGAATAATACTTGTTAATAAAACCTAAAAACCATTGATCGAGATGCGACCTACAAAATTAGATACCTAGTAACGATAACAAGGTTTCTTAAAAAAACTCTTTTAAGTCTCAGTAAAAGCTTCGCAATAAGCAGAGGTTAGAAACTTAAAGTCAATATCTGTATAGACTTACAAAAGCTACTTCGCTAACCAAGATTATCTTGTTACAGAATCATACGGCACGTAAATAATGTTGAAGTGAAATAACCTGTAAGGACATTGCAAACATGGAGGTCTTCAATACAAGATACTGCTTATCTCTACTCCTGCTTACGTCGATAGGAACGAATGCGGGCAGCAACGGTGAGTGTCCCATCTCTATCTTGATAGTTTTATTTTGCAAGATAAGGACCAGCATATTTATCTTGTAGCAATAAAGATACATGATTTCTTAACACCTTGCTCTGAATGGGACACATTTACATCCCAGTGAGTAAAAATGTTCATTCTTATGGGATCGATCATAGCGTGGTAGATCGACCTGCCGTACCAGTAGTCGCAGCGAAACTTATGGTTGTGAAGTTAGGCTCTGCGAACGATTGCGCTGGTACAGCTGTGAGGATAAAACAGCAAAAAGTAAGAGTGAGATAGAATATGCGTAAAACGTATGCGAGAGAGCGAGGTAGTTACACAATACTGTCTTCACCTTCAACATTGGCATTGCGCCTGAAAAATTGCAGTTTGCGCAGCGACTTGCAGACAACTTCCGAGACACAAACTTCGGCTAGTTCAGCGACTTGTCCCACAAGACACTCGTCCCAATAAGACGAGTTACTGAATTTAAAAAATATCATTCACTGCGACTACTGTCGTTAAAGTTAAAGAAACAGAATTAATACAAGACATAAGTTTAAAAAGTAAACTCTGACTACGGTCGGGTAAAAATAGTCTATGTCACTTGGCAATGTAGACGAATCGATTGATACTCGCTTGTCAAAGTCGGACCAAGTTTTTAGATTGAACACATAACCCTTCCCACGCTTCGCCGTAGTCGGGTTAAAAATAGCCTATGACACTATAGGTATATATGAAGACGAATCGATTTCTTTTGATACCTCGATTGTCAAAATCGGAGTTTTGGGCTTAAGCACATAGCCCTTATGTGCTTAAGCCCAAAACTTGGTCCGATTTTGACGTTTGCTTTGCCGTAGTCGGGTAAAAAAAACTATGACACTATATAAATGAAGACGAATCGATTGATACCTTGCTTGTTAAAATCGGACCAATAGGAGCAACGCTATGGTGGAACATCCACATATATACATACATAGACTGATGCCAGTCAAGATATCTCCAAAAGTTAAGGACAGCCTGCTAAGAAAGTTTTCCTCTAAGCTAACATGGTTAAGGTAACTACAAAATGTGTTGAAAAAGTTTTTCACAGTTTCTGACATTTAAACTCATTACCCTTCCCTTGCTTCGCCGTAGTCGGGTAAAAACAGCGATATTGTGTTGCCTTGAAGAGAACTCATTCCATAGGTTAGAAAAGTTAGCCAATTCCGGTCTTTCAAGTTGTCACCAAGCTTTGTTGTTTTTCAGAGACAAGCCTAGAGGAGCCTAGAGAACCACGGGTGATTGGCAGAATAGTGAAACTGTATTCAGGAGCTAAGCCTGAGCCATATCTCTGCTCTAGTGAAGGATTCCAGCCTGATCCCAGCAACTGTGCCGTTTTCTACCGGTGTGTGAAAGAACGAAGCGGAAAGTTCACAGTTTTCAGGGTGAGATAAATCAAAATCATAAAGAACTGCCATCGCTTTGAAGTTGGCATATTTATTTTTCTAATTCATTTTCAAGTTACCCATACACGAATATACCCTAAAGATGAAAATGTAATATGTTTCTACTTCAAATACCTATATTATATAAACAATTTTTTAATTAAAAAACTTTCATTAGGTTTTAACACGAGACGAATTTTATCAAATAACAATCAATTTCTGTTTTCCAGTATCAATGTGCACCCGGAACGGTATACGACCCAGATGTAGAGATATGTAATCATCCACGTAGTACCAGACGTACCGAATGTGGAGGAATGCGTAAACCAGCGGCTGATGCTTCCCATTCTACAAATTTAAACGAAATTGACGAAGCTCAACCAGAGGTACCACGTCCCATAAGCACGAAAGTACCTATATACACGGAACAAACAACATTCAGGAACGATATTACCTGGATTCTAACTACAGAACGTCAAAACATTCCAACTAAGATGCCATTGGGAGCAATTATAAACAATACAGATGCAACTCAACATAAAACTAATACAATCTCTGGTACCTCCACCGGATATGGATGGTCATCGCCTGCAGATCAAATGCAAAAATCACCCCCTAAAACAACACTGCTAAAAAATGATCCATGTACATCGGATGGATTTATGGGTGATAGCGATAATTGCAGAAAATTTTACAGATGCGTTGGCAATCAAAGAAGAGGTTTCATAAAATATGAATTTTCTTGTAGCGAGTCAACAGTTTGGGACGATGAAATACAAGGATGTAATCACCCTTGGGCTGTAAAAAGAAGTGAATGTGGTAGAAGTATGTCATTTGATGAAACATCATCATCAACAATAATAGGCACTATTCCTACTGAAGGAACTACAAAAGAGCAGGACATTAATAATGGAGGATATGGATACAAAACAATTCAGCAACAACTACAAATAAGTCATGGGTCACAAGTTACTCAGACACAGACACAAATAAGCAACAGTGGTCAAGTCATTCAAAATCAAACTCAAATTAATTACGGTGACAAGATGGTAAACATAAAAAACTCAGAATCTAAACAAAATCAAACACAATTAAGCCACGGGGCTGCTGTTAGCCAAACACAAACACAAATTGATTATGGTAATAAAGGAGTTCAAACACAACTTCAAATCGACCATTCTAAAGAGTCAAGTCAATCCCAAACTCAGATACAAGGATCTACTACAGCTCAATCTGCCACTTCTGCACAAATTAATAACATTGGAAATAATGTGTGTTTCAAGAGTGGTTTCATGGGAGATGCTAATGACTGTAAAAAGTTCTATAGGTGTGTTGAAAATAGCAAGGGTACATATACAAAATATGATTTTTCCTGTGGCGATGGTACCGTATGGGATCCAGAAATAGAAGTTTGCAATCATGCATGGGCCGTTAAGAATTGTGGAGGTACGCTGCCTTCTAAGCCAACAAGTGAAGAATCTAGTACTACTACGAAGAGATCAACAGAACATCATACGGAGCCTACTAAGACAACTCAAAGCTATTATACAACAAGCCAAGTTTCTGATGTAGATGATGAACATGACGTTGGATATGGTAATCAAAATAACCAAGAAACTACATCATCCTCGATAACTATTAAGCCTTCTACTACAACTACTTTTAAACCATCAACTACTATGTCACCAACTACTACAACTACTGAAAAAATAAATGGTGATACTATCGACTGTACATCTAGTGGATTTATGGGAGATGTCAACGATTGTAAAATATTTTATAGATGTGTAGATAATGGCAGAGGTGGTTTTACAAAATATGAATTCAAATGTGGAGACGGAACACTATGGGATTCAGATATTGAAGCATGTAATCATGCATGGGCTGTTAAAAATTGTGGTGGAAGTACAACTGGCAACGTGAACTTAGAAGAAACAACCACTAAAAAAGAGGACACAACGCCTCATCATAACGTACAAACTACCGTTACGCTCATTCAAGTTACAACTCAGGCATCAACGCAAAATGATGATTATGACACAGTTTATGGGTCTCAAAATCAAGAACCAGCAGGAACTATTACAAGTACAAAACAACCACAAGTACAAGAAAGTGATAAAAACAGTGAATGCAAATATGGTGGATTTATGGGAGATGAAAAAGACTGTAAAAAGTTTTATCGGTGTGTTGATAATGGTAGCGGAGGTTACATTCAATATGAATTTGCGTGTGGAGAAGGTACTGTATGGGATCCTAAGATAGAAGCATGCAATCATGCTTGGGCGGTAAAAAAATGTGGAGGGAGCAATAATGTGATTGAAAATATCGAAACCACTTCACAATCAACATCCACCACTAATTATGTTGACACAAGTAGTGCTTACACAACGGAAGAAAACAAAGATACAGACAAACCCGTCGTTACAACGACTACTAGCACAACAAGCAGTATAACAACCAGCTCTAGTACAAACGACAAATGTTCACAAAGTGGCTTTATGGGTGATAGTAACGACTGCAAGAAGTTTTATAGATGTGTGGATAACGGTGATGGAACCTACATTCGCTATGAATTTACTTGCGGTGAAGGTACAGTTTGGGACCCAAAAATTGAAGGCTGTAATCATGCTTGGGCTGTAGAGAAGTGTGGAGGTATCAGTGAATCAACACATGCGACTCAACAAACAACATCGCAACATCCAGTCTTGCAGGATGAACAAGAAAATGGTTATGCAACCCCAAGCTACGAGACATCTGACTCTTCTCAAACTACGTCAACGATGTCAAGTAGTTCAACACCTATAACTTCAGGTGAAAATGATCGTTGCTACAAAAGTGGTTTCAAGGGCGACAAAAATAATTGCAAGAAGTTTTATAGATGCGTAGATAACGGGAAAGGTGGTTATGACCGTTATGAATTTCAATGCGGTGAAGGAACAGTTTGGGATGGCAGTATTGAAGCTTGCAATCATGCTTGGGCTGTTAAAGACTGTGGATCAACTGATTCTAGTACAATACACGTTGTTCAAAATGAAAGTACAACACAATCTATTTCGAGTTCAGTAGCAAATGAAGATGGTCAAACCCAGCATTTCACCGAAAAAACTACCACAATCATTCAAACTAATCATGAAAGTGAAGTAGCTGGTGAGAAATGCATGCAAGAAGGATTTTTTGGTAATAAAAAAGATTGCAAAATGTTTTACAGATGTGTAGATAACGGTAAAGGTGGATTTATTAAATATGACTTTACGTGCGGTGAGGGTACATCATGGAATCAAGACATACAAGGTTGCGATCATACATCTCCAGATAGACCTTGCGGTGTAATGAGCCAAGAACCATCTTATTTGAATGATGATATGGATGATCAAACTATTTCCCCAACCAAAGCAACCACGTCAACTGAAGAATCTGGGAGTACTGAAGCTACCAAAAAACCACAAATTTCCCTTGGCACATGTGAATCAGAAGGTTTTTATGAAAATTCTTCAGACTGTAAGAAATTTTATCGTTGTGTTGCTAACGGTTACGGAGGTTATACAAAATACGATTTCAACTGTGGTGATGGAACTGTTTGGAACCAAGAAATTCAAGCGTGTGGTCATGAATCCGTGGATAAAAAATGTGCAGGTAACTCTTCTAATCAAAATCAAGGAACTGAATCACAATCAGAAAGTACAACAATTCCTTATTCAACAACGAAAAAGCAAGAAACAACATATAAAACTGAGTCACCCGAAACTGCGGGAAATATATGTAAATCTGAGGGTTTCTTTTCTCATCCGCATAATTGCAAGAAATTTATTCGCTGTGTTAGCAACGATAAAGGAGGATATTTGCAATATGAATTTTCTTGTGGTGATGGTACAATTTGGGTTCAAGACATACAAGCATGTGATCATGACAATGATGATAACAGTTGCAGCGCCCAAACTGGATCGACGTCTATACCACAAAACACAGAAGAACATTCATCTGGTTCATCAGATTCTGGCATAACCTCTAGCACGGAAAGTATAACACCAAGCAGAGAAGATGATGAGTATAATAATTGGACACCTAAAGAACCATCTCACGACGAAACTGATGATTGCACATCTGAAGGTTATTTTGCTAATCAACAAGACTGTAGAAGATTTTATCGGTGCGTAGATAACGGAAACGGTGGATACACAAAATATGATTTTGTGTGTGGTGAAGGCACAGCTTGGGATTCAGGTCTTCAGACTTGTAATCATATACACGAAGTTCAAAGTTGTTCAGGTTCTAGTCATGTACAAACTACAACTAAAAAAAACCAAGCTGCGACAGAAAATACATCTAGTACTACAAAAGCAACTACATCATCTTCAGAATCTTCTTTTGTTGATTCTAGCTCGAGCAGTCAAGATACTTGTGAAAGTCAAGGATTCTTCGGAGACAGCAAAGACTGTAAAAAGTTCTACAGATGTGTAGATAATGGAAAAGGTAGTTACACTAAATATGATTTTACTTGTGGCGATGGTACTATATGGGATAAAGATATTATTAGTTGCAACCATCCTCAAGATGTTTCGAACCCATCTTGTAGCTCAGATCAAGGATCAGGAGCATCATCAACAAGCACAACCACAATTTCTCAGGCAACATCAAACTCTACAGAAAGTAGCAGTAGCAGTCAAGGTACATCAGATTGCTCTCAAGAATCATCTAAGAAACCAACTAATAATAATGTAACTTGCGAGAAAGCAGGTTATTATGCTAACCCTAGTGACTGCAAAAAGTTTTACAGATGTGTTGATTGGGATGGTGATGGTATACGATTTTCAATATTTCATTTCGAATGTGGTGAAGGCACTATTTGGGACCCTGCACTGAATACTTGTAATCATGAAGATTCAGTTTATCCACAAAGGGACTGTAGTAAGAAACCATCTCAGAGTGTGGGAGGAGAAACTACCACAGTAAAGGGAACTACAAGCACAGAACCTACAACTGATGAGCAAACTACCCAAGAATCTATAGCAGGTGAACATACTACCCAACCATCTACCACGAGTGAACAAATTACTGTTCAGCAATCTACAACTAGTGAACAGACTACAACCGAACAAACTACAAGTGAACAAACTACCACACAACAATCTACCACAACAACTTCTGAGCCTACAACAAGTGAACAAACAACTACGCAGCAATCGACAACAAGTGAAAAAACCACAACTCAAGAGTCTACAACGAATGAACAGACTACTACTCAACAGGTCACGACAAGTGAACAAACTACAACTCAGCAATCTACAACTGAACAATCTATAGATGAACAAACCACAACAAAACAATCTACAACAAGTGAGAAAACAACTACACTAGAGCCAATCACAAGTGAACAGACTACGCCACCATCACCAACAAGCGAGCTGACAACCACTCAAGAGTCAACAACAAGTGAAAAGACTACTACCCAACAATCAACCTCAAGTGAACCAACTACGACACAGCAATCTACAACTAATGAACAGACTACGACTGAACAATCTACAAATGAGCAAACCACCACACAACAATCTACTACAAGTGAGACAACTACACAACAATCAACAACAAGCGAACAGACAACTCAAGAATCAACAACGAGTGAACCGACTACTACTCAGCAATCAAATGAACAAACTACTGAAGAATCGACCACAACAACAGTATCAGTAACTGAAGGAACCACTACGATAGAAGAAACTACAAATCAGAGCACCACACAGACATCGAGTACAGAATATGACTCTACAGAAGATCAGTCAACTACAAAATCACCTGAAACAACTGTTGAAGTATCTTCTTCTGATAATTGCCCAGAAATTGAAGATGATCAGTATTTATTGGTGTGCCCAACCTCATTCAAAAGACATCCAAAATACTGCAACATGTTTTATCAATGTATTGAAGACGATGAGACCTATGAGGCTAAAGTAGCTATGTTCAAATGTCCAAACAACACAATTTACGATGAAAGTCTAATACAATGTGTGGCAGAAGAAAAGGCTGACAAGAAATGTGACGGTGAAATAGCGAACAAGCGAAGATTTAAGCGTTTAGGCATAAACTATAAAGATCCAGTAAGTAGTTTTATTTTAGTACAAACCTACAAGTAACCGACCGTAAATATTACATTACAATAAACATCTAGCTTAAGAAAAAGATAATTGAACACAAGTATGTGGGACAGAGACAACGCTCTACATGTTGAAAGCCAATGTGGCATATTTACGGCCTCAACTATATTTAAGTATAATGTAGAGTTCAATTACTTAAACCAAATTTCCTCAAACATGCTCGCTCCTCAAATATGTTTGTATTATTTCTACTTCTGTCTTACCTCGCCAGCAACCCAGCAAATTTTAAATGGTCGCTAGCAAAGTTTTTTTGTTTGTCATGTGAGGTAGTGCTGGCCTCTGGTGACAGAGTTAGGCCACCCGAAGGCCTCTAACATGAATAACGACTGCCGGGACTGACAGCAAAGTTAAAAGCACAGAATAAATAATTAATAGTACTACGTATTAATCATCATCATCAGCCAGTATTCGTCTACTGCTGGACATAGGCCTCTCTTTGTGAATGCCTCTGAGCCCGATCTTCGGCTCTCCTCATTCAGTCGCTATTTGCAAGTCATCACTCCACCTGACCGGCGGGTGCCCTACACTTGCTATTGGTACTACGTATTAATCATCATCATCAGCAAGTATTCGTCTACTGCTGGACATAGGCCTCTCTTTGTGAATGCCTCTGACCCCGAGCTTCCGCTCTCCTCATTCAGTCGCTATTTGCAAGTCGTCACTCCACCTGGCCGGCGGGCACCCTACACTTGCTGGTTGCGTTTGCCTAAAGGCGGTCTCCACTTTAGACCTCGTTTACGCCAACGGCTCTTCGAGTTATGTGACCAGCCCATTGCCACTTCAGCTTGCTCATTTTTTGAGCTATGTATATCGGTTACCTTAGTTCTCTTGCGGATTACCTCTTTTCGGATTCTGTCCTTTAGCGAAACTCCGAGCCTACCTATCTCCGTAGCTCGCTGAGCGACTTTAAGCTTGTGCACCATCCTCACAGTTATGACCTACCGATCCGAATGTACGCATTGAAGACTTTCGTCTTTAGGCACTGTGGTATGGACGACGAGAAGACCAGCTGAATCCTTCTACTGGCTTCCTTTTCGAAGTTGTACCTATCCAATTGCATAGTCTGGCCGAATAAAACATTTCTGAACAACTTCAAGGACGATCGGTTGTGGGGTAATAAGGTCGTTTAACATAACTTTGGACTTTAGCTATGTCAATCCCTGAACCGATACTACTAGAGGCATGAGATAGGTTGGTCAGCATTAGCTCGAGATCCTGTACGACTCCGCCATAAGAACAAAATCATCAACGAAACGGAGATGCGAGATGTAATCGCCACTTATGTTAATGCTCGTTCCTTTCCAGTCCTGAGTCTTAAAAATATCTTCCAGGGCGTTAGTGAACAGTTTCAGGGATGACATCCCCGTCTCACTTCCCTGCGCAGCTGGATAGGTTTAGTCTACCGGTTCTGGATATGAACGGATATAGTCGCGGCATCATGCAAGCTTATTAATAGTTACTCTGTCAATGTCAGCAAACTATCATCATACAGCCCTCTGCCCCAAAGAGATTAGCTATTTACATATACCTCTTTGAACTGAACACTGGCATTCTTAACTCCATACATTTTATATTAGATATATTCTTAACTTCTTGGATAAATCATGGTAATCTTTTTTGGCTGAACATTGCTAAACACGTTCTGACATTGTCTCGCCTTCGGCTATGCTTGTAGTTGTTTGTTTTTCTGCACTCGTCAATAAAGTTATAAACTAAACTAACTAACTCCTTAAACTAAAAAAGTCTAAATTTCTTCAAATGTAATTCAAACCTTGTCAACTTCGTAACAAGGTCTTTTTGCCCCTGGCATCTATTCTTAACCTACGTCAATTTAAGCTGCGCCGCTTAAAATAACATAATTAAAACAGGTGTTTAACACGCTGACTAACAGCGCTTGGATAAATTCGGACACGTTCTGAGGCAGCGTTTGGACAAATCAGGCCTCTCGCCGCTTGGAAATAAAGTTGATTTTACGCTGACAGGCTTTAGTGATAGTTTAGTTAGTTAGGAATAGATGCCAGGGGCAAAAATACCTTGTTACGAAGCCCACAAGGTTTAAATTACATTTGAAGAAATTAAGTTTAGTTCAGGGTATGTCCAAATCGCTACCATTGTTTTGTAGTTTTTCATTTCCAATCGTAACGATTAAAAAACACGTTATTTTTTCCCACAGATCTTGGCTGACAAAGGAAAACAGTCATGCTCCACTGCTGGATACTTTTCATTCGAGAAGGAAAGTGAATGCTCCAAAGGATTCTTGAAGTGCGAAAAAAGTAAAAACGGTCCAATCAGAGGCCATGTTTACCAATGTCCAGACGGATATATCTACTGGTCAATTAGTAAACGATGTGAAAGCATAGAAAGTGTGAGAGACTGTAAACTATCTAGTAACGACTGGACGGGAAGATGGAATATACCAGTGGAGAGAAAAAATATTGCTCCAAGATGAAAAATATGTCAAATTGTCGACCGAATCACTAATATTAGATTAGATTTGTGATAATATGCACGAACGATGCAATAATCATGTCATATCTTATACGTAGGTATAAATTAAGTTAACTGTTCAAGCACGGGATATTGACAAAAGGGTATAGATCAATCTTATTCTGTAGTTAGGTAGGTACTTAGTTATTAGTATTATTACTGATGAACTGAATTTAGCAGTTTTACAAACTATTCTTTGAAGTTGAGAATCAGCTGATTAAAATTCAGACATATGTTGGTAATTAATAATATATCAACATTTTCTTCTCGGCATACAAATGACATTATGTTGTTATATCTAGTCGACTTATGACGAATCATTCTTGATTAAAGTTAAATTTGCTGCCATAAGGTTACGTTAGGCTTAATGTGTTAAGACTTGTGATCAAAATATTGTTAAATGAATACAACATTTTGAACACGACTTTTTAGATTTAACATGCATTCCAAATAAATTATTTTAAAATCAAGATCTGTGTTTTATTTTTTATTTTTTCATCAACTAAAATTATCAAATCACAATGCTAAATGCTTACAAGATAACTTGACCATGGAAAGAAAACAAGTGTTGTAAAAAATACCATGGTACAAAAAATCGACTTCAAGTAGATAACTAATATCTTTTAAAAAAACTACTGATCCAATTTTGATATGATTTATACAGTAGGTACCACACCTGGAGGTCTTCTTTCTCAAGTAAAAACAATCATCTAATTCGGTTCAGAAATCTCAAAATATAGACAAATAGATTTTCGAATAAAACTATTGAATCAATTTTGATGAAGTTTATATGGGACTGCACTGAAAGTGTACCCTTTTGATAAAATAACAATCATCCAAATAGGTTTAGAAATCTGTGAGATTTGAGGCAATGTAAACACAAAATCAAATGGATTTAAAAACCCAAAAAAAATATTTTGATACAATTTGTGTGGGAGCACCTGGAGAGACAAAAAAAAACAAAAAAAACGGTTTTCAATTGACGGAGAAAGTCGTTGCCAAAAAACAAATCGGTGCACATAAACATGTAATAAAAACAAAACATACAATCGCCATTATAACCGTCTCCTTTTGTGAAGTCAATTAATGAAACAGCATCATATAAATCTTGAATAACTTTAATAACGTAACTTACAAAGGGTTTCACAACAAAATAACGTCAATACCTACGCATGACGCTAAAAGTCCCTTACAAAAAACTGTCAATTCCTTTACAATAAAATCAGTCAGACTTTCACTGTTATCATAATGGATAGCGTCGCTGAACATACTTCCTATAAATGCATGGCATACCGTATCAGTCGCAATAATATTGCCTTTCAAATCAATAGTTACTTCAAACAAATTTTCAACTTCTCTTTCAATTACATCAGCAAGTTTTGTGGCATTATCTTTGGACTTGTCAAATATTCCTTTTGCACTGATTACCATAGGTTTGTTATTATTTCGTTCCATCATTTGGTTCCAAAAGTCTTTCATCTGCAGTGACTTATTTTCATAGCTATTCACAATATCTCTAGTTTCATTGTTTCCTTGTTTAGAATCGGATATTGTCGATGTTTGCTTATTGTGGAACAGATAATTCATAAATAGTTGCAACAAATTCAATTTGGGCGAATTTCCGAGTTGTTTTTCATTAGTTATACTCTTATTTAAGGTATTTTTTTGTAATGTTGCATAATTCGCTGTTATGTTTTGTATTTTTGTTAATTTCATGGGCTTAATAGGATCTTCTTTATTGGCAGTGTCAGCAACAGGACGTAATTTTTGTACAAAAGTTTCTGTAAAATTATGTTTAGCTTCAGCTTCAGCAAGAGGTTCCAAGTAAGATTTTTCAGAAGCGCCTTCATTTTCTAAAGCAGTTATAATATCACGAATATTGTTAGGCTTAGTTTTGAATTTATTAATTTTTTTACTTGGAATGTATTTTTTAAGGCTTTTGTGAAGTGGTTTTGTTTTTTCCTTTTTTGTTTTATGCTTCAAAAGCATATTATTTATTTTATCAATATAAACCGAGTGAGGTGACTGCGGGGTTAATAATATTGGATCAAATGCAATGCCTCCGCTCTCCCAAATAGAAAAAGCTCGCACAAAAAACTTTATAACCAGCTGAGGAAGAGCTTTCCAGTACTTTTGTATGGGAGAATCATTCAGATACTTCGATAGAGTAACATATTGAACTTTTAAATTACTATTGCGTGTTGATACATGTTTGTAATTGAAATCTTCCTCCCAAAGCATATTTAAGGCTAAATCATTATTTTCTTTATCGCTCAGATATTTAGTTTCCACATTTGTGTCATTTGCGACTATAAGGAGTTCATATTTTAAGTGTTTGTGTTTATTTGTAATAATATCTATGTAAGGGAGATAGTTGTTCAAATCTACTATATCTGTTGTGTCAACAAATATATGCATGAATACTTTAGGTGGTAACGATGGTTTGGGTTTAGATGTTTTAAAAGTTATAGGTTTATGGGGGAAAATGGAAGATTCGACGTAAGCGTATGCAAACAGGAAGTTGTAAATGATGTACGTTGTTATAGCGATCATACCGATTCCTAACCACCAATAAGTCAGCAAAATTGTCCAGTGATCTGTAACAATAAAAATTTAAGGTTAACGATGACACAGAGTAGGTTATATTTAAGCACTTAGTCGTGGAGCACTAGAACTATTTTTTTAATTATTACGTGCCTGATAACGTGTAAGATCCTTATCAACGTTTTGGCTAATACAAATTTGTGGGTTTTGTTACTGTTTATAATTCGCACAACTGCAACATATGGTTTCAATTTGTAAAATACCCTAGATAGTAGGTGCTTTGCAGCAAGATGTAGATTAGTAGTAGGTACTAAGTAAAGAAAAACATGTTACGCTTGTAAACAAGTTGGCGTCGTCGAACAAAGATATTAATTATAACATTACAATAATGCATGTATAACAGCCTCAATAACTCATGCATGACAAATAACGTACATCTGCAGTGTACCTACATATTTATTTTGTTAGTAATGTTATTGGCCGTTATTGAAGTTCTTTGTTTTACCACAGCAAAAATAGAAGACGTTCTTGGGGTGTCATTACTTTTTACAGGTCTAGAAGCAGATTCGTCAATTATGAACTTATAACTTTGCAGCATGGGAAAATAAAGTCTCATTGGTCGATTTTATGCTCGCTGGTTTGTTTAATTGAGGATCATAGCATCCAAAAACATTGAATATTTTATATTACTAATAGTGGCGGACTCGTGGTCACACCTATTTGTCACACACACGTAGTCACACCACCACTACACGAGGCTAAGACATATCGAGTTATTATAATATTTAAAATAGTTTCGAATTACCAGGAGAGCAGAAACCCTTAGAAGGTTGGAGAGTAGAAGGATGGATGGGGGAAATGAGGAGAGGGGGAGGGAGGGGAGGGAGTGAGAAGAGTGGAGAAAATGAGGGATTTTAGGGAAAGGACGGAGGGGAAGTTTCGTAAGGGTAGAGCCTGGTGATGGGAGGATGGGGGAAGTTGTGGGAAGTGAGAGGAGGGTGGGGGGAAGTGCGAGCAGCGTGGGGAGGGTGGGCTAAAGTGATGGGAAGTTTAGGGACTACTACCCAGTTGGGTAGTGGGGTAGTTTGGGGGAAGTTTGGAGGGTGCAATAGGTGGTAGGTGTAAAAGTTACCAGGCCAGCGTGAGATGATAGCCGCTGCTCCTTTCACGTAGTTCTTCGCTCGCGCCCGCCTCATAGGCAGTCTTCGATGAAAGCGTGGGCTCAAACGCTCCTCATCAGACGCGTACAGCAACGGGTACTGCTCACTCATTGGGCCATTGGTTTCAGTTCTGCAGGCACACAAACACTTTTACGTACCTTCATTATCTGTCTCGGAAACAAAGTTCCATGTGTAAGAAGACGAGCATTAACGGCAGATAACATGCCAAGTTTGGCTTGAATGTCCTCAACTTCCGAGAGACACGAAATATAAGACCTGTAGTACTTAAAAGCATAGTTAAGGTCACAAACATTCTCACTGCGCTACATGCAAATTCATTTTTGCTTTTGTACTAGAAGTAGGAATCATGAATCTGATTGTTTGGAAAATATCTGAGCGTCCACCCTGTGCCGAGAGTTAAGCTGAAATGTGCTTAATAAGCAATCCATATCCATCCATACTTACATTTCAAAGAAAAGCGAAACGAAAGTAACTCTTTCTCTCTGTCCGTCTGTTTGTTTGTTACCTTTTCACGACCAAACGGCTGAACCAATCTTGATGTTTGTTTGTTTGTCGTATCAGGCAGTGCTGGCCTCTGGTGGCAGAGTTTGTTAGGCTGCCCGAGGGCCTCTGACGTAGCTTAACGACGACTGCTATTAATCAATAACAGCCGGGACCGACGGATTAACGTGCCCTCCGAAGCATGGAGCGATGGAAACTCCCACAAAAAAAAAAGAAAAATGTAGAAAGGAGTGGAATGCCCTGCCCTCGTCAGTGTTTCCGGTAAATTATAAAACCCCGGCGTGTTCAAGTCAAGAGTGAATAGGTATCTACTAGGCAAGCGTGCTACACCTTCGACCACATCATCGCTTTCCATCAGGGCCATTATTCTCAATTGCCAATAAGACACGTTACGCGCCGCGTTAAGATACTCGTATCTGCGTGGAATCGTACTGCAATTGCCGTACTGATGTCACACGTTTTTGGCAAAGAATTTCATGCGGCGTAGTGAATAAGCGCCCTGGGGCCTAATTCTCTAATTTTAAGACACCAATTCCACGTCAATTCCACGCCTGCGTGGAATTTGTTCGTGATTCCACGCAGGCGGCGTGGAATCGGCGTGGAATTCGCGTGGAATTGGCATGAGTGGTCATACAGAATCCAGGCCCAGGTGAGATCGTGGTCAAACGATAGCCTAGTCCGTAATAAAAAAAAAACATAGAAAAGTCATTGGTCCGAAGCCTAGGACCGAACCGGTGTCGTTAGATTCTAAGTTGCACTATTGAACCGATAGGCTACCATCTTGATGAAATTTGGTTTGCAGATAAATTTGAACCTTGGGGTAGGACATAGGAAACTCTTTATCGCGATAAATTGTAGTCCAACCGGATGAAGTCGCAGACAATAGCTACCTATGCTTATGGTAACAATATCTGTATTTCTGTCTTTTGAATTAGCCTCGTTGGCCACGCTTCAGTGGGGTTTCTATTTAAATACAATGTTAAATTACAATCACCTTTGAAAAATAAAAACTAGAATATTTTTATTAGTTTTTTTTTTTTTGCGGAGTATAACGTCTAAATGTCAAATTTCAAAGACAAGAAAGTTTAGGTTCATCATTGTCTATTAGTAGTAGTTTGGAAAAAGAGGTTGTTTATTCAATATCCGTAGTGGGTAGCGTACTGCGGACAAAAGTATCAGGGGAGTTCTGTAGACAGAATAGATCCCACACCATTCTGTACCCCTAGTACGAGTTTTCGTAGTTTTCGAAAACGACGATAGTTCCATACATATACTGGCAGAGCCTCTAGCGGAAACTTGCAGGAACTAAAGAAAATGTATGGAACTATACGAAACTATTAAAATTATTATTGGCTGTTATCATCATCATCAGCGTATCTGATTCTATACTCGTCTACTGCTGGGCAGGCCTCTCCTAGTGAACGCCACTAAACCGGATCTTTGACTCTCCTCGTCCAGTGATCCAGTCGCTGCCAGCCGCCTTTCGCAAAACGTCTGTTCTTCACTGGCAATTGAAGCTCCAAAAACAAACACAGTGTTGTAATACCATAAAAATCTAACGTGTTGCCGTAACCTAAGTACCTATCTACTTATGGTTTTAAAAAGTAATCTTTTATCGTATTTTTATTTTAAAAATATATAAATACGTATGTATTAATTTCAGTGAATTTATACTTATGCAGATTACCGCTCATAAATGTTCATGTTCTCGCTATCTAACCTAAGGTTTCCTGGAAGAGATCAATGCTTAGTGATAAGGCTGCTGATTTTACTATGTTAAGGTCAATTTGACGTTCTATAATTCAGTTTTTTTAGTGCTATAAAGAGTTATCTATCTAAGTATCATAAATCAGCCTATATCTGTCCACTGCTGGACGTAGGCCTCTCACGCCACTGAGCTCGGTCTTCAGCTCTCTTCATCTATTTTCTTCCAGCCGCTTTTTGCAGGTCGTTACTCCACCTGGCCACAGGGCAGCCTACACAACGTTTGCCTAAACATGGTATCTAAGTATGACGTCAGTGAATTACAGAATGATGCGAGATAGAATCCAACTATACTATGTGCTGTTTTCCATCGCTCCGTGCTTCGGAAGGCACGTTTAGTTGTCGGTCCTGGCTGTTATTGTTGAATAATAGTCGTTAATCTGTCCAGCAACGGGTATTTTTACAACAATATAATAAGAATGTAACAAACATGTTGTTTGTCACAGGACAAACAAACAAAGGATGATGACTCCTGAACCCTTTCTGAAACAATAATTTCTACAGAAAAATGTTTGTCAAATAAGTTACTTACACATTTTCTGATTCAGTGTAACGCTGTTGCAGCCTGCGTATGTTTCTTTTACTTCTTCAGGTGGATTGTTATTGTTATCAAAATATGGGCTACGATTTACAATTAATTATTTATACTCAATATAATTGCCAGTTAGTCCGCACGTTCGTTCGAATATATTTCACACTTTTTTGAACAATAAATCACAATGTTACAAAGATGAATGGAGTACCGACGACCTTCCGCACGATGAATTACATTTAACTGATATAAAAAACGATTACATGCAGTTCCTGTACTTAATAATATCGCATTTTGCACGTTTACATTTCACGTTCTAATACTGTTGAATCAACATCGATTAGTCTCACGTACTGACGCATTTCTTTATTGAAAGGTTTTGATGAATATGCACAAGTTTGTGTCAAGGTACCTTTGAGATAAATTATTGCGTAATTTATTAAGTTAATAATAGTGTTGAAGATTTCCGCGTACCTACTAGAAGCGAATATGGTATTTAAAGTTTGTAAGATGATGCAGTTGTTTTTCTTTACTCAGTAAAATGGCAGGAACCTCTATGTAGGTACACGTATGTCAATTTATATTACTTAAACACTGAACGAACACAATGATCTCATGTTTTAAAGTACTATGTTTTGTATGGACCACTGAGTGAGCCACGAAGTTACTGTACGTACTTTTTATGTCTCCGTACCAAAACTGTGAATCTGGTCCCCAAAATTCACAGTTTTGGTACGGGGATAGTTTAAAATGTGTGACGAAAATAATGTGCTTTCTTCGTCTTCGTACGGCTAAACTATATCAGAAAAATTATACATAATACCGCCTGAAAGATCCATCGGTGACAACACAAATATATGCGCTTCAATGAATCTATATTCGAATAAACAAGCAAAAAACTTTACAACTAAGATAATTAAACCTAAAAACTGGACTAATTGAAATGCGGTTTCACTGTTTCTGTGTCACTGTTGTATAGCTCAGGTTTTGACTAAAAACCTGGTGTACCTACATGGCTTCGCATGCGTGGTGTTTTCTTAGGTTCAAAGTACAATAATGTGCTATTCCAGGACCATTATACCAACTTTTGAACAAAATTTCTTCAGCCGTTAAAAATACTTTTATCAATTGGTCAGCTTTTAACTCACCGCATTGAGATACCAATTACACCAGATTTAAATCAAACCCTAAGCTATCTAACAATAAAAACCACATTGTAATCAGTTCAGTAGCTTTTACGTGATGCGTGAATAAACAAACATACAGACAAACAGAAAGAAAGACGCGAATAACAAAAAAATAATTGTTCAAAATCTTTTTAAGCACCCAAGAGCATTTTTTTCATTTGAATTCATTTATTAGTTTGGGTGCGATGCGTGGTCAAGATACGGACAAACAGACAGACAAAATTAAAAAGTAAAACGGTTTGGCATCGAATACAGAGAAACATCCAAAAACTATTTTTTATTACTTAAATATTAACATAACTTTGGACCCATACCCCGCAGAAACCCTTTACTTTTTCAGGATAAAACGTGTCCTCAATTTTAACCCTTCATATAACTTAAGACAGTGCCAAGTTGCATCAAAACCCATCCATTAAAAAAGCGAAGCGTGAAGCGTGGTACGTGTTTTTATACGCTTCACTTGTACGTTTGTAACCGACTCCTTTGGACGCTATTTTGACCCACTTTAAACGGTCAGATTTCATACAAAATTTTGCACACCTGTCAAAAACCGATGATAATGCAATAATTCGAAAAAAAAGAAAAAAAAAACGCTCTTAAAAATAAACCAAACTAAAAAGTAGAAAATAAATAATAGTTTAAATAAACTAAAAAACATGCTTTATATAGAAAACCAAAGTAAAAAATAGAAAATAAATTTTAATAATTTTAAATTAAGAATAGTGTTTGAATATAAAAAAAAGCGTAGGGTGCTTTTTAAGATATTATCGAAATGATAATCCTTCTTCTCATATCTGTCAATGAAATATTTATAACTATTGACCCATGCACCCCACGATTTTTTTGAAATTCAAACACTATTCTTAATTTAAAATTATTAAAAATTATTTTCTATTTTTTAGTTTGGTTTTCTATATAAAGCGTGTTTTTTTAGTTTTTATAAACTATTATTTATATTAAATAAGTTTCAACCCCTATCCTGCGAGAACCTATAAATTTTCGAGATGTAAAGTATCCTATGTCCTACCTCGTGGTATGAACTCAAATCATACCAAGTTTCATTTGAATTCATCCAGCAGTTCCGGCGGCGTGATGCGCGGCTAAGATACAGACTGACAGACGTACAGACAGAAATGAAAAAACATACAGTTTAGGCTTCATTATCGAATATAGAGTACCTTCCAAAAAATATACAATATCTTTAATGCACAGAAATTTGGACCCATATCCCACAGGAACCCTTTATTTTTTGGGACAAAATGTATCCATAATTTTCACCCATCTTATAAACTATGTCTGTGCCAAGTTGCATCAACATCCGTCCAATAGTTTCAGCGTGCTAAGTGTTCTTTTAAATAATTTTCTACTCCTATCCTGCAGGAGAACTTAATTTTTTCGGGATGTAAAGTATTCAATTAGGTACTTTGAAGTATGAACTCAAATCATACCAGTTTCATTCGAATTAATTGATTATTTTCGGCGTGGTGCTCTGCCAAGGCACAGACAGAGAGACGGACGGACAGACAGACACACAATCATTAAAAAATACAGTGGTGGCTTTAGTATTGAATATACAACGGCCTCCAAAAAAATTTACATAATATCTTCAATTTACAGAATTTTGGACATTACCACGCAGGAACACTTTATTTTTCGGGATAAGGAGTATCCTCAATTTTTACCCATTATATAAACTATGACTGTACCAAGTTTCAACAAAATCCGTGTAGTAGTTTCAGCGTGATACGTGTTCTTTTAAATAACTTTCAACGCCTATCCTGCAGGAACCCTTTAATTATCCGGGATGAAAAGTATCCAATGTCCCACCTCGAACTATGAACTCAAATCATACCAAATTTCATTTGAATACATTGAGTATTTTCGGTATGATGCACTTCCAAGGTACAGACAGACAGACAGACAGACCAAAATATCTTCAATGAAAATGAATTCTTCAATCTACAGAATTGGACCCGTTACAGTTTTATTATAAGTAATATAGATTATGTCGCTGCTACTGTTTAAAGAAGAAAGAAACCCAAGAAAATCAAACCAGTCTGAATCTCAAATTAGGTAGACCAAGATGCTCAGCACCGACAAAAAAAAAACTAAGTCTTCAACGTGATTCTGAGGAACACCATACAAGACATATCGACAAGTGGCATCACCAACAATGGGGGCAATATGGGCCAGCTCATGTCGAAGAGTCCTCGGTTCGCCAATCTTAGGATGCCTGGTAAAGGTGAGATTGATCTAACTGATTGATTGAATACACAAAATAAGTAGGTAGTTATAATACTATCGGTAGTAGGTACAACACGTTTTTTTTTTTGGTAGGCTCAACTCCGCTTTATATAGAACTAAGTTTCCCGCCCGCAACTTCGTCCGCGCGGACTACAGTTTATCACGAAAAAAAACATCCTATGTTCTTCTAGGATATTAAAAACCAATGCAAAAGTATAGCACCAACGCTCTTGATCTTTTTTTTGTCAGACTTCTTATTTCTTTACCATGGCAATCGTTCCTTATAGCGAGTAATCAACATTTACCAGTTTTCCCGTGGAAACATACAACTTTTCGTGATATAAAGTATTCTGTATTTTATTCCAGGGTTTAAGCTATCTCCATTCCAAATTTCATCAAAAAAAAAAAAATTTTTTTTTTTTGCCTTTATCGCGTTAAAGCTCCCCAAACAAACGGATAACGTTTCACTTTTATATATTGGTATGTATCTATACTGCATAGAGCTAGAATAGAAAAGCATCAGCATTTCATCCCTGGATGAACATAATAAAACTGGCCGAGTGCGTGTTGGACACCCATGGACTTAGGGTTCCATAGTCAGGATATTAAACTGTCTAAGCTATCCCACTGTGAAAACTGTGAACAATCGGACAAGTGTAACAAAACATGTGTATATATACTTATAATAAAACTGTAATGGTCCAATTCTATACATTAAAGATATTATGAAATTTTCTTTTGGAGGGTACTCTATATTCGATACTGAAGCCAAAACTGTACTTTTTTCATTTTTGTCTGTCTGTCTGTCTGTCTATCTGTACCTTGGCAGCGCATCACGCTGAAAATACTCACTGAATTCAAATGAAATTTGGTCTGATTTGAGTTCATACATCGAGGTAGGATAATGGATACTTTTCATCCCGAAAACATAAAGAGTTAAACATAAGTTGGGTGAAAATTATGGATACTTTTTGTCCCGAAAAAATAAAGGGTTCCGCGGGATATGGGTCCAAATTCTGTTCATTAAAGATATTGTGTTTTTTTTTGGATCGTTTTTAAATGAAACTTTGTATGATTTGAGTTCATACCACGAGGTAGGACATAGGATACTTTACATCCTGAAAAATTAATAGGTTCTCGCAAGTTAGGGGTTGAAAGTTATTAAAAAGAACACGTATCACGCTGAAACTACTAGACGGGTTTTTTGATGCACATTGACACAGTCAAATATATATACTTATAATAAAGCAACAGGTACAAAAAAGGCTGCAAAAAGAAGATAAATAAAAAAATACTCTTGGGTGCTTAAAAAGGGTATTGAACATGCATATAAAAAAACACATGTCGCTCTTCCTGTTTGTCTGTATGTTTGTTTGTTCACGCATCACGTAAAAACTATTGGACCGATTGGAGAAATTTCGATCAAATGTTGGTATATTGGTCCTTGAATAGCACATTTTGGTACATTGAATCTAAAGAAAAGACCACGAGTGCGAAGCCGCGGGTACAGCTAGTTTACTTAATAAATTTGTATTAAATACACTAGTACATATCCTTACTGTATTTTTTATAACTGTACTATGGGAGTTTAGAGGGCGGGACATGCAACTCAAGCAACGTGGCCATTTTAGAACCACATATTTCTTGAACTGAACCCAAATATATACTCCCATGTTTTTCACGCCTCTGGAGTTCTCCCACTGAACGGTGGGTTCCCCTGCTTTCAAGAGCTATAAAGTTAAACCATCCACACCAGGGGTTTGAGCGCCATCTCAATGTCGTGTTGACGTCGGGCAGTTCGTCAGTGTAGTAGTGGTTCAGTATTGGGAGGGAATCCTCTGTGCTGGGTTCGGTTCTAGAAGCATGCGATTCGAACAAACGGCAATAGAAGTCTTCAACCTCTGAAAGGATCTCCTACTTAAAGACGTCGATTTGCCATTCTTGGTCTTGAGCTTCGTAAGTTGGGATCTACTCAATTGCTTGGCGAAGACTTTTGACCCCCGATTTTGCTCAATTGCCTTTTCTATTCGTTGTGTATTTGAGCACCGGAGGTCATCCATCTTACTGATCTTATGATTGACCTCATTTTTTTCTGATGGTGTGGCTTGCTGTTGCTTCCCTCGTTTGTCCATAAGCTGAAAAGCCTCATCCGAGATTTTAGACATCGTGCCCGTGCACCGTGCATCGTGTATCTTCCCTAAGGACCTTGGTCTGGACTAGCGGGCGTCCGGGAACTGGGTGCCATTTTTCGTTGTTTTTTTCTTTGAGGCATGGAGCAGGAGTTTGGTAGTTTAGGTATTCTCTAAAAAATGGGATAAAACCATATTTAGAACTAGCGGCCTATTTCGCTCTAGAGCCATGTCTAAAAGTTGTTTTCGAAATCGTCTCGCAAGAAGACTTGACGAGACCGGCCTCCTGAACAGGCCGAGCTTCGCGGAGGATTTAGCACTGTAAACCTGCCTCACTGTGTGTTTGTGGTCAATACAACACAAACACACAGTGAGGCAGGTTTACAGAACTCTAAAGAGTAGGTATAACAAGCCCCTGGGTCTTGTTTTTGTAGACTATGAGAAATCCTTTGACTCCGTTGCAACTTGGGCGGTTCTAGAGTCTTTGCAGCGGTGTCAAGTGGACTGGATACATCGAAGTGCTGAGGTTTCTGTATGATGCAGCGACTATGAGTATTCAAGTACAAAACCAGCAGTCTAAACATTGAGGAGTGAGATAGGGGGATGTTATATCCCCGAAACTATTCGCAAATATGCCTAGGAAGATATTTTTAAGACGCTGGATTGGAAAGGAATGGGCATTAATATCAATGGCGAAAACATGAAACACTTACGATTTGCCGATGATATCGTCCTTATGGCTGCAAGACTTGCAAAGTATGCTGACCAACCTAGAAGATGCTTCTCGATGCATCGGTCTCGGATTGACCCGGAACCGATTGCAATTAATGGTGTCTCTTGAAGTTTTCCATCAAAATGTTAACACAAAAATTGGCAAATATTGCAATTGGGTAAGAAAAACTTTGAGAAGGAAGCCAACAGAAGAATTATTCTCATCATCAATACTGGCTCGATTGAATCAGCTCCGATTGTTGCCACTGGAAGTACCTAGTAACCGCATTAAAGCTGTTACTTTTACGCAAGTGGATACTACTGTGCCTGAAGACAAATCTTCAATCACCAGCGATGCGTGCCTTCGGCAAACAGCCTAATGCTGAGTTAAGGCCCATTCATCACCACTTTAATTATCTACTTTTACCATTTCTTTGTTTTCCTTTTCTATTGTTCCTTCTTAATTTTTCTAATTATTTGTTTTTGTGTGTGTTGAATAAATGTTTATTTTTTTTATGTTTTTTCTTTCTATCTTTCTTTCTTTTCAATCAGTGCGTCTTACCAGTCATGACCTACGGAGCCGAAACATGGACACTCAGGGTCAAACTAGTCCAAAAAAAGGTCGCTCAGCGAGCTATGAAGAGAGCTATGCTGGGAGTTTCTTTGAATAACAATATCAGTAATGAAGATATACGACAACTGGCATAGCTCTAAGGATAAGCAAGCTAAAGTGTCAGTGGGCACATTTCCCGAAGAACCGATAACCGTTGGGGTAGACAAGTTCTCGAGTGGAGAACACGTTTAGGCAAACGTAGCTTAGGATGCCCTGTGGCCAGGTGAAGTGACCATCTGCAAAAAGCGGCTGGCAGAAAATGGATGAGGAGAACTGAAGACCGTTAGGATAGGCCTACGTCCAGCAGTGGACAAGTATAGGCTGATGATGATGATGATCAACCTTGTAATAGTGTCTGAATAAAAATTGCTGTGGCATATAGGCAGACGCGGACGTACAGACGGACATGACGAAACTAAAATGGTTCCTTGTTTGACTGCGAAATCCTAAAATTAGGTTTAATACTTTTATTTCAATGACGAAAAAAGGTTTTCATGAATTTTTGAAACATAATATTCGCTCTATAATAGTTTTGAACTTAGAATCTTGGTATGTCATCAAATTATTGCAAATGCCGATGTTTTTCCAAAATCGATTATTGTCAACAGTTTAACCAAAAAACAATTAAAACACAAAAATAACTTAGTAGGTAAGTGCCTTCCTTCCGAATAACTATTTGGCGAGAATCCGACAACCCGTTTATATGCAACAGTCCTTGATTCATCGGTACCTACAGATAGACTCAATCCATGAAGGGCTGAGACAAATGACTTTATTTTTATAGGTGTAAGAACTCAGTATGTTGGACCCAGCTCTTCATTCGAAACCCGACGAGCAGTACCCATTGCTGAAGATAGATGGCGGCGGCGACATGGGTCATGCACAGCCCGCACAGACCGTAGTGACCACCCCTGTCTTAGGCGTGACTTGTACAGAAAATTCTCGATTTTCTCGGTGGCCTGGTAAGTCCCAGATACAACAAGTCTATAAACACGCAAAAGATGATTTACCGGTCAATGATATAATTCTTTATTGTTGTAGGTAATATGATACAAAAATTGTATAATTTTTTTAGATTCTGACATCTTATCCTTTTCTGGCATGCAACAGTACCTGTTTTAACAATACACACATAAAGTAGTCGCAGCCAATCTATATGTTTGTGAAGGCTCTGTGAACGATTGCGCAAGTACTGCTGTGGGGATAAAACAGCATGAAGTAAGAGCGAGATAGAATATGCAAAATACGTAAGCAAGTGAGCGAGGCAGTTATACAATGATGCCTTCACCTTCAACATTGGGATTGCGCCTGAAAAATAGCAGTTTGCGCAGCGACTAGCAGACAACTTCCGAGACACATACTTCCGCTGCGACTTCTGTACGCACCTTTACACTTCAATTGATCCAGTACACAATACGAGCATCGCAAACCGCGATCTCGAGATTGATCACGAAATGATTTGGATTATGGACTATTACTTATTCTGTGTTGACGGCTCAAGACAAGGGATAAGTGGACCTGTTTGTTTGTTTGTCGTATGAGGAAGTGCTGGCCTCTGGTGTCAGAGTTTGTCAAGCCGCTCGAGGGCTTCTGACATGGCTTAAAGACTGCTATTAATCAATGACAGCCGGGACCGACTTAACATACCCTCGGAAGCACGGAGCGATGGAAAACCGCACGTAACTTAGCTGTCTTAGGTGCGGAACCTAGGACCGAACGTTATTTCTAAGTTGGATTCTAAGTTGCCCTATTGAACCTTGCATATAACATTATATTATATTAGATCTATTACTTTAACATTAGGTGGTGATTAAATTAAAACAGCAGGCGGTCAATCTAGATCCACTGATATTGATTTGGATTGACCGCCTGCTGTTTTAATTTAATCTTTCACAAAAATGCTCACATAAATCCGTCCACATACATAAATCGAAACAGCTATGGAATCAGATCTTGATCTTGATTAAGTGTCAAATATGTCATCACTACCCTTATCTAGTAATGGATAAGGGTAGTGATGACATATTTGACACTTTTAATCGTGCCCGCGGCTTCGCACGCGTGGTCATTTCTCTAGATTTAAAGTAATCTATGAGCCATTCCAAGACCTAAAATAGCAATATACCAACATTTGAACAAAATTCCTTCAGCCGTCAAAAAGTTTTTTATCGATTGCTCGGCTTTACTCATCGGATACCAAGTAACCCAGTTTTTAAGTCAAACCCTAAGCTATCCAACCGTGAAAACCGCAATCGGTTCAATAGTTTTTACGTGATGCGCGAACAAACATACAGACAAACTAACAAACAAACAGACAAACACGAATTTTAAAAATGTTATATTATTGTTCATAGCTTATTTTAAGTATCCTATTTTTTTCTTAATTATCTTCATTGTACAGACTTCTTCGTTCCTATTGCTTTATTATAAATATAGATTAGTTATGTGGGGTCTTGACAGTACAAAATGTACCTACTTGTCTTCCAATTTTCCTATCAGTTTTACCTATTCAGGCTAGTTCAGCAACTCCTCACTCCTTTCTTACACAATATGTTATCATTCACACAATCCACCCACACTTCTTTGGTATTCGTCTGCGCTTGCTATCATTACCATCTCAGTGTGTATACGTGCCATAAACATTTGGGTATTGTGTTAACATATTATGCCTGTATTTACGAAACAGTTAATTAATAAAATGGTCAATTTTTCAGAATGCATATCGGCTTGCTGGATGACGCTCATTCTCTGTGGAATATCGTTCCTTGTGTTCCACGCTCTTGGGATGGGGTTATATAGTCGTCAACAGTTATTAATCATGAAATGCAACGATTTGAAACCAGGAAGTATAGTGTTCTACCACGATATCGTCCACAAAGGTAGTATGATCCCGTTCGTTCAATACACAGAATATCTCGCAAAAATGTTGACGCAGTATCCCCTCCTGCATTTCAATTTGATCTTCCTCCTCGACGATGCCTCTCCCGTTGCTTTACGTAGCTCTAGAAGGTATGCTTTTGGACCATATAGTCCTCCCTGGTACCACATTTACAAACTAGATGATATAATGGTTGGCGCAGAAAAATATATTGAATTCAAAAAAAGGTACCAAAACCTAAATGTGACTATTATTCCTTTGAGCAAATATATGTCAATAACTCCTCTTAAGTTCAAATGGAGATTAATTCCACATGCGCATTTGTCTTTCTACGCGGGAGTTTTTTCCGTCTGGCAGAACGGTGGCATCGGAATTGATTTGAAAACATTTAACAATGAATATCACAGCCAAAAAGTGTCTGACCCTCGCATAGACACTATTCTAAGACAGCATAACGATGGCATAAACACAGCAGATTACATAAAAGCTCTGAACAAAATAGACAATGAAGAAGCAAACGCCATTTTCTCCACGTTTAGTGGAATAATTAATAATTTGCTGAACGAAACTCGTTCGTTCTTTAACAGCGGTTTTTCAATGCCCTCAATTCCTAATGAGAAAGCACCCTTGATCAGGACACATAGAAGCAAACGGCAAACGAGTAATGCATCTAAAATTGTAACTGGAGCTAGCAATGATGTAATAAATTATTATAACATTGAGAATAATGATACAAAGAATATAGGACAGACGTCTGAAATCTCAACTAATGGAACCTCTGACTCTGAACAAAAATCGGCGAACGCAACAGCTTTAACGAACTCCAAACGAGTTAATGAGAGTGTTTCTGAAAAGAATAAAGTGGTATGGTTGTACGATTTCCAAATTATTTCCAGCAGCTCTGGTCCATCCTTACCTCACACCTTTTTTAATAAGCTGACAGCACCTGATTCAAAACTGCCATCTCATCTGCTCTCCTTGGATGCTGAAGGTACGTTCATTGCGGCTACGTCAAAACTGCATCCATTCCTAGCGCATTTAACAACTTCAGGAGGCTTCGGGATGAGCCCTAAGTTTGCGATACAGAACGCACTTTTAACCCAATGTTCGGGCGCATTGAAAGACGATGTTTATTGCAATAACATTTATATTTTGTAAACTCTGTTTTTAGATATAATTTAATTTTTAGTTTATACTTAGCACTTAAAAATTAGTATGTTTGTCGAAATAGTTGTCATTTTTATTAAACTAAAAATATTCGGATGAACGTTGATGAATCTTCGTGAACATATTTACTTAGTATTATTTTTGTGTTAGTATGTACTACCTGAATTGTATTGTAATAAAAAAGTGTTTTGAAATAGCAAAATGGTTTGTTTGGAATAGTCAGCCTAGTTGGTATTTTCTAAGGTTCAATCTACAAATTACTAATTCTCGAATAGGTGTTGCGTTGTAGCGCGGCTACTTTACGTATCTTAAGATAAAATATCGCTCGCCATACAATTTATAATACAATAACCATCACAAACGGCGAAGATAATATATATTTGCATCTTACAGTATCTTATGATATCAAGCGATATGAAATTTATTAAAAGATGTCATCTTAAGATACGAAATATATCGTAAAAGATACAAAATATATATTAATATACTATCTTAAGATATAAAATATATCGTAATATGCTCTACAGGTTGCTCTGTTTTGTATTCGTGTTATAAGATGGGTGTTATAAGTTTAGGGTGTGTATCAGTGTATGTGTGTGCGTGTGTGTGTCTCTGTGGGATCGTAGCTCCCAAACTAATGGACCGATTTTGATGCGGTTTTTTCTGTTCGAAAGCTGATATAATCGAGATGGTTCTTAGATATATGGGGAGAGGGAGGGGGAGGTGAGAAAGAAAGGGGTGGGGGGGGGGGGGGGTTGTGAAAATCGTAGCTTCCAAACAAATGGACCTATTTAGCTGTGGTTTTTTTATGTTTGAAAGCTGAGGTAAACGAGATGGTTCTTAGCATACTTCAAGTCGTTGTTCTGTACAAATGCTCTCGTGCATGTTCGTATTTTGTTTCACTAAATCTTCCTTTAATCAAATTAAGAATTTCTATGAATTTCGAGAAAAGATTCCTTCGACTTATTAAAATAAGTTTGTTTTTTTTTGTAGAAACATCTGCGTAAATATTAAATACACCGCGGCTTTTTCTAAATTTAATGTGATTTTCTATCCAAATTGATCACATTAACAGTGCGCTAATGCAATTTGCATATCAAATTCAAAATCAGAATCGTCGTCTGATGAGCTATCTAATAAATCTAATAGTGAAACCGTACTACTCATATTTTATCATGCTGTATATAGAAAGGGGTGAAGAAATACGTGTGGCACCTAGGAAGGCCTGTGAGCGAATGAATAATTTCAATATATTATCGTATCTTAGCCGTGTGTGATACCTTATGATGCTATAATATTTTATACGCAGATATCGCAACATCAAATATTATAGTATCTTAATCGTCTGTAACGCCCTTTAAGGACGTCAACGCTAATAATAAACGCTAGTGCATCTTAGCTATGTCTTTAGATTGTACGTTAATTGTAATACATGTACCGAAGAGGAAAAAAGAGATTATTTGAAAACTAGCTGATGCCCGCTGATGTTCTTATTTTAATTGTGATTTTTCGAGTAGGTACATTATTTATACTTATAATAAAGCAATAAGAACGAAATAATCTGTACAAAGAAAGTAATTTAAAAAAAATGGTCTTTTACTTAAAATAAGCTACTGAACAAGAACTTAACATTTTTATAATTCGTGTGTCAGTCTGTTTGTTTGTATGTTTGTTCGCGCATCACGTAAAAACTACTGGACCGATTGAGATGCCGTTTTCACTGTTGGATAGCTTAGGGTTTGACTTAAAAAGTGATGTACTTTGTATCTCAATCCGATGAGTAGAAGCCGAACAATAGATACAAATAATTTTGACGACTGAAGGAATTTTGATATTATTGGTATTTTAGGTCCTGGAATAGTACCTAAAGTACTTTTAACCCAGAGAAATAACCACGCGTGTGAAGCCGCGGGTACAGCTAGTCTTCAGTAAATGACTTTTGGCACTTGTCGATTACTCTATTTCTTTCGTCAGGCGTGACCACGAACCTCTACTAGGTATAACTAGACTGCGCAGTGTTTAATATAAACGAGACGAATTAGAGGCATCAATGTTGTATCATATCTCTTTCTAATGGATATGATAAAACTGCAACAACTGGTATCCATGCAATCAATAATTCTGGTATTAAAAGCTAGGTTATTTTCCGTAAGAGAAGAATAAAGGCCTATACCAGGCCAGTCGCACTCCGCAACAAGTAGAAATATTATACCTAGGTACACTTTGCGGCCGCAATGTTGCGGATAATTCAGTAGAGTGTCAAGCGTGCGCTTGTAGGGACCTTTCCTATTTTCCCTTGTCCTTTATATTGCATCCTACACACTTATTTATTTATAAACAAACAATATATACATAAACAAAACTTTACATAAACAATTTATAGAACAATTAAAAGAGTAAGGTCAGTCAGGGCAAGTGCCTCTACGGGGCAAGTGCCTCCACCACCAAAATGTCAGAAACTAGTTGAGTATTTCAATAAAACGACATCTTTCCTTAAAGCCCGACACAAATTTAGTTTCAAAATTAAATCCTAGGTGGCGTGTCTCGTCTTGGGTTAACATAAAAAGCCATTGAGTTTCCGGTGTCATATGGACTAAGCTTCAGATATGAGTAACGTGACATAAAACTGTAAAAATCTTAATATTATTGGTATTTTCTGTGAATCAATTAAGATAATGTTATTTAATAAATGTTATTCTTCGCATTTTTTGTAGTTATTTTTCTAATATTTAGTAAAATATCGAGTTTTTGTAAATTGAAAATTATAGCTTTTAAATTATACAAAGAGGAAAGTGCGTCACACCTTGATGGGGCAAGCGCGTCTGTATCACGCACTTGCCTCAAGTCAGAAATAGCAAACATTTTATGGTAAACCTTTATTTTGCATATTACGGTTTGTATGCAGTACCTAGTTATGCATATTCATATGTTTTGATACCTACTTATTAGGTTTATAGTGGGGTTTTTTAAACTAGTGGTGATATATTTATAGATTATGAAAGTAGACATTTACAGTTTATTCCTGATTTCTTTTGATGTTTAAAGTGCAATAGCAATAACTAAACAGATTTTAGTTTTTAAAGTAACCATATACTTTGTAAGTCAAAGAATGTTAATGTTTAGAAAGTTGTTGTAGACAGTTACAGTTTAATATATATTGATGTTTAAAGTGCCATTACCTATAATTAAAATGATTTTATTTTTTAGTTTATGATTCTAAATTGTAAGTCAGAGAATATTAATGTTTTGAAAGAGGTTTTGTTTAGATACAGTTCTTGTTGTAGATACATAACTATCTAACTAGGTAATTCAATATTCATCAACAGTCTAAAATAATCATTATTTGTAACTATGTAGTTCCTTCGTTCGATTTCCAGTTCCAAATAAGTACTTGTACTTATTAATTAAAAAAACTGAATAAATCGATGTTTTCTTTTTCAATCCCGGAACAAGATAAAAGAAAAAACTAACTTTTATTGGGAGGTTCGGAATTGATAATAAATTTCAAACTAGTTTTATACCTTAAGCTTCTATTTTGGTGCTCCCAACTATAGCAAAAATTATAAAATTTAAGTACATGCACTACTCGAAAAAAGGTTTCTACCCTTGTCATGAAAAAGTGTGGCGCACTTGCCCCTAATTTCTTTTTTATTTTGTATTCAACCCAATATTGATCGCAGAAAAGGTCAGAATGCATAATCTAGTAGGGCTCAAATACGTCTATTGGTAAATTTTTAACAAAATGTTATAATGAAGATTTCAGAAGTATTTTATCGAACTTACGCACTTGCCTCATTTGGTTGGGTAAGTGCGTCTAGTGGAGTAACTTACTATAAACAACATAGAAGTATTAGGAATAGAAGGTAAGTACTGACAAGCGCTCGTCCAAAATGTAAGGAACAAACTCGATTTATGCACGCGTAAGGACCGCGTATTGACGCTCGGCGACACACACACACAAGTAAAGAAATAATGTTGCTAGAGGAATCACATTGATCTATTTTAGCATATTTTTTATTGATTAATATTTTTTATGATACCGTATATTAAAGATTGGACGGTTACTAAATACAATAGTAAGTAATAAGGAAATTACAAAATGGGTAGGTAGGTAAGAGAAAGTTGATAGATGAGTTATTGATTTGCGGACAATAGAATGAGCTTTGATATTATTGGATGATGGGTTGCTTGGTGGAATAAAAATAAGCCATCTATTTAAAAAACCGGCTAAATGCGAGTGGGACTCGCGCACGGAGGGGTCCTTTTTTGTGATACAATTTCATCTTTACGGTTTATGGAGTTTCTGTTTACATTTACTTTGCATTGCTTCTTGCCAAATTTCATGATTCAAAGTCAACGTGAAGTACCCTTTAGGTTTTGACTCCATTGCGAGTGTTAAAATATGAGGCCGTAACGGCCGCATCTATTGATAACGTTAACTTATAGGTTTGATTTTTTTACCGCTCTGAGGGATTGTAAACTTGAGTATTTGATATTCATATCAACTTCATACCTCCACGCGTTCTTATGAAAAGGGTCTTGACAGGCAGAAAGACAACGAAGTGATCCTTTATTATAAGGGTTCCTGTTTTTCTGGTGAAGTATGGAATCCTAAACATCAGAATCACTTAACATCATCATCATTATCAGCCCCCATCAGTCCACTACTGGACATACACCTCTTCCAAAGGGTATATCTATCTCTATTCCAAATAATTTCA
Source organism: Alsophila aescularia (assembly GCA_946251855.1). Taxonomy (NCBI): domain Eukaryota; kingdom Metazoa; phylum Arthropoda; class Insecta; order Lepidoptera; family Geometridae; genus Alsophila; species Alsophila aescularia. The sequence goes on from OX276379.1 coordinate 19,642,019, forward strand.
TCACAATCCGTTCAGCCGTTTGAAAGTGAAATATGATGATGATGATGATGATGATGAACAAGTATTCTATGTATTATTCAAAGGTATAAGCTATCTCTATTCTAAATTTCATCAATATCCGTTCAGCCATTTGAGAGTAAAGTATGATGATGGTGATGATGATGATGATGATGATGATGATGAAAGTATCCTATGTGTTATTCCAGGGTATAACCTATCTCTATTCCAAATAATTTCATCACAATCCGTTCAGCCGTTTGAGAGTGAAATATGATGATGATGATGATGATGAAAAATTATCCTATGTATTATTCTAGGGTATAAGCTATCTACATTACAAAATTCATCAAAATCAGTCCAGCCGTTATCGCGTTAAAACACCCCAAACAAACAAACAATTTCACTTTTATATATTGGTGTGGATATTCAACAAAAAACGATAAATTAGTTTTTCATATTCTAGCAACATCAAACCATTAGTGTCTTAACAAAAGTCAATTAATAATTATCACGTATCAACAAAACCTTCAATAACGGCAATTTTTTTTTTAATATCTATATCTTGCAACCCAAAACCATTATGGCGTCAGTCAAAACTACGATTTATTTTTCTGTAACGTTTGATTAATTACTCAAGAAATGTAGGCTATAGTGTTGTACTTACACGTGATAACCGATCTTAGTATCTTTCTTCTGCTTTGCTGATTGGTTATGACACCCTTTTACTGCACAAACCGTCATTTTTAACGAAAAAGTCGGGAAATACGATGTCGTGCACTGACAAGTCGGCGCGATCGCTAAGCCTTTTAAGGCTTTGGTTGATCTTTTTCACTATGAGGGCGCTCCCTTACCTTCTATTCCTAATACTTCTATGATAAACAAGTAAATATCTTAGTAAAATTCGTCTAAATTCCACAATCTATATATATATTCGTTGCCAAGGAAACAAATTATCATATAATCCTTATTTTGATGGCCAAACTACTAAAGAAACCTAAATATTTGCAGTTGAATTCATCTCTGCTAAAAGTATATCGCACTTACCCCGACTGACCTATACCTATTATTATTATATTGTACGTTTATATAACAACATTTATGTATACTAAATTAATGGACGAATGACGTGCCGGCGCGCCGGGAGTAAATAGTATAAAGGAGTCGCGCACCGGCTCTCGGCACCGCGCTGCGGTGGAATGTAAACAAAGGCGCGCGGTGCACGCGCATCTCCAGTCAGTCTGCGACCAGCGCTCTCGCGACGTGCAGCCTATGTCGCAATATATAAATTCGTCCGCTCGGAACATCGCCGTCTTATTTACATCGACCTGTGTCTTAATAATCTATCATCTGAATAATAATATTAGTCAATACGACCAAACGCTCGAAAAGTCGCACGCCGTGTGCTTACGATAAAGTAACCGTTTATTGGCAACGACACTTGCTTTTGCAATTGTTCAGATGATAGATTATTAAGACACAGGTCGATGTAAATAAGACGGCGATGTTCTGAGCTGACGAATTTATACATTTTTTTTTTATTATTTGTAATTTATAACGATACTACCAGCCGCACTATCAGTAGTGTCGTTGCCAATAAAACGACACTACCAAGCCCATTTTGGATAAAATTGTACAGACAACACACAAAACTACAGGACTATATCATAGTCCTGTTATTATATTATGAACTATTAAAAAAAAAACTTCTATACTATAATAAAACTGTAAATGGGCTGAATCTGTACTATTAGCAACCAGAAGTGGGTTTATTAAAAAAATATACACGATCACACACACAAAGGTATTATTAATAATACCATTATATGAAATTATTTGGAATAGAGATAGGTATATCCTTTGGAAGAGGTGTATGTCCAGTAGTGGACTGATGGGGGCTGATAATGATGATGATGTTAAGTGATTCTGATGTTTCTGGTTTTTTTTTTCGTCAGCTTTGTTGAGTTTAAACTCAACAAAGGAAACTAAACACTGTTACAAAATCAAATGGGGGGAATATAAGGAACTCAAGAAATATTCAGGACCGTCCGGCTGCTTCGACTGCTGGCAGAAAAGTGGTGCTCCGCTCTCGCTGCCTCGCCGAGAAAAAGTTCTACCCGGCTGGATCCAGTTTCAGCTAGTAGGCGCGCCGACAAGTCATCACGCGATGCTAAGCCCCGCCTCTAGGCTCCGCCTACTTCCTGTTTTCTCCTTACAGTACATTAAATATTTTTTGAAAATTATAATTGAGATAAACTTCAAAATCGATATAGAGTGCAATAAGGATATTTTTTTAATTTTTGTCTTTCTGTCTGTCTGTCTGTCTGTCTGTCTAACTGTCTGTATGTCACTTTGAACACGCATCACGCTGAAACTACCGGAAGGATTTTGATGCAACTTGGCACAATCATAACTTAACATAACAAACAACAACAACAACATTAACAACAACAATAATTAACATTTAGAATACTTTTAACTCGAAAAAATCACGAGTTCCCGCAGGATAGTGGTTGAAAGTTATTTAAAAGAACACATATTACGCTGAAATTACTGTACGGAGTTTGATGTAACTTGGCACAATCAAAGTTCATATTATGTATTAATATTACGGATTCTTTTATCCCTTAAAAAATATAAGGTTCCTGCGGCATAGGTATTCAAAGTTATGATATTTTAAATGTAATATATATTAAACATTAAAACTGTATCATAACTTCGACCTACTTGGCACTATGTTATGTGGCACAGTGGGAGTATACACACAGCCTGCCAACCCAGACGTGCCTGGGTCGAAATCATGCGCTTCTTGAAATGTTTTGCTCCATATTTTTAAGCTTTTACATATTTTATGCGTTATTTTTACATTTTCCTCGATCATCCTCGTCATTTCCTGAAGTAAACCGTCAAATCGTTTCAACAAGTTCGTTTTAAGGTCACAATAATTCCAATTCGGATAATTTAGAAAAAACTCAAAAACAGAAAAGAATTCTGTCAATTTAGGTACTGTTTTTTTTATTTGTAAATTTGTTAGTTTTACCTGACGTGCATGTTTAAAAAGAAATAAATTATCATTATTTTATAATTTAAAATTCCTCATAAAAAAGCGCCCTCTTGCGGCTGTTTTTATTGGTAACCAAACTGCTTACTGTTTTACATTTTTAACCCCCGAACAAAGAGACGGGTATTATAAGTTTAGGGTTTGTATCGCTGTGCGTGTGTGTCTGTCTGTGGCTTCATAGCTCCCAAACGAATGTACCGATTTTCATGCGGTTTTTTTTTTGGTTGAAAGCTAATGTTATTGAGATGGTTCTTAGCTATATGGGGAGGGGGAGGGGGGGAGGTGAGAAAAAGGGGTGAGAATCGTAGCTTCCAAACGAATGGTCCGACTTAGGTGCGGTTTTTTATGTTTGAAAGCTGAGGTAATCGAGATGGTATATTAGAGTACGAGTTTGGACGACCGGTTGGTCTCGTGGCTAGTGATCCTAGGTACGTAATCAAACGGTCGCAGGTTCGAATCCTGCAAGGTGCAATCATTTATGTGATGAGCAGAAATATTTGTTTCCGAGTCATGGATGTTATAATATTCGTATCTATGTATGTTTATCCGTTATCTAGGACCCATAGTACACGGTATCCTAGTTTCAGCCTAGGTAATTGGTGTGGAATTGACCCGTTTTAATAAAAAAAAAAGAAAAAAAAAGTATAGTTAGCACAATGGAGTATCCTACTTCCTTAATACCCTCTGGTAGGGCCTCTATACTTGAGAGCGTAGTATCTGTACTTATAATAAAGCATTAAGAACAAAACAGACACTACATAATTTACCAGAATCAACAACTCAAGCGAATAAACCAAAGGCATCAAAGTTCTCCCTCCGATTTAACTAGATGGCGCTGATTGACCTTAAAACACGCAAGCATTTCATTCACTGCAACCAACGGTCCCGCTAAATTCAAATCTGTAATGTTTCTCAGATTCGGCTCAAGCACTAGCATGACCTCGAGGGGCCTAATTCTCTAATTTTAAGACGCCAATTCCACGCCGCCTGCGTGGAATTTGTTCGTGATTCCACGCAGGCAGCGAGGAACCGGCGTGGAATTGGCGTGAGTGGTCATACAGAATCCAGGCCCTGCTCTCAAGTCCCTGCGACTGGAATTTGTCTGTTGAATTGCCTACTGTCCGGTTGATACACAATACACAGAGTACTTTGTACATGGTTGATATCGAATTACTCTGCGCATATCTATATGTATATTATAAATCAACCTATTCTGAATATACATATCTTATAAGAACTACCTACCTAGTTTTGGGGCATGCCACGGGTAATTCGCATTTACCCGTCCACCCACTGCACTAGAGTTGGAAACTAATGAAGGAATAATCAACATATATGAATATAAAAAAAAAAACATATATTATAATTAGGTAACAAGACATTTTAATGTGACAGATGTCAAAATAATCGTCATTTATGAAGAAAAAAAACAAGTAATATAATTAGGTAGTAAGACATTTTAAAGTGACAGATGTCAAAGCGACATGTCAAACTTCAAAATTATACGTCAACACCTGACAAGATTTGATCGATATCTTCGTTTTGGATGACAGCTATCAAATTTAAAAGGGCTCTAACTCTGTAACTAGTGATTCTAGAGTAGTAGTTTATTTACAGAAGTGATAGATCTCATTGACGTCTTCGTTTTGGATGAGAGCTGTCAAACTTAAAAGGGCTATAACTCTGAAACTAGTAATCCTAGACTAATAGTTTCTTTACAAAAGTGATAGATCTCATTGAAATCTTCATTTCTGATGACAGTTGTCAAACTTAAAATAGCTATAACTTTGAAACTAACGATCCTGGACAACTAGTTTCTTTACAAAAAAGATAGATCTCATCGATATCTTCATTTTGGATGACAAACTTAAAATGGCTATAACTTTAAAACTAACGATACTGGACTAGTAGTTACTTTAAAAAGTGATAGATTTCATCGATATTTTCGTTTTGGATGACAGCTGTCAAAATTAAAATGGCTGTAACTTTTTTTGACGGCCGGTTGGTCTAGTGGCTAGAGATCCTAGGAACGAAATCAAACGGTCGCGGGTTCGAGTCCTGCAAGGTGCAATCATTTGTGTGATGAGCAGAAATATTTGTTTCCGAGTCATGGATGTTGATATTCGTATTTATGTATGTTTATCCGTTATCTAGTGCCCATATTACAGGGTATCCTAGTTTGGGGCTAGGTAATTGGTGTGGAATTGGTGGAATATTAAATTATTAAATTATTAAACTATCGATCCTGGACTAGTAGTTTCTTTACAGAAGTGATAGATCTCATCAATATCTTCGTTATGGATGACAGCTGTCAAATTTAAAAGGGCTATAACTCTGTAACTATTGACCCTAGACTAATAGTTTCTTTACAAACGTGATAGATCTCATTGAAATCTTCATTTCTGATGACAGTTGTCAAACTTAAAATAGCTATAACTTTGAAACTAACGATCCTGGACTAGTAGTTTCTTCACAGAAGTGATAGATCTCATTGACATCTTCGTTTTAGATGACAGCAAAAAAGCTGTTAAACTTAAAATAGCTATAACTCAGAAACTAATGATCCTTGACTAGTAGTTTCCTTACAAAGGTGATAGATATCATCGATATCGCTGTCAAACTCAAAAGTGCTTTAATTCTGAAACTAATGATCCTAGACTAGTAGTTTTTTTACAGAAGTGATAGATCACATCAATATATTTGTTTTGGATGACAGTTGTCAAACTTAAAAGGGCTATTACTTTGAAACTAATGATCCTAGACTAGTAGTTTCTTTACAGAAATCAATGTATTGCTTGTAATTGCTTGTCATGTTTGACACCAGCTGTTAATGCTGGATGTTTTGACGTTTGACAGCTGTCATCTGTAATTTTTACAGCTGTCATATGAAATGAAGATCTCGATGGGATCTATCCTTTATATAAAGAAACTACTAATTTAGGATCGTTAATTTCAGAGTAATGGCCCTTTTAAGTTTGACAACTGTCTTTTTGACACCTGTCACTTTGACGACACCTGTGACATTGACACCTGTCACTTTTACGTGACACGTGTCACTTTAACACCTGTCACTTTGATGACACCTGTCATATTGACACCTGTCACTTTTACACCTATCACTTTGACACCTGCCACTTTGACATCTTTCACTATAGACATGAAACAGTAATTTTTCAAAATTATTTTAAAATGATGTTTTTTTTTAAATAGTTTTTAATAATCATAGTTTTGTAGTTTTGTGTGTTGTCTGTACAATTTATCCGAAATGGGCTTGGTACCTACTTACGTAAAGTTTTTGACAGATTTTATTCTTTTCTTAATTATGAGTACCAAGGAGAAACCTAGAATGTACTACATAGCATTCGGTCTGACAAGTCTCGTAAAATACCTACATACTGACATTTTATAACGTAGGTAGCCATTTCTTTTTCATTCATTATTAAGCATGGAATTCAGACAGGCACCTTTTATTCATCAAAGTGCAATACCTATTAAGTTATAATCAAATAATGAGGTACTAGGTCTATTCTGATAAGAATGTCATTATATGTAGTTAATAGAACTATCAACATTTATAATAATAAGTTAAAAAAATATACATTATTACATAGGTAATTGTTTATTCTATTACAATATCTATGTCATATTATATCACAGAATAATTACTAGTGCAAGTACCTAGTTATATCTTGATACAACCCTACCGAGCGAAAAAGTGACAGCGATTCTGAAACGATTAGAGCAATGGAAGCTCTCGCGCGTTGTGATCGGTACATTCTAGCCTGCACGCGATGGGCGAGCGCCTTCTAGGTAAATATAATTGAAAAATCGCAGCGCTGTGCGAGTTAAATTGCACTTTATTGCGATAGAGCGAGAGTTGCTATGTATTTAAATGACTTTACTCAAGTTATCCTTCTGTACTTGTACTATTATTTATTCTGTGCCTATACTCAGCAAAATGGGCAGTTGCCGGCTGTTAATGATAATTTGAGCCATATTTTTATGATTAGGTAAGTAGGTACCATAAAATATTGTATTATGATAACCTAGAAGAGTTTATTTTCTAACACATGTGTAAGAAATAAGTTACTAGAAAGTTAATGCAATAACATTTATTGTTAAAATATCCTATTAAATTAACAACATTAAATTATGGGTGTTATAGAAACATTTCAGTGCAACAAAGATAGCATCGTGTGGCGCACTTAAATACTTCCTGAGGTAGTTAATAATAAAGCGTTTTATTCCGAAACTACAAAAATCAATGTTTTTCTTGACTGATTAATATAGTCTTCATATATAAAATGTAGACTACATACTACTGATGTCTTCGTGACTTTCCCAGGTATTCTTCTACGTCTCAGCTATATTTTCATCCTGAGGAATCCTAGAAGCATGAGTAAGTACAATCAGTTATGTTCAGTTAGCTTATATTCATTAACTTCAAAATATAAATGGTGGGGCTGTGGCAGGGCGCACGGCCATTTGTTTGTCGTGAAACATCTACACTAGGTACTAATCGCGAGTTATACCGAAATTCCCCACCTATCCTTACACATATCCACCAAACCCCAACTATCCCTACCCAATCCCACCTCTCCCTATCCACCCCTACAAATTTTATCCTCTTACAGACGTTTTACCTCTTTCGTATTTCTGGTCTTCTGGTATTATTGCAGAGAAAAATTGTTGACAGCTGTCAAAAGAAATGAAGATCTCGATGGAATCTATACTTTATGTAAAGAAACTACTATATGTAACTACTAGTCTAGGATCTATAGTTTCAGAGTTATAGCCCTTTTAAGTTTGACAGATGTCATCCAAAACGAAGATATCGATGAGATCTATCACTTTGTAAAGAAACTACTAGTCTAGGATCAATAGTTTCAGAGTTATAGCCTTTTTAAGTTTGACAGCTGTCATCCAAAACGAAGATATCTATGAGATTTATCACTTTGTAAAGAAACTACTAGTCTAGGATCAATAGTTTCAGAGTTATAGCCCTTTTAAGTTTGACATCTGTCATCCAAAACAAAAATATCGATGAGATCTATCACTTCTGTAAAAACACTACTATTCTAGGATCAATACTTTCAGAGTTAAAGCCCTTTTAAGTTTGACAGCTGTCATTCAAAACGAAGATATCAATGATATCTAACACTTCTTTAAAGAAACTACTAGTCTAGGATCAATAGTTTCAGAGTTATAGCCCTTTAAAGTTTGACAGCTGTCATCAAAAACTATGATATCAATGAGATCTATCACTTCTGTAAAGAAACTAATAGTCTAGGATCAATAGTTTCAGAGTTATAGCTCTTTTAAATTTGACAGCTGTCATCCATAACGAAGATATCGATGAAATCTATCACTTCAGGGGCGCGTTCACTTACTACGTTCGAGGACGCACGGATCTTCCGCGAGATCACTCGAAGTCGTTCACGGCGTCGTCGGGCGTTCGCCTGAATCATCCGAAAAATAGTAGGGGAGGGGAGGAATAGTATGAAACTGACACTTGACAGTTGTCAGTCCCTTAGGGACGTCCAAAGTCGTTCACTAACTCCGGATGATCGAGCGATAATCGCGCGGATGATCCGTGCGTCCTCGAACGTAGTAAGTGAACATGCCCCAGGTGTGTGTTGGACGCGAGCAAACAATAAACCCTCAGAAACAAACGTAACCGTACTTTAGTTAGAGGTAATTTTAATCCAAACAAAATCACACGCGGCTTTCAACTCAATCCAATGACTAGTAGACGAGCATTCGATAAAAAATGAGCCTTCGCGGGACCCCTGGCAGATATGTAAACATTGAATATGGCCAAGCTGAGGCGGAAAGAGCCGACGAGCCACGAGCGCGCAGCGACGCGCCAAGAGTCGTTGTTACCCCCGTACCGCGCCATTAGATATTTTACTTCGTTAGTAATTGATTTACACATCAGTAACTATTTGACGTCTGAACAACTTTTGTTGAAATTTGATATTTCATACTTTAGAGGTAGGTATCCCATATCCCATCCCCCGTATCCTAGAAAAATGTCCACACGGGCAAAGCCGCGGACACAGCTTTTGCAACAAAGTATGAGTCTAGACTTTGTCTCAGTTGATTCGAAGCTTCACCCTGTGTTACACCCTGTGGAGAAGATAAATACATCGGTTATAAACGATGTATTTATCTTCTCCAATATCTGTTTTCCAGGGAAACCCAGCATTGTTTTTACCACATCTAGCATATCAACTTACTTGGCTACTGGTGAAAATCTTGAACATTTTTTACCGCTATTATTGGGCGACGCGAGGCGTGCAGGGGCGGCAAGGCGCGTGCAGGAACTCGTATACACAACTTTCGAAATATTACTAATGGCATTTACCTGGCTCCAAGAGTTCTTTGTCTTCCAGCAACTTCTATTTATTAATAATTTGTAAATTAAAATAAACCTTCTTCACAATAGATCGTTTTTTTTTTGTTACTGGCTTAATAGAAACAGTTCGTAAAGCTTTTTAAATTTTGACAGGAGTGACAATGTCATTTGGTCAAGAATCGAATCTGAAGACCAGCGCGCTTCACGCACCGATAATAATTATGTGATTATTAGGCATCTGAAAAGAAGTGTTTTGCATGAAAAGATCATGGAATAGCCCAATTATTATCCCCGTTTCGTTAATATGAAAGTACCTGGCGTATGAAGGACAGACACCATGGAAACCGAGAGCAACACTCTGTTGAACAACATTCGACAGAAACATGATGTTAATGCAGTAAGTTATAATCAACCTTATTTATTACTAGCTGTACCCGCGGCTTTGCCCGCGTGGTCATTTCATTTAAAAGTTAGGTACTCATACGTGTTATTCCAGGACCAAAAGTACCTATAATATACTACATTTGTTCAGCCGTCGAATAGTTTTTTATCGATTGCTCGGCATCTAATCATCAGATTAAGATACTAAGTAGCCCAGTTTTTAACTCAAACCCTAAGAGAGATTGCAATGAAAATTGCATTGCAATCGATCAAGTAGTTTTTACTTGATGCGCGAACGAACTTACATGGAGCCTTCAGTAGTGACCCGACATGGCCGTGATAGGTTAGAAGACGAAGGCGGGAGCTCGGTAAGCTTCGCTAATCTTCGCTCTCGCCTTCGTCTTCTAACTATTCTCGGCCAAGTCGGGTTGCCACTGAAGGCTGTTGGCAGAAATCTATCTGTGTTGCAATAGCAAATAAATAATTAATAGGTTGGTCTAGTGGCTAGTGACCCTGGGAACGAAATCAAACGGTCGCGGGTTCGAATCCTGCAAGGTGCAATCATTTGTGTGATGAGCAAAAATGTTTGTTTCCGAGTCATGGATGTGATATTCGTATTTATGTACGTTATCTAGTGCCCATATTACAGGGTATCCTAGTTTGGGGCTAGGTAATTGGTATGGAATTGTTCCCAATATATTTATTATTATTTATTAATGTTTGTACAGCCACCAAGACACTTTGTGGAATAGAATAGAATAGCGTTATCTGGAGCGCTATTCGTAACTACCTATACCCGATCGCAGCTCGGCCAGAGACGTCTTAAATGTTCGAAACCTTTAAGGTGTACTTTCGAAGAATACATTTTCGCTTTCTGGATTTTAAAACATACTCGATGCCAAACATGAACCTCTACAGATTCATGATGCCAACACGGTCTCTGACGTCAAGATCGTTGTGTACGTAATGTATATTTTCGAAATATTATGCAACGACGTCGGCTTTCCTTTAGTTAGTGCATCAGACAGTTCTGTTAGTACAACATGTAAAACATTAAGGATTCTGGCACAGAGTACTATGTATATACTATATACGGAAATAGAGGCCTATCTTCGCGCCCAATAGGGGTAAAGCTCCAGTGGCGCCTCTGTATTTAGCTAATGGAACTATTGCTTCATGAAAAGTTTTTGTTGAGTGCAAAAGTTTTTGAGGCTACTCGGATACGAACCTGGGAATGACGGCACGACAGTTGGGTACTGACACCACTGTGCCACAAAAGATCTTAAACACTGGCCGAAAATTTAGTGTCCGCTTCTGTCTTTTCACTTTGTTTGTAAACAATAAAAAGTGCGAAAAAGTCCTGGCCGAAAATTTAGTGTCCGCTTCTGTCTTTTCACTTTGTTTGTAAACAATAAAAAGTGCGAAAAAGTCCTGGCCGAAAATTTAGTGTCCGCTTCTGTCTTTTCACTTTGTTTGTAAACAATAAAAAGTGCGAAAAAGTCTTTAAGGCTACTCGGATTTGAACCTGGGTTTGAAGGCACGTAAGTCGGGTTCTGACACCATTGCGCCACGAAGGATCTTAGACATAGGTTGAAAATTGGGTGTCCGCTTCTGTCTTTACACTTTATTTGTAAACCATAATAATTAAAAAACTACCATCTGCAATTACAAAACTTGACGGTTTATTTCAGGAAATTACATAAGCCTTAAAAAAATCAAAGAAAATGTAAAAAAACGCACAAAATATGTAAATGCTTATAAATATTGAGGCAAAACATTCATAGCAGCGCGTCGATTCGATCCATGTGCCTCTGGATGGATGGAAGCGGTGTCTTGCAGGCCAGACACCGCTTCCACTGTGCCACTCTGACTTGTGGCATAGGTGCCGAATTTACGGTACCATTTTATAAACGGATGTGCAATTATTATTCCTTTCAAATTAACATAACTTTAGACTCATATCCCGCAGGAATCCCGTATATTTTCGTGATTCAAAGTATTATTGATTTTAACACAATATAAACTTTGACTGTGCCAAGTTACATCAAAATCCGTCAGGTATTTTCATCGTCATATGTGTTTTTTTTAAATAACTTTCAATTCCTATCCTGCGGGAATTATTGTTTTTTTCGGGATAAAAAGTATGCCATAACATAAGCTATGATTGTGCCAAATTGCATCAAAATCCGCCTGGTAGTTTCTGTGTGATGCGTGTTCAAAGAGACAGACAGACAGACAGACAGACAGACAGACAGACAGACAACAGACAGACAGACAGACAGACAGACAAAAAATAAAAATATATCCTTTCTGCACTCCATATCGATTTTGAAGTTTATCTCAATTATAATTTTCAAAAAATATTTAATGTACAGATTTAGCCCAGTTACAGTTTTATTATAGTATAGATAGATAGTGAACACAGACGAAGGTCCCAACAACAGAGACGGGCTTCTTTTATCATAAATGTAGAGATTTAATTATATTTATGTGGTTTCTTTGATAATGTTACAGTATTCACAACGAATCTTTGTGGCTCGAAAACTGTAAGATGCTGCGCATGCTGCTATTTTTCAAGTGTAATCCCAATGTTGAAGGTTAAGACAGCATTGTATTGTATAACTGCCTCGTTCATCGTTTTTCGCATCATCTATTTAGCTTACTTTATGCTGTTTTATCCTCACAACTGTACCTGCGCAATTGTACACGGAGCCTAACCTAACTTCACAGCCACAATGATCCGTTTTGCCTACTGTACACATTCAGTATTTGGGATTGCTTTAGAATCCAGTCGCACGAATTTACGGGAAGAAGGAGGAAGGGGAGGGGCGGGGGGGGGAGGGGGCTAACCCCTGGTACCACCTCCCCGAGGAAATGACTAGTTTCTGAGAAGGGGTTTCTTTGGAATCCAATCGCACGAATTTAGAGGGACAGGGAGAGGGAAAGGGGGAAGGGAAGGGGAGGGCTAGCCCCTGGCACCACTCTCTCCCAGAGGAAATGCATAGTTTCTGAGAAAAATAAACATTTTTTGAGAATGAAAACGTACGAAATGAAATGGGAAGGACTTCAATAGAAGAATTTTAACTTTGGTGCTCGCCGGCCGCTCACCGGCACGCTCGCTTGGCTCGCTCGGCTCGCGCTATGTGTGGTCACTGTTCTACCTTAACCTAACCTATTCTTTGGGGTCAAACATAAAATCTGGCGAAAACAGCGGAAAAAAACACATTCTACTAATTAAAAATTTTACTTAGAATGACGATTATGTTCCATTGTAATATAATAAAAAATAATATAAAAAAAACTACGCGTTTCCTCGGGCTAGGAGTAGCACCACACAATAAATAATAGTACAAGTAGCACCATTAGAAAGAGCCTAGGTGTCAAATATCTTCGCCCTCCCAAATTCATGCGACTGGATTCTAAAGCCGACCCCAGTATATTGTTGGTTTGTTAATGTGGGTAAGTTACACACAGGAATTCATTAAACTTGAGTCATAAAAAACTTAAAACCAGTTGAAACATTTTCACAGTTGAACGATGTCGGCGGCGAGACCTCGGACGGACTTCGTATGAAAGTGCGCACACTCCTGGTGGCGTTGCTCGGTGTGTCCATGTCTGCGTGTGCCTTTGCCTCTCAACCAGTAGAGCTGGAGTTGGACGACGAGGATGTCGCGCAGAAGCTTAGCAACGTCAGCTTTGCTAGAAGGTTCAGTAGACTACTGAATATCTAAGTTTAATTAGATCCGATTTTGATGGTTCTTTTTTTCATTTAAATGGTAATAACTTTAAAATGGTCTCATAAAAATTTGGTGAAGAGGATCTTCAGCGTGATGAGCAGAGTAGCTCCTCAAAATGCAGTAAATTTCTCACTTTTGGGTTTCTACCAGTGGAGTCAGCCCTTAACCTACTAGGTAGGGATTGATGGAGCACCTTAGTTATTAATGTTAGTTTTGAAATAAAGTAACTAGATGGCGCTACTGTGCACCATTAGATTGTTTGCAAAAAGATCCACTAGTAGTAGGATATACATATATGATATTATTCTAAGTACAACGCGCGAACGAGAAAAGACCGCAAGAGTTTCCACCGAGCTGCATTCGATGTGCGTATCGAAGCGAGGGGGTAAGAGATATTTTCTAACCATAAACCTGCTAGAGCGATGGTGGCCTAACGCTTCTATAGTGCAATTTAGAATCCAACGATACCGGGTTCAAAACCTAGGCTCCGCACCAATGACTTTTCTCAGTTATGTGCGGTTTTCCATCGCTCCGTGCTTCGGAGGGCACATTAAGCTGTCGGTCCCGGCTGCAGTCGTTAAGCCATGTCAGAGGCCCTCGGGCGGCTTGACAAACTCTGACACCAGAGGCCAGCACTACCTCCGTCTCCGCTCGCTCCGTCAACAAGACTCAAGAACAGATTTATACCTTAAAATTTAGAGGATTCCGCGTTCAGGCAAGCGTTTCGTCGTCCAACCATAGGAGTGGTGATTTATTATACGATAGCAGTTATCGAAAGACTGTTTGGTCTTCTGCTCACTGTGGCACTGAGATGTCAGTTGCTTGTTGATATAAATAGAATTTACAGAATAAGACTATGTTTTTCAGAATAACAAAACCAACGATACGTCTCGTCATGGGCTACGGGAAACTTAGCGCCTTTGTCACAGCCGCTTCGTCGCTCTTGCTGCTCGTAGCCGTCATGTCTAAGGTAACAATAAATAAATTAATGGCAGGTACTGGAATGTAGATCTTCTGCGATTACTTGACTCCCGAATAGCTTAACAATCAAATAAACAATCCATGATTGGGTTGTGTGTTGTTAAGCTCTGCATCTTCTATATAAGTTCTATAGGTTTGTAGGTATAAATCCATGGCACTTTATAATAAGGTATCGTTACTTAATACGTTGTTATACACTGACGGACACATAAACTGCACCAAAAGTGAGGAAAACTTTCAAAGGTAGCCCGAAAGAAACTTGATATTTTGTCTAAGGTTAGGCGGTACTTCACGCCGGTACAGCTTTTGAATCTTTACCAAGCACAGGTCCGATCTTGTTGTTTGGTTGAAATACCTCGCACAAGAACGAAGCGTTACGCTTCTTCATTTATAAGAACTTCTAAGGAGTGGAATGCCCTGCCCTCGTCAGTGTTTCCGGTAAAATATAACCCTGGTGTGTTCAAGTCAAGAGTGAATAGGTATCTACTAGGCAAGCATGCTACACCTTCGACCACATCATCGCTTTCCACTAGGTAAAATCGAGGTCAAACGATTGCTTATAAAGTGATAAAAAAAACATGGAAAAACAAAATTGGGAAATGGAACTGCAAAACATGATTATAGCCGGGAAAATAAAATTTACGCGTGTACTCAGATTTGCGTGTTATTAGGGTAAAGGTTTATATTGATTGTTATTGGGTTTTTCATTAGCTAAATGAACTTTTGTTACCAATAGAATTGTTAAGTAGTCTTTTGAACTTAACAAGAGTTTCGGTACAATAATATGGATACTTCGTCCGAACAAGCCGCACAAATTGTGGCATTGGTGCGGCAAGGCTTGCATCAACGAACGATTGCTAGAAATTTAAATTTAAAACAGTCTACGGTTTCTAGAGTGTACAGAAGGTTTGTAGAGACAGGTTCTAAAAAAAGGAGACGTGGTACCGGCAGAACTCGAGTACCCGTCGTCGTCGTCGTCGTCGTCGTCGAGGAGAATTACCCGTCTTGATGACCGATTTATTGATTCAACTTCCTTGCGAAATCGTTTCCTCACGTCAGTTAATATCAAAAACATAGCTGAATGAATTGCGTGGAGTAAACGTGAGTGCACGAACAATAAGAAGAAGGCTATCACCACATTTAGATCAGCAAATGGTCCAAAGTTTTCTGCAGCTCACAGACAAAGCTTAAGATTTACGCGTGAACACCTAAATTGGTCTGAAGAGCAATGGGCCTCCGTATTATTCATCGATTAGTGAAGGACATGTTTCTACGGTGCAGACGGTCGCGGAAGAGTCTATCGTCGACGTGGGGAGAGATATGCTCAAAGTTGCATTGAGGAGCATGTTCTTTTTGGAGGCGGTTCGTGTTATGGTCCGGGGTGGCATATCGATGAACGGGCGAACTGAACTTGTGTTCATTGACATGGTTCGTCAAAACGGTAACATAACTATATAACGGAGATTTTAGAAGACCACGTGGTACCTTACCTGGGATTCATTGCAAGATAATGCCCGACCGTACACCGCTGCACAAGTAAGACAATATTGCGAAGAGGTGTTGGGATACGTACCATGAATTGGTCAGCACGCAGCCCGGACCTTAATCCGATTGAGCAGGTTTGGGATAATTAAAAAAGAGCTGTATATGCGAGAAATTCTGTGCCCATAATAGTTGCAACACTAAGAATAGCAATTTTTCAGGAATGGGACAATATTCCGCAAGATATCTGTTATGGATTTTGTTAAGACCATCTCCCCAACTCCAGCTTAAACTCATTTAAATTGGTCCATCCGTTTTTAATAAGTACTACGTAACTACTATGCCTCAAGATAGAGCGTTAATCTTGTCAAACCCCTCTTTTTACCCGACTACGGCGAAGCAATAAGTCTATGTATAATTATATGTGGATGCTTCACCATATAGCGTCGCTTCTTTTAGTCCGATTTTGAGTAGCGAGGTGTCAATCGATTCGTTTATCAGGTACCTATAGAGTGCCATAGGCATATTTTTTACCCGACTACGGCAAAGCAAAGTTAGTGTTGTGTTCAAACTAAAAACTTGGTCCGATTTTGATCTTCATGTTGATCATAATTTATTACTCAACCGTAGTCAGGTTTTCGTTTTTGAACTTTTGACTTGTTGTGCGGGGGCTGTTGTTTTATTTCTTGGTTTATATTAGATGTAATTCTGTGGTCGAGGTTTAGATAGTTACGGTTGTAATTATTATACTGCCTGGTTTGTCGCAGCAATCTTGGTGGCGTCGCGGCGCCCGATGGCTCGCCGCGCCCGCCCTGCTAGTCACCGCCCTGGAGGCGGCGTCCGACGCTGGCGATGCTATGCTCGCGGCTGCGCTGAGGGGCTTCACGGCACCAAGCCGGGTGGCCGCGCAGACCGCCGCGGCCGCCTTGCTGGTCACTGTAGAAATACTTGTTTGGTAAATCGAATGAAACTAAGCTCCTTGCGGGATGAACCTGTCACTTTGAAACCCATCATTTCTCCCGACATTCAAATGATTTTCTGATATTTATTTCATTTCTGAATTTATTTGGTCTTCTGATGTCATTTGTTTTCCAGTGCATATGTGAACTTTAGTGAATTTTTTTTTGCTCGGCGGCCATTTTTTTATATCAGATGATGAAATAACCAAGGCCCCTGAACAATTTTATTTCAAGCACCGTCCTACTGCAATTTGTACACCTTGAGACATTTGCAAAAAAACAGAGATTTTTGTGACGTTTGACCTTGAATAACTTAAGACGCAGACACACAATTTTTGAGACTTTCGAGACAACATTGAGAATGCCAAAATAAAGGTTTATACAAGTTTCCAGCTTATTATCTCACATTCCGAGGTTTGATGTATTTTATTGTTTATTTCACTGGGTAGCCCGCAAGATGTTACCCAAATAAAGGAGCGCGAAATAAATAAAAGCAGACAAAAGAAAAGAGAATAATTAAAAGAGGATTTAGTATATCAATTTATCTCTTTTAAATAAATTAGGTACACGTTTGTGCGTATCATCTCGACACACGGGAAATTAAAAATCAGGAAAAATAGGAATCTTCAGGGAATTAAAATCTCAGTAGTCCAGTCAATTGAACCTCTGGGAAGAAAAAATCCTGTAGTCCAGTTACGGAGCAACCATATCGGGACTACTGGGAATAATTATACACCAAGTCTAGACGTCAACCAGCCGTCGCCCAGCCGAAAGCGCGGCGCGGCGCGGCGGGCGGCGCGGCAGCGTCGCTCCAGCGCGGTGTTTATTTGTTCTGTGGTTTCTTATTTATTTATTTATTGGGCGTAGCCGGGTTTACGCTTTACGGGGACGTGTAACGTTACTTGCTGCATGGCGAGCGATGTTCGGATGTTTCATTGAGTGGCACTTGTGGCTTGTTTCGCAACTTCAGTTCAAGCATTGGTCGCAGCCA
Organism: Alsophila aescularia; assembly: GCA_946251855.1. Lineage (NCBI taxonomy): Eukaryota > Metazoa > Arthropoda > Insecta > Lepidoptera > Geometridae > Alsophila > Alsophila aescularia. The sequence goes on from OX276379.1 coordinate 19,659,966, forward strand.
ATCTATATGTTTGTGAAGTTAGGCTCTGTGAACTATCTGCTGTGGGAATAAAACAGCAGAAAGTAAGAGCGAGATATAATATTCGAAAAACGTAAGCGAGTGAGCGAGGCAGTTCTAAAATTCTGTCTTCACCTTCAACATTCTGATTGCGACTGAAAATTAAATAGTACTTAGTTTGAGCAGAGACTTGCACACAACTTCCGATACACATACTTCCGCTACGACTACTGTACATCAGCTTACTGAGCTTACGCCTTATTTTTTAATTAACAGTTTTGTTTTCGCTTTACAGGTACTTTATAGCGAAATTTTTTGAGTACAACCCTCCACTTCCTGACGAAGATATTGAAAAAGAAATCGTTATGAAAACTCGTCCCCAATAGTAGGTAAAGTTGATTTGTCTCTAAATTAATACGTTGTATTATAAACAACAACCCAAATATGTATTTAATTATGATTTTCCAACAGTTAAAATAATATTAATATATCATATATATTGGGTTAGTTAGATAATTCAAAATTTAACCTCAATGTCTTCACACGTCGTGTTATCCGGCCCCTTTTTATTGGACGTGACTTTGTATATGGCAGTGCAGTCGCCCTGACGACGGGGCAGGTTCCGTACAATTTTGGTCCTAACCTATGAGTAAGCCTAAAACTATATTTGAAAATATATAAGTGAAACCATTCGACAAAGCCTTTTATTGCTTCTATTCAAAATTTTAACCAATGCGGGAAAAATGAAAATGAAAAAAATTTGCTTTACCCGAAAAAGCTGCATGCAAGCCAGTCTTGGATACGCCAGAGGACAAAATGTTCCCAAACATGACGCGCAACATTTAGCCTACGCGACGCTGCAACGTTGCGCACTGTCCCGAAATGTTCGCCTGCAACTATTCGGAGCATACGTGAAGCCCGATATGTTTCAAGCTAAATGTTCCGCGAAATTTTCTCTGGGACTTTGAAATCTTTGAGGCGCATTGAGTTACATAGAGATAACAATAAAATCGTAATTCAACCTCCTTGATTGAATACGAGAGTATAAAATGCAGGTCAGTGAGCTACGGCAATGCATAGAGATACTTACAGACACTATTCAAAAATAACTCGTGAGTGACAGTCGTAACATATATATATATATATATATACTATTCAAAAAGTTACCTACAGACCATTCACAGTTACTTTACCTCTAGTTGTAAAACCCCGTTGTACTACAAAAGGTAAAATAGCTGAACGGTCTGTAATGGCATTGATAGATTATCATGGAAGTAATATGTAGTACTTACAACAGGAATGTGCATTGCTACTAAAAAACGGTCCTAGTGAGATAGTAGAGTTTATCTCCCTTCAGACCCACCGTACCCCTCACCATACCCCTCCCCTCCCCTCCTCTTTTAAAGTTAAACGGTACCACTGACTAATAGTGATGTGATGTCGACATCTATAGCTGAAAGTAATAAAAACACTCATGGTTGTAGGTAGGTACTATATTTTTTCTTCAGTACCTACAGACGAAAAAGTCCAGTCCGGTGACCGAACTAAACCATCGAACTACTGAGAATGGCCGAGGTAGAGAAGAAAAAATATAGTACCTACCTACAACTATGAGTGTTTTTATTACTTTCAGCTATAGATGCCGACATCTTAGTGATGTGATGTCGACAACCCCCCCTGGGCTACGTAAAAATTCATTGTGACGCGTAACAGTAGTGGAAAAAATGCGTATAAACGCGGACGAAGCCTCGTGTTATCTTTATAATAAAAGTTTTAGTTCGTACTATGACGAAATGTTTTAAAAATGCAATCCGTGGCGGAGTGAGGGATGTTTATACTACAGTAACTTTTGAAAAATTGATAGATAGCTACAAGAAATTTGTTGTGTAATAAGTGAAAATAATAAAGCTTTTTTATTTGTAATATGCATCATCTTAATCGGTTCAGACTTAAAACTTCAGGCCCGGTGTTTACGAGTTTCATTGTTTAGAACACATCAATTTAGAACAATTCATATTGCGTAAGTGCCGGGCTCGAGGGAAGCTAGAAAAGAATGGTATCTTATTTAGTACACTTTATAATAATAAATAAGAATTAATTAGGTACCTAGAAACACTACAAATTTTAAACTTCGTTGGTTATTAAGTTTTTCAGATGATGTGTTGAGTTACTTATAAGCTACAATTTGAAAACAAACGACACAATGCAAGGTCTCAGTTCGGGAAGTGCAGGTAGTTCTAATGTTATTATATATTTATACTTAGAAGGAACATTTTGAAACTATCCTGTGACTATCTAACATATAGGTTTATTTTAAGACTAGCTGTTTTGCCTGCGGTTTTGCCCGCGTGATCACTTTAATGGGTTAAATTATGGAATATTCCAGGATAATTTAGCTCATTTTAAGTCCCCTACACCTTTTTTTTTAAATAATCTTCATTGTACAAAGAGCGATGGTGGCCTAACGGTTCTATAGTGCAATTTAGAATCCAACGATACCGGGTTCAAAACCTAGGCTCCGCTACTTGTACTATTATTTATTCTGTGGCTCCGCACCAATTTTCTTAGTTATGTGCGGTTTTCCACCGCTCCGTGCTACGGAGGGCACGGTAAGCTGTCGGTCCCGGCTGTTATTGATTAATAACAGTCGTTAAGCCATGTCAGAGGCCCTCGGGCGGCTTGACAAACTCTGACATCAGAGGCCAGCACTAGGTACTTCATACGACAAGCAAGCAAGCATTGTACAAACTTCACGATATAATGATTGAGCTTCATAGAACTATCACCAACTAAACAAGTCCTTAAAACTAATCAAAATCAAATATTTTAAGCCTAGCCCGAATTTTCATAAAAATACGTAGGTATTATTTTCCATAGGATCGCGAATGTTTTTTACCGTTTCATACGGCAAATACGACTCCATAACTTTTCATATTTCTAAGTTTGATTATAATTTAGTTTTTCTCGTACATGCATAGTATTATTTAGAATCCATACGTCTAGATTTTCAGCCGATAAAGTTTCTCAGTGCCTCCAGAGTACCTCTATTCTCTTTGAGTACCTCAAACGATTGCCTTGTCAGTAATAAAATATCATTTTCACCTCACAAGCTCGGAAAGATTCTGTTTGTCATTTGAAATCTGAGTGCAAAAATGCATTTTACCCGCTAGCGTGGAAAGAGTTTTTAAAGTTCGAACCTTTCTATTCTAAATTTTCTATACCGCCAATTCATTGAAAATACTTTATTACTAATTTATATTATATTATTATCCGATTCGATTCTACTTTACTTGACTCTATTCGTCTCTATTCGACTCTACTCCATTCTTCTCGTCTCTTTTTGACTCTTTTCATTTTCAATTCTATTCTACTCTGTTCTACTCTATTCTATTCTACTTGACTCTATTCATCTTTTATCGACTCTACTCGACTCTTCTCGACTCTTATCGACTCTTTTCGTTTCAATTTCGATTTTGACTCTTTTCGATTCTATTCTATTCGTTTCTGTTCGACTCTATTCTATTATGTTTACACATCTGCCAGGCATCCCCATTTTTTATTATTATTATAAACACTAACTTAATATATTATTTTAGCTGTTTTTCTTGCACCTAGCATTTTCCTCGCTGTAGTGAGGTGAAACGTTTTGTGTTGCGCACGGCAGCAAAGTTATTTGGCGTCTCGTACTTTTTGAAACCCGCCCACGCTTCGCTCGTGGTTCAATCCTAGAATCCTTCACTTGCTCAGGTTTCAATACAAGTACTCTCGCCAAAAAATCACTTTGCAGCCTTGCATAACAAATAACTATTGTTAGATTACTGTATTTGTGTCAATTGGCTTGTAGAAGTGCGCAAGTCAAAATCCGTTCGTTTGACTGCAGTTTGTTTTGTCTCTGCTGCATTTCATGTTTTGTATGAGGGTGCGTAGATAGGTAGATATATTGTAGGTATTATTTGTTGTAAATATAAACTAATAAAATGATGGTTTGCATTGGTATCGACTTCAAAAAACCCTTCTTATCTGATATTTATGATATTTTTGTATTGGTAATGCGTTTTTAATTTTGGAAAAGTGGTATTGTTTTGATTCAATTGTAATTGTTTTATTATTTTAAGTGTTTGTTTACAAAATAACATTTAAAATGCAGTAATATTCATTTTTACGTGTATTCAATGAACGTCGTCATCCCAGCGAGCATTGCAGAAAAAATGCTTTATTAAAAAAGTGTACTTTTGAGACCAAAAGTGATATTATATTGTTGTGACGATTCTGTTGACGACAATACAATAATATATGTTAAGTCCCCTTCTACCCTCTGCCCCGCCTCCCCTCCTCTCCCCCGTGTTAAACGTCATAGACTGCGGGAGTGAGAGCTAAAAAGGTGGTGCCATCCGGGTGACGCTCAGTATGACTCGTGATAGTATCACATTTAACAGACTAAAGAGTACTCTATATTTTTTTGGCAAAAAAGTCGATTTATAGAGTTATAACATAATTATCACGCCAAAATGCCGAGATAGAAAATAAAAAAACGATCGTGGAATCCCTCCGCGCGGAAGAAGTGAAACTTCGTAATGTGGAAATGAAAATAGGATGCCTCCATGGTAGCGTTAAACGTTTAACGCAAACTTGTTGGAAGTCGCATAAGAAGTTTCGTGACGGACTTGTGTCTGCCCTGATGTCTCCCCTAGCCCAGGGGAGATATCAGAACTTATTTTAAAATAATATTTTATGTATTCATGTATCCCCTGTTAAGTTAAGACATACTAGCTACTCGAAAATAAATAAGTATTTACGTAATACTAGTTGTGCCAGCGGCTTTGGCCGCATGGTTATCCCTAATTATGTAGTAAAACATTTTAAAGTGACAGATGTCAAAGTGACGGATGTCAAAGTGACAGATGTCAAAGTGACAGTTGTCAAAGTGACAGTTGACAAAGTGACAGTTGTCAAAGTGACAGATGTCAAAGAGACAGGTGCCAAAGTGACAGGGGACATATGACAAAGTTCCATATCAAATTTCAAAGTCATACTTCAACACCTGACAAGATTTAATCGATATCTTCGTTTTGGATGACAGCTGTCAAATTTAAAATTGCTATACCTCTGAAACTAGTGATCCTAGACTAGTAGTTTCTTTACAGTAGTGATAGATCTCATCGATATCTTCATTTTAGATGACAGCTGTCAAACTTAATATGGCTATAACTTTGAAACTAACGATCCTAGACTATTAGTTTCTTTCCAGGAGTGATAGATCTCATTAACATCTTCGTTTTGGATGACATCTTTCAAACTTAAAATGACTATAACTTTGAAACTAATGATCCTGTACTAGTAGTTTCTTTACAGAAGTGATAGATCTCATCAATATCGTCGTTTTGGATGACAGCTGTCAAACTTAAAAGGACTATAACTTTGAAACTAGTGATCCTAGACTGGTAGTTTCTTTACAGAAGTGATAGATCTCATCGATATCTTCGTTTTGGATGTCAGCTGTCAAACTTAAAATGGCCATCACTTTGAAACTAACGATCCTATACTATTAGTTTCTTTCCAGAAGTGATAGATCTCATTGAAACTTCATTTTGGATGACAGCTGTCAAACTTAAAATGGCTATAACTTTGAAACTAACGATCCTGGACTAGTAGTTTCTTTACAGAAGTGATAGATCTCATTGATATCTTTGTTTTGGATGACAGCTGTCAAACTTTAAAGGGCTATACCTCTGAAACTATTTATTCTGGACTAGTAGTGTCATTACATAAAGGTTAGATCACATCGAGATCTTCATTTCACGACATTTTGTCATTGCTTGTCATTTCTGACATCAGCTGTAAATACTAGATGTTTTGAGGTTTGACAGCTTTCACCTGTTAATTTGACAGCTGTCATCCAAAACGAAGATATCAATAAGATCTATCACTTCTGTAAAGAAAGTACTAGTCTAGGGGCCTCTTCACATAAACGTTCGAGGACGCACGGATCACCCACGCGTACACTCGAAATCGTTCACGGCGTCGTCCGGGCGTTCGCCTGGGTCATCCGAAAAATAGTAGTGGAGGGGAGGAATAGTATGAAACTGACACTTGACAGTTGTCAGTTGTATGTGGACGTCCAAAGTCGTTCACGATCTCCGGATGATCGAGCGATAATCACACGGATGATTCGAGAGTGTATGTGAACACAGCCTAGGATCACTAGGTTCAGAGTTATAGCCCATTTAAGTTTGACAGCTGTCATCCAAAATGCAGATGTCAATGAGATCTATCACTTCTGGAAAGAAACTAATAGTCTAGGATCACTAGTTTCAGAGTTATAGCCCTTTTAAGTTTGACAGCTGTCATCCAAAATGCAGATGTCAATGAGATCTATCACTTCTGGAAAGAAACTAATAGTCTAGGATCACTAGTTTCAGAGTTACAGGCCTTTTAAGTTTGACAGCTGTCATAGAAAATGAAGAGATCGATGAGATCTATCACTTACCCTCCCCTTGCCTTTCCCTACCCTTCTCTCAGCTTTTCCCACCTTTGTCTAACCTTTTCCTAACTTCGCCTACTTCCTCCCCCCCTCCTATATTTTCGTCCCAACTTACCCCACCCTCCCCTAACCTTTACCTGCCCTCCTCCCCTTTCCCACCCTTCCCTCACCTTTTCATAACTTCGCCTACCCTTCCCTCACTTCCCCCACCGCCTTATCACTTTTTCCTAACTTACCACACCCTCCCCTCAACTTCACTTTGACTCCTGTCAGTTGAGCACCTGCCACTTTGACACCTGTCACATTGGCAACTGTCACATTGATACATGTCACTTTGATACCTGTCTCGTTGACACCTGTCACACTGTCCTGTCACATTGGCAACTGTCATTTTCACACCTGTTACATTGACACATGTCACTTTGATAACTGTCACGTTTTCTTTTTCTTGACATTTGTCATAATTTTATTTTGATGGTTTCAATGTAATACTTGACAGGGGGGGATACAGGCTGGTCGGGTAAAAAATAGCTTATGACACTTTTGTGATGAAGACAAATCGATTGAAATAGTCGGGAAAAATAATTGCCTATGACTCTGTGTAAATGAAGACGAATCGATTGATACCTTGCTGGTTAAAATCGGACAAAGTTTTAAGTTTGAACACATAACCATTCTTTTGCTTCGCCGTATTCGGGAAAAAAAACACTGTGACTTTCTATACCAGAAGACGAATCGATTGAAACCTCGTTTGTCAAAATCGGACCAATAGGGGCGACGCTATGGTGGAACATTCACATACACACATACATTATAATACATACACACAACACAATGTTAAACTCATTACCCTTCCCTTGCTTCGCCGTAGTCTGGTACTGAAAAGGAACCGTGCCCGCGCAGAAACGAACTAATGAGCAGAGATAACTTTATAATCAACTGCCAGATACAACTAGTAAGGCCGTAGGCAAGGGGGGGGGGGGGGTTTGGGGGTTCAAACCCCCCCCCCCCCCCCCCGAAATTCCTTAGTAAACCGTTTATACCCACCGGTATATACACGGATAGACTGAAGGTCAATTTATAATGGATTTTTACTATAGGTAAAAGTGCAGTTAAAATTACTAATTTTATAATGTAAACTGGAAACGACATGAAAATTCTATTATATTTATTTGTGTTTGGTGATTTTATTACGAGAGAAAGTAAAATTAAATATTTCCCAAATAATGTTTTCAATGAAAACGAATGTCTAGAATAACACCAGTCATTAAAACTTTCAAACATCCCAATGAATCATTGTAATGTATGTAGTTTTTTTATATTGTTAGGACCCATGAGCGAGAATAGTTTATATCCAAGTTTGCAACACTGAGCTACTACCGTGGTACTTGAAATTCTGACACTTGTTTCAGGTTTTTCGAAAAAAACTACTTTAGGGTAGCGTTTCCGGGTACTTTACTTTTAGTTTTTGAGGAAACTATGAGGCGTTTTAAAGCTAATCGAATGAAATTGAATCTAATTAATTTCACTACAAATTCCTCTCTCATGCCTTTTCTATAAAAAAAAAGTTTAGCCAGTACTTATCTTGGAAATGACCAAACCTACATATTTACATTTTTTTTAAATTGCTCATCTTTGACTGGCTGTATCAACAACAAGCAATGGACCAGAGTTCAAGTTGAGCTCAAAATTGTAGAAAATTCTGTTTCCTATACAAAAGTGTTGATTAAGGATACACGAAAATCGCTCTAGTGTAGTATTTTTGAAAAAAAAACGAAACAAGTGCCACAATTTCAAGTACCACGGGAGTAGCACAAGATTTTCAGTGTTCCAAACTTGGGTACCTACATATAAACACTCACAGGGGTCATAACAACATAATAGTAATAAGAAACACTTAATAAAGTGTTCATTATTATTATAAAAAACCTTTTTGATGTCAATAAAGAACAAAATCAAAGGATAATATTTTAAAAATAGGCACAATGGGCGGTCTTATCGCTAAAAGCGATCAACATAAATATAAACAAGACAAGTTTCTAAACTAAAACTCGACTACGGTCATGTAAGTAAGTGCTGCCGTAGTTGGTTTGTTTCTTGCCTGTGACTCTATAAATGAAGACGAATTGGTTGGTACCTAGCTTGTCAAACACGGACCAAGTTTTTAGTTTGAATACATAACCCTTCCTCAGTTTCACCGTAGTTGAGTAAAAAAAAATTGCCTATGACATCCACATACCCACATACATACATAAACTGTTAAACTCATTACCCTTCCCTTGCTTCGCCATAGTCGTGTAAAAAACTCTTGTCCAAAGCTCGAACCCCCCCCGAATTGAATTCCTGGCTACGGTCTTGGTCCATACCAATGTATAAAAGTGAAACATTGCCTGTTTGTTTGGGGAGCTTTCACGCGATAACGGCTGGACGGATTATGATAAAATTTGAAATGGAGTGGGATACTTTTTATCCCGGAAAAATGTAAGTTTTCACGGGAAAACTGGAAAATGTTGATTACTCGCTAAGTAAGGAATGGTTACCATGGAAACTAAATAACAAGTCTGTCAAATAACTTCAAGAGCATTGGTGCTATACCTACTTTTGCATTGGTTTTTAGGATCCTATAAGGACATAGAATGCTTTTCTATGCGAAAAACAGTAGTCCGCGCGGATGATATCGCGGGCGGGAAAGCTAGTACACAATGAAATTAATATTGCTCATTTTCTTGACAAAATTACGTTAAATTCCGTTTCTCCTAATACTGTTACGTTACGTCTAATATCTTATGTTACGTTGCGTTATGTTATGGTCATTTGGAGGTAATTGTTAGGGTTCCCTGCCACAAAAGGAACCCTTAAAGGATTTCTTCGTTGTCCGTCCGTCTGTCTGTCTAGACCCTTTTTTAGGTCTGCAATCCCTTCATCATCATCATGAGCCTGTGTTCGTCCACTGCTGGACCTAGGCCTCTCCCAAGGCGAGCCATTTGGCCCGATCTTCGGCTCTTCGCATCCACTTTCTTCCAACAACCTTGCGCAGATCGTCGCTCCATCTAGCCGGTGGGCGTCCTACACTACGTTTGCCAATTCGCGGTTTTCACTCGAGAACACGTTTATCCCAGCGGCTATCGGTTCTGCGGCTAATATGGCCAGCCCACTGCCAATTCAGCTTGCTAATACTCAGAGCTATGTAGGTAACCTTGGTTCACTGCCGGATCACCTCGTTTCGAATTCAATCCCTTAGAGAAACTCCAAGTATAATCTCTCCACAGCCCGCTGAGCGACTTCAAGTTTGTGGACCAGTCGTAACGTAAGTCCAAGTCTCAGCTCCGTAAGACATTACCGGTAGGACGCACTGATTGAATACCTTTGTCTTTAGGCACTGAGGGATACGCGACGAGAAGACCTGACGCAACTTCCTGAATGCTGCCCAGCCCAGCCGAATTCTTCTATTGGCTTCTTTCTTGAAATTGTTCCGACTCAGTTGTAAGATTTGCATACATAGTGTTGAACAATCTCGAGAGCTGTGCCGTTCACTGTAATCGGTAACGGAGGAACGTGCTCGTTCAGCATTATTTTGGTTTTATCCAAGTTCATTCCAAGACTGATTTTCTTGGAAGCTTCAGCTAGGCTAACCAGCATCCACTGCAAATCCTGCAACGATTCTGACATTATGACGATGTCATCTGCAAATCACAAGTGTGAGATGTTCTCGCCGTTTATGCTGATGCTCTGTCCTTCCCAGTACAATACTTAAACATGTCTTCCAATTGCATTGGTGAACAATTTCGGGGATATCACAACCCCTTGTCTCATTCCTCGACGCAGGTTGACATGTTTAGTCAGTTTGTCCTGGATTTGGACAGTCATAGCCGCGTCATACAAGTCTCAGCACTTGGATATATCGCCAGTCTACGTGGCATCGTTGCAGAGATTCTAGAACAGCCCAGGTTTCGATTGAGTCAAAAGCTTTCTCATAGTTCACAAACGCCAAACACAGGGGCCGATTATACTCCTCTGATTTCTGTATAATCTGCCTCACTGTGTGGATGTGGTCTATGGTGCCATATCCTCCACGAAGCCCGGCCTGTTCCGGTGGCTGAAACTCGTCTAGTCTCCGCGCTAAACGATTCGAGACAACTCTTGAAATCAGCTTGTAGACATGGCTCAGAAGTGAAATGAGTCTGTACTTCTTCAAATTCAATTTTTTATTGCATTTTTATTGCATTCCATAATGTACAAATAAGGTGGTAAACATAACTAATAAAGTAATAGATCATTATGGACCCTGTTGGGCACAGCAACTAGAAGAGAGCAGGAGTTATAAACCTACATTAGTTATACCTATAACAGTTCAATTAAAGTAGAAATAAATTTAGATTCCTACTTAAGTTAAGTATATGTTTAATATTGTTTGTTATCTTTGAAGAAATCGTGCAAAGAATAATAACATTTTTTCATTAGAAAAAGTTTTAATTTAGCGACAAATACATATACGTTTTCAATTTATTGTATGCTTTTAGGGATGTGGTTATAAATTTTAATCGACATAACATATGTGCTTGATCTATGCATTTTTAGTTTGGAGTTTGGAAGCGCTAATCTTTCCTTGTGCCTCAGATTAAATGGGCAAGTAGATATGTCTTTAAATTTGTAAAACAGTGTGGGTACTTTTTTACAAATTTACAAACTTCTAAGATGTATATCGAAGTAAATGTCAAAATTTTGTGCTCAATAAAGTATGGTCTGCAGCTATCAGTCGTAACAATATTCACCAAAATCCTAACGCATTTTTTTTGCAGCATAAAAAGATCGTCAATGTCTGTGCTATTTCCCCACAGTATAATGCCATACTGTAGCCTGGCATGAGCATAGGCATAGTATGCAGAAAGAGCTGTCGCAAGGTCTGTAGTTTTTTCAGTTCTCTTAAAGCATATGTAAAGCTACTAAGCTTTGATTTAACTCTTTGAATATGTGCTTTCCAATTAACGTTTGTATCTATGTCCAGTCCAAGTAATGTAAAGGAACTTACGCATTCTAAGTTATTGTTTTGGAAGTCGAAATTTATATCTAATTGTTTTCTTTGGTATGGTCGAAATTGCATAATTTTTGTTTTTGAAAAATTTATTTTTAAGTTATGGTCGTCAAGCCAGTTCAAAACTTTATTCAAAATACTATTTAACTCATTATTTAATTCAGTTAAATTGACAGGACATGGTAGCAAAATTGAGATGTCATCAGCGAATAAGACACATATTTCGTTTAACGTTTTTGGTAAGTCATTTATATATGTAATAAATAATAAACATCCCAGGACACTTCCTTGAGGAATTGAGCTATTCATATTTTTTTATCAGATCGATATTTTTTCATAATGCCGCTTTGATAATCGTAATTTTCAATCACACCTATACCGTACAATTTGTTCAACAATATCTGATATGAAACTTTGTCATAGGCTTTGCTCATATCGAGTAATACACCGATCGCGTAGGTTTTTGTATTGAGAATATACTAAGAACTTCTTGCATGTACTTATAAACTGCAAGTGTTGTAGATCGCTTCTTACGAAACCCGTTTTGGCTCTCATCAAAAATTGAATATTTTTCACAAAAAGAATATTTTAAAAGATGTTGGAAGTAGCGCAATTGGTCTATACTGACCTGGGTCAGTCTTATCCCCTTTTTTGAAAGTCGGGGTTATTTTTTTTTTTTAAGTACATTGGGAAACACTCCCTCATCAAACGATTGATTAATTAATAATGTGTAAGGTGAATTTAACTCCTCCGCAGTTTTTAATTAGCGACGGCGGTAGCTCATCCAATTCGAAGCGCTTATTCTTAAGATTTTTAATGATGTGATATACTTCGCGCTGGTCAACGGGGCGTAGGTAAAACAGAAGAGTTTATCGCCTTTTTAGAAGAACAACACGACCAAACTTTTGTGCCATGCTTTTGGAGTTCTCCCATTAAAGGGGACAGAGTTGAAGATTTCCTTAAATTCCTTGAGTACTGGTTTTCCTCCTGCTTTCGAGCTCTGCTGTAATTACATACTCTCCAGGGGCTTTTCCGTTTTTAATCTGTTTAAGAGCCATCTCGATTTCATCCATGGTTAATTCTGGCAGCTCTTCAGTGTAAGGTCGGGTCAGAGTGGCTCTGGAATCCTCACTTCTGTTGTCAGGTTGAGGCGCATGCGAAGAATACAGCTGGACGTAAAAGTTTTCCAGTTGTCCCCCACTTTTTTCCACCACTGGGGGACAATGGGAAAAAAAATAGCCCGTTGTCCCCCAGTGGTGGACAACGCTACTAAATTATTCCCGTTGTCCCCCAGTGGTGTATATCGAAACTATGTGGCATTGTCCCTCACTACTTAACAAAGGTGATAGATGTCAAAGTGACAGGTGACAGAAGTCAGTGACAGGTGAAAGATGTCAAAGTGACATGTCAGACGCCAGTCATAGGTAAATACCTGTCAAGATCTCATCGATATAATAATATATATCAATATATAGATATATATCAATGAGATCTATCACTTCTGTAAAGAAACTACTAGTCTAGGATCAATCGTTTTTAGAGTTGTAGCCCTTTTAAGTTTGGCAGCTGTCATCCAAAAGGAAGATATCGATGAGATCTTGACAAGTATTGACCTATGACTTCGACGTCTGTCATGTCTTTTAAATCTGTCACCTGTCACTTTGACATCTGTCACCTGTGTTAAGTAGTGAGGGACAATGCCACATGGTTAGTTTCGATATCCACCACTGGGGACAACGGGAATAGACTTAGAAGTTTGTTTTTTTCACAGCTCCAAGGGACGGAGCTGTGAAAAAAACAAACTTCTAAGTCCATGCAATCAAAAGATACGCCCGTTTATGCCGCAAATTTTGACATTCGCAAGGGAATCAAAATCTATAGGGTACTTCCCGTTGACCTAGAATCATTAAATTTGCCAAGTAGAAATGTAAAGTAGTTACATCATATAAATATTTTTTGGGCTTGTAAACTTATTTGCAGTTTGTAAATTGACCGTGACCGATGACCGATGTATGGAGACAGCAGTTTTCCAACGGCAAAGTTAAATTTGTACGGAACCCTCAGTGCACGAGTCAGACTCGCACTTGGCTGTTTTTTGTATACCTAAATAACACAAATTATGTGTTTTCAGCAGAGGAAGAATTAATTACTAATAAGTGTCTTTTCTTTCTGTCAAAGAAGACAATTTGACCACAAGTTATTGGAAAAATCAATTATCCAATTTTACCACGAACCCAAAAAAAACCCCTAATACTTGCAATTACTTAATTACTTGCTTTTACTTACACGCTTTCCATCAGGTGAGATCGTGGTCAAACGATTGCCTAGTCCGTAATAAAAAAAAAAAAAAAAAAAAACACGGTTTTATTAACAAACATAGATTTTATTAAATACTTTTTTGGCGACCGCTTTATATAGAACTACTTATTATAAAATATAATATAATATACATAAATGTACACATTGTTGAATGTTGAATGTAAATTTTGAATAATTTAAAAATATGCCAATTCTTCTCTAAAATCAAAGCAAGAAATTGCTGAAATAAAAAAATAGTAATTATTTTTTATATTAACATTTTATCAAATGATCTGAAATGACATTAACAGATATTAAATTATAGGCACTGGTGCTGTATATCAAACTATCAACAACTTTATGATACCAAACCATTAAACTAAGAATAAATACAATCAACAAATTTTTCTATAACACGTTCACAATAAAAAGGCGAATGATGCGATTTCCTTAAAAAAATACTTAGATAACAGATGGCGTTGTACTCTATAAACCGTAAATGTCAAACCATATAGTGACAGTTATGTCATGAGCATTCAGAAAGTTATCTGCATCGTTTAGAATACTACCAAACCCTGAATCATGTTCATAACTGGGAATGTTTTTATATGTAGGGACGCCACAAACGCGTATTTATAAAACGGTTGCATAATGAGGGGAATTAAAACACGAAGTGAGTTTAAAAACAAGCCGCGGGCGAGTTTTTTAATAGTATTACTCGAGTGTTTTAATACCTAGTTATGGTCCGTTTCATACACTACTTGATCTACACTCATGCAATAGGAAAAAACTTTTAATGAAAAAAATATGTCATAATATTTTCTTGATTTTGCTGGTAAAAGCTCGTTCGTCACGTTCGTTGCTGTTCCGTGATGTCAGGTGGAGACAAATTCTCCTCACGAACACTGTTTTCACATGTTTAACACATCTCTGTCACATTTTAAATCAGGATAAAACATTTGATCAACATAAAAATTCACATTAAATTGGTAAGGAACTAATGTGAAGTAAATCATGGCGCCAAAATCCAGTCCACACGGTCGCGCCCATACGGTCCAACACGCGCCGCCACAGATAATTAATGGTTAAATCCCTCGTAGTGCGGAGCCAAACCGGGGCTTTTGTGGGAAATATAATAATATTATAACATTGTTTAGTTTCAAAAACCAGTGTTATAATATTATTTTTCTTATTATAGTCGTGCCGTGCGTAATGTATGTCATTATGTCACAATTTTTGAGTTTCTTCATCTGGATTTTACGATATGAGTGTAGATAAAATTGTTTACCTCTAATTTCACTATAATAGCTCTATATTTTGTGAAACACAATGACTTTTTGTATATTTTATATACAAAACCATAGGCAAAAACAAACAAAACTAAAGCACGGCCACGATAGTCAGATAAATTCGTACAATGACCCCTCACTACGTATCTGTCGCTCGAGCATAAATACGCATCGTCGTCGCACTCGCACATACGCTATCTGTATCTGTTTATCTGCTACGGCGGCCGTGGTTTAACATTATTACTCTGTGGGCATTACACAGTTGACAGATACTGCTTATAACATTACAACTCCATCTATTTTGGATTAAAGAAAGTACATTGAAACGGCTAAACAGGAAAACGGATCATTGCTTACGTTTAGAAGTCGCTTTACAACTACAGTTTCAATTACACTCGCGGATGCGTTTATGCGAGCCAAAGGACACGCCCGCGAGCGATCCGCACTCGCCTAAAAGACCATCAGATATGGCGTAAACTATTATTGGAACCTTCCGATTTTTATATGTGAGTAATATAAATGTATCAAAGCCACGCTATTTTTAATTATAAAATATTCAGAATCATTAATCAGTTGTGCTGTTCCTGCTACAAGTGTTAAGGCCAGACTCCATTAATACATTTCCCCACGCTAGCTCCGCCTCTACACTCTGCCACCCGCTACCAACAAGCACAGAGGTGCGCGTAACAAAGTTGACTGCGAGCGCTGTTTGGACACATAGGTCGGAACTAAATGAGTCTCAAAAGTTATTTATTTTATTGGCCAGCTAATAATTTAATTAGGTAAATTTTGTCTTGACAGTGGATAATAAACGATATTTTCTTGCTGTGAGATTTATTTAAGAGATAAAACTTAAGCCGTTGAGTAGAAAAATGAAAATATTACTGAATATAACGTAATTTTTGATAAGAAAATGTATCGAATGAAATTATGTTAATCACGTTTTTGTCTTGATCACGGAGAGATAAATATCTCAAAAGCATATATGATAAGTTTCACATTTATCAGGCTTGTGGTTGACCCAGTATATTTATGGGAAAAAAACCTTGGAGCCTGGTCTTAAAGTATTGGCCATAATCTACCAAGCTGGTCTAATGCAGTGCATGTTACAAACCCTTGCATATGCCTTATATAATAATTTACATCTTTTACAATGATATCACAGTGCTTTGCTATCACATATTTATTTGCATGTGCTCGAACATTTTCATAATTTATCATCTATAAATATACTGTAAATAATTTAGACACATTTTGATATGTATATCTTTGTTTTTAAGCTCCATTTTAATAGTTAAATTAACTGTTAGGCATATGTAAAACGTTGCAAGAGAACGTTACTATACTGTATAAAGCTATTTTAGTAACAGTCAAGGCATTCCGCACACAGCAAAGCCATCATAAAATATCATTGGCCATAACGCACTCCACTACACTTCTCACAAATGATTAGGTTCTTGTTAGGGAACAGCAATCGCCTCCGGTCAGTCTCTTCACTGACCCATCCGAGCAGACGGTCTTTCATATACAATATCGTCTCTTGACGAACAACTCCTTCCTGGAAAAACTCTTTCAACACAACAACGATACCGTTATCCGTGTCCCGGCACGGATCTCCGAGCGGCCTTTCGTGCTTCATGTAATTAAACACGAATTTCACAATTTGAACGATCAAGTCTTCGTCTGGGCTGAGGAGCCTCAATCTGGCTATGTCCTCGGGCATTAGTTTAGAAAGCACATTGAAAGATATCGTCATCAAGTTCGCGTGCACGTCTTGGCTCAAGTTTTCAAGCATGAGAGCGACGTTTTCAGCGCCCGATGCGCTGACTCGGACCAAGAGAGATCCAATGCGTAAAATTTCGCCGGGATGTATGCCAACCAGCATATTGGTTTCGTCTTCTTTATCCATGTAGCTTCCCACGGCTGTCGGAGAAGGCATCACTCGCGTTGGAACGTTGCTCGAGTCCACAGTAGCCGGTCCTAGAGTGCTAAACAGTTGAGACCTACCCTCCTTTCCCAAGCTGTACAACTCGGACGGGTTGAACCTGTGTTGTGCGTTCAAATTCACTTGCCCGTCTCCCGTCATTGAAATCCGCAGCTTGTGCTGGTTCACGTCTTTGTTTATTCTGAGCACGTCGGCGAAGTATTGGTCTTTGTCGATGATGCTTTTAATTCCTTTTATAACTTCGGTGTTGCCCAGCACGGTGCCTTGGACTCTTCTCGATTCGGCGCTGATTTTGTCGAACATTTTCCTGTAATTGATATTTATGCGCATTAGAATCCGTTTTCGGAAATATCCATACCAATATATACATAGGTGAAACGTTGTCTGTTTGTTTGTTTGTTTGTTTGGGGAGCTTTCACGCAATAACGGCTGGATGGATTTTGATTTAATTTAGAATGGAGATAGCTCATACCCTGTAATAAAACATAGGATACTTTTTATCCCGGAAAGTTGTAAATTTCTACGGGAAAATTTGAAAATGATGATTACTCAATGTAAGGAAAGGTTGCCACCACAGAATGGCCTGTGGTTGCCATGGAAACGAAATAACAAGTCTGTCAAGAAACATCAACAGCATTGGTGTTATATCTACTTTTGCATTGGTTTTTAATATCGTAGAAGAAAATAGGATGTTTTTTCTAAACAGTAGTTCCTGCGGACGTAGTCGAGGGCGGGCAAACTAGTATATGTATAAATATATATTTTATGATTTTTTATAGCAGTTAATGCCAGCGTAGCGTAAACATATATAATAAATTTCCGCGACCAACTAACCTGCTCTGTCACACTGGTGTAATGGTTAGGAAAAAATTACTAACCTTCACACGATAGGAAGTCAGTTTTCTAATGGATAAATTTGGATCTCGTCCGTGATCCAAATTTTTCCAATAGTTTTTTTTATATATGTATAAATATATTCAGGACAATTCACACCACTTACCTAGCCCCACTAGGGTACCACTATGGACACTAGACAACTGATAAACATACATAGATACGACTATTACATCCATGACTCGGAAACAAACATTTCTGGTTATCAAACAAATGACTGCACCTTGCGGGATTTGAACCCGCGACCGTTTCATTTCGTAGTTAGGGTCACAAGCCACTATTACCAATCGGTCGCCAAAAGAACGCAATTCACAATATCTATACAGAGACAGTAGATATAATGCTCTCATATTATAAACCCCATTCGAATAGTTAAATTACAAGTAACTCCTACCTGTCTGTTACTTACCTCTTCACGACTAAACGGCTGCACCGATCTTGATGTTATTTGGTATGGACATAGTTTGAACTAGTGATGTAACGAATATTCGCATGATTTTTGAGTTTCACATTCGTTTGAGATTCGCATTCGCAAAAGTTCGTTATTTAAAAGTTTATTCTAGGTGAGTTTGAAAATCAATAATGACTTTTACATTAGGTAATTATATTAGGAACTGTACAAACAGAATTAAACATATTTGCTAACAAGATAATAATAATAAAACTATATAATATTTTATTATGTACTCATTAGTATGTATTTCTCTAGGTTAAACGTACTATATTATGTGCTATTCCAGGACCTAAAACACCAATATACCAACATTTGATCAAAATTCCTTCAGCCGTCAAAGTTAATTTTATCGATTGCTCGGCTTCTATTCATCGGATTGAGATACCAAGTACCCCAGTTTTTAAGCCAAACCCTAAGCTATCCAACAGTGATAGCAAACCGCATCGCTGTCGGTCCAGTAGTTTTTACGTGATGCGCGAACAAACATACAGACAGACAAACAGACTGAAACGAATTTGCAAAATGTTATATTCTTGTTCAGGAGCTTATTTTAAGTATCCTAAACCTTTTTTTTGAATTATCTTCTGTGTACAGCTTTTTTCCTTCTTATTGCTTTATTCTAAGTACTAGTACCGCGCGACTTCGTCAGCGCGGACTACTGTTTATCGCGAATAAAGCATCCTGTGTTCTTCTAGGATATTAAAAACCAATGCAAAAGTAGGTATAGCACCACTTTGTTTTTTGACATACTTGTTATTTCGTTTCCATGGCAACCGTTTCTTACAGCGAGTAATCAACAATTTTCCAGTTTTTTCAGATTTTCCGTGGAAACTTACAATTTCCGGTAAAAAAGTATCCTATTTTTTATTCCAGGGTATAAGCTATCTCCATTCCAAGTTTCATCTAAATCCGTCCAGCCATTACCTCGTGAAAGCTCACCAAACAAACAAACAAACCGACAAATGTTTCACTTTTATATATTGTTATATTGTTTATATATATTGTTTTTATTTTTTATATATTGGTATGGATACATGTTCTACAGCCAACATATAATTACATATATTCATATAATTTATACATAAAAGTCATCTATTTTAATGAAAAATAATGTATTTACAAGAGTACAATAGTTCTAAATTTCACTCCATTGTTTAGTTCAATACATTCGCTTTTATCTGTCAGTTTGTTGGTACTCCTCTACAGGTCGTATTTAACAACCGATCTGGACGAAACTTGGTATCCAGGTTTTGTAGTTTTCTTTGTCGTCGGGGATTTTTGATTCGGGGGGTATCAAAAATCCCCGACGACATCCTATTTCGATAGTTCTTTTTCTTTTTTTTTGATAGGTAGTAACTTTAAGTTGGGTTAATAATAAAACGTGATGACCAGAATAGCTCTTCAAAATGCAGTAGAGTGCTCACTTTTTGGTTTCTACCAGTGGAATCAGCCCTTTACCTATTGATGGAGTACCATGGTTATTAATATTAGTTTTACAATAAGGGAACTAGATGGCGCTACTGTGCACCGCTAGATAGTTGCAAAAAAAGATTGTGCTCGCGAGGTCTTCTGTTCGCAGAACTACTAGTATATTGATAGTGCTAGTCTGATACCACTTACCGATGCTTATTGCTCCTGAGGGTAGTCCGGTACTCGTTTATGGTCTTCGCCTGCGCGTCCTCGACTATGTTCTGTGCGGTTCTGTTGGATATGACAGCATTGCAGAAGAACAACGTGGCAGCTGTGAACTGGAACAGCTCCAACTTGGTCGGTGTCTCGCCATGAGTACGGTACTGTGAAGTATAATTAGTGAATTAGTCGCTGTTCATTGAAGAGTTCCCCAAACTTCGTCATGTCTTCTCGTCACCCATCCCAAAAACTTAAACATAAAAAATATTAAGTTCAAATACTAAAACCCGACTACGGTCTTAGTGGTCAGAACAAGAATTTTCAAACTAACAATGAAAACCGCATCGGAATCAATCCAGTAGTTTTTACGTGATATGCGAACGAACACACAAACAAGGTTTTTTTAAAACTTGTGCAGTACCACAGAATAAATAATAGTACAAGTACAGAAGGCTAACTGAGTAAAGTCATTTAAATAAATAGCGAATCTCGCTACAACGCTATAAAGTGCAATTTAACTCGCACGGCGCTGAGAGCTTTCAATTATATTTACCTAGAAGGCGCTCGCCCATCGCGTGCAGGCTAGAATGCACCGTATCACAACGCGCGAGAACTTCCATTGCTCTAACCGTTTCAGAATCGCTCTGTCCCTTTTTCGCTCGGTAGGGTTGTATTAAGATATGACTAGGTACTTGTACTACTAATTATTCTGTGATATGTTATGACTTAGATATTGTAACAGAATAAATTATACGTAATAAAGAAATACCAATATCTAACTACATAACTAGGACCTATTATAGGTATTACAATTTATTACCTTTCAATATCCTTAGGAAGCGTAAATAATGACAATTCGTCATTTCTATCACTATTCAAACAGCCGAATGATATGCAGTACTTTCTAGCTTTCTTCTTGGTACTCATAATTAAAACACGAATAAAGTTTGTCAATAACTTTACGTAAGTAGGTGCTCTATCGCTAAGTACAAGGCGCGCGACTCATCGAGCGCACGCTTGACACTCGACTGAACGGACCCGAATATTGGGTCCTCGAATTTATTTGTACTTGTTGCGGAGTGCGACCGCCCTGGCAGTACTTAGCTTATTTTAGTTACCCTAGATCAATTTTTATTTAGACCTTGTACTGACTTTTTTGACATACTGCTTTATTATAAGTATACATAATTAATTAATTTAAATTAGGCCGCCAAGATGACTCATCAACAATCTAAAGGATCTCGACATGACATCATCAATCCTATTGACGACCGGTTGGTCTAGTGGCTAGAGATCCTAGGTACGAAATCAAACAGTCGCGGGTTCGAATCCTGCAAGGTGCAATCATATGTGTGGCGAGCAGAAATGTTTGTTTCCGAGTCATGGATGTTAATACTTTATATTCTTATCTATGTATGTTTATCCGTTATCTAGTGTCCATAGCACCAGTTCTAGTGTTCATAGTGTCCAGGTAAATGGTGTGGAAATGTCCCGAATATATTTATTTTATTTATTTATTTATTGGTTATTTACGACCTCCATAACCATTCTCAGATGCCGTTTACGCCAAATTTTCGCTTCTCAGCCTTACTGCGTCGGTATCAAGGGGAAAGTAGTAAGCGAAAACACAGTAAGTATAACTTTAAAAAATAAATTTAAAATAAAAACCCTTAACGACCTATTTTTTTTAATGGATGGTTGTCACATTTTTTTTATTGCTTTGTCATCGGTTTGTGAGCTACCCTGAAAGTTTCAGCCGGATAGATAATCGGGAAGTGCTCTAAATTTGAATTGCAAGATACCAGGATACAATACATCGATACATGCATACATACAGTAGTCGTAGCGGAAGTATGTGTCTCGGAAGTTATCTGTTAGTCTGCTAGTGCTATTTTTCAGGCGCAATCCCAATGTTGAAGGTTAAGACAGCATTGTATACCTCGCTTACTCGCTTACGTTTTTCGCATATTCTATCTCGCTCTATCTTTATGCGTTTTACCCCCACAGCAGTACCTGCGCAATCGTTCACAGAGCCTAACTTCACAAACATATAGATTGGCTGCGACTACTGCACAAGTGAAGTTAAATAAAAAAATACGATGATAGTACCTTTAGTATGATGTGCACGAGACTGTTAACAACCCCAGCGCCACCCGTCACTATGTTGGCGTGTCTGAGAACTTCCACAGACACAGCTAGCGCTTGGCCGGTCTGAAAGAAGAAACAACATACATTAAGAATAAATTAAAAATGTATGTATATATCTTATTTGAGTCCCTATATTACACGGCCAGTATTACGCGACCAAATAATGTACAGTCAATAATACGCAACCAATATTACGTGGATTGGCGTCGTAATATCAGGATGTACATTATTTGGTTGCGTATTATTGGCCGTGTAATATCACCCTGTGCTGATTTTGTAAAGGCGATAATACGCAGCCAGGATTACGAAGCCAAAATATGTACATGTAATAACAAGGTGTGCATTATTGGCTGTGTATAATACGGGCCGGATACTTTTTGTACGGGCGATAATGTACAGCCAATATTACGTGTACATCACAAATTAAAATATAGAAATGTCATAGTCAAAGCCTCGTTTTCATGTTCCAGTATCCTTTTACCACAGATTATGAATCGCGATTGCTCCGGCGCTGCGGGAAGTGCTGCCCCTCCGCCCTTGCGTAACAAAGCACAGGTACCAGGGTGAGCTGGAGCGGCGGAGGCGAGCGCTTTGTCACAGCGGACGGGGGCTGCACTCTCTCCGCGCCTCCGGCTTTTTAAAAACACTCTAGTGTAGGGCAGACAAGACCACGTGGAGTCGCGGTTGGGCGATTCGGTTCTGTGACAGTTTTTTTCTTCTCGACACTCGCCTACACAAACGAGTCATCAAGGAGTGATTCTAGCTTTGTCTATAGTTGACTTCGTATTATTGGCCGTGTAATATTGGTCGCGTAATACTGGCCGTGCATTATCAACCCGTACTGATTTTGTACGGGCAATAATACACGGCCAGTATTAGCCGTCCAAATATTATGAATCCATGTACACGTAATATCTGGCCGTGTAATATTGGCTGTACAATACTGGTCGTACATTATTTTGGTCGTGTATTATCGTCTCCCTCTTATTTTACTGATGGCTAAATAACCAAACACGTTACGTTAGTAACGAAAAATAACCAAACACGTTCGGGCGTAAAGCCTCTTGGCGGGCCCCAGTGGCGGATTCAGGAGGGAACTAAGGGGCTCAGGCCCCTTCCTAAAGCGTCTGAGTTCTTCCGTGACAAATCTTAATGTAACTTGATAATTACTAGTGGCTCTGTGAGCTGGAGACCTCGTGCGCACAAACTTTTTTGCTAACAATCTAGCGGTGCATAGTAGCGCCATCTTATTGTAAAACTAACATTAATAACCAAGGTGCTCCATCAAACCCTACCTAGTAGGCAAAGGGCTGATTCTACTGGTAGAAACCTGAAAGTGAGCAATTTACTGCATTTTGAGGAGCTATTCTGCTCATCACGCCGAATATCCTCATCAGATATTCACCAAATTGTTACGAGACCAACTTAAAGTTACTATCTTTCAAATAAAAAAAAAGAATCATCGAAATCGGATCTAATAAGGCAGTGATATTCAGTCGCCAAAAATTCCCCGACGACTATAAAATTCTAAAAAATCGTTAAACCTGTATACCAAGTTTGGTCTAGATCGGTTGAGAAATACGACCTGTAGAGGAGAACAGCCGGAAATACAAAATTATTTTGGCCCAAGCTGAAACGGAGACGTTTCGCTCGCGCTTCGCACACGCTCTGTCAATTATTCTAATTAAACTTTTAGCAAGTATTACACTACTTAGGGTACAATTGTCATCCGTTATCCTTATCTTATTAGTATTATATTTTCAAGTTTTAAATTTCTGTAAGATGTTTTGTTTACGTGACGAATTTTGGATCCGCGCGATGTTATCGAGACAAATATAACTCTTTGGAAGAAGATTTGGGGTCATAGGGAACATCTCCCCCAAACAGCAGTTGAAGCGCATCAAGAGACAAATGAGTTTTCCCAAACATAAAACATTCTCTTACAAATTCTGGCTTCATTACCAGTAACCACTTGTGGTCTGGAGCGCAGCTTCTCTTCGCTAATAAAATCGTACTTCGTACGACAATGACCGAAAACAGGTTAACCGGTTTGGCTGCCATGTATATTCACCAAGATACGAGGGCTGTTTGATAAGTCCTTTTAAAAACTATTTATATAATCTTTTTTCTGGTAAATGGCATTAACACTGGCAGGCACAATCTTTCAAATTAAGACTGTCTAAAATTCAGCAAAAAAAAAGAAAAGTTTTTGTCAGTTTAACCATTGTTTAACTGTGATCACTCGTAAATTTTCAACAACTATGGAAAAATCTGAATTTCGTGCCGTTATAAAACATTTTTTTATGAAGGGTTCCAGTGCTGCCACAATAAAAACTGAACTTGATTCTGTTCATGGCACTAACGCACTAACGTTGCTGACTGTTTATAACTGGATAAATGATTTTAAACGTGGTCGATCAAGCACATCTGATACTCCACGCTCTGGTCGCCCTATCGAAGTCACTACTGAGGATTTTGTTGAAGAAGTCCATAATATTGAACTCGACGACCGCCGAGTGAAGAGGTGCGTGAAATAGCTGAGAACACAGGCATTTCCACTGAGCGCGTACATAAAATCCTGCATGAAGGTTTGGGTATGACAAAGCTGTCTGCACGATGGGTGCCACGTTTGTTGACAATCGAACAAAAAGGCGAACGAAAGCGAATTTCAAAACTGTGTTTGGATATGATGAAGCGTAATCCTCGGAATTTTTTGAGTCGATTTGTCACTGTGGACGAAACTTGGGTCCATCATTATACACCTGAATCAAAACAGCAATCAAAACAATGGATGGCGACTGGTGAACGTGCCCCAAAGAAGGCCAAGACTGCTTTGTCGACTGGGAAGGTGATGGCGACAGTCTTCTGGGATGGCGAAGGAATCATTAAGATTGATTACTTGGAAAAGGGAAAGACTATCACTGGCCGTTATTACGCAGAGTTATTGGACCGTTTTAATGTCGAATTGTTGGAAAAATTGTCCCTCAAGAAAGTCCTCTTTCATCAAGACAATGCCCAAGACTTGGCACGCGTCAGCTATTACAATGGCCAAAATCCACGAGTTGGGCTTCGAGCTGGTTCCACATGCTCCTTATTCGCCGGACCCAGCTCCGTGCGATTATTGCCTATTCCCAAATCTGAAAAGATGGCTTGGAGGGCAAAACTTTTTGACAAATGAGGACTGCATCGCAGGTGTAAACACGGCTATTTTGAAGACCTCGACAAAACGGTTTTTTTTGGAGGGGATAAAAAAATTGGAAACTCGCTGGAACAAGTGTTTGTCCCTCAAAGGAGACTATGTTGAGAAATAAATGTAAATTGTTTAAAAAATTATGTATTTTTTTACTTTTTAAAACGACTTATCAAACAGCCCTCGTATCTCTGGTAGTCTACAACCTAAATCATTGAGGAATTTGCGAAAAGTAATCCAAGGAGGCTTGTTACATAACATTTTATTTTGCTTATTATGTGTTTTTTTAGTGTTTGCTTTGCTAAAGCGTAGTCTCAGCGTACACT
Organism: Alsophila aescularia; assembly: GCA_946251855.1. Lineage (NCBI taxonomy): Eukaryota > Metazoa > Arthropoda > Insecta > Lepidoptera > Geometridae > Alsophila > Alsophila aescularia. Next base: position 19,685,649 of record OX276379.1, read on the forward strand.
CAGCGTAGTCAAGCCCCTCCCAAACGACAATCCTGGATCCGCCACTGGAGGGCCCACACAATCAAAAGCCGGTCTCTTTTTTGTCAGTTTGTGAGCTACCCTGAAAGTTTCAGCCGGATAGGTAATCAGGAAGTGCTCGAAATTTGAATTGCAAGATTCCAGGACAGACAAAATATATAGATACATAGATAAATACATAGATACCGCCGTGATATGCCGTGGTGGTCTCGGCTTAGAATAAGACCCCTCCCAGTCCTCCCTTGGATGTGGTAAGAGGCGCCTAAGGGAATACACACCGGAATATGGGCAGCAGCGTTCTCCTAGTACATATTTGTTACACTGCGGTCACCAATCCGCCTGCCAAGTGTGGTGACTATGACAAACCCCCCCAATATGACACACCTCAAAGACGGCCCCTAGTCCGCGGTCCTCCGTTATTCCTGGCAAAGCCACGATAACGGCGGAGTAGGGGGTGCTAAGAATCCCCGGCAGAGACTCCGCTACCAACTCCAACGATCTCTGGACCTGGCAACTTATAGCGCACGCACCTTGAGGACCGATGAGAAGTTGATAGAACTGGAAGAAGTAGTAAGTAAGTTGCGCTGGGGTATTACAGGGCTATCAGAAGTCCGAAGAGAGGATACGATGACCTTCAATTCCGGCAACTTACTCAATTATCGGAAGGGCGACCAGCAGTCCCAACACGGTATCGGGTTTCTCATCCACAAGTCTTTCGTCAACAACATTGTGAAGATCGAAAGCATTTCGAGCAGGGTATTTTTTTTTGCTTACCTTATACTCAGAATTACCGAACGGTATTCGATGAAGGTCATACAGGTGTACGCCCCACACTCGAAACGCCCGGATAATGACGTGGAGGCTATGTACGACGACATTTCAAATGCCATACATGCCCCGAAAACACACTTCACAGTGGGTTCAACGCACGGCTGTGCATGAGGAATGGCGATGAACTGAGAGTGGGGAACAGTTTGAATTTGGACAGCGGAGCCAAAGGGGTCAGCGATTGGCTCACTTCATTATTTTTCAAGAAGCGTCCGTCCAGGAAATGGACGTGGCTGCACCCCTGCGGTCATAAAAGCGAGATAGATTTCATTTTGACGATCAATAGGCATATATTCAATGATGTATCTGTGATCAACAGGGTTAACACCGGCAGTGATCACCGCATGGTAAGAAGCTCATTGAATATCAACCTAAAGCTGGAGAGGTCTCGTTTGGTGAGATCTACTCTTCGCCCAAGTCCTGCCCAAATCCATAACCCCTATAAAGCGAATTTGGATAATCGCTTCCAAATCCTTACCGAATGCGATACAGTGGACGAACTAAACAACGGGCTTGTGGAAATTGTTCACGCGGTCGGGTCGGAGTTCTTAAAACCCACCACAAAAATACGACACAGTGAACGGGTCTATAAGTTTAAAGTATGGAGAGGGCTATGCATCTCTGAAGGACAGAATCCGGAATGAGGACAAAGGTAACCGACATAGCCAGCAGAATAAGCAAGCTGAAGTGGCACTGGGCTGGTCACATCTCTCGCAGAACCAACAACCATTGGGGAAAACGAGTTTTAGAGTGGAGACCACGTGCAGGCAAACTTAGGACGCTCGCCGGCCAGATGGAGAGACGACTTGCGAAAGGATGACTGGATGAGGGCCGAAAATCGGGCTCAGTGCCGTTCATTGGGAGAGGCCCACGTCCAGCAGTGGACTAGTATGGGCTGTTGATGATGATGATGAACAAATACAGTACAATGCGCGGCTATTCCACCTATCCCACCTAGGAGGGAAAAGTGGCTTCTCTTTCTCGTTCCGTTTTAAGACTATTCCGTATAAGTTATCCACAATAAATCAGCTAATAAACTTATCCACATAACTAAAAGGAGAGATAATTTGTCCACCCTCCCCCCCCCCCCACATGCTATGCCTGCTAGGAGGGAAAAGTAATATATTTTTTCCACTGGTCCGTCCCAGGTTGGATGAGTGGAATATATATTTCGAATCATCCCTCCTAGTACAAAAATAGAATTTTTTCGCGAGACAAGTGAGTTTACCTTAGTAAGGTTAGTCCCAGCTACAGCGGAGCGCGAGAGCAGACTGCTGGCAGCGCCGGCCGCTAGGCCCACGCTCGAGGCCGCTATGTTCAGCCAACTTCCACGCGCTTCTGGATCTGTAGGACTGATACTCTGGAAACGAAATTACAAAATTTGTCAAAGAGAATACAAATCTATCTATCTATACTTATAATAAAGCAATAAGTACGAAAATGTCGGTACAAAAAAATAATTTCAAAAAATTGTCTTGTGTATACTTAAAATAAGTTTCTGTCTGTTTGTTCGCACATCACGTAAAATGGTCTAGTGTATACTTAAAATAAGTTTCTGTCTGTTTGTTCGCACATCACGTAAAAGCGATGTAATATAAGCGATATACGTAACACCGATTGCGATGCGTATTTCACTGTTAATCAGCTTAAGGTTTGACTTAAAAACTGGTGTACTTGGTATCTAAATCCAATGAGTAGAATCCGAGCAATGTATAAACAACGATTTGATGTTTGGTATATTGGTACTTTTGGCTCTGGAATTAACATATTAGATCCTTAAAAGCCCAGAAAATTACAACGTAGGCAACGCCGCGGGCACAGCTAGTACTAAATAATGACGGATATTAAGTTTGGAACACCGATGAGTCTAACACTCAGTCTTTGAAGCCACAAAAGCAATCAGTAACCAGGAGATGTGGGCGGGTGAATCAAAATTGACATAAACAGCATTTTTATACAGTTGGCAGCTACCAGTAATTACTGGTAGTGCGAAGGAGTAGTGCCACAAATAACACACCAGCACTACATTGGGTTCACTAACGCATCTACGCTCAACACGCCAGTTCCTAGCTTCGTTATGCTGCTTGCTGTACCCATAGATAGTCAAACTAACCTGTTCGTGAGTGCGCGACGACCTTACAAGACCGTAGACCCCTGTGGCGACGGTAGCAACGGCACACCGGGCTAGCACTACAGGACCCCACGGGCATGAAGGGAGCTACGCCCAACACGCTAGCTCTCTACTTCGTTATGCTGCTTGCTGTATCTGTATGAGTATTGATCGTCAAACTAACCTGTTCGTGAGTGCTTCGATCATGCAAGTGCGGCGACGACCTTACAAGACCTTAGACCCCCCCTGTGGCGACGGTAGCGACCGCTACACCGGGCTAGCACTACAGGACCCACAGGCGTGAAGGGAGCTACGCTTGCTGTATCTATGGAGTATTGATCGTCAAGCTAACCTGTTCGTGCGTGCTTCGGTCGCGCAGGTGCAGCGACGACCGCACAAGCCCGTAGACTCCTGTGGCGACGGTGGCGACCGCTGCGCTGGCTAGCACAACTGGGCCCACGGGCGTGAAGGCGGCTACGCCCAACACGCCGATGGCCCCTAGCGACGCGACTGTGCTGGCTGTATCCGCGGTGCTCAACACTCGCGCTTTCACTCCTAGAGATGGCGACGGCACGACGGATAGCTTCACGGCAAAAGCTTCTTTACCCTGAAGTTAGATAAATCCGTTGATTATAATTATTCTAACCTACGGTGCTCAGACCTGGTCTCTGACCGAATCACAAAAGTCTAGACTCGGGGTTTGCCAGAGAGCGATGGAGCGTAGCGTTCTAGGTGTGAAAAGATCTGATAGAGTTCGGAACACTATGCTACGCTCCAGGAAAGGCATTACGGACGTAGGCTACAAGGCTGCCAAGCTCAAATGGGATTGGGCGGGTCATTTTAGCCGTATGCATCCCGACCGGTGGGCAAAGGTCATGACACAGTGGACGCCTGAAGATGGACGACGCCGCCGAGGCCGGCCCAGAAAGAGGTGGCGAGATGACCTAGACGCCTACCAAGAGGGCTGGTACGAGGCGGCTCAGGAAAGAGAATCTTGGAAGGATATGGGGGAGACTCTTTGCCCAGCAGTGGGACAGCATAAATAGAAAATAAAATAAAAAATGTATTATCAAAAAACATTTAAAAAAAGAAGCTTTTATGCAGTAGCCGTAGCAATAGCAATGCATGGAGAAATTTAGAACGGGCTATCACAATTAAATGCGTATACAATATTTCGTGTCTGTGCTGTTAACCGCTGAGGAGTTCCCTATTCAGGATCCAACCCTGAGTGCAGCAACCATGTCATGGTAAAACTTAAAACCGATAATGCGTAAAAATTTCGTGTCTGTACTGTTGAAGAGTTCCTTTATCTAAAGACCATATCTTGGTAAAATTTGAGGCCGGCTATCGTAATAAAATGCGTGTGCACCAAATTTCGTGTCTGTGCTGTTGACCGTTGAAGAGTTATTTTATCTGGAGCCAATCCTGGATGTCGATTCAGGTCATGCTTACCATAAAAATGCATTGTCATCGGAACTGAACCAACATGTAAAAATTTAACTCTGTATCATAAGAGGAAGTGGTTCTAATTCCGCTTGCAAAATTTTACCTAAACACACATACATACAAACATTGCAAGTTAAATAAAAGATTTAAAAAACTATGGAATAAATATGTATTTGAGTGCTGACGAAGCTTTCCTAGCTGTAACCAATCAGAGCAATCCACACTAATATTATAAAATCGAAAATAGCCCTGTCTGTATGTTACCTTTTCACGACTAAACCGATCTTGATGAAATTTAGTATAGATATAGTTTGTGCCCTAGAGAAGGACAAAGGATCGCAATAAACTGTAGTCCGCGCGGACTAAGTTGCGGTCAAAAAACTAGTAAACCATAAAAGTTTAACCACTGGATTTATCAATAAGTAAATAAAATAAGACTTACATTACATTGGTCATAAAAAAAGGACTTATAAATACTAATAAAGTAATACTAAAACTAGTCTAACGATCCGCGGCAACGTTCCCAAAATGCTGACAGCTTTGCCACGTTGTATGGCAAATGCTTAGACTTTGGGCAAAGTAAAGGCCAGCATTTTGGTCACGTGTTGCTTCGACCAGACGCCCAGATAGATCTTTGTATATTTTATGAGCTCCTGGTCCCCACGGCCCTAATGTCTCTACCCTAAAAGGCTCAAATATATATATCCGCTGTCGAGGGACTACTACTATATTTGCGCCTTTTGAGGCTCTAGAATAACTATATAATTAGGTCCTAACTGGAGGAGAAATGCCCGGATAAAAAAAACACAATGGAAATTGCTAGAAAACGTTGTTAAGAGGGATACTGAATTTACCGTCTTTTTTTTACATAACTGCTAAGAAAAAGAGTGTATTGATTTCAGGATTCATGTATGTATGTGAGTTTCTTTATTCCAGCATAACTTTTAAATGCCTAAACAGATTTGGATTTATGGGGTATCTTTAGAATCCTTACATCACCCGAGTAGCACCGGCAGTTTTTTTTTTAAAAAGAATGTGGCTCCATTTTCAAATGCGTATAAAATAACTTTTAATTTTACAATATAAGTATCAAATTGAAGGCCTTGATGAGCACATTCCAACAATATATAATTTATTGGCATAACTTCGTTTTTTGCAGGGCAAGCGTAATTTTTTTTAATTTATCATTTGTTTTCAAATAAAATCTATACTTATAATAAAAGCAATATGAACGAAAAAGACTGTACAAAGAAGATTATTAAAACAATATGATTTAAGGTACTTAAAATAAGCTACTGAAATAAAATACATAGATAAAAATCGTGTCTTTCTGTCTGTATGTTACTGTTCACTGTTAGATAGCATAGGGTTTAACTTACAAACTGGGGTACTTGGTATCTTAATCCGATGAGTAGATGCCGAGCAATCAATAAAAATCTATTTGACGGCTGAACGAATTTCGAAATGTAGTATATTGTACTTTATTGACCGAGCGAGCGCGAAGCGTCTCCGTTTCAGCTTGGGCAAAAATGCTTTCGTATGTCCGGATGTCAGTCCGGATCTCTGTTATCCTCTACAGGTCGCATTTCTCAACTGATCTAAACAAAACTTGTTTAAACGAATTTTTAGAATTTTTTAGTAGTCTGGGATTTTTGATTGGGGGGGGGGGGGGGGGGGGTTACTTTCCCCAAAAAGGGGCAAAAAAGGGGCTACTGAATATCTCCGCCTTACTAGATCCGATTTCGATGGTTATTTTTCTATTTGAAAGGTAGTAACTTTAAATTTGTCTCATAACAATTTGGTAAAGATCTGATGAGGATCTTCGGCGTGATGGGCAGAATAACTCCTCAAATGCAGTAAATTTCTCACTTGTAGGTTTCTACGAATACCAGTGTAATCAGCCCTTTGCCTACTAGGTAGGGATTGATGGAGCACCTTGGTTATTGATGTTAGTTTTACATTAAGGTAACTAGATGGCGCTACTGTGTGCCGCTAGATTTTTTGCAAAAAAGTTTGTGCGCGCGAGGTCTACACCTACTAGTAGGTACTTTTGGTCCTGGAATAACACGTATGAGCTACTTTTAAATGAAATGAAGCCGCGGGCACAGAATATAAGTGAGTAAATAAATAATAAATAAACCTCGATTATGGTCCCGTTGTATTCCCCTCCTTGAGGCACGATAAGGACACAGTTCGGTAGCGTATTGTCTATTAAATACGAGTTCCAATCTTGGTACACTCTGCCATTCTCGTCTATGAAAACTTTGCAGGAACTTGCTGAAACAAACACAGATGAATTATTTATATAACCCCCGACTATAGCTAAGAAGCATCAGTTTTCAAACATAAAAAAACGCATCAATATCGGTCCATTCGTTTAGGATCTACGTTCCTCACCCCCATTCCCCGCCCCCTCCCTCCTCATTATAGCTAAGAACAATCTTGTTTATCTCAGCTATGAAACATAAAAAACCGCAAATAAATTGGTCCATTCGTTTGAAAGATACGATTCTCACCCCCCTTTTCTGAATCCCCGCCACCCCTCCCACAAAGCTGAGAACCATCTCGATCTCATCAGTTTTCAAACATGAAAAACCTTATCAAAATCGGTCTATTCGTTTGGGAGCTACGTTACTCACCCCCATTACCCCCACCCCCCTTCCCCCATTATAGCTAAGAAACATCTCGTTAACCTCAGCTTTCAAACATAAAAAACCGCAGCTAAATCGGTCCATTCGTTCGAAAGCTATGATGCACATAAGCTTTGAAACAGAAAAAAACGCATCAAAATCGGTCCATTTGTTTGGGAGCTTCAATGCCACAGACAGACACATGGATAAACAGTGATACATACATACACACAATGATACACATCCTAAACTTATAACACGCCCTCTTTTGGAGTAAGGGGGTTAAAACAGTACTTTTATTATTACAATACTTTTGTATTGAAAAAAGATTCAAATAAGTGTTACCTCCAACTGTCGTGGGAATACATTTCCTGACCCTGAACACTGCAGTGCACCACAAGTCTATGTCACTCCTCTCATGCAAGTCCAACCAATAGTCCGCGGGTTGTGGCTGATAGAACTTTACTGGCTTCGGACGCGCGCACACAACTAGCAACACTGACATCACTATGTCATCGTTATTGAAGGAATATCTGCCTGAAAATTAAAGAAATTCAGTGAGTTTCTAAAGACATGAAGGAAAGCATATTAATACTAATGCAGAGGCCTAAGTGCGACACACACGACACACGAGCGGCATAAGTCCAACGGCAGATACACCCGTCGTCGGCAGCCGTCGGAAGCTCTGCGGCAGCCGTCGTCGGCTCTCTTTGTACAGTGCAAAATGTTTTCCGAAGAAGAAACACGTGTTGCTTTTAATCCGCCTACGCGACGTCGACGAAAACGAAAAATTAAAACACGTTCATTATGGGTTCAAGAAATAGTAATGAATAGAGAACAACATGGTCATTTTGTTACACTCTCTACACTTTTACGAAGAAACGAGCAAAAATTATTCAATAATTTTCTAATGTCTCTTTTAATGCTTCTTTTGATGAGCTAACGGCACTCCTGAACTATTTACAGTCTACTAACAAAATGGCGAACTTGGCACGCTACAACTGCAAGCGTCGCTATAGGTCGACGGCTGCCGCCAACGGGTGTCGACGGCTGCAGTTGCCTCTGCCGTCGGCAACGTGCCGCTCGTGTAAATGAACACGATTATCTACCGGACAGAGACACTTGGATGCAGCAAGGTTACCTACAGATTGTATACATAAAAATATTAAGTAATATAAATATATTTTTCCTTTTCTTTTGTGCTGACTGTAAATCACTACACGGCCCGCGCCGCCATTTAGTGTCCGTTCACACAGACCGGCTCGGAAAGGAGAGCAGTGTTCAGTCGCGTTTTAAATAGAATTTGGATAATTGAAATAAGGTTTATTTTTTGAGCATTGTATGTAAACCAGATGCGCTCGGAGACAAATCTTGCAAGCAGAATTAGAACCACTTCCACTTATCGTACGAGTAGATTTTTTAAATTTCTTTCAGTTCCGATGACAATGCATGTTTATAGTAAGCATAACCCTGAATCGACATCCAGGATTAGCTCCACATAAACAAACTCGTCAACGGTCAACAGCACAGACACAAAGTTTTGTGTACGTATTTTATTATGATAGCCGGTTTTAAGTTTATGACATGGTTGCTGCACTCAGAGTTGGGTCTTGACTACGGAACTCCTCAACGGTTAAGAGTATTTCCCATTATTTTATCAGAATGGTCAGATAAAGTGGGAGTTCCCGCGACCAAAGATAAGTTAGGCAATTCAATTACTACATACATGTAACCAATCCGCGTAAAGCGAGGCATTTTAGAAATTTCAAATTCGCGTAAAACCGAAACCGCGCTTAACGGGGTCGCGTTAAGCGGGGTGTTACTGTACAACATTTCGTGTCTGTGCTGTTAAGGCCTCAACATATTGGCGGACGCGTCTGGCAGCTGCGCCTTACAGGCCGTGGACGGCACGGCATCCGCGGATGCCGTCCGAGGACGCCGTAATATCTTATACTGGTCGAATTCGTGTCCTTCTGACGCTCGGACGCGACCGAGTCCGAACCATACCGGACGAGGCAGGCGGATGGCGAACGTCCGAGGGGCCCAAGGTCACGTCCGCTAGTATGCTCAGTTTAGTATAAAATGTACTGCCAGTTCAGCCGGACACGTCCGATCACCGCCGCGGCTGCCATACGCATTCGATGGATCGTTGAGGCATTTAGAGTATGACTTTTTTTCTACGTTTTATGAAAATATTTTACAAGAACGTAAACGAAATGCAACCCAGAAGACAATAGAAACGTTTTTCCGTAAAATATATGCATAATGTAATGCTGCACAATGTGTTCTTAGAATTAAGGTATTGATTTGTATTTTGTACTGACTTTTGGCTGTGTTTAATCGCAAACCCCTATAAACGCGAATTTTAGTTTAACGCGAGTTTTTGCGGAACGTATCCCTCGCGTAAAGCAGGGTATTACTGTATACGCATTTAATTCTGTTAGCCTGTTCTAAGTTTAACCATGACATGGCTACTGCATATTTTTGAAGTGAAACTTCTTATGCGAATTCCAACAAAGTTGCGTTAAACGTTTAACGCTACCATGGAGGCCTTCCTATTTTCATTTTCACATTACGAAGTTTCACTTCTTCCGCGCGGAGGGTCTCCACGATCGTTTTTTTTCTGTTTAGAAACCTATTTTAATGAACGAATTTTTACAGGACTGCCCAAAAAAAGGCTTATAATGTTTTTAGGATTCATGTATGTTACAAACATGTATGTATGTGAGTTTCTTTATTCCACTATAACTTTGAAATGCCTGAACAGATTTAGACTTATATCGTTAGAATCCTTACATAAAAAAGTTAATGTGTCTGCATTATGGCTCCATTTGAAAACACGATTAATAAAAAACTTCTAATTTTAAAATATGGGTATCAAATGGAAGGCCTAGATAAGCACATTCCAACAGTATATAATTTATTAGGCATAAGTTATTTTTTGACAGGGCAGGCGTGTTTTTTTAGAAGCTAGTTATCAAATAAATTATTATGAAAAAAACATTAAACCCGACTGCATTTAATTTCTCCTTTGACGGGATCAGCTACGAGTAGAACCTAGCGAGTTACTCCTCATGCATCCAACTGCATCTTATATTTCAAAATCAATAATCTAAAGCTTGATGGCCTCTTTTTAGTTTTTCGGGTCAGTCGGGTTTTTATATACGTGCGCGTTGTCACAAGCTGTTTGCAGTGCCATTCAGTAGAACCAATGTGCTTCACCAAGCATCATTTACCCGGGCTCTCCGGCTATTGAATATAATTAATGCTGAACACAGTGATTTAGACATTTTCACATGTACTTTGGTGAAATTCACTGATGCTGCCCTTAAATGTGTTAGTAATTAAGTACATTGTCGCATTAGATTCGTCTGTAATGATAATGTAAATTTAAATAAATAAAATAAATAAATATATTTTTTATTATGAGTATTTTGCAGATGGAAACATAATGTTCAGAATACACATATTTTATTCACTTTTTAGTTTTGTTTGCAGTCAGGTTTTTTGTTTTATTATAATAATTTATTTTGATTATACATATTACAGATGGAAACATAATATTCAGAATATACATACTTTGTTCACATAGCTTGTCGTAAACTCTCATTACTTGTTCCTTCTGTCTGGACGTGTATCCTTCAAGGTGTGCATTTTGGTCACCAATAACTTCTGTGAGATCACCTTCACTACTCGGACTGCCGAATAAGGCAAATGCCACATTTTGGAGTAGATAATTTCTATTGCTCTTTTCATATCTGGAATGGAGAATGGTACTTAGTATAGCCACAAAATAACTCATAGGATAAGGTGTGCCATGCTGTGTAGGTATGATGTGTAAGTGATGTACAAAATACCATGGGACAAAAAAAATAAGTTTATATGGGACTATATTGAAAGTCTACTCTTTTTAATAAAACAAACAACCATCCAAATCAGTTTAAAAATCTTAGATTTGAGGCAATATAAATACAAAATCAAATGGATTTACTAAAAAAAAAACTACTTATTCACGAAAAACTACTGAACTAGTTTTCATACAACTTATATGGGACTACCTGGAGAGTGTACCCATTCAAACAAAAAATAATTTTCAAAATTGGTCTATTTAGTACTATATTTATTCTATGGGAGAACTCTGTGTACATACATAAAAAATAAACATACATACAGTCGAACATATAACCGTCTCCTTTTGTGAAGACAATTAAAAATAGTTTGACATGTTTTATAAAATCTATCTGTGAAGTTGGATTTTTATTTGATAGAAACGCAACAGTAAATATTGACAGTAAATTTTGATATAAAAAAAGGAATAAAAAAGAACAATGTACCAAATTTCATTCAGCTGTCAATTTTCTAGGCTTCAACTTCTGGGATAGAGATAGAACCACACCTGATTTTCAGTCAAAACATAAGCTATAACATAAGCTAAAATAAGCAAAAAAGGGTTGAAAAAAATAAATTTTCAAAAAAATATTTGATTATCTGCTTAAGCTTTTAAAATTCACTTAAAACAGTGCGTGAAACGAAAAGCGCTTATGTTTGAATTTTCCTCGCTTTATTTTCTTTGACAGTTCGATTCAGATAAGTTCGGAAGAAACACAAGCTTTATTTTGTTTGACAGTTCAATTCAGTTAAGTTCGGAAGAAACACAAGCTTGTTTTTGTTTGACAGTTCGATTCAGATAAGTTCGGAAGAAACACAAGCTTTATTTTGTTTGACAGTTCGATTCAGATAAGTTCGGAAGAAACACAAGCTTTATTTTGTTTGACAGTTTGATTCAGATAAGTTCGGAAGAAACACAAGTTTTTATCAATAAAATAGTTTAAAGTGCTTGGTGAAAGACAGAAGGATGCCATCTGGCAGTTATTTTTATAGAAAAAACAGTAATACAAAAACTGCTTTGCAGTGGTGGCTGACAAAATAAAGTTTTTTGGTGGAGATGCTCAAAACAAAATATACCTAATTTTGAGACAGTTATTTGGGGCCATAGCATTGTCAGCATCAGTTGGAAGAGTTTTTTTTTGGATTAGTCGATTCGAAAATCAGGATCAGATTAGGAACGGAACTAGCTGGAAAGATTTGTTTATAATTCTAACAAACTGATTTTTAACATACATTTGTATGTATCTATCTATATACGAGTATGTTTGTATTTTATCTAAAATTATGAATTATAATTTGTGTTACAACTTGGAAAGATATAACACAGCTTGATTTAATCAAAAATTTTATTGAAAAAAAAGCCACTTGAATTAATCATGTCAACCCTGCTATCCAACAGTGAAAACCGGGGCATTTCCTCATGGCCGAACTAGGTTGCCAAACTGATTTGGCTACCAGGAATAATTATCCTTCTTGGCCGAACTATTGCATCACAGTGGGATGACACATTTAGCTCATCCTTTGTTTACGAGAATTCATCAAGAGAGAATTGTCAAATATTATTGTACCTACAGTTATTAATTTTCCTACATACTTTGTGAGGATGTATTTCATGTATTGATGCAAGTTTATGCCAAATGGAAAAATAAAATCATATATGTGTACTAGCTGCGCGGCTTCACACGTGTGGTCATTTCTTTAGGTCAAAAGTACTATATGTTCTATTCCAAGACCTAAAATACCAATATACTTGTACCTACATAATGATCAAAATTTATTCAGCCGTCAATTTTTTTTTATTTGCTCGGCTTCTACTCATTAGATTGAGATATCAATAAACGATAAATGATAAATGAGTAAATGAGTCTTATAGTAAAACTCTAAGCTATCCAACCGTGAAATCTGCATCACAATCGGTCCAGTATTTATTACGTGATGTGCAACCAAACATACAGACTAACAAACAAACAAAAATAATTATTTTCTGGTTCAGTAGCTTATTTCAAGTACCGAAGACATTTTTTAATTAATATAATATATTCGGGACATTTCCACACCAATGACCTAGCCCCAAACTAGGATACCCTGTACTACGGGCACTAAATAATGGATAAACATACATAGACAAGAATATTACATCCATGACTCAGAATCAAACATTTCTGCTCATCACACAAATGATTGCACCTTGCAGGATTCGAACCCGCAACCGTTTGATTTCATACCTAGGATCTCTAGGCACTAGACAAACCGGTTGTCTTTAATTATCTTTTTTGTACACACTATTTCATTCCTATTGCTTTATTATAAGTATAGATGTGACATTTATTAATTACTATGAAGGCTAAGTATTATTTTATACCAAGGCATAACTTTTCTTAATGGTACAATTTGTTGAGTTTTTTTTTTGATATGGATTATTATTTGGTGTCAACATTTAAATAATCATATAGATATACTTAACCAGTCGGCTATTGGTATCCCGTACGGGATATTTGAGGTTGTTTTTTTTTTGGTTATTTTTTTTACTACTAAAACAAACAAATACTAAAACTACTGCATCAAAAAGCGAATGCTTTTTGATGCAGTAGTTTTAGTATTTGTCATGTAATTGTGTGTATGACTGTACTTAACCCATTACAGTACTTTATACAGGTTGAATCAATAGATTAATGACAAGCAAGTCTAAGATCCGAAAACCGCATTTCTATTGGTCCAAAAGATTTTAGTTGCGAGAACTGATAGGCAGAAATAAACCATTAAAAAACTTTATTCTTTTCAGTAGCTTAAACACCTAATAAGTTAAGACCACAAAACAGTTTATTGGCATCTAAAGGATGTGAAGACTTATCTTTCAACTCATCGGAATTAATTACTAATGGTTAACTTAAGTATGTACTTATTACTTACTTTACCCAATCAGCGTCACCCAAGTTTTCAAAGTACTCTTGTTGTATTTGCACAGGGGATAAGCCGATAGGCATGCATTCTACTCCATTGTTGCCTTCACTCTCATTGATAATGAAATTCTGCATTGATTCATTCACCGGCGATAATGCTCCTTCGAACTCCATTCTAGTTGTCATAGATAAAATTATATTATATAGGAATACTGAACACCATAACTATTACATATTTTTATGGATATATATATATATATATAATATAGATATATATATACAGATACAATAGGTACATTGCTAGGTAGGTTGTTTGCTCATGGACAAATTAAATATTGGTCTTTGTACAATGCTATAAAAGTCTTTCATGTGATTCTAATTAGTAGTTAGTGTCTAGAAAATTGACAAAGATATTGATTAGAAGAACTTATATTGTATCTACGTACCCCCTTACTTATAAAAAGTTATGCAATGGTTAAATAATGATTAGTAATTCTGCGCGGTACAATATTGTACTGCGCAGAATTACTAATCATTGCATAACCATTAATAACTTTTTATAAGGGGGTTAGTGCACAGGTTAATTCAATGTTATACCTACTCATGGCGAAAGCGACATTGAAATAAAATAAGTTGATACCAATTAGATAGGTAGGTACATACGGGAAGTAGGAACCTATTGAATTAATATTAAAAATAAAATATATTTAAGTTGGTATGCTGCGGTTGTTAACGAGCATCTATTTTCCTATTTAATGTATGTAGGTATCCCCTAAAATTAGGTGGTAAAGGAAAATGAAGTAAAAATATACTTACTGAGCCTGCAACTTCAGGAACTAAAATGTGTAAAACTACCGATTGTACAAATGTACACTGAACACGTACATACATGTAAACTGCGAAGTGTGATGCAAATGCAAAGAATAACTTAATTTTTAGCGTGCGTTGCTTTTACTAGAAATTCAGAGAGTAAAATAGGTACTTAAATTTAAATCACAATTACGTCTTTCGCACAGATTACTTCTATAAACTACGTATCAAAGAGTATTTATATACTACGTAAGACTGCATATGTTTTCGCACTGTCGTTTGTTGACATGTCAATGATCAATGTCACACAGAGCAGAGTACAGTTTTGTACACACAGGGTTGCCGATGCCAATTTATCAAATTCCCCAATAATCTCAGTCAAATTCCCCAAATTTGGGGAGAAAAACCTGCTGATTCACCACAAATTCCCCTCATAAATATTTTATGAAATGAAACAAGTTTCAGCTAATGAAATAACTTTTTTAATCTTTCCCTATCCATATTTGCGTAAAATCGTATCGTTATTTCGCGACAGAATACAAAATAACAATAACGAACGCAAAGCTGGCTTAGGTATTAAAAGTGTATTTAGTAGGTATCTTTCTTAGAACTTTTATTGAAGGGTAATCCCTTAATCATAGACAACCGGCAAACTAAGAATGCGGCAAACAAAATGTTTCTAAAAATTACGATATACTTACCTACCTACTTACTATACTTATCGACCGTATACTTCAAATTACACCAATTTAAAGTCGCTCAGCGGGCTATGGAACGAGCTATATTCGGAGTTTCTCTGAAGGACCGTATCCGAAACGAGGTAATCCGACATAGAACCAAGATTATTGACGTAGCCCTTAGGATTATCAAACTGAAGTGGCAGTGGGCTGGTCACATTTCCCGAAGAACCGATAACCATTAGGGTAGACGAGTTCTCGAGCGGAGACCACGTTTAGGCAAACGTAATGTAGTGGCCAGGTGGAGTGACGACCTGCGAAAAGCGGCTGGAAGAAAATGGATGAGGAGAGCTGAAGACCGAGCTCAGTGGAGTGTATTAGGAGAGGCCTACGTCCAGCAGTAGACAAATATAGGCTGATGATGATTATGATGATACTTTGATTAATTTCATGGCATATTAGAGAAGAAAAAATTGGTCGATAAATAACGAAGGTATAACGTTTTATTTAGAAATATGTTTGGCGTGCCCCTAGTTTGTCGGTTGTCTTTAATTATATAATTTATAGTTAAAACTTGTTTAATTACTTAAAATTATTTTGTGGGGAATTTGTGGGGAATCACGAGATATTTCTCCCCAAACTTGGGGAATTTGACTTATATTATTGGGGAATTTGATAAAGTGGCATCGGCAGCCCTGCAGCCCGATTACAGAACTTGGTTACAATCGGATTATCACTTTTTTCATAGCACTTTCGACTCTATCGCAAGGCACTAATGATATCGATACTGACAAGCCGATTGAAGCTAAGTTATGTGGTCGGGTCCCTGGTAATACTACCTATTATTTATTCTGTAGTACTACCTGCTGAAAGTTTTCCGAAAAGCAAAATAATAAGAGGCTTAGGTATTAATTTTTTTGACGAAATCAGTTAACTTAAAAACATTAAAAAAAAACGTTTATGCGGTTGGGGTGTACCTACCCTTAGCGGCGATATGGAAATAAGACTTAGAAAAATATGAACGCAAAAACACTTTAAAAAAATCAAGAAAAATTTCGTTTTTTGTTAAAAGTGTTTTTTCGTTAAAAAAAACTAAGTCTTTTACCCATAGAGCCGCTAAGGGTACACTCCTCAGACCAAATATAGTAATGTTCCCTCCTAGGTACACTCTGACCGGCACTGCCCGCACATGTCGCGGACATAAATATCCCGTCGCCGGCAAGTCGTCGGTACAATTTTACTCGTGCAGGTGTACAGTCGATACGAAATGGATTATTTGATGATTTACACTCAGCGAAATAACGGCGTAGGCACACAAGAGAAATATCGACAGCAAATCAGCCCATATGTTACGACTCGATTGTTGTGTGGAGAATTCGTATCAAAGTTTACTAAATTGAGAGAAGAAAATAAGAAATTTTTCAAGTGTTTTAATATGACAACGACTACATTTGACGAATTATTTTCGAAACTGGAAACATATTTGAATCGTAAGTGAACTACTTACGATTCAAATATGTTAAAATTAAAAAGGTACCTATGTTATCATCGCGCATCTTTACATAAGTCATTAGACATATCCCAAGAGAGTGAGATTAAACTTCTATAATAACACGTTTCTTATCAAGACGCAGCGCTGCTTTATCAAGTTGTACAAAACAATGTCCGTTGCGAGCGACCCGCGCCGTACCACAGAAGAAATAATAGTATTAATAATAGTACTAATGTACACTCACAACACATGTGCCTCACTCACTCACGTGTAATCCGCTAAGACAATTAAATAAAAAGCGACTCTTGCCGCCACTCAATAAAGTGCAATTAAACGATTTTTCTTTCTTTTCTTTTCTTTTCTTTTCTTTTCTTTTCTTTTCTTTTCTTTTCTTTTCTTTTCTTTTCAATTCAGCTCGCACGACCTTGATGCGTATCATTGACCCCCGAACAAAGAGACGGGTGTTATAAGTTTAAGGTGTGTATCACAGGGTGTGTGTGAGTGTGTGTTTGTGTATATGTGTGTGTGTGCGCGCGCGAGGGTGTGTGTGATGGTGTGGTGTGTTTTGTGTGTGTGTGTGTGTGTGTGTGTCTGTCTGTGGCATCGTAGCTCCCAAACGAATATGGGGAGATATACGGGTAGATATATGGGGAGGGGGAGGGGGGAGGTGAGAAAAGGGGGGTGAAAATCGTAGCTTTCAAACAAGTGGACCAATTTAGCTGCGGTTTTTTATATTTGAGAGCTGAGATTTTTAGCTATAATGTTGGGGGGCATGTGGGTGAGGATTGTAGCTCCCAAATAAATTGTCCGATTTTGATCAGGTTTTTTATTTTTGAAAACTGATGTGACTGAGATGGTTCTTAGCTATATGGGGGAGTCGAGAAAAGGGGAGTGAGAATCGTATTACCCAAACTAATGGACCTAATTTACTGCGGTTTTTCATGTTTTAAAGCTGAGGAAATGAGATAGTTCTTAGCTATAATGGGGGGGGGGGGATGGGGGTGAGGATGGGGGTGATAACCATAGCTCTCAAACGGATGAACCGATTTTTATGTTTGAAAACTGATGTTATCGAGATGCTTCTTAGCTATAATGGGGGGTGGGAAGTCGGGGGTTACATACATTTTTAATTTGTGCTTGTTTTATATGCGTTTCTCATTCTAACGCGTAAGTCTATCTCGCGGCAAGTCACGGATAGAGTAACGCGGGCGTTACAGAAATTAACGCAAGTACATCGAGTGACACAGGCCTGAGCCGTACACCCATTTAACGGTGCGGACGGCCTTAAGAGCAAATGCAATATTATTTCCTACTCAGTGGACAATTATAGGTAAAGACTTCAAATGTTGACAATATATTCTATACTGGCTGTACCCGCGGCTTTGCCCGCGTGTTTTTTTTAGTTTTTTAGAGAAATGTGTAGGCGAAGAGCGGTAGCTCGACGCTCTAAGTACTTATTATGAATGTTGCAATCAAGTATGAATTAATGTAGCACTTACTATCAATCAATTCATTTAAAATATGGATTGAACTTCGATGTAAAACGATGTTAATTATGGGATGCTTTCTGGACCACCAATAGTCACACAAAGGTCACAAAATTAAATTTATGACTCACTGGGTTAGCAGAAACATTTTAAAGTTGAATACCAGATACAGGTAGAACAGGAACAGCTCTGGTTCCTTATGCAGGATAGAGCTTGAACTCTGTAGGCAGTTTATTCAGATACAGCGGTTTGACATTAGATATAGCGCAGGATATTGTTTTCAGTAGATTCAGTGGATTCAGCGGATGCAGAGAGTCTCCAGGAATTGGTGTCCCGTGGAGGATTCAGTGGATATAGCGAGTCTCCAGGAAACGGTGTCCGTAGAGGATTCAGAGGAAGCAGCGAGTATCCAAGAACTGGTGTCCGTGGAGGATTCAGAAGACGTAGAGAGTTTCCAGGAAATGATGTCCATGGAGGATTTAGAAGACGTAGCGAGTTTCCAGCAAATGATGTCCCGTGGAGGATTCAGTGAATGCTACAAGTCTCCAGGAACTGGTGTCCCGTGGAGGATACAGTGGATTCTGTGAGTCTCCGGGAACTGGTATCCCTCGGATAATTCAGAGGATTCAGCAAGCCTCCGGGAACTGGTGACCCTCGGAGGATACAGATGATTCAGCGAGTCTCCGGGAACTGGTGTCCCTCGGAGGATACAGATGATTCAGCGAGTCTCCGGGAACTGGTGTCCTTGGGAGGATACAGAAGATTCAGCGATTCTCCGGGAACTGGTGTTCCTCGGAGAATCGCTGATCGCAGTTCCGGGAGGCTTGCTGAATCCTCTGTATCATCCGAGGGATACCAGTTCCCGGAGACTCACAGAATCCACTGTATCCTCCACGGGACACCAGTTCCTGGAGACTTGTATCATTCACTGAATCCTTCACGGGACATCATTTGCTGAAAACTCAGTGACAGTGGATTCAGTGTCCGAAATAGTTCGACTAGGTATTTACACTTATTATAATTTTTTCACTTTATATTGCACTGATTTTCACTTTTTATTTATTTATTTTCACAGAATATCCAGGATTTCTATTTTTAAATCCCTTTACGCTGCCACTAATCTTATGCGTATGCATAAGAAAATTGAGACTATGGCAGATTTATCTACAGGTGTGCAGAAGGACAAGGGGAAGTATGGTATAACAGTTTGAAGACCCACAGGAGACTCGCTTTTTGACAAAATGGATATGTTTCGTTTATTTTCTTCAAAAAGGGAATGTGAAAATCTAACGTGTTAATTATTACACTACAATGGTATGGTTGATAATATCCTATTATGTTTTTATATCTTAATTGGAGTGATAACCAGTGCTATGATAGACTGAATGGCCGTTCAATTGTATTCGTAAGTAGCATACGCTACAACAGGTTTTGACTTTAAAACTTATTTAACACTTAGCATCAACTTGAAAGCCAAGCAGCAGGTGCATTAATTAGTGATTTCGTGAAAAGCGTAGCCAATGTGTAACCGGAAGTGTGTAACAGGAAACAAGGAAGCGCGCGCTATTTGATTTGAGCAATGAGCGTGGGCGGTGCTATCAATCTAGACGCCATCACATAAAATGTTTACATTGCAAAATGTAAACACTTCAGTCGGGAATAGAACTCCGGTACTTCAGATTGGCAGCCGAGCGTTTGCAAGCTGAGCTATCCCGAAAAGCTATCCAAACGAAAAGTTAGATCAGATGAAGTAGTTGCTGATTCACAGTTGATCAATGAGCGCGCGCGGTGCTAGAGTATGTTAATGTTGCTTATTACCAAGGTGATACTACTGTAAGGCTTGCTCGTTTTGTTATTATTAATTTGTCTCGCAGAAGGTGGGAAAATAAGAGTATTCACATCGAGGCTTTCGAGTCGAGGATAAGGCCTGTCTTACGCCACGGGCGGCATATTGGACCCTGAGCGTAACGAGGGACTCTATATAACTACATTAACTTTAAACCACCCTCGCTAAGCTCGGGTGTTAACTCTAGAGTCCCTCATTACGCTCAGGGTCCAATATGCCGCCCGTGACGTAAGACACATCCCCTTGGTGCATAATCTACTATTATGCATATCCATACATCCATCCATACATCCATACAAATAAATAAAATTGAAGTGTCTGTAATGCAAAATAATACTAAACTACTACTTTTTACTAAATACATATGACAGTATATAAGGTACCTATAAAAATAGGCATATTTTTTTTTGTGTTTCTGTGTGTCTATCTGTTTGTTCACTCTAATCTCCAAAACGGCTGGACCTATTTTGACGGGACTTTAATTGGAAGATAGTTGATGTTATGAGGAGTAAGATAGACTACTATTATTTAAAAAAAGTATTTGTCGCGCCAAAAATATAACCCATGAATTTTGACCACGCTTGCAAAGCCGCGGGGACAGCTAGTGAACAAATGAAATAATACAAACTAACAAACTATATGGTCATATCTGCCCATGCCATCAAGTTTTACTCGAGTGCCGGATTATAATGATAATGGTATAACCTTGTTTACTAATCGTAAAAACGCTCTGCTTGTGATTTCAGTGCCATTGTTCAACTGAGGACGAATCCACAACGAATCGTAAACGCTAAATATACCTATAAATACAAACAGTATGAACTATTCAATAATTTTTTAAAGGAAAAATTTGGATCACGGACGGGATTCGGACACATGCTTCTAACCAATGACGACTGCATCATAATCTTAAATTTGTCCCCAAGTTAAGCAAGCGTAAACTGCTGAAATCAAAAAAAAAGTATGGACTATTGTTAATGGAGTAGGTAAGTAAGACCCTCATTAGTGGCAGTAGTTCGGTTGATAGTCCGTTGACCGAATTAGTGCAACTTTTCAGTGGCAATAGTTCGGTCGGAAAGCACCGAACTATTGCTACCCTTTAGTAAGACAGATTGAGATCTGCAGGGCAATTACCTATATTGTTTCAATCAGATTTTAATTATCACGTGCACTTACAGTAGTTGCAGCCAATCTACTTGTTTGTGAAGTTAGGCTCTCTTGTTGCGCACGTACTGCTGTGGGGATAAAACAAATAAAGTAAGAGCGAGATAGAATATGCGAAAAACGTAAGCAAGTGAGCGAGGCAGTTATACAATGCTGTATTTACCTTCAACATTGGGATTGCGCCTGAAAAATAGCAGTTTGCGCAGCGACTAGCAGACAACTTCCAAGACACGTACTTCCGCTGCGACTACTGTAATGCAGCGTGTTAGAGTCGATATTGCTTTGAAATTCTGTTTTCAAAAAGTCATTTGGCTCCCAGTATTCAGCTTACTGTATCCAGGAATTATCCCCAGCATCCAGGGACAACCAGATGCCCATTGCTACCCATGTTGGTGGAACCAATCGGACATACAATATTTGTCTCGGAGACTTTAATGATCGTCTTATTGTGAGTACCAATGAAGATAAATTGGTATGATGCTTCTGGTGAGTAGGTAGAGGTACCTACCTGTATCTACTTAGTTAGTTAAGTCCATTATAACTTTCCTTTTTAACCGACCATTAAGTAGAGACTCGCCCCGCCCACAGAATAAATAATAGTACAAGTACCCCGGCTTCGAACGAGTAGCACTCGCACCGCAGCATTTTCCCACTCTGCCCGTAGTACGTTTAAAACGACGAAAATATTTTTTTCCGTGAATAAACAAACAAAACAAATTATAGACCAGTGTTACTGTTTGAATAATAAATATTTTACATAGTCCAGTTGTATATTTTTAAATTGTTTGAAACTCAAAGGAGACTCAAAATTACAGTGTTAAATTTATAAAGCCGAGCTCTCAATAAATAATTATTTATATTTTGTCACACGTACTCCAATGCATGGACTATAACTAGCCTAAAAAAACAAATTTATAACAAAAAACAAACTTATAACATTATCAAACTTATAATACCAATCCATACCAATATATAAAAGTGAAACGTTGTCTGTTTGTTTGTTTGTTTGGGGAGCTTCCACGTGATAACGGCTGCACGGATTTTGATGAAATTTGGAATAGAGATAGCTTATAATAAAACATAGGATACTTTTTATCCCGGAAAATTGTAAGAAAACTGGAGAATTTGTTTTTTTTTATTACTCTCTGTAAGAAACGGTTGCCTATGCAAACGAAATACCAAGTATATCAAAAAACATCAAGAGCATTGACTTTAGCATTGGTTTTTAATATCCTAGAAGAATATAGGAAGCTTTTTTCCGCGATAAACAGTAGTCCGCGCGGACAAAGTCGCGGGCGGGAAATCTAGTTACTAATATTTTCTGGATGATAGATAGATAGGCAACTCATTATTGTACACCAAAAAATTACCTAGAGATATTAAATAAATCTAAAACATTATACCTGACAATAACTTGAACAAAAAGGTCAAAACATAAAGTTTAAACTAGATCTTCCGTAGTCCGGTTAACTGTACTATGGTTTTTTTCCCGTAGTCCGGTTGACCGGGCATCTGAACCATACTATGGACAAAGAGTGCATTTTTCTTACTTTTAGCATTTTTATACACGTCGTAACTTCTAAAAAAATACGCTCATGGTGCTTTTTAACAGACTTGTTATTATTTGGTTTTCACAGGAACATGTAATTCCGTTCCTTACAGCGAATAATCGTCATTCTTATGTGATTGATACCTTGGGTTATATTTTTGCAATTTTTGTAGGGATCTCAAATTGTATGAAAATAAAATACCGCCTATGTTCCGGTCGATCTAATCTATCTATATATATATATATATACTACTACTATTACTTATTGCTTTATTTTAAGTATATATATATATATATATATATATATATATATATATATATATATATATACTTAAAATAAAGCAATAAGAATGAAACAGTCTGTACAAAGAAAATAATAAAAAAAAGATGGCCTAGGTTACTTAGAATAAGCTACTGAACAAGTTTTTATTATATAAAATAACTTGTCTTTCTGTTTTTTCGTTTGTCTGTACCTATGTTTGTTCGCGCATTACGTAAAAAAAACTAGAGGATTGCGATGTGGTTTTCACTGTTGGATAGCTTACGAATTGATTTAAAAACTGAGGTACATAATATCTTAATCCAATGATAAGATGCCAAGCAATCGATAAAAAACTATTTGACGGCTGAACGAATTTTGAAGAAATCTAGTATATTGTACTTTATAGGTACTTTTGGTCCTGGAATAATACGTGTTGACTACTTTTAAATGAATTGACCACATGGCAAAGCCACGGGCACAGCTATTAATCAAATAGTTGAAATAGTTCATATAATTGTCTCAGTGCCCATACTGTATCAAGAGAGCAGTTTTTACAACTTGCTTTCATTTCGGAACAATGAGTGTAGTGGACATATGACATACTGATTATCACTAGCACATAACAAAGTATTAGGCGAGTGACGGTCCCGATTACCATGTTTAGTTTTCTGTTAGTGTTTGAGGAGGTTTCGGCAGCGGTATCGATCGTAAAAAACATCGATATAAAAAAAACTGTGTTTGTACAAGTGTAAAAACAAAAGAACATGTCGAGGATTTTCCGAAAGGAAATGCAAGTGCCTATTGTTTTTCCAGTTTATCTTAAATTAATTTACAGTCTTTTCTTTACTGACGTTTAATGTTCATATAAAAACGCGGGTGGGGCTGTGTCGGGGCGCACGACCGTTTTACTGTCGTGAAATGTCTACGCCACGTACAAATCGTGAGGTATCCCGAAAATGACATTCTGAGCGTACACCCGCGGCTTTGGTATATTTCTGTGGTATAAAGTAACCTATGTGTTAAATCAGGATTTAAAATACCTATCTGTAAAGTATAAAGTACCAAATTCCCTCAGCTGTTAAATACTTATTTTTTTCTATTGCTCGGCTTCTAATCACCGATTGAGATACCGAGGTACACCAGTTTTTAAGTCAAAACCTAGGTCGGGATCCCAAACGAATGGACCTATTTTGATGCGGTTTTTTATTTCTAGTGTTCGATATACTTCCTAGCTATAAATGCGCGAGGAGGGAAGGGTCGGGGGTTATCTATTTTTTTAAGTTGTGCTTGTTATAATGTTAGTTGATAGATTTGGGCGTTACTTAGCGGAAATTCATATTAAAAATGAACTAGGTAAAAATATGTAGCTTACTTCAGCCAAACTGTAAGTCAGACAAATGATAAATTTAAATAAACATAAAAACCCCACGCTAAAAAATGCTAACAGACTCGCGAGGTCTAGCTCACAGAGTAGGTTGTCTATTTTGTAGCACGGACTTTCTGGGCGCTGCAGCCTCATTTGTGATTTTTCCTTCTTATCAAATAATTTAATAATAAAAAAATGTATATGCGCAAATAAAATATTCAATTACTTTTTATAAGGTGACAAAGTCAAACAGAATATACAAATTTGGTTAGTATATATACTTACTAAGTATTAGGGAAGGAAGGACAAAAGGTTTGTACGAGCGTTGTACGAGGTATTTTTTGCAAATTAAATCAATGAAAACACTAAAATGGACAACTTTCATTTTTTAAACAAGTTCCTACTTTTCTTCCAAAAAACTGAGAAGTTTGCTTCAAGGAGGTGGCGCGTCGTCTACACTATCTGCGCAGGTGAGCAGGTGGACCACGATCTATGCCCGATTTAAATGAATACTTTGATAACTGAACTTGTTAGCAAATGTAAATTATATAAATTTATCTATAAATTTATTTTATAGAGATTACATTATTTATAATGTTCAAAATATTATATGTCCGAAATGCTGTTGTAATCGTTTTTACATTTAAGACACCTATGAGTACAATATGTGCTGAGTACATATTGTACTCAGTTTTATTACAATAAAATATTTCTATTTCTTACTTAAATAAGTAGACGTTTTGTAAACCTTTTCATATTTAATCAAATGTTCTCAACGAGATCTTTACAACAACACCCAAATCAATACACTATCGCGAATAATACCGAATTAAAAACCACAAAAACATAAATTTTGCTCTGTGCTTTCGGCCCCTCGCCCCTCTGTCTATTGACAAGAAATAAATATAAAATCATGGACCTGACTATATAAGCTAAAAAATACACCAAAATTAGATCTCTGTAGCTTATAGTTACAGAGTTATAAAAGCGAGACGAAATAATCCTATTCGTTGCGGTCAGTCTTTTAGTCATGGTACCCTGTATTTATAAGAGTGATTTAAGACGTTTCAGGTCAAATTTTCGTTTTGTTTAGCGAAAAATTGTTTATATCTTGGTGACTAAGGGTACCTACCATATAGGATTTATACGTGTTAAATAGTCAAGTATTGAATTAAATTTTAAGCTACTATTTAAACGTTTTCAACACTTAATATTTAGTTAAACTCTTTAGTTCAGTCAAGATGTACGATCAACAGCGCATCCAAATCATGAATTCAGTGATTAAATTCAAGTGTATAGTAAGATTGGGAAAACTGGGGAAATATGGGGAAGGTTTGGGAAAGTGCGGGAAGGTGGGAGAAAGTGAAGGGAGGGTAGGGGGAAGTGGACGAAAGGTGGGAAAGGTAGGAAGAAAGGGGGAAGGGAAGTTGGAAAAGGGTGGGGGAAGGACGGCAATTCCCCCCCCCCCCCCCCCCCCTTCACCCTTCCCCACTCTACCACTCTGCCGCCACCTTTCCTTTCAGTTTTCCCCCACTTCACACAACCTGCTCCACTTCCCGCACCCTTCCCCGACATCCGCCACCATTCATCCACTTCTTACTACCCTTACCTCACTTTCCCCCACCTTCCCTCACTTCCTCAAATCTTCATCTCCTACATTTACCCAGTTTTTATTTTTTATAAGTAAAGTCACTCAGAAAGGTAATGATGGCGCAGCGATCACGTTGCGTTTTTTTTAGCTAAATCGCACTTTAGGGCGCCGGGGCACGAGGCAATCAAGGTGGAGATTTTTCTACACACGTAACGTGCCTGCTTTTCAGTGTGAGAATATCCTTCTTAGTTTGTGGTGAGAATGAACGTTCCGCGGAACAGACGTTTCTCTTAAATCCGTGAAAATGGTACCAACACCATAAAAATAAAAAGATTGGCATAGCTTTGTCTGGCAAACAATAAAAGGATTGGCATAGCCTTATCTGGCAACCAATAAAAATAAAAAGATTGGCATAGCCTTGTCTGGCAACCAATAAAAACATTGGCAAAGCCTTGTCTGGCAACCAATAAATAGATTGGCATAGCCTTGTCTGACAAAAAATAAACAGGTTGGCATAGCCTTGTCTGGCAACCAAGAAAAAAAAGAACAAACAGCAAATTAATGTACATTAAAAATAAATTTAAAAACCAGTTTTTTTTTGTAAAAATAAATTTAAAAACCAGTTTTTTTTGCAATTTTGCAAGTATTGAAAACGCAAAATGTGCTCTAAACGCTTCGCGTCATGGCAAGAACATTTGAATCATTTGACGCCCGGTTGGCCGAACCCAAGTAGTCAGTGACCATGACTGCGAGATCAACCAACGGTCGCGGGTTCGAATCCCGCAAGGTGCAATCATTTGTGTGATGAGCAGAAATGTTTGTTTCCGAGTCATGGATGTAATATTCGTATCCATGTATGTTTATCCTTTGTCTAGAAGCCACAACTAGAAGTACAGGGTATCCTAGTTTGAGGCTAGGTAATTGGTGTGAATTGTCCCGAATACTTTTATTTTTGACGTGAAACGTCTTTAAAATCACCCCGAAACATACGGGTACCAGGTCAGAAAAGTTAACCGTAACAAAAAGGTCTAGGTATATCGTCTCGCTTTTAGAACTCTGTAACTATAAGGTTCCAGGATCGGTTCAAATTGTAGTGGCGTAGACGTTGTACGACAAACAAACGGCCGTGCACCGCGACATAGCCTCACCAGGTTTTTTATTTGTAACTTAACCGTGATATGCTTATTGGTTCAAATGTTAATAATTTGTACAGGCCGAATCAAACTTAATGGCGGCTGTGAAGTTGGCGCGGTGCGCTGCGCAATGGCAAATATTAGGTATGCGCGGGTCTTGGAGGGGTGGGGGGATGCGCGACGCCGCGCTAGCAGCGCACTTCACGTTTGATTCGTACTATACCTACAATTTAAATTACTCGTCATGCAGCGTTACAATGACAGCGCAGTGCTTACCCAACCAGCAAAAACCAGACATACAACAATCCCTAGACTACTATTTTCTTGCTCTTATACCATTCTTATATCATCGTATACGCCTGGATTTGGGCACCAATTATAAGTGTATTTCATTTATTATCGTTCTAATATCAGTCTCACTGAATGTTGTTTGCGCTAAAACTAATTTAAGCCGTATCGTATCGTTATATCTTTAAAAAACTGTCACGTGTCTGTTTTAAAGTTAAAATTAATGAAATAGTAAATTATTAAAAACGAGTAAGGATCTTGTACATGTATCTCAATGTAAGGATCAACGTATCTACGGCTTAAATATTGTAATAACATGCAGTTATCAACTAGTGTTTCGTTTTATGCTTTTCGATTAGAATTGTAAAATATTGTTTACTGTTAAGTAAACCCTATTTTACGCTTCACACCTCATGCGCCTCATTTAATTATAGTATGTCGTAAATTCGTTAATTTTTTTAGCCATTAGTATTGCATTTATCATGCTCACTATTAGACTTTTGTGATATAATTTAGAGATAACTCCATATTGGAATAAATTAGATAAATATTGGTCAACAAAATCTTACTCTTACAATTGTATTCACAAAATCTATTTATGATCAAAATTTCTTAAATCAGACTCGCTTGTTCTACTGTAAGTATGATGATTCAATATCATTCTAATATAGTGCCTATCCATTGCTGTTGATCTTATAATACTTTAAAAGACAAAAAAGTACATACTTACAGTGCTCTAATGCAATGCTGATATTAGTCTGACATTCGTACAATAGCATTTAACAAATCTATAATAAAATTAAACGAGCTAAGAAAATGTAGATATGAGAGCAAATTATCTCAAGTGCAAATGTCTTAGTAAATGCTGTTTTAGGAGAATGTGGCTTACAAAAACAATGCAAAATAAGCTTAAGCATAATTGAGACAAGGTATTAAGACTAAGTGTATTTGAGCCTATACCAACTTGTCAGAGACTACTAGCGATTGAATGACGAAAACAGATATGAGACTGCTATAAGCTTAAATAACTCTTATAAAATGAGAAATGTGAGACTGTTTTGCTAGTTGGGATAGCCCGCCATTTTTGACGTGCGATAAACTGTATTCTCGAACCACACCTTCGACGCTTGTTCTAAATGAGCCCTTAGTGTTGATAAACAGTGACTTAGGTATAGATAAAATGAGGACTACATTGTATCATTCACGATTACACTATTGTTCAAAGCAGTCGTGTACACGCCTCAGTTTATATCGACTAGTTATGTCACATATCACTTATTTTCCATGTAGACTACGAATTTCAAAGACCTTAATTATAGCAGTGATGTGCTTATCTACTCTGATCTTCTACAATACATATAGAACGGAAGTCGAATGGAACTTTTACAAAATTGACAACAATAATTTCGAATTAGTGCATAAAATTATCGTGGATCGTTTTTATCAAAGTCATAAGGTTAGTATGTTTTTAATTGTGGTTTAATGTAAAATCCGTAGACAGAGAAACCAATACACTTGGTTTTCGTGCCACTTGTGAGATAGATCGATAGGTGGGTTGTGCTGCCATATCAAAAGTTTTACCCTGATTTTAGACAATCCGAGATTCAAGATTATATTATAGACTATTGATGGGTAATAGAGACATTACAGATTTACGAAAAATGTATAGATAAACAAATGTTTATCCGTTGTCTAGTAACCATAGTACAGGGTATTCCTGTTTGGGGCTAGGCAATTGATAGGAATTGTCCCGGTTTTTGTTATTATTTTTTATTTATCGCCGTGACATGCTTATTGGTTTGAACATGTTAATAATTTGTACAATTGAAATAATTCGTTATGCAGCGTTATCCTGTTAGTATCTATAGGTGCCTTCAGCCTTTTTTGACGCGTCATTAAGCTGTATGCTCGGAACACGCTTTGAACGCTTGTTCTAAATTTGCCCTAACTGTTGTTAGACAGTGACTTATTTAGAGATAAAATGAGGAAAACATTGTACCATTCACGATTACTCTATTTTTCAAAGCAGTTGTATACACGCCTCAGTTTATATGGACTAGTTATGCCACATCTCACTTATTTTCCATGTAGACTTCGAATTTCAAGGACATTAGTTATAGCAGTGATGTGCTTATCTACTGTGATCTTCTATAATACATTTAGAACGGAAGTAGAATTCAACTTTTACAAAAGTGAAATGAACAATAATTTTGAATTGGTGCATAAAAATATCGTGGATCGTTTTTATCAAAGTCATAAGGTATGTTTTTAATGGTGGTTTAATGTAAAATTGTATGTTTGTTCTTCTGTACTGAAACTGAACTAACTACTAAAAGAGTACTACTACTGCTACTAAAAGTAAGTACCTTACTAAAACTAAGGTACTTACTCTTAGTTCAGTTGTGCCCACATAAGCGCAATCAAAATTACATAATAAGTAGTATTATGTCGACTATATATGTACCACAGTACACATATATTAACGACAATACGAGTCGTTAATATATGTTAATACGTTATTAATACGAGTACATACCTACTAATAACTTCAATTATAAAAAAAAATTAGGTAGATAGATAGATTAACTCTTTATTGACACCAAGAAAATAAAACGATACAGACATATGAAAACACTTAGATTATGGGTACAATAGGGGTCTTACTAATTAATGGTTTTCTTTTGGTCTTAGGTAGGTACTTACCTACTCAATAGTACCGCACCTGGATGATGATGATTATAAAATTTATAAGTAAAAGTACGAATTAATAAGTTTTGTTTTAAGACAGATATTTTAATTCCTAAAATAACACATAGGATGTACTAAAACCACAAAATTTCATCAATATCCGTTCAGTCGTTTCAGCGCTGTGCTACTTGTTTACTTTGGCGGACTACCAATGCCATTATGCCATGGTCAACAAATTGTGATTTCTAAACTGTTTGACCTAGAATCTTATAATAGCCCACTGGACTATTGGACCTGGACCTAGAACATACCTAATTGAAAACTCACAAGAATAATTATTGAAAATCCGATGGAAAGTTATATGAAAGAACAAAACAGAGGACGAAACTCTAACACTATCCATAGATGTAATATAACACCATTTGGTCATTTAATTATGGTCTTGACCACTCAAGAATCTGGTAACTATCCGATATTTCATTGATTCTTCGAGTATCTATACGTACTATAGATATAACTAACATCTATCAAAATGTATTTTTACTCGAGTACGGCGAAGCAAGGGAAGGGAATGGTCTTTTTTTATCAATCGAATCGTCTTCATTGATAGAGTATCATAGGCTACTCTATCAATGAAGTGAAGAATGAAGAATGAATGAAGAGTATCATATACTTTTTTACCCGACTCCTGCGAAGCAAAGGGTTATGTATTCAAACTAAAACCTTGGCCCAATTCTGATAAGCGAGGTATCAATCGATTCGTCTTCATCACAAGAGTCACAGGCTATTTTTTACCCAAGTTTTAGTCGGGTTTTAAATTTAAATGTTGTCTTGTTTTTCAGACCTTGCCCACATCAAAATTAGGAGCAGTGCTATACAAAAACGAAGAATATCCCACCATCAGCGAAGAAAAAAGAAATAGAACATTCAAAATATTAATTTGGAAGCATTGGAAGATTCTTCAAAAAAGACACATCTATTATTTTGGGTCTACTCGGTGCGTACTACCGTACTGCGTACTGCGTACTACCTACTTACCTACTTACTAAACTACTATTATTTATTCTGTGCTATTGCTTACCTCAGTAATCTTGAGACAGTTTTCTTAAAATGAAGACTAAAAATAATGGTCTTTAGGACTTAAAATAAGCTACAGTACAAGAAATTAACATTTTTAAAATTCGTGTTGTCTGTTTATCTGTTTGTCTGTAACTACTAGACCAATTGCGATGTTCACTGTTGGATAGTTTAGAGTTTGACTTAAAAACTGGTGTACTTGGTATCTGAATCCGATGAGTAGAAGCCGAGCAATCGATAAAAACTTTTTGACAGCTGAAGGAATTTTGACCAAATGTTTTGATATTGGTATTTTAGGTAATGGAATAAATAGTACATAGAGTACTTTTAACCTAGAGAAATGACTACGCGTGCAAAGCCGCGGGTACAGCTAGTTCTCAAATAAAACCGGCTAATTGCGTGTTGGACACGCATATACTAAGAGTTCCGTAGTCAGGATCCTAAGCTACCCAACTATGAAAGCAGCATTGCAATCGGTCCAGTAGTACACCAACAAAGTTGCTTTTACGTTTGAATTTTGTCTCTTACTATGGAATTTAGTTAGAGTTGAGGCGGGCATAATATGCGATATCTTGGTCGGCTACAGCTCGGCCATAGTGCCTTAGTTTTTTTATTTCTTTTGTTCTTTACTTCATGAATTAGGACACAGACGGTTGTGGTAGATATAAACTCAAACAAAGAGTTCACTTTACAGCCAAATATTTCGTAAACGGAATCAAATAGGAAAAAGTACCGTCAAAGAAATATCACTGTAATTTCAAAATACAGATTCAATGAAACCTTACTCGTTGGGTACAGTTTTTTTCTTAGCCACCGTTTATGTACAGGAGCCTTTAAAAAAATAAGATTTTTTGTTTTTTTGCACATTTGTATATTGGTTATAACATGTGCGAAATTTCAACTTTGTAGTGTAAGAGTTGTAATAGTTTCTGAATAAAATGGCTGTGATATACACACAGACGAACGGACAGACGGACATGACGACTATAAGGGTTCCTTGTTTGACTACGGAACCTTAAAAATACCAAAGTCACTTAAATTATGAGAACAACAATAATAGATAGATAGATAGATAGATAGATAAACGCTTTATTGCACACCAAATAAATCATACACAAGAATAGACATTTAACTTAAATAGAGTACAATGGGCGGTCGCTTAAAGCGATTTCTTCCAGACAACCGTTGAATGGAGAGGAATACATTTAATTGTCATGGACGGTGGTGCTCAATAATAACAAAAATAAATCTAAATGAACTTAAACAACTAATCCAGTTCTAACTTAAACAACAACTACACATATACAAATATATTAAAATACAATACAAACACATCTACATAGACTTAATATAATATATATAAACATATATATATACAAACAAAGTAAATGAACACAATAACTTAATTTATTCCAATTTGCGATAAGTAAAATATTTTTATCCATAATAAATACGTTTAATGATGGAGACTGACGTATCAGGGCTGGTAGACTGTTCCATAGTCTAACAGCTTGTACAGCTAACGATGCATCATAGAATGTTGTAACGTGCAAGGGTATTTTCAACTGTAGATTCTCTGAAGACCGATAAATAATAGTGAAGATAATAATAGTATAGATAACAGTGAATTAAAATATTATATGCGTCATTCCCGTGTACAAATCTAGGTAGGTAGGTACTCGTCTAACACATCTAAACTTATAATAAAGCAATATGAACGAAAAAGTCTGTACATATAAGATAAGTAAAAAAAAATGGTCTAGGGTACTTAATAGTACTACTGAACATAAACATAACATTTTTAAAATTCGTGTCGCGTTTGTTACTTTGTTTGTCTGTATGTTTGTTCGCGCATCACGTAAAAACTACTGGACCGAATGCGATGCGGTTTTAATTGTTGGATAGCTTAAGATTTGACTTAAAAACTGGGGTACTTTGTATTTTAATCCAATGATTAGATGCCGGGCAATCGATAAAAAACTTTTTGACTGCCGAAGGAATTTTTATCAACTGTAGGTATATTGGTATTTTAGATCCTAGAATAGCACATGAAGTACTTTTAACCCAGAGAAATGAACACGCGTGCGAAGCCGCGGGCACAGCTAGTGTAACTATAAAATGATTCAGAAGATGTTTAGTTTATTTATTTTATTTCTTTTACAGTATTTTAGTTTCTCAGAAAGTATTAAACGTAGCCACAATATAAAATAATGAATTATTTTGACGTTTCGGTCAATTAGTTTAAAGTGAGAGATGATATAGACAAAAGTACCTATAACTTCATTTTAATCTTAAAAACACCCAACTTTGAAAACATTAAGTAGGTAAAAAAAACTACCTGGGTTTGTTTTTTCTCCAAGAATGCTTCCCCAAAGCTGACCAGTTCTTTAATTTCTTTACCAGACATGATCCTCTAAGCGAGTGCAGTGTAACCAACTGTGAATTTACTGGAGACGATAGCCAGTTGGAAACTGCTGATGCGGTCGTGGTACATCTCCACCGTGGCCAAATACCAGTATTGGCGACCAGAAACTCAAGCCAGAGGTGGATATTCCTGAACGACGAATCGCCGTTCAATGTTTTTGCTCTCGCCAAACGAAAACCAAAGTTTTCAGAACTGCACAACGTGTTCAATTGGTCCATGTCTTATGGGTAAATATGCAGTAGCATTTTGACATTTAAAATAATCCAAACCAATATATAAAAGAGAAACGTTGTCTGTTTGTTTGTTTTAGGAGTTTTAAGCGATAAACTGTTGTCCGCCCAGACAAAGTCGCAGGCGAAAACGTGTACCTATAATAAGTACCTACTCTATTAAGAGATCCATGTATTGGGGCCAAAGTAGATTAATTTGCCTAACTCAAACCGTTTATTGTAAACAGGCAACATTAGCTCTTTTACAAGTCAAAAACTTAAATATCTCTTGAACAAGGAGTTTTTTGAAATTCTTAATATAACAAATCAATAAATTAGGTAAACCATACTTTGAGTTTGAAAAGGAAATTTCCCTTTCATGTGCCGAATAAGAGTTGAATCTCGCACAGGAAAAGGAAAGAACCTTCTATATCTTCCTGTGCATCGGAAATACGCGCGTTCGAGAAGAGAGCACCAAGCATACAACTAAACAGACAAGCCCATATTAAATATATATATATCCTTCACCCCCATAGCTCAGAAGCATCTCGAGCACATCAGCTTACAAACAGAAAAATACCGCATCAAAATCGGTCCATTCGTTTGGGAGCTACGATGCCACAGACTGAAACAATGATACATACATAAAAACACACCCGAAACTTGTAACACTCTCTTTTTGAGTTTGGGGTTAAAAATTAAAAGTCCCTGTCACAGTACTTATCTCATTCATGGAAGATAATGCATAATATACATCTTTGGGAAGGGATTATTACAGAAAAGTAGACCTCTTATTAAATTAAAATCGTATAATAATAAATAATAAGCGGCCTGGCAAATTCTGACCCCACACGACAAACAAACAAACAAACAAACAATAATAATCGTATATATAAGAAAAGTTTTTTTTTTTAAATTACTCTCTTCCCACACCATTTTATTGCTAAATTATATTTAAAGTATTTGTCCATTTGATGTTGCTATTTTAGATTTTAATATTTATGACTCAATCAACAGGATAAATTGTTTTAGTACAATGGATCGAAACAGCATACTTATTATATTTTAGTAGCCATTGTGACTGATATCTTATTATCTCATTCACATAGTTAATAAAATATAAATATTAGTTATAGTTCTATAGATTCTGACGTTCCGCAGCAGCCGAAGTAGCTACAAAATCCAATATATGATTATCGTCAATTTTATCGGCTTCCCAAAAAATAGAGGTTCTATCATCTTCTTTTCAGCCTATGTCACCCCACATAATAAGTCATCAAGTTCAATCAATCAAGTTGGGCATAAGTCTCCTCTCCTTGAGCCATGCACTGGGCTGGTGGTCTGCCCCTAGATCTTTAACCTTCCCGTGGCCACCTCTCGGTGGCTTTGTCCCATCTCCACTTAAGTTTGGAAATTCGCATACCGACATCTTCGACCTTCGTTTTTGTACGATGTTCGATATTCAGTAGGCGATCCACCAGCTTGATTCCTAGCAAGGCACGTTCCATTGCTACTTTAATCTTGTGGATGTTCTCCAGACTGAGCAGCCATGTTTCGGAACCATGTTTGGGAAGGATACGTTGATAAAAAGCCTTGGCTGAATACGTTGACTGATTTCTGCAATCTTAGAGTCCTGTCAAAAGGATAAACGATGTCCTAGATAGATGTACTCGTCTACAACTTCAATCTGGTTACTACCTATGAGCACATGACATGTTGGCACTAAAAGATTGGTCATGATCTTTGTCTTGGACACGTTTATCCTGAAGCTGACCCTCAGAGATGCCTGTTAAAGTTTTATGCCTTAGTTTTTTTTAACTTATTTGTTAATAATCCATTTGAAGTCGAATTTTTGTACCATGGTAGTTTGTACAGCTATTGTTCTTGCTTTTTAGTTTTGACCATCCTATTGTAGGGCACTATAATAGTGGTTCCTCGTTTTTTTAATCTATTTCCGTTGATTTGATGATGCATCTTTTGTACTTCCGCGCTACCGTGTCGTGGAGATAAATGCCAAATTGGTATGCTTAATCGTTTCCTTTGTGTGAAATTTCAGAAGCAGTGCTGATGTTCCAGTACCGTACGGTCGAACAGTGGCCCTGAAAGCACCAAAGTTTGAATCCGCAGACCCACCGATAACTGATATCATTCCTAACTGGGAGGACAAGAGGCGAGACGTACTAGTAGCCATTTTAGTGTCCAACTGCGGCGTATCATACAGAATGAAACTCATAAAAGAACTTCAGATATATATTCAAGTCGATGTTCATGGCAAATGTGGAGATAACGAGTTGAAAAACAGGTAAGTTGGTACTTATTAGTATTCTTATGTCCCTCATTGTTAAGCCGTAGCATATCTAATACGAAGATAGTATTATCTTCGTATTAGATATGCACGGTAATACTTCTAATTTACTATAAGAATTGTTTTACAAGACGAGCTAACATAAAGTTTCTTATTGTTATTTTGTTTACCTACTAGCTGTGCCCGAGGCTTTGCCCGCGCGGTCATTTATCTGGTTAAAATTAACCTGCCTGTACCAGGACTAAAAGTACCTATAAAGAACATTTAATTAAAAAACGTTCCGCTGGCAAAAAGTTTTTGTCGATTGCTCAGTTTTTGACGATCGGATTGAGATACAAAGTACACCAGATTTTAAGTCAAAACCCAAGCTATCCATCAGTGGAAACCGCATTTCAATGGGTCCAGTAGTTTTCACGTGATGTGACATACAAACAGACACGATTTTTTAAATGGTATATTCTTTTCAGTATTTAAATTTCTTCTTTGTACAGACTTGTTGTTAGGTAATGCTTTATTATAAGTAATACCTATGCCCGAGGCTTTGGCCGCGTAGTATCTAGGTAAACAGTAAGTTGTACCAGGACCAAAAGTACCTCATTATCAGCCTGTAGGTACTAGTCCACAGCTGGACATAGGCCTCTACTAATGCGCGCCACAGAGCCCAATCTTCGGCTCTTCTCATGTAATTGCTGCCAGCTACTTTAGTATATATAGATAGAAGATAAATAGTTTAGGTTTATGTCATTAAATATGAATAATAAGTAAAATTGGTTTTATTTCTATTTCCAGTTGCCCTGGTCACTTCAGATCTGACTGCGAAGTGATGTCTAAATATTTATTCTACCTAGTATTAGAAAATTCAAAATGCAAAGAGTATCTGACGGAGAAGTTATTTTACAACGCGTACTTCAGAGGTGCCATCCCTATCATACAAGGTCCTTCTATAGCAGAATGCGAGACGTTTTTACCTCCCCACTCTTACTTGCACGTGGACAACTACGCGACACTTCGAGATCTGGTGGTTGATATCGTTAGAATAAGTAATGACGACAAAGCGCTGCTGTCCTATCATATGTGGAGAAATAATTTTGAAGTGGCCAACGAACATGGATACTTTCGTTCGAAGTCATTTCATCTGTGTCGGTTATGTGAAGCGATGAACTATAATGACGACAAACATTCTGTGTACAGCGAAGAACAAATAAGAAGCTTTTTAGATCCTACAAAGTTATGTCGAAAGTAGAAATACTGCAGGATGCAAGTTGCTGAACGAGGAAATTAACTACTTGCTTACAATTTTTACTTTCATAAAATATCTTGATTTTAGAAGAAAATTGACTACTAAAGAAATACTTTTACCCGTCTGTAGGGGGGTACGTATGTATGTTTCTTTGGCGCGTACTACAGCCTAAACGACGGATTTTGATAAATGAGATATCATTGGATTCGTCACAAGAGTGACATAAGATATATGAAGTGCCAAGGAAACTAATATGGCGGCTTATAGCTGCCATATTAGTTACATTATAAAAGGTGTTAAATATACGAAGATACGTAGATTACGTAGATCACAGACTTCAATATGATCTCTTTGGGGTATAGTTATAAGGTCTCAGGTAAGCTTTCAGTTTCAAAAGTGTGTGTGTAGTGTAGTGTGTGTTTGTGCTTTAAAAATCATAATTATTGCGTAGTGAGCATGGGATGTTTTATAAATTGAACGTTTATTTCTCTCTAAAAACTCTACAAATTCGAAGTTTCAAAGCTTCGAAAGTTACCTCTGGAGAGTTTGCGAGAAATATAAATCCACTGCCGCAGCTCATTCAGTAATAAATTTCTTCTGTTATTCAGAATGGCTTTCCTGAATTATGATGCAAGTTTGTTTTTACTGCCGATGTTGCTCGAAGGTGTTAAAAGTTGCGTTTAGCTCCCTTCGAAGTTTCTTTGATCCTCGAGCCTACAGAACATACTGTTCGTTTTTAATCGACTTCACAAAAGGAGACGGTTATATGTTCGGCTGTACGTATGTATGTTTTTTTTTTGTTTTCTTGTAAAAGCATAGACTCAAATTAACACAGGATTTACCTACACTTTTCAAAAGCTAAAATTGTTTAGATTGGTATACGTACGTTTTACAAGCTTAGAACAATATAAAAAATATATACAACTAAAGATTCAGCGGCGAGCCTCAAAACGCGCAAATTTAGTATAACCCTCGATAGTGACTGGCTATTACAGCCCTTTGGGGAAGAGACACTAGGGTCAGGGTCAATGCCATCGAATTTTAAGAGAGGTGTTTTTTGACTTATTCTTCCTTATGCTCCTACTGCTTGAAAAGGAAGAGGTAATAAGATTTGTCTTATTAATGGGAAATATATACATCTACCGTAGCACTACTGTCAGTATTGTCACAGTACATATATAGTCTTTACAGACAGTAGTGTATCGAAGCATTGTTTTCGAGTTTGATGTCTACTGTCAGTCGGAGACCGATGGTTGCCACCGGTGGGTATTTACCCGGCTACAAAAAAGGAGGGTTATGATTTCATCAGAATACCTATATATACATGAATGAATGTATGTATGTTCGTCTGTTTGTACATGACCACAATTTACAGCCAACCTTTTAAATTTGTAGGAATCTTCTATTACTAAAACCAGAGTTTTTAAGCCACTTACAAAAACTTACTTACAAAAAAGGAGGCTATTGATTTCACGCGTATGTCTGCACTCATATTAAAAGAGGAAAGATTTGATTTTTTGTTTGTTTGTATTTTTGTATCTTTGTTTGTAATGGACAAACGAAAAAGATATAGAAAAAAATAACACGTATTAGAAAGCAACATTATCAGCGA
Source organism: Alsophila aescularia (assembly GCA_946251855.1). NCBI lineage: Eukaryota > Metazoa > Arthropoda > Insecta > Lepidoptera > Geometridae > Alsophila > Alsophila aescularia. Next base: position 19,724,690 of record OX276379.1, read on the forward strand.
GTAACATGGGCACTATTTAAATTTTCAAGAAAGTAGAGATCCTACAAAAATTGCAATATTGTCAAAGTCAAAATCAAAGTATTTTATTGTAAATAGGCAAAAATAATAGCACTTTTACTAGTCAAAATTAGCATCTCCTGAACAATGAGATTTACATAAAATATTATAAAAAGATCAAATCAATCCAAATTTAGATAAACTAAGTATTCTTTGAGTTTGAAAAGGAAATTTCCCTTTCATGTGCCAACAGAGTTAAATCTCACACTGGAAAAGGAAATACCCTTCTGACTCTACCGGTGCTTCGGAAATACGCCCGTTAGAGAAGAGAGCACCAAGAAACTCTACGGGGATGTATTTTTTCCATATTTGTTCATTCTTTATATATTTTTCAAATGTCACAATAATAACAAAACATGTAAACTACAAATATAAAAGGTAAAAGTGACAATGAGATATCATATGATATATATGATATTATATGATCACTTATTATTATCATATCAATAATATTGTATACAATTATTAAGTTATATAGTTGTTTTTTTATCTATTAACTTTTTGTTCCAAAGTAAGTCTCCATCACTGACCGCAATGTTTATTATTATATATCTGTCCATCCAAAGGTTGCCTGTAAGAAATTGCAAATAGCGATAAGGCCGCCTATTATACAACATTAGATTTTATGTATCATTACTGTTATGTTGTTTTTTATTGTAATGTGTTCAATAAAGAGTTATTGTATTGTATTGTATTTTAACCCAAGGAATAAATAAAAATATTTTTCCTAAAAAAAACAACTTCGTATGCAAATGTTCTTTTGGTAATTTGTACTTTTGGTTCTGGAATACATAGGCTACATTTTCCCCAGAAAAATGTCCACGCGGGCTAAGCCGGGAGGATAACATATAACTACTCTATACCTATATTATTCTAGTTTATTCTTATCTTATTATTTTTTTGCCAGATGAAGGTATATATATTTATAAACGATATATTTTGTGAGTTTTTAGAGTTATACAAACATTTTTCTTTCCGTCGGAAATAAAATATGGCAGTTGTAAGCCGCTTGATACTTCATATTTCCAATAGCACTCTCGCAGGCAAGACGAATACAATGATACCTCATTTAACAAAATCCATTTAGCCGTTTAGTCTGTAGGAAGTGCCAAAGAAACGTAAAAACAAACAAACATACATACATACATACTACTCAACACATAACCCTCCGCAATCGGGTAAGAAATTAAGTTTTTTATTTTTCGAATCCCAATATTATAGTGGTTCGAAAAGATTGAACTAAAGAGTTCAATCTTTTTATATACTTATATCACTATACTCTTATCACTATACTCTTTGGTCCAATCTATTTGTGGTACTGGCATCCTACTCCCAGAAAACAATCTTTCTTTCTCGTATTTTTACGTGAAGATACTTCATGCGCGAAACTCGCTTGTAGCGTTCTTTTCAAAACCTCGCTGAGTCACCTGCCTCCCGGCCCCCGCACCGCGTTCGCCAAATCGGCCGTTTACTCCTCGATACACTACTGTCTGGATAGACTAATATATGTACTGTGGTATTGTCGTGGGTAATTTTGTTTTCCCATGGCACGAAACAGTTATATACTTTTTTTTGAAGAAACTTATATTGAATACTCAATTAACAGTGAAACATGGTGAATGAAGTAAAGGTGATCATGAATGTTAATTATCAGTAGTGTAAAACGACATGGCAGACTGTGAGGCAGACCCTGATCCTCTTATGGCAACCTCAGTACAAATTGGTTCCCAATCACCTCGGCAGCTTAGTATCCTGGCTATGGAACCCTAAGTCTACCCCCCCCCCCCCCCATCGCACACAGTCAGTTTTCATTATAGGTATGTTCAATTTTATAAGGCATGGTACTAGGCGAACAGAACATAATGGGAGTGCCACCTCCTGCCACAGAAGAATTAATAGTACTCTGCTCTTACTAAGTGGTAGGTAGGCTATCTTACTCTTACTTACATGAGTATATGTCCTCGTGCTCTTACCAGTAAAACAACCTAGTAGCAGCACGAATACCAGATCGCCGCTGTCTCCGGAGGCGGAGGCCAACTCGCAAACTAGACGACGATTGTCCTAACAATGAAGTCGTTGTCATTGCTTAGTCGTCGATATGCTACGACTTCGACGATCGATGAGTGCTAAAATCGACAACGATTGTAAAATCGTTGTCGATTTTGCGAGTTGGCCTCCAGGGCCATTATTCTCTATTGCCACACGAAATTCCTTGCAGAAAACGTGTGACGTCATAACGTGATTATAACGTAAACGCGTTTCCTAAACGCGCCATGGCGCGGAATCGTAAAACGGAATTTCTAATTGCAATTGTTTTTATAGTATTTGATTTCACGTGGTGTTTTAATAGACATACGTCCGTTCGTTTCCGAATTTTGACTGTTCTAGGGATGTGAAAAATTATCGATTATTATTTTTTAAATGTCGTTTATTTTGTACCAATTATTGTTTTTAAATCAAAAGATTTTTCAAGCATTGTTATTTAGATTTTATTAAACTAAAACAACTTTTTATACAGAAATTACGTTTTTTTTTGTAAAATTAATTGATTTTTGCCTAATTGATTTTGAAGGGATCCCAATATTTTTTTCCAGAAAAAAAACTATTATATGTGTAAAATTAAACCATTTTTGCATATTAGATTTTAAAAGGATTCCAATTAATCGATTGCGTGAAAAAAAGCTTTTATTACCATTTAGTTACATTCCTAGCCTGTTCCATGCAACATAATAATTATAGATAATAGACTAACGTGCGTGTAACGCGCCTTGTCGCATTTTTCACATATGGGCGTGGCTTAGACAATAGTATTTTACGTTAAACAACAACAATTCCACGAAGATACTTAACGCGGCGCGTAACGTGTCTTAGTGGCAACAGAGAATAAGAGCCCAGCAACAAGTAATCAACATGGTGGCCATTATGTTGCTTTAAGACCCATTGCCATATTAAAATAGCGAGACAATGCAGCAGCACTCGGGGAGTTTTACCTAGTGGTAGTGGTGGTTCAGCAATTTTTTAGTTCTAGATTTTATTTTACTACTGTCTGTTTGCTCGGTATAAAATTTGCAATAGATTTAGAGACTTGAAACTTTAAAATAGCCACGCTTGTCAGCTCTTTCCGCTTCAGCTCGGCCATATTCAAGTTATAAGCCATCACATATTTATGTGCAAAATGTAAATACTCCAATTGGGAGTTGAACTCTGGTACTACAGACTGGCAGCCGAACGGTATCCCGTTGAACCAACCAGACTTATGGTATTAGGCCGAAAAATACCTGATCAGATGACAAGTTACTGACTCACAGTTGACCAATGAGAGCGCGCGGTGCTAAACGTAGCTACTTTTTTTTTAAATGTTTAAACACCTGCCGGGCATCCCGCAACTTTTTTTTTACATACTGCCTTTGTGTACTCTAGTACTGGAAGTGAGAATACACCATAAGCTATGAATAATTGTCCCGAATTTATTTATTTAATCTTCTCGCTCGCTGACCCGATTTGGGCTCACCCATTAGCAAAGAAAATACTTGATTAGGTAGACTTAATTATGTTTTTAATTAAAACTGTCTAACTTAACTTCTAAAATATACGAGCATGCCGAAAGAACTTCGCAGCAACATAGACCGGACCGGATTTTCCAGTTTCCCCGTTTACATTTAATTATGTTGTTCCATTGTTTCTGAGCTTATGCCGACAAAAAGGTATTATGTAGCGCGGCACTAACAAAGTAGTTTAGGTAATCCCCGAGAGGAGCGACGGCCTAAGCCACTGGGAAAACTTCCTCGCCAATTATGTAGATACGGAGCGAAGCTAATTGTTTTAAGAAATACGTGTTGGCGCTTGGCAGGCGCATTATTGGCTTTGTTTGAACCGGCCGTGGTTGATGTAACTATTCAGGACACAAATGTTAATTTTTACTTTGTAACTAAATTCGCCAGCCAGTAACGATAAGGCAAGCGACATCGCTTCAATGTTTCAAAGATCGGGTCAGAAACTTTTATCATTCAACGCTATGACTTGTTCCTGTATTTATTTATTTTAATGTGTATATACTTATGTAGTGTAATGTATGTTGTGTTTAGATACCTATTTATTTTAATATGTTATATTATTATTTGTATATATATATATGTTTATATGTATGTACTATTTTATATTTTCTATTTATGGTAATTTTTATAATATTTTATCGTATTTATATGCTAAACATATAAATTTATTCATTTGAGTACATGCATACTTGCACATGCAAACTATCGTTCATTAATGTTCATGTTCTCGCTTTCTGATCAAATGTTGCCTGGAAGAGATCGCTGCTTAGTGATAAGGCCGCCGATTTTACTATTTTAAGGTTAATGTTGAAGTGCCATAATTTAAGTTTTTTAGTGCAATAAAGAGTTCTCCATCTATCTATCTATATATCTATATATCCATCTGTCTGTCTGTCTATCTATCTCGATTTAGTTTGTTGATGCCACAGATCTCCTAGATTTAGATATTAATTTATTAAATTTCATCATCAGGTCCTCATATGCAAGTATGAAGAACGTCACAGAAACGAAACATTTCACCACAAACTCAAGTTTCTATTTGAAATAGTGCCTGAGGTCCCCTTCTCAAAGAAAAATGAAAATCAATTTTTCGGACCCCATCATCATCATTATCATCATCAGTCTATATTTGTCCACTGCTGGACGTAGACCTCTCCTAATGCACGCCACTGAGCTCGGCCTTCAGCTCCCTTCATCCATTCTCTTCCGGCCGCCTTTCGCAGGTCATCACTCCACCCGGCCACAGGGCGTTCTACACTACGTTTGCCTAAACGTGGTCTCGACTTGAGAACCCCATCGGGTCTTATTGAATAGCTATTTAAAAATAATTATATTGAAGTTTCTTAAACAGTTCTGTTATTATTTGGCTCGGTTTTCAAAATATTCGGTTGTAATGGAGTCTACACACAAAGCCGACTAACCAGTGACATTTTTGCTTGAGATGCATGTCCCCTCCCTATTTTATAACATACCTACTCGTAAAGTAAACAACTATAATAAAAAAAAAGAAGTTTTTATGAATGTTTTTTTAATGCAATTTCCCTTATTATGTTTTTAAGTATTTCTAATTTTTGTTTAATTGCTTTGTCATCGGTTTGGCTACCCTGAAAGTTTCAGCCGGATAGCTAATCGGAAAGTGTTCGAAATTTGAATTGCAAGATTCCAGGACAGACAGAAATACATACCTAGATACCTAAATGGATACAATACAAGTAAACGAATTTACTAACAAAATTATTTTATCGTATCACATAAAAACTACTGGACCGATTGCAATGCGGTTTTCATAGATGGGGTAGCTTAGGATCCTGACTACGGAACCCTAAGTAGATATTCATATCCAACATGCACTTGGCTGTTTTTTTTGTATTTATTTAAACAAGTGCTTGATTAGTTTTATTGAAATTCCGAGTTCAGCATTTATAAATAGATAGATAGATAGATAACTCTTTATTGCACTAAAGAAACTTAAATTATGGCACATCAACAATTACCTTAAAAGTACAATCGGCGGCTTTATCACTAAGCAGCGATCTCTTTCAGGCAACCTTAGATTAGAAAGCGAGAACATGAACATTAATGAACGATAGTGAAATGAATAAATTTATATTTTTTGAATATAAATACGACAAAATATGACTTATAAATACCATAAGTACAATATATAAAATAAAATAAGTGTATATATGTATATAACATAAAAATACATACATATAAACATATATACTAATAATAATAATACTTACATACTAAAATAAACAGGAACCTACACGTATTTTAAACAAGTTAGCTATGAACATTTTGATGCAATGCGATTAATTGGTTACATTATATTATTGATTTACTTCTACGAACTCTATCCTATCATAAAGTTTGATAAAAATAATGAAATTACTTATCTATTCTGTTATGTTAACTAAAATAATTAAAAAATTGTGTAGTAGGTATATGGGATTATGTTTACTTAATGTAAATCTTGTGTATATAAATGAAACATTAAAAACATGTTTGGTAAAGTAGTAAAAATATAGCAAGATATTGATCAATTGATGTAGTACACCTTATCAATCACCGATAACATTTGATACAAATTAGGCGCTACTTCCACGAGCGGTTATTTGCCGGCGTTAGTCACAAGGTGTGACGATGTCCAGTGACAATACCGTACCGTTCTTTTCGCAAAATAGTACTTACCTACCTAATATAAATTAGTGTAGAAATTGAGCAGTTTTTTGTGACTGTTTGTAATGAATAAAAGGTATTTACTAAATGTATATGAAAGTATAAAAGATACTAATATATACATAGACATAGCTTTATTTATGGCAAAAAACAAGTACACAAAATAAAAACATTAAAGAAATAAGTTAGTACCTAAGTAGTTAGTTAAGTTTTTTGCCATAAGCCGGCCCCAACTCAGCATAACAACCAGCGCTGGTCTTCCGTTGGGAACGGCAGGTGACGTAACGCACGGAAATGTCACATAAAATAAAAAAATTAACAATAAAAATTACACATTAGGTACAAAAATACAATATAAAGTAAATAGGAATTGGAACAAACGAATTAATATAATATTTTTTCTAATATCTCTTTTCCCCCGGATAATATTCATAACGGCTGGACCGATTGACGGCAATTTAACTGACAGATAGCTGATGCTATAAGAAGTTACTAAGGCTATTTTCATTTTCGAAAAAGAATTAAGGTTCCGTGCAAATCAAATAAATCTCATTAATTTTGACCACGTGGGCAAAGCCGCGGGTACAACTAGTACTTGCCTATAAATTCAAAAGCAGTACCGTGACATAACTACTGACTGACTGACAGACAAGGCACGTACTAAACTGGTGCACCTAAAGATTTCAAATTGGGAGGAAATATTTCTCGAAAATAAATATTCTATTTTTTTTTTCATTACCTCTAAGACACTAAGAAAAGTTTTTTTTTATTCCATCATTCTAAGGATGGAATTTAAAAAAGCTTTTAATATCTTTTAAGGAATTTAGAAAAGATTTTTGATCCTTAGAAGGATGGAATTCTTAGTGTGTAAATCTTTTCTTAGTGTGTGTCGTTCTCTAGAACGGAGTGGCAAAGTTTGCACACGGGAAAAGCTGCGGGGCACAGCTAGTAGGAAATCAATAATGAGAGTAATATCAGTGAGTAGAAAATGTTACTCCATTTATATTTTATCCCGTGCTTCAATGCACGACGTGCAAGATCATGGAGTTTTCTAAAACAAAACATCATAATTATGTACGTACGAACAACCTACCTAAATTAACAATAAGTATTTACATTAATTTCTCTCAATAATAAATATGGACGATTTGTTTACTTTCTATGTGACATTACTACGTACCTACTACAAAACTAACTCATCTCAGCATTTATTCTGTGTCTCAGCGTCCATCTATCTATTCAGTAATCTATCCACACCAATATATATAAAAGTGAAAACGTTTGTTTGTTTTTTATAAATAATTACATTTGAAAAACATATAAAACATTAACAAATATGGAAAAAATTAAATCCCCGAAGAGTTTCTTGGTGCTCTCTTCTCTAACGTGCGTATTTCCGAAGCACCGGTAGAGTCAGAAGGGTATTTCCTTTTTCTGTGAGAGATTTAACTCTGTTGGCACATGACAGGGAAATTTCCTTTTCATAATCAAAGCATACTTAGTTTATCTAAATTTTATTGATTTCATCTTATTATAATATTTTATGTATTTCTCCTTGTTCGTGAGATATTAATTTTGACTTATAAAAGTGCTATTATTTTGCCTATTTACAATAAATTCTTTGAATTTGACTTTGTTTGGGAAGTTTTAACACGATAACGGCGGGACGGACTTTGATAAAATTTGGATTTTTCCAGTTTTTACCCTGGAATATAACATATGATACTTTTTATCCCGGAAAATGGTAAGTTTCCACAGGAAAACTGGAAAATGTTGATTACTCGCTATAATGAACGGTCACCTACTCTTAATAAACCAATTAATAAGTACGAAATAGTCTGTACAAAGAAGATAATTAAAAAAATTATGGTTTCGGGTACTTAAAATAAGCTACTGAATAAGAATAGAACATTTTTAAAAATGTGTCTATTTTTTAGTTTGTTTGTCTGTATGTTTGTTCACGCATCACGTAAAAACTACTGGACCGATTGCGATGCGGTTTCCACTGTTGGATAGCTTAGGGGTTGACTTAAAAACTGGCGTAGATAACTAGTATCTCAATCCGAAGAGTAGAAGCCGAACAATCGATAAAAATATTTTTGGCGGCTGAAGGAATTTTGATCCAATATTGGTATATTGGTATTTTAGGTCCTGAAATAGCACAGTACTTTTAACATAGAGAAATAACCACGCGTGCAAAGCCACGCGCATCAGCTAGTGGTCAAATATAATTGGCCAGAGATGCATGCGTATGTAATCAAATTGAGAATATCTTATGAGGTGTTTATTGATCTATATATCTATATATATATATATATATATACCTACCTATCGTTTATCTTCGCCGTTAACACGACTATATCAGCTGTGATAAGGAATGCTATAAAATGGAATGAATTGATTAACTTCCACACATTGGGATTACCTACCTACGTACTTTGTTACCTAGATTAATAATTGTTCTGCTTCTTTCACCAATATTGTATTATATTACTATTTACTATTACTTACACTACTTGTTTACTATTTCATAGGTACTCACAACTTTTTTTACTCAGCTTGGGGAAGTTCATTACCGGTGAAATCAGAGACGTGAGGTTTCATTATTCAATATCTTCGGTACAGATCAAGATCATAATGCCGGTCACTCAAATGCTTACAAATATTCGTACATTGTACAAATGTTCGCACGCATGTGAGGGCCGTCAGACTTTCATTCGCAAACATAGCGGATATGTAAAGGGTTCGCAAACTCTATATGCGAACCAATATGGCTTCCTCATACTTTTTTACGAATGCCTCAGTCTTTTACTTGATTTTGAGAATCATGGATGGAGATTTTATTAGTGTGGTTGGTCTGTTTTACCTATGTTCATAAACTTACTTATATTATATTACTAGCTTTCCCGCCCGCGACTACGTCCGCGCGGACTACAGTTTATCGCGAAAAATAGCATCCTATGTTCTTTTAGGATATTAAAAAATAAAGCAAAAGTGGGTATAGCACCAATGCTCTTGATGTTTTTTGACATACTTGTTATTTCGTTTCCATGACAACCGTTTTTTTACAGCGACTATTCAACATCTTTCCAGTTTTCCCTTGAAAACTTACAATTTTCCGGGATAAAAGTATTCTATGTTTTATTCCAGGGTATAAGCTATCTCCATTCCAAATTTCATCAAAATCTGTCCAGCCATTATCGCGCGAAAGCTCCCCCAAACAAACAAACAGACAACGTTTCACTTTTATATATTGGTATGGATACTGCAAGGAGCAGACTGCCGCAGACCGGCGAAAAGTCCGTCATCTTCGCAATCAAGTGCACAACTGCTTGCACGAATGTGTGGGAGACTACGCGAAGGTTCGGGGTTCGCGCGCTTTGATGTGCGTTAAAAAAACCGACACAGCTTGGAAAACCGCGAATGCAGTGAAAACTTTGCATAATCATTTGCAAATGTCGTCCTACACTTGTGGGTCGCGTATTCGTGCGAATGTGAGTGACAGGATAAATAGATAAGTATAGAATGTAGAAAATAGATAAGTATAGAATGTGATATGCCCATTAGGTATGTAAGTGTTTATTCACACATTGACGAGCGGTTGGCCGAATGGTTAGTGACTCTGATTTTGTAGTCAATCAACGATCGCGGGTTCGAATCCAGCTAGGTGCAATCATTTGTGTGATGAGCAGAAATGTTTGATTCCGCCGAGTCAGGGATGTAAAATTCGTATCTATGTATGTTTATCAGTTGTGTACCCATAGTATCCACAGGCTATATCCTAGTTTGGGGCTAGGTAGGTATTTGGTGTGAATTGACCCGGATATAATTATTTATTTATATTATGTACTAGCTTTCGCCCGCGACTTCATTCGCGTGGACTACAGTTTATTGCGAAAAAAAGCATCCTATGTTCTTCTAGGATATTAAAAACCAATGCCAAAAGTTTAGCATCAACACTCTTGATATTTTTTGATAGACTTGTTATTATTTCGTTTCCATGGCAACCGTTCCTTACAGCGAGTAATCAACATTTTTCAGTTTTCATTATTCCATGTTTTGTTCCGGGGTATAAGCTATCTCCATTCCAAATTTCATCAAAATTCGTCCAGCCGTTATCGCGTGAATGCTGCCCAAACAATCAAACAAACAGACAACGTTTCATTTTTATATATTGGTATGGATATTTTCAGGCAGGGTTAAAATGGGGTTTTGTGGACATATCAAAAGAAAATTCAAATTTGAAGTTAGTCTCGTTAGTAAGCCATCGAAAGGACTCTTACACGCTATTTCGAGAAAATTTTAGATAAGTACACGCTTAAAACTTCCTAATAGGAACGTGTGGCGATCAATTTCCTGCCAGCAGCGCATTAAACAGGCATTCGTACTTTTTCCAAGTTACGAGAGGTTAGGGATACCATGGCTACATAGTGTGAGAGGACATTTTACACGACTGCCCAAAAAGGAATGTAATGTTTTTAGTATTCATGTATGTTTATATGAATGTATGTATGTATGTATGTGAGTTTCTCTATTCCACCATAAATTTTAAACGCCTGAACAGATTTAGACACCTATTTATACCGTATATATAATAGATTTTAGGCCCTTTACCTACAAGGTAGGGATTGATGGAGCGCCTTTATTATTAATGATAGTCTTACGATAAGGTCACTAGATACTGTGACCTACTACCGGCGCTACTGTGCACTGTTACAAAAAAGTTTGTGTTCGCGAGGTCTACTGTTCGCAGAACAAAAAAAAACCCCTTTGGAGATCTGCCGAGGATCAAACGCTAGCCTAAAGTCCCTTAGAAAAGTGGCCAACCTACCCTATGCGTAACCGTTGGAGCGAGCTGGAAAATTGCTCTCACCCAAGTTCCAAGTTCCTCCGGGATACCTGCCCAACTCCGCTTGTTATGCTAAAGAAAAGGACTAATGCTCGATATTTAGAGTTTTATGAGCTTTTGAACAGTTCACAGTTGGACTGGCTTCCGCTGATTCTCGGGCGTTAGGTTCCTATTAAATTGCTAAAGTTGAAGAGTCTCTAAGTTTTCAGTAAAGCAGCCAAATGGCCTGTTTTTTTTTACTTGTATTTGAAATATTGTGATTTCTTATTGTAAACTTATTTCTATCAGTATGTAACATATCCTATAGCACTCAGGGATAAAAAAACTCCTTATGGATGACTAGCGACGCGCCCCGGCTTCGCACGGGTAAGATAAAATTAGTAGGTACTTTATTTGGACAAATAGAACAACAACAATTTCTTACACAAAATATTTATGTTTATAGGTTTTATACTCACGTACCATTGCGTCTATAGTATTATTCTGTTTAACGCATGGAGGTTGAATTACGGTTACTATTTCGTGTATTATTGTGTGTACAGAGGATTTCCTACGTCAATGATTATTAGATGTTCTGTGATTTCGTTTCCATGGCAACATTCCATATATCCTTATATCCATATATCCGATCCGTATCTCCTTCTTAGTTTGTGATCTTACGTAGTGTTTATATACTCTTTGGTTTGTGATAGAAAGTAATCGAGATTTTTTGCAAAATTTAATACCTCGGGTTTCACTATTGCAATTTTCGAAGGGAACTCAAATTTTTTGAAAAATAAAATCCTGCTAGTGTTAGGTACTCGCTGATAATTTAGCTTTCTCTATGTGATTTTTTTTTTTAAATCGGGTCAATATTTTTTGAGTTTATCCATTACAAACGAACAAACAATCACATCTTTCCTCTTTATAATATTAGTGTAGATGTAGAAATATTTATCAGAATCAGATCTGCAATTTCAGAGATTAGCGGTAACAAACAAACTTACAACAAACTTTACCTATTTATAATTGACCGAGCGAGCGCGAAGCGTCTCTGTTTCAGCTTGAGCAAAAATTATTTCGTATGTCCGGATGTCTGTTCGGCTGTTCTCCTCTACAGCTCGCATTTCTCAACCGATCTAGTCGAAACTTGGTATACAGGTTAAACAAATTTTAAGATATTTTTAATCATCGGGGATTTTTGATTGGGGGGGTACTTTCCCCAAAAAAGGGGCTACTGAATATCTCCGCCTTATTAGATCCGATTTCGATGGTTCTTTTTTAATTTGAAAGATAAAAAAAAAAATAAAAAATGGTGAAGATTTGATGAGGATCTTCGGCGTGATGAGCAGAATACACCTTGGGTTATTAATGTTAGTTGTACAATAAGGTAACTAGATGGCGCTACTGTTGTAACATAACAAAGTATGGTTTTAATTTTAAGTAAGCACCACCTATCCATGTATAGTAGAATCTCTAACGATTGCGTGAATTGGTTAGGATTAGCGCCATCTATGCGAATTGATCTGAATTATGTTGATTCACTAAATCGATGACTTATCATTAACTAATTAGTTTTAAGAAGGCCCAGCAGATGGCTCTGTTACAAATTAATGGTTTGAAATAATACTAAGAAATTAGTATAGCTTGCTTGCAAGAGCAAAGTAGGTGATTATGAGGAAAATAATATATAAAGAAAATTACAGGAATTTAGTTGCCTATGTGCTAAATTTTGATTGCATTAAAATGACAAACAGAGAGATTCCATTCATTTTGCCCATACAGTATGGAAATACAATAATACCTTTTAAACGAAAAGAAATCCTTATCTTGTAATTGTTTGTATGTGAGCCAGAAGAAATGAAAAAAAAATACTTTTCTTTATTGTTAGACTAAAATGCAGATTTTCACACAAATAAATTACATAACATTTTATCATATTTAGTTGAAATGCGGAGTAGAAAAAGTGGAAAACACATAAAAATGTGTTTTGCATCATCCAGTTGTATTTCAAAGGGTTACTCCTTAATTCAGGTGCCCCAAGGTCTTATACCGTGCTATGTGCTGAATGATTTCACATTTGGTTAGGTATATTTTCACAGTTTTGGTTTGCCGCAGAACTGGAAATAGAAAAATTGATAAAATTACTAAATTATAAAGATTTGAACGATTAAGGGAGATGTGTTTAGATAGATAAGTACCTGCTACATTTTATTCAATTACACCAAGCTCTTGTACCATAATATGTACAGAAGAAGGTAAAATATTGTTTCACATTTGAATTCACCGCAGAGCTGGAATAAAGAAAATTGATAAAATTACTAAATTATAAAGATTTGAACGATTAAGTGAGATGTGTTTAGATAGATAGGTACCTGCTACATTTTATTCAATTACACCAAGCTGTTGTACCATAATATGTACAGAAGAAGGTAAAATATTGTTTCACATTTGAATTCACCGCAGAGCTGGAATAAAGAAATAGATAGGTAAACACCTGTTACATGTCAAGTTCATTGAAATGGGTAAATACTTTGATGTAGCTTGAGTTAGAGTATGGTTTCACAGTATATGGGTAAATACCTTGATTTTGCTTGAGGTAGAACGAAAGCAGGCGAAAGGTATATACAAATTCTACAGAAGCCGTTCCGCATAAACTAGGGGTGTTTGTGTCTTCGATTTCCATCGGAACAGGTAGATGGTCACTTGTCAGCAATGATTCGGAGATGGAGAAATAGATCTAATGTTGAAATATTATTAAACAAAAATTACAACTGAACAAACGTTTTGTTAGGTTAAGTATGGAAGATTAAAATGTTGCCATACGTATTATCAAAGCTAACTGAAATTGCAAATTGAAATATATTATTTTTATTATAATTAGGTTATCTTGTGTTAAATAACTAAATTGATACATCAGAGAATAGATTAATATATATTTTTCTATATACCAGGGGAAATACACACAAAGTACTAAATTACTGGGCTGATTTTACACCGAGCGAAATAATACAGAGGCCTTTAATTTTAACATTACTAAGCGGGAATTATATGTCAGATTTCTTATTAGATGATTATTTTCTGCCTAATTGATGGAATAACACACTGTAACTTAAATTGGGAGAAGATGGGATAATTTGCGATTTATATTTATAAAAAAAATATATACAAGAGAGGTTATTATCGGATTCTTGGAGTAAATTATACTCGGGGTTTTTTTAACATAAACATAATAAGAATAATAAAATGAATCGGGTTTTTTTTTTAAACATTAATTTCCCAAAAAATAGGGTAAAACTTTATAAGTTGGTATACTCGAAAAATTCTTGTAAAAACTACTAGAGATGTGAAAAGTGTGTTTTTTTTTTAGGTTATGGTTAGTGTGTATACAAAGCCCTAGGCGTTATTAAATAAACGGGACTTGAATCTATAATTACAAATACTGGAATATGAAGCCAGGCCAATTTGACTACAGTTCTTGAAAATAAATTAGTTTTTATAGATAAAATTGTTGAGTAAAAAGTCGAAACCTAAAATTGAACCTGGGATCGGCACAGAGAGATCTTTTGCGACTTTCCATCCCTAAGTTCTCCTTCCAAATTCCATTGTTCGAGAGTGTCTAGGACCTTATAAAAGTCAGAACTCAAAGAAATTCGGGACAGTATAATTTTATCTTCGGAAAAGTGAACAAGTGCGCGTACGGGGTGGTCGAAAATCAAGTAATGGTTTGCCATCTATACCAAGTCTCAGGGTTTCAACCCGTTGACCGAAAGGTCCCTAAGCACACATCGGGTCGAGTTGTAAACAGCTGGTCGTAAGACTGCTGGCTCTTCCCAGAACTGGAAGGTTCCAGCTGACTGTAAAAAGTCGGTTGTGCCTGAAAGTTCATTGACCTTGTTCAGGAACCACATGGCTGGTTCCCGGGTCATTAGTACCTATAGGGCATCTACCGTAGCTACGCGAATTTAACAGCTGGACTTTAAGCGACTACCGCCACTGCTGATCGGAATATACCTACCTACTTAAGTTTAAAACATCTGATAGGGCGCGTATTTGTTAATCTTCTGTTATAAGATTACTAGAGTCTAGTTTAAAGTGTCGCAATAAAATAAAATCAGATGTTTCGTAATATACCATAAACCGTAGTTTGTTTTATATAGGTGTAGCTTCAGTTCAAGTTTTATTTAATTTCAGTGACTTCTATGGCCTGTTTGTGATTGTGTCTGTGAATAATTGAGTAAGGTTTATTCTTCGATGCACGGAAGTAGAGTGGTTTTTCTCAAAAGGGTTAGGAATAAAGACTTCACTACCAGCAAATTTTTGTCCAAGAATCTGAATAAATATTTAATTAATGATCGCTTGGGTTGATACCTACTTTATATTTTGTCGAAGTACCTAGGTACCTAAGTAATTCCATAACAAGCAGACACTACCTAGTTATTGGACAGATTTCGGCTGGTATTGGGTTTTTTGTGGTTAGGATTTTTAAAATGCTGTGCGATCTTGAATGAATTTTAATATTTTCATAGGCTTTTAGGGTTTAGGATTCATGCTAGACACTATTAGGTTATAGGTAGGTACGTTGATGGGTCTATGTCTAATATAAATTGCTGTGCGATATTGTCTTGTTTATCTTGAACGAATTTTATTTTTATAGGTTTTGGATTCATGCTAGAAAATATTAGAGTATAGAGTACGGTAATTAAAGTGTCTTTGGACCTGTATGAGTAGCTTCAGGGATTTTTAAAGAAACTTACTTGTTGGAAACAAGTAAGTTTCTTCCATTTCCAAGAAGGTCCATTGACGTGAGGTAGAATGTTGGTGATAACTGGTGTATTTTATGGTAATTCAGGTATTTGGAAAGAAACTTACGTGTTGTTCCAGATTCATGAAATTAATAATTTTATGTACATAAAGTGTACCTATTTATCGGTACCTAGGTTATATAAAATGCTAAATGGATTTAATATAAGACAAAATAGGTATATAATTTTACTTGACGTACCTATCTAATTCCTGATCTTAAATTATGAACCCACTTTTATATTACAAAAAAAAACAATAAAAAAAAAATCTAGGCCCAATATGACTTCAAGCTAAGTATTGATGTGAGTAGGTACCCAATTTGATAAATCAGTCATTGTAGGCAGGTAGGTATTTATATGAAACTTATGATTATTCCGTAAATTTCCTTTTTGTATTTAGAAAGGCATTTGAGAAATAATGTAATTTTAAAGCGTATTGACGCTTGAATTGCTTCTCCTTGTTCCAAGAGTAAATCTACAACGTATAGACAAAGCTTGCATTGTCTTTGCCTTTACTAAAGTGACATTGTCTTGTAATGGTTCACCAATTTGAACTAGATGGCGTTGCAAGTACCTGAAACACGCAAGCGTTTCATTCGTGAACTTTAAGGTCATTTTAACCGGGAAATTTTAAACTTTTTGGTTAGTTAACTAGTATTAGATAAAAAAATTATAGGCCCTTGAAGATACATAAATGATTAGTAATGGTTAGGTTGTGATGTGTAATATTAAATTTAAATTGTGATTATTAGGTAATAATTGTTTTATTATTATTCAAAGTCACTTCGCTAGATTTTGGGAAAAAATGGTCGTGTAAATTGTGTACAGGGTTACGTCAACAAGACTAAAAATAGGATTACATAGGGTCTTTTAATAAATAAATATGTATACTTACGTGCTGAAATTTTCATATCAAAAGATATAATATACTTAAGTAGGTATTGATTATTAGTTATGAGGTAGTTAGTGCTGGTCACTTTCAGTTATAATAATCGCTATGTATTTGACACACTAGTGCATAGGCTTAGAATAAGCCTTTGAGTCAGGTTCAATTCCTGTGGGAATATTAATCAGTGGAGAGCAAATAATATCAAAACAAGATAAAACCTTAATCCCTACATTGTTTTACAGACGTTTTGGGAATACGATTTTTACTTAGATATTTCGACATGACTATTAAACTTATTGATAAACACAACGGTTTAGGTATTCAACAGAATTTCTAGTATTCAAAGGTTCCCCAACCTAGATAAATCTAGATCTCCTAGATAAGCATAATAAAATATCACCGAGTAACTCCTTTCATAATTATTATAGATGGGCCTGTATGTTTACTTCTTGTTGCTTTAACTTTTTATGTAGGCGTCAACCCAACTATAAATATGTCTACCTATGAAGCTTTCTTTGATTCTATTTAGGTAGAAGCTTGTTAGTTTATTTATTTATTTGTTACACTAAAGCATCAAGACTGCATTTGGAGCAGGTTCAATTCCTGCGGAATCATGAATCAGTATAGAGGGAGTCGTAAATTATAACAAATTACTTATCCTTCAGGGTGTTTAAAGGAAGGAAGAAAATTAAACATTGTTTTGCTTTTAACATCGTAACTAGGTAGGTATTATGTGTAAATAAGGTGTGATAAAACTATTTCATTGCAACAGCTTTCCGTGAGGGCGTCGATCCAAAGAGTATAGGTACATGTACTATTATTTATTCTGTGGTATAAGTCTTATGTTACTTTGATTATATACATATAGGTATAAACGTGTTAACTTTGTTACTATTAGTCATACTAAAACCATAGAATAACTCCTTTAAGCAGGTTCAATTCCTGCGGAGTCTCTAATCAGGCGAGGGCGCAAATCATATAAGTTCATTTATGCTTTTAGCTTTTATGTAGGCGACAACCCAACTATAAATATGTCTACCTATGAAGCTTCCTTTGATTCTATTTAGGTAGAAGTGTGTTAGTTTATCTATTTATTTGTTACACTAAAGCATCAAGACTGCATTTGTAGCAGGTTCAATTCCTGCGGAATCATGAATCAGTATAGAGCGAGTCGTAAATTATAACAAATTACTTACCCTTTAAGGTATTTAAAGAAAATAAGAGAGTTAAACATTGTTTTGCTTTCACCATCCTAACCAGGTAGGTATTATGTGTAGATAAGGTGTGATAAAACAATTTCATTGCAACAACTTTCCGTGTAGGCGTCGACCCAATTATGAGTATAGGTACATGTGCTATTATTTATTCTATGGTATAAGTCTGTTACTTTCTTTGATTATATATCTATACGTATAAACTTGTTAACTTGTTTTTTATTAGTCATACTAAATCAATAGAACAAAACCTTTTATGCAGGTTCAATTCCTGTGGAATCCTTAAACAGTTGAGGGCGCAAATTATAGGTAGGTATGACCATTTATGCTTTTAGCTCTTTATGTAGGCGTCAACCCGACTATAAATGTGTCTACCTAGGTAGCTTTCTTTGATTCTATATAGGTAGAAGCTTGTTAGTTTCGTCATTTATTTATCACACTAAGGCGTCATTGGTTAGAAGGCCTTTGGAGCGGGTTCAATTCCTGCGGTATTTTTAATCAGTTGAGGGCGAAAAATTATATGTTGAACTATAATCTAATAAGTCCAGTCTGTAAGTTTAGAGTTGGCGTCAACCGAATTATGAGTAGTCTATAACAACCGGTTGGACGGTTGCGGGTTCTAGTCCTGCAGAATTCAGTGGCATGTGTGAAGAGCGGAAGTACGTGTTTCCGGGACATGGATGTGATATTTTTGTCTAGGTATGGTTATCCGTTGTCTGGTGCCGTGGCACTAGATGACCTAGGTTAGGCAGGGCAGTTGGTGTGGATTTGTCCTAAATATTTATTATTAGCAAGTGTCAAAATGGGATGAAATTTGTCTTTGATGTCGTATATACATTTTATGAGATATTGTATTTATGTATGTAAACATGGCTACTGAACTGATCGAAGAGAAATAGATGTTTGTTGTCGTGTGTGTTGGTGCTGACCTCTGGTGTCGGAGGTTGACGGGATATCTGAATCTACTGGCGACTGCTGGAGAATGGTGGCAGCTGGGACTTCAGCATTGAAGTGCTTTCAATGCATGTGGAGATGAATAGCCACAAGAGACACATATAAGTAGATCTAGATCGGTTGGTCTAGTAACTGGAGAACCCTGGGAGCGAAATCATAGTGTCGCGGGTTCGAATCCTGCAAGGTGCAGTCTTTTGTGTGATGGGAAATGTTTGTTTCAGAGTCATGGAGGCGATGTTCATATTTATGTGTTTATCCGTTATCTGGTGCCCATAGTGCAGGGTGTCCTGGTTGGACTAGGTAATTGGTGTGACATGGTCCCGAATAGTATTTATTTAATATTATAGATACACTTATTTAACATTAGGAATGACAGCCTATTACGTAGACAAGCCAACCGGTAGACGGATGGTTGGTCTAGTGGCTGGAGACCCTGTGCGCGAAGAGGAGCGGTCGCGGGTTCGAATCCTGCAGGGATCAATCATTTGTGTGATGAGCGCAAGTGTTGGTTTCCGGGTCATGGTGTAGTTTTCGTATTGGTGTGCGTTTGTCCGTTGTCCGGTGCCCATGGTGCGGGATGTCCTGGTTTGGGACTGGGTGTAGAATTGTCCCGAAAACAATATATTATTATTTATATAATATTATAGGTACACTCATTTAACATTAGGTATAACAGTATATTCTTCAGGTTATAGAGATAGATGCGTAAATGCCTAAAATAAACACTTCCATTGCGTGAACTAATGTTCTATTTTTGCATATATGACTTATGTAGGCGTTAATGAAACTAAGTTGTATCTATCATACATTTATTTAGGTCCTTTGATCTTCATGATTAAAAGTATGTTGACAATTTATTAACGAATTACAGAGGTAATACAAAATAGAATTGCAAATTAGGTTTATTATTTGGAGTTTTAAAATGTAATTCTAACACATCGTTTGTACCTACAGGCGTTTTATTCCGAGATCTCGGATCTAATATAACTTGACTATTGAACTGATTGGTAGATACATGTTTTGAGTACTTAACGAATACCTAGTATTCCAATATAGATGTTGTTGGTTTGATTCAAATTAAATAGGTATTTCTATAACTGAACCCAAGTCATTCATTAGTCAATGAAGTTACCTTGTTTGGCCTAAGTGCAAGTTTAAGAAATTAATATCCACTTTGAACTTATCCTTTGAAGTATGAAAAAAGGACCTGGCTGCTATGTTGGCGAGCTTGGCTCATGCAAAGCTTTTCATATTTATCTATAAACATATACCTATTATGGTATTTGGCAGTGTCGTTTTGCAAACATCTGAACAGGCTCTCGATACCTAATTACAGTCCGGTGGAGAGGAAATTGGGAATGCTTCTTAATGCTGGATCCCTGTTTGGTCTTTGGTCAGCAGGAGTAGGTTATTGAGATTGCACGACTAATTTTGCTGTTGTTTCAATTTTGATTCAACCTTTGGCTTAGCTTTCCTTGTCGGATTCTATTGGGAGTTAGGTCGACAGTTCTTGCAATTAACATTATTACCTGTCTAAATATTATAATATTCAACAAAACTAAGTTGGATGAACTAGGTTTACTAATATAGTAGCCTGAGTAAATGTACACTTACTTACCTAATACTCACATTCCTTATTTAAGGATAAATATACTTGAACAAGTAATTTCATTGATGAGTATTCACTTGTGAGTAATTATATCACCATCAAATATTGTGGATGGGTTTAATTTGGATTAAAGCATTGTTTGTACGCAGTACAACATTTACCTATACCTACTTTGGTAGATTCACTTTATTCACTAATTTAGTTAACGTACTATCTGAAATCTATTCTAAGATAAACCAAGAAAAGATATAAATAAAGATTCACAATATAATATATTTTAAGTTAAATACAAGTACTTATGCGTAACAAATAGGTTATTCCTAATTAAAGTACACTTTTACAAAATCTACGATGTGACTCACGATATAGCTGCGATCAAAAAGAGGGCGCCCGCTTTGAAACAACCGTATTTAAGCGCCTGAAGGGCGGAAGGGACTATCCCGCCATTTTCCAACGGAAACAAGTCCCGCTGGCCAATGGTGGCATGGCGCGCCTTCGTTGTTGCTACAGTGGCGACATCTATTTTAAATACTAAGTCAAATCAGAAACTCAAATATTGGTTCTTTTTCCAGTGCATAGATGTCGCAGACGCGGCGTCATAGAGTTTTTAGTCGATGGTTTTGCGCGGCGACAACATCCGGCCCTCCTGCTCACGTAGCCGTCTCGGCTAACGTCATAGTCTGGTGCAATTGCTGAGAACAATATGAAATATGTTAAAAACTTACTAAAATATAATTTTAAAACACTTGTGCTTGTTATTTGTTACGAACTTTGAGTATCATTTTTAATTAAACAAATTCCACATCAAACGGTTTTTGAACCTCAATCTGCTATTCCATCGACGGCCAGCAGATAAAGGTTGCTATAAAACCTTATTGGTATATTATTGGTATTGTTATAGGCCTTCTACTGTTCCATCGGCGGTCAGTGTAAAATTAAGACATATAGCTTTCTCTAGGCGATGCCTTAGGCCAACCCTAGGTACAATTCACCACATGTCCTAATTTAGAATAATAATGTAATGGTTTCCGAAACTCACGTAATTGACAGCCATTACATTATGTACTGCCTAAATACCAATAATAGTTCGAAGCAAATGCACTTGACATAAATTATTGTGAAACCATTATACAAAAGTAAGCAAAGATAAATAGTTAAGCAAAATAATCCAAATGTATAACAAATACCTGACAACATCCATGTCATTCATGAGTCTAATTATTCTTCAAAATCAGTAAGTCTTATCCAAGGTTTCATGTTTTCAGCGCAAGTTGTTCCTTCGTAGCGCTTTGAAGTTCTCGCAGCGCCACGCATGTCTGTAACCTTATATCGATCATGTCCTAATACTTCGGTAACCTGAAATGGACCTTTGAATACTGGTAGTAGTTTAGTGCTCTGGCCGTCATTAGACTGACTAGGTATTTTCATTACCACCAAATCGCCAACAGTGTACTTGCGAGCTTCTTTACGTTTGGAATCGAATGCATCCTTTTGTTTGTCAGCAGTTGCCTGAATGTGTTCGCTGACACTGCTCCGTACCGCAGTTACGTCGACAAGTTTTTCTTCACAATCAAGAAGCTTATCAGAATCAGTTTTAAGCCTGTATCCAAAAAATACCTCACTTGGTACTGCCGAAGTGGTTTTATTGATTGTACTGTTAATACCTTGTTGGATACTTGTGATATGTACATCCCATTTGTTATTGTCTGTGCTGGCACCCATACTGCGCAAAGCTTCAAGAATCGTCCTATTAAAGCGTTCTACTTGACCGTTAGATCGTGGTACGCCCGTTGCTATGATATGTTGGCGTATGTTTTTGTCCTTACAGTATTTTACGAACATATGAGACGTAAATGCACTACCCGCATCACAAATAAGTCTTGTCGGATTGCCAAATAATTTAAAAATTTTGTTCAGTTCGTTAATAACGACTTGACTTTTTGTATTGCGAACAGGTGATATGAATACAAATTTCGTAAAAGAATCTACCGTAACGAGTAAATAGACATTTTGTTGGGTAGTTTTCACAAATGGTCCTAAATGGTCAATATGCAGGGTATGGAAAGGCCGAGCATATTTGGGTATAGGGTACAATTTCCCTTCCTTTTTACCGTGGATATTCTTTGAGTATATACAATTAAGACAGTTTTTTATATATTTCAATACTATTTTTTTTATTTTAGGAAACCAATACAAGGACTTAATACGCTCAACAGTCTTATCCACGGCAAAATGGCCTAGATCATCATGATTTGCTCTGATTACTTGCCAAATACATTGTTTTGGGACTAGCCATCGTCTACCATACTCTGTTCTACGATAAACTTTATTACCCAACAATTCGTAGTCGTCAAATATTTTTTTGTTTGGCTCGGCATCTCCTGACTCTAACACTTCCCTAATGCTGCATATACTCGGATCTTGTAACTGTACAGACAAAAGCCAATCTCCCTCAGTTATAGCCATCACACTTTCATTACATACGGGAAGAGTTGGATCTGAAATAGGGTTTCTGCTTAAGGCATCAACATGTTGCATTTGAGTGCCTGGTCTGTGTATAATTTCAAAAGTAAATTCTTGGGTTAACAAAACCCAGCGACCTATTCGTGAATTTATTTCCTGTTTCTGTATTGTATATCTAACAGCATTACAATCTGTGATAATTTTGAACGAAGAACCTAACAAATTATGCCGAAACTTTTGTAAGGCCACCACAATAGCCAAAAATTCTAACTCGAACGAATGGTATTTCATTTCTTCGTTTGTGGTTTGTCTACTATAAAAATGTATAGGTCTTTCTCCTTGTTCTGTAACTTGAGTTAAAATACACCCTACTCCTTCCCGACTAGCATCAGTGTATAGAATAACCGGTAGTTTCGGATCAAAAATTTGTAATAAAGCGTTTTCTGTTAATTCCTTTTTTAAAACCTCAAAAGCTCGAGATTGCTCAGCACCCCATTCCCATGCAACGTCCTTTTTCAAGAGATTAGTCAACGGTCTGGACAATATAGCACAGTTTTTAATAAATTTTCTAAAGTATATAAGCCCTAGAAATTGTCGCACTTGGTGTATAGTTTTGGGTTGTGGGTAGTTCTCAATTGACATTAATTTTTTACTACCCGGTCTTACTCCATCACAAGATATTTCATATCCCAGAAAATTGACCGACCTCTTAAAGAAATGACATTTGTCAAGATTTATAGTTAGGCCATTGTTTTGCAATATATCTAGTACTGTATCTAGTTGCTTAACATTTTCTTCAATGGATTCCGTTGCTATTAACAAATCATCCATATAGCATATAATTCTGTCGAAACGTAGCTTTCCTAAGACGGTATCCATCAATCTTTGGAAAACTGACGGCCCATGACAAACTCCAAAGGGTAGCCTTAGAAACTCATAATGGCTGTCAGGTGTTATGAATGCAGTCTTAGGTATTGAGCTTTCGTTGACACTAATATGATAGTACCCACTTTTCAAATCGAGTGAAGTAAAACATTTACACCCGCGTAATTTGTCTATTAAATCTTCGACAATAGGCATTGGATATTTTTCCTTCACTGTTACTTTATTTAAGGCTCTATAATCGACGCATAGTCGTTTTTCCCCATTCGGTTTGTCAACGAGTATTACTGGGCTAGCATAAGGCGAACAACTGTCTCTAATTATACCACCCTTTAGAAGATCGTCTACTATTTCCCGAGTAGCTATTTTTACCGACTCCGACATGCGATATGGACGACGACAGATAGGTTTTTTTGTCGTCAGTTCAATGTCTAATTCTACACATGAAGTCTGACCTAAGTTAGTTAAATCTTTAGCAATGACTCGAGGGTATTTTGCAAATATTTCATTTAAACGTGAAATATGTTCAACTGAATTACAGTCAACCATGGATGATTCTATTAATGCTACTTGTTCACTGGTAACTGGTCGAAAAGTAAGGCTATTTCCCACCCGTGTGTACATTAAACTCTTATCCTCCGTAAAATTCCTACCTATCAATAATGGGCACCCTGACAAGTCATCAAAAATGTACATAATAACATTTAAGAGAGCATCATCAATTTTGAGACATACCTTAACTCCCTGGGTGACACGTGAACACGAATCAGATTTATACCCTGTCAACAGCACGGGTTCATTTAACTGAAACGGCTTAAGGTTTAATTCCTGTGTCAAATCAGACGTAATGAGTGAGCAGCCACTTCCCATATCAATGAAAGCTTGACGTTTACAGCCGTTTATCTCTACATCTTTATAAAACTTATCCGAAGTACTAGGTGTATTAATTACTTTGACCTCGGCATCTTTCTCGATTTTTGGCTTAGACTTTGATCTGCAAGCGAGCTCTAAATGACCAAATCTGTTACAGGCGTTACATTTGACATTGTCTTTGTGAGTGCAGCTTGTCTTTTTGTGACCCACTTCACCACAACGAAAACAGGACACATTCTGATTGAATGAGCCACTTGTAGATGGTTCCACGTTGTTAGTTGTATCAACTTTTTTTTCAAAGTTTGAAGGCAAAGACCGAGAAAAATGTTTAGAACTCATGGTGTTTTGCTTGGTTAGTAGCTTTTGTTCAACAGCAGAATAGCTTTTACCGTGCAAAAAGGAAGCTAATTCCTCACAATGTCGAAAATTGCCAGCCTCTGCTGCTGTAGAAATGTTTTTATCACCAATAGAACCTACAATTATTGATATTATATCTTGTTCGGAAAAAGATAACCTCAATCTATCAATGCGACCTTTCTGTTGAAAATAGAACTCATACAACGATTGATTTTCACTAGGTTTAACTAGCATAAGCTCTTTTAGCATACTATACATATTGCGGTTAATTTGAAAAGTATCTTTCAAAATATTCCGCCAATGCTTCCACTTCCACGTGGTCCACCGTGTTTCATTTTTTTGCAAGGAATCGTACCACGTTTTAGCGGTGTTACGCAGTTTTTGTAAAGCTTGATATTTAATTACACGATCAGTCCACCCAAAAGCGCGGGAATTAGCTTCAACAACATTAATCCACATTTGTATATCGTCCACTAAAGGGTCAAATTCCGGGATCACTGAAGAAAGTATCACATTCTGACTTACTGCGGGAGACGCACATCGCGTGCGCCTTACTTTCCTGCTATGTCTTCTAGTGTCACGGCTTGACGATGATGAAGAACTTGAACTCTCGGGGCTTGGTGTTCGCACAGAGCTAGATGAACTGGTAGAAGTTCGTCTACTCCTGCGTTTCTTTGCGCGTTTGCGGCTTGGCGGCATGGCGGCGTGGTTTCACTTCCACTTCTGATGAAATCTATTCTAAGATAAACCAAGAAAAGATATAAATAAAGATTCACAATATAATATATTTTAAGTTAAATACAAGTACTTATGCGTAACAAATAGGTTATTCCTAATTAAAGTACACTTTTACAAAATCTACGATGTGACTCACGATATAGCTGCGATCAAAAGAGGGCGCCCGCTTTGAAACAACCGTATTTAAGCGCCTATCCCGCCATTTTCCAACGGAAACAAGTCCCGCTGGCCAATGGTGGCATGGCGCGCCTTCGTTGTTGCTACAGTGGCGACATCTATTTTAAATACTAAGTCAAATCAGAAACTAAAATATTGGTTCTTTTTCCAGTGCATAGATGTCGCAGACGCGGCGTCATAGAGTTTTTAGTCGATGGTTTTGCGCGGCGACAACATATCAAGTACGCACTAACTCAAAGCTATTCGATAGAGTTTGAATAAAATCTATTATTTATATTATTTGTACCTAGTACAATTTACAGTATACTTCATGTCAGGAGTTACTTTACCATATACATTGTTTGTACACTGTACAACATTTACCTATGCCTATTTTGGTAAATTAATTATTCGATAGATTTTGAATAAAATCTATTATTTATATTACTTGTACCCAGTTTAATTTACTTCATGTCAGGAGTACCTTACTATATACCTTGTTTGTACACTGTACAACATTTATGCCTACTTTGGTAGGTTCATTTTATTCACTGATCTAGTTATGTACTAGCAAGTACATGCTATGTCAAAGTTATTTATTATTATTTTATTAAATTTTCGATTCAAATATTTTGTACCCTTGTACATTGTTTTATGTTGCAAGTACCTTGGGTACAGATCTCAATACATCTCTGTGTTAGATGTGTATCTTGAAATTGTACTGATTTCAGCTTAACCTAATTTAAAATTGACTATAAAATTATATATAAAGGAACTATTATATCTCAATACGTACCTCTAAAAGGACCAAAGGGTTATATGGATAACGTATGGAGCATCCTTGACGATCACAGCCCGGCTATAAGGAATTTAGTTCATATTATATAATCTAGTATAATAAATAGGTTTAGGTTACAATAGTTTTGGGGAATAGGAATTTTCCTAAATCTGGGAGGTTTGGGAAAATTCCGAAATGAAAACACATAGGCGATGAAGTATGTGGTTCAAACAGGTAAAATGCGTTTTATTGAGTCGCATCTGTTTTGAACAGCGAGGACTTGGATTTTATAATTATATTTTAAAGTAAAGTTTCCTTGAATGTGTTGACAAACTTACGTACATTACATTTTGTTAAAAGATTATGCCCTCTTGTCCCTCTTTGTTTTTGCGACCTACCTAAGACATACTAGTGACAATGGACGATTAATTAATGTAAATTGATCTTACAAAATCTCAATAAGAAAGCATAGGAGGTTGGCCCGTACGGAGACGAGACCACTGGTAATGGCGGTGGCGGGGCCTTATCCATTGATGCTTCCCTTATTAAATTATAATAAAAAAAATGAATGATTGGTCTTAAAACATAAATTGGACGAAGACTTTTAAGTTGAGTGAGGTTGTGAAGTTACACTGTGCACCGCTAGATAGTTTGCAAAAAAGTTTGTACGCGCGAGGTCTACAGCTCACAGAGCCACAAGTTATGTAGTAGTTATTTTATACATGTATTAATATTATTGTAAGGAATCTATTAGACTCTCCCAAATTGGCATTATTCCGCATTAAAAACATCACAATACACCGAGGTTATGTGGAAGATATATAATTGTCCATGGAGAAGTTCTATGGACAATTATACACGTCATTGCGTAGTCCTCCTAGCACGACTAGCGATGCAAGAGCCCGTTTGACCCGACATTATACCGAAGATATCCCGGACGCCAGTACCTAGTAGAGGTAGGGATTGATAAAGCACCTTGATTATTAATGTTGGTGTTACAATAAGGTAACTAGATGGCGCTACTGTGCACCGCTAGATTTTTTGCAAATAAATTGTACGCGCGATGTCTACAGCTCCAAGAACCACTAAGTAGTATTATATTTTGATCTGAATACACACTCGGTTGATGAAGTAAAAAATATCAAAATGAAGGTCTTTAAAATACCTAGTTAAATATTTTAACGGGACTTATCGCCCTGAAAACTTTATATTTATTTACCTAGACGTTTCGATCAAGTTGCATTGATCGTGGTCACGAGAAGACTGAAGTAGCGGGTGTCAGCGTCGAGAAGGGCGAGCGTTGTCTCCAACTACCCGCATTTGGTTTTGTAAAAATTCAGAATTGTAACGACACACGACACAAACGACACCTGCAGAAAAAAAAGAAGCTTCTTACAAAAATTTCAATTATAGATTATTCAAGTTAATGTAAACAGTAAACACTATGGTCTAATGTTGCAATTGCAACTATAAAAGTAAAGTAAAATATGTAAGTAAAAAAGAAACAATAAATTTATATCAATACTAGCCTCGCTCCGTGGTTTCACCCGCGTCCCTCAGGAACGCAGTTTCAGAAATCCGCTCAGCCGTTTAAGCGTGAAGAATTATCCAACATATACACACACGCACATACATACACACACGCAAACACTCGACATACACACCATTAAATACATACAAACATTCGCCTTTATAAAATTAGTGTAATTATTTTTGCGGGCGGCCATCTCGTATTCAGTAATTTAGTTCGCAGACAGGTTTTTTGTATTTTTATAATAATCTTACTTGTTTATTATTATGTAGGTAAAGGTACTCAGGTATGACAGCATAAAATTGCACTCGCATTGTTTTTTTCAACATGGATTCATGCGATCCAAAAAGGATTTGATAGTCCGATGTTTTTAATGTCAGTGTCATGATTTTTTCATAAGCATAACAAATAACTACTATGATATCTCAACCAAAGTCACCGATATAGCAAGGATTAGCAAGCTAAAGTGGCAATGGGCTGGTCACATTTCTCGAAGGACGGCAACGGCTGGGTAGACGTGTCCTCAAGTGAAGACCGCGTCTTGGCAAACGTAGTGTAGGACGCCCACCGGCCAGGTGGAGTGACGACATGCGAAAGGCGGCCGGCAGAAACTAGATGAGAGTAGCCAAAGATCGGGCTCTGTGGCGTTCATTGGGAGAGGCCTATGTCCAGCAGTGGAAGAGCATGGGCTGATGATAACTTTGATATGATTTTTACAACAGGCGTTGTCAAAAATAATCTTAGGTTTCTAAGATAAAAAGGGTGTGCAATAATAAGCAAGGGTGTTCAGAATAACGTACGAAGTCGCGGGTAATAGTTAGTGTGTTATATTTAGTGTACACAAATAGATAAAATTATGAAACGGCATAACTTTTCCATGTGCACAGTCTATAGTTAAATAATCAGAGACACAACTCGCTCTACGTTGTCATTTTACCGAATACTCTCATGCATGTTTAGGTCTCATGCTAATTTCGCACTATAATCTGGTAGTGCTAAATCCTGTACGTCGTGTGTGCCGAGCACTGCACTAGATAGCACTGCTCAGTGCTCTGGTAGGTATCTGCAATGCAAATGTACTGCATCAGAATTCCGCTCGTTGGTACGTTCTTCCCTCGTGACAAAGCGAGCGTGCAGTTAAAAAAACTTTGAGTGTTCATTTTGAACCTTGCTACTGAATTTATGGGCTTGAGGCAAAGTAAAACTATACGCTATTTTTGTTTTATACGTTCGTCACTCTCGTTCAAAATGTATTTCAACGAGAATAACACATGCACTGGTAAAATAAGAAAAGTAGACGTGAGAAGTAATGGTGAGAAAGCTAACCCGGGAAAGGAAACCGGTCATAAAAACCTTACCTTAATGTTTCAAATCTAACAATGATGTGCAAATTAGATACATGAAAATGTCCCAACTCCTTCTTGGCTAGTTAGTTCCCAATCGACTAACCATCCTATCATAACAAAGGGAAAACTAGTCGGCATAGTTCAAAGTTATCGGCAGCTCGAATAATCGTAGTTTGCGGCAGCGTCTACAATCCAATTAAAGCCTTGGCTTCGCTCACTTAATACAGCTTGCCTGAATACTGATATCACAATCGATCACAGAGAATCACTAAACCGCATGCAGCATGGATGCAGATGTAAAATTGTCGAGATACTATAGGTGTAGGAGATAGGTCCAAATGGATAAATATTGTAGCGCAAGGAATGCACAAACACAATCAAGCATGGCTTCAAGTGCTAGCCTTAAACCGTGCCGCACCAACGCGCTAACGATCCCTCTCCTCCTGGGGTCCGGAGACGAACTTCAAAACTGTCAAATATGAGGCCGTGACTGCTGCTCCCGTATATACCTCATTAGTCACATTCGCAAGCGCAGAAATGACCAAAATCGTAACGCTGTATAGATCGCCTTTCATACATGTAAAATACCAATGGTGATGAAGAAATCCTGACGTGTTAAAGTAACATTAAATACCTACCGGTTTTAGACCATTGCCCTATATACAGGGTGGATTCTTGAGGACAGGTACCTTAACCGTTCTAGTTACGGGAAAACGTTCTTGGAGACCATCCATAACTTTTTGAGTTATTCTGAACTGCATTCACATATTTTAGAAAAAATGTAGTCATCGAGAAAATGGTAATTTTACACAAAAACTTTTTTTTATGCCAATCGGTCTATCCTGTTTCTTATAAGGATTAAGTGAGGTTTGAGTACTAGAAATGTCAAAAATTGTGAAAAACTTTTCCCATACATTTTGTATGAAATTACCTTAACCGTTGTAGCTACAGAAAAACGTTCAGAGACTCTTCTTAATATTTAAGATATCTTGACCTGCATTCACAGATTTTGGAGAAAAAAAACATTCATCAAGAAAATTGACATTTCACAAAACAAAAAAGTCAATCAATCCTATTTCTTATATGGATCCGAAGTCTTTATCGGACCAACTGAGGTTAGAGCCCCCAGTTTTTTTTGAAAAGTTTGTATTCGAACGATGTTAGAATTTTATTTAATTCATTTCGTATAAAATGTATGTTTTTTTTTTAGCAATTTCTGTCTTTTCTGTTACTCTAAACTCAATTGATCCAGAAGAGACTTTAATCCTTATAAGAAACAGGATAGATTGGCATCTTTTTTTTTTGTGTAAATTACAGGATTTTCTCGATGACTCAACATTTTTAACAAAATCTGTGAATGCAGGTCAAAAATCACCAAAAGTTGAGGACAGCCTCCAAAGAATATTTTCTGCCAGCTTATACGGTTAAGGTTATTTCTTACGAAATATATGAAAAAGGTTTTCGTAGTTTCTGACATTTCTAGTACTCAAACCTCAGTCCGTCGCATAGAGACTTTTAATCCTTATAAGACACAAGATCGCTTGGCATCAAAAAAGTTTTTGTGTAAGGTGACCATTATCTTGTTGACTGTAATTTTTTTCCAAAATCTATAAATGCAGTACAGAATATCTCAAAAAGTTATGGATACGTTACGAATCTAGGAACGTTTTCCTGTAACTATAACGGTTAAGGTACTTGCCCTTACTGACCCGCCTCAAAATTCCAACCTGTATATATATAACATTTATAGTTAAGTACGTGTTACTTTCGTGACACTGTTTAATTTTGGACTCATCCGGTCTTCCCTATTAAAAGTCTGCGCTAGCTGCTAACTAACTTAAGCCTCAATATAGTATAAGGTTAAACTCATCGTGAAACTAAAGCTAATTTCCCCGCATTGCGATATACGAGACAAACGAACAATAAACCTCGACGTTATTTTCAGTGAAATCTGTTTCAGCAAACTTTTATATAATTAAAACTCTGGATTTGCAAACTCCGGTTCGCAAGAGCGAATAATTCATAAGAAGGTTAATTAAATTCGTTCTTCCGAGGTCGGAAGTGTTATAAAATTGAATTAGGGGTATAAATCTTATCGTGAACACTGATTCTAAATTTCACCTGCGTTACGGCACAGAATAAATAATAGTACTGCGTAGTTACGGTCAGGGGACAGCCACTAAACCACTTTACGCGGTATTAGTTTAGGAACTGTTCTAAGTTACGAGGTGAAGTTATACATTACATTATGAGTAAATTTCAATGCTACTATTTCGATAATCTACATCTACATTAATATTATAAAGAGAAAAGACTAGATTTTTTGTATGTTTGTATGTGTGCATGTAATGGATATACCTAAAATTCTTTCACTTAATAGAAACCTACATTATCAGCGAGTAGCGTGGGCTGAAATATATCATAAAAAATATAGAAATCTCTACGAAAAAAAGTAAGAATGTAACCCAAGTCACAGATGCCCAAGTTATCAAAAAAATGCCTATAAAAGTAAATATTAGGCGTGCGCTGCGAAAACGATTAATGATACATAAAATATTGTACTAAATGTATATTGTACATAAAATAGTGTACTTTATAATAATCATCATTACCCACAAGAAAGTCCACGAAGCTCTTTTTATATGTCTAACTATTATAGTTAAAGAAGTATAAACATACGAAATATGATACCGTGGATACTTTTTTACTGAGTTCCGATATTTCGGCACTGTTGCAGGTGCCATGATGATCACCGGTGCATGGTGTTGATGGGTGTATTACTAGAGACTCTGTGAGCTGTAGACCTCACGTGCACAAACTTTTTTGCAAACAATGTAGCGGTGCACAGTAGCGCAGTAGTTACCTTATTGTAAAACTAACATTAATAACCAATGTGCTCCATCAATTCCTACCTAGTAGGTAAAGGGCTGATTCAACTGGAAGAAACCTAAAAGTGGGCAATGTACTGCATTTTGAAGAGCTATTCTGCTCATCACCACAGTCATCACGCCGAAGATCCTCATCAGATCCTCACCAAATGTTTATGAGACCAACGTAAAGTTACTGTTTTTCAAATAAAAAATTAACCATTGAAATTGGATCTAATAAGGTGGAGATATTCAGTAGCCCCCTTTTTGCCCCTTTTTGGGGGAAGTTGATTTCATAATCCGGATTTTACGATATGAGAGTAGATACTTTACTATTATACTTTTGTCATCAGTAACTAATGGTTGGGTGTTAAAAATCTTGTTTGGGACTTTTGATGAGATCTTTCCGCTCGCTTTGCTATCTATGGAAGTGATTTCGTGAAAAATATTTACAAATGTGTTAAACAGTGTAAAACGTAAACAAGATGTCAGATGTTACATATCATATGCGAAACAATACCGTACCTACCGTAAAGGCCTCAACAAACCACCCGGAAGCGTCCCGCAGCCGCGTCTGGCAGTCCGCGGACGCCGCTCCTGACTGTGTGTAGACGAACGCCTATCGAAACATGCCGGACGTCACAGGGCCCAAGGTCACGTCCGCGACTTACGACCGGCTAGTATGCTCAGTTTATTAAAAAATGTACTGCCAGATCAGCCGGACGCATCTGGATTGAGGCCTTAAGGCTCGCTCGTTTTTTTAGTTCATCTAATATCGTATTCGGCTTTTAGTTTTTGGACCTACATTTTTAATTATGTAGTCGACACGGACACGAAATCACATATTTTTATGAAGAAGAGAACGCAAAAGCTCTTTTCTTTTTGCTGCACCTGGGTTAATTTTCTTTGGGCGCCTGAGTAAAAGCAAAAGGCAAAAGGTTATTTTGACATATTAGCCACTAATGAAACTTCTGCAATAATAATGAAACTTCTGCAATAATAATGAAACTTCTGCAATAATAATGAAACTTCTGCAATAATAATGAAACTTCTGCAATAATAATGAAACTTCTGCAATAATAATGAAACTTCTGTGATGTGTTTCTTTTGCGTTGGGCCTAACTTGACCATTCTCCTTTAAAAACTCCTCCCCCTCTCAAACCTTCAAGACTTTAAGAGAGCATTTTCATTCATATTAACAAAAATCAAAACTGTTACGCTTATTAATTTCACTTCATTAATTAATTGTGATAAAATCCTCAAACCCGTATGATTTTGTACGAAAATTTCATTAACATGATTAAAAATCGAAACTGAACCTTATGAGGAAATTCTTAGTACTGGCAGTAAGTACCTAGTCAAAGTTCCTCAATGTCACCTTAATAAGATTCCTTCCCGCTTCTCCAACATGGTCCATTTGGGCTTTGTCTCCTTTTAATTCAATTCCTCGCAATGTCTGGCGCAAATACGAAACGTGTTGTTTTTTAATTATAGTATATATATATTTATGTGTTTAACAAAATTTATGATAACACATTATGTAAGTATGTATACAAATATTAGGTTATATAGTTGTATATAGTTATATAGTTTATATAGTTGTTATTTATCTATTAACTTTTTTGTTCCAAAGTAAGTCTCCATCACTGACCGCAATGTTTATTTTATATTCCTGTCCATCCAAAGGTTGCCTGTAAGAAATTGCAAATAGCGATAAGGCCGCCTATTGTACAACATTAGATTTTATATATAATTACTGTTATGTTGTTTTTTTATTGTAATGTGTTCAATAAAGAGTTATTGTATTGTATTGTTTTGAATTAATGAATTAATTTGTGTGGAAATGTACCTACTGACGAACTCGGAGACATTCATTAAACATTAGAGGCATGGACAGGTACAAATTAGTAATTTATATAACCCCCGACCCCACCCCCATTATAGCTAAGAAGCATCTCGATCACATCAGCTTTCAAGCACAAAAAAACCGCATCAAAATCGGCCCATTCGTTTGGTAGCTATGATGCCACAGACAGACACAATGATACAATGATAAGTTGTGTTTTTGTTGTTTTTACCACGTTTTTTGAAGTCACTTTCTTATTTGTCCTTCCTGGTGGAATCTTCAGGGTAGCTCACAAATCGATGACAATGCATAAAAAAAACTTGAAATACCAAGTACATCAGTTGTTTAAGTCAAACTATAAGCTCATTAACAGTGAAAACAGCATCGCAATCAGTATAGTAGTTTTAACACCACATCACAATCGACCCAGATTTTACAAACATACAGACAAACAGACTAACAGACAAAAAAAGAGAGAAGATATAAAAAATACCACCAATCAATATTCCAACATCATACACACCGGAAGATGGGCAGCAGCGTCCTCCGAGCACATATTTGTTACACTGCGATCTCCAATCAGCCTGCCACAAAGACGGTTTTTTTTTGGGGGAGGTCTATGTTCAGCATTGTACTTCTAAAGGCTGACATGATGATGATATACCAACATTTGATCAAAATTGCTTCAGCCGACAAAAAGTATTTAACAATTGCATGGCTTTTTCTCATCGGATTTGGCATCGCAATCGGTCCAGTAGTTTTTATGTGATTCATGAACAAACATACAGACAAACAGACAAATAGAGAAATACGAATTTTAAAAGTGTTATGTTCTTGTTCAGTAGCTTATTTTAAGTATCCTAGACCTTCTTTTTTATTTATTTTTTGGATTAACTTTTTGGTTCATAGTCCTTTACTAGCTGTACCCCCGCCTTCGCATACGTGGTCATTTCTCAAGGTTAAAAGTACTATATGTACTGTTCCAAGGCCTAAAATATCAATATACTAACATTTGATCAAAATTATCTCAGCCGCCAATTTTATTTATCGATGGCTCGGCATCTACTCATCGGTTTTAGATACCAAGTACACCAGTTGTTAAGTCAAACCTCAAGCTATCCAACAGTGAACCGCATGGCAAATGGTCAAGTAGTTTTTACGTGATGCGTGAACAAACATACAGACATTACAGATAAAAAGATAAACAGACAAACAGACAAACAGACAAATAGATAAACAGACAGACAAACAAACAGACAGACACGAATTCTAAAAATGTTATATTCTTGTTCAGTAGCTTATTTTAAGTACCCTAGACATTTTTTTTTCAATTATCTCCTTTGTACTTTTTCGTTCTTTGGTTTAATATAAGTATAGAAAAGATAGATATATATCTTCTGTACTAATAGTAAAGCAATACGAATGAAAAAAAAACTGTTCAAAGAAGATAATTTAAATAAACAGTCTAGGGTACTTAAAATTATTCAATAAATAAAACATTAAAACTATGTATACCTACAGTATTCGAAGTTAGCTGTTATCAGTATTTATTAATTTATGAAATAAATGCCTATACATCTTCTTTCTCATGATAGTGCCTACTAACGTCAGTCTCTACCTCATAAAGATAGTACCTACTAACGTCAGTCTCTACCTCATAAAGAAGTTTTAAGAAATTTTACAAGAGCTTCAGAAGAAAGGTTTCATTTCACAAATCGCATTCAATTAAAACTTCCGGTAGCCTCATTAAAAGTGCAGTGAAGAGACTCATTTGTGAGCCGTAGTTTTAACAAGCCAGCTGCCCCTCGACCGCTTGACTTTACTTCTAAAGTACCAAGAACCTAATAAACTAGTTAATACAATCTAGCAGCATATAATAAAAAAAGGTAAAAATAAAAAAATATAGATGACAAGCTTTTGCGGGTTATTTTTTTTTTTTGCTTTTTAATTTTAGAGTTTCTTTTCATTACCTTTTCCATTTTTTTTTATCTTTTAACAATTTAAAGTTATTTTTGTCATCGGTTTGTGAGCTACCCTGAAAGTTTCAGCCGGATAGCTAATCGGGAAGTGCTCGAAATTTGAATTGCAAGATTCCAGGACAGACAACATACATACATAGATAGATACAAGTGAAGTTAAATAAAAGCTTTAAAAAAAAAGAACCAAGCCAAGAAATAAAATATTAAAAACACCCATTCCCTGCAAAAAAAATATATGTCGTTAGGTTATATTATATTGTAGTAATGTGCTCATCAAGGCCTTCAATTTGATACCCTCATTGTAAAATTCGAAGAAAACAATTAATTTCTCATAAAATAATTTACAAATAGAAAAAAATATACCTATGTATGTTTACGCTCAGCAGGCTTTAACTGGTAAAATTATTTTTAAAAAACTCTGAATTTGAAGCCATACTGCCGCGAAATCAATTTTTTTTGAAAAAAAATTGCCTATTTTACTCGCGATAATGTTATTGTAAAGATTCTTACGATACTCCATACATCCAAACCTGTTCAGGCATTTAAAGGTAATGGTGGAATAAAGATACTCACATGCATACATACGAGTACATAAGTACAAACATACATAAACCCTGAAAAAAACACTCTTTTTTCGGGCAGTCGTGCCAAAAGAAAAAGCATTTTGTAACTGGACTTTATTACCCGAATACGGCAGAGCAAGGGAAAGGTAATGAACTTTACAGTCTATGTATGTAAGTATGTATGTATGTGGATGTTCCACCATAGCGACGCCCCTATTGGTCCGATTTTGACAAGCGAGGTATCAATCGATTCGTCTTCGAGTATAGAATGTAAATTTTTACCCAGCTACGGCCAAGCAAAGGAAGGGTTATGTGTTCAAACTAAAAACTTGTTCCGATTTTTACAAGTGAGGTATCAATCGATTCGCCTTCATCGCAAGAGTGTCATGGGCAATTTTTTACCCAACCGAAGTCGGGTTTTAGTTTTTGAACTTAGGTATTTTTTTATCATTATCATTCTGGGGTGCCGTTCTACCCTCCTTAAATCCTGACTACCTACCCTACCTAATTCCTGGTAATAACTGTCGCTCTAAAGCGGCCATCCCGAAAATAATTCCAAATTGTCGGGTCTTAATGTGACCCTAATCCGGAAATACCCTGCCCCATTGTCCGTTTGGTTTTATAACCTCTGATTGAGGACCACAGTGTCGTAACGCCCCAAATCAGCGACATTCTTCGAACTGGCAGTGATGAAGCTTTGAAAATAAGCGATGGTGGCCGAGAGGTATATACGAGTATGTGCGATATGCAATCTTACGAAACCAGGCAAGAAGGTTTAAGCAAAATATAAGT
The DNA here is from genome assembly GCA_946251855.1 of Alsophila aescularia. Lineage (NCBI taxonomy): Eukaryota > Metazoa > Arthropoda > Insecta > Lepidoptera > Geometridae > Alsophila > Alsophila aescularia. The sequence continues at coordinate 19,762,453 of OX276379.1, forward strand.
TCACAAACTAAAACCTGACTACGGTTCGGTAAAAAATATCCTATGACACTTTTGCGATACAGACGAATCGATTGACACCTCGCTTGTCAAAATCAGACCAAGTTTTTAGTTTGAACACATAACCTTCCTTTCCTTTTAACGTTTCACCGTAGTCGGGTAAAAAATATATGTTTATGACACTATAAATGAAGACAAATCGATTGACACCTTGCTTGTCAAAATTGGACTAATAGGAGCGATACTATGGTGGAATATCCACATAACCGCATACATAGTTACGAGTACATACATACATACATAGAGTGTTAAACTGATTACCCTTCCCTTGCTTTGCTGTAGTTGGGTAAAAAAGACGAGGTCTATAACGTCATACAAACGAATGAAGCATAGGAAATGGTGTCTACGTATGTGTGCGTGAGTGAACTTGCGGTGTTTTGTGGTTAATATAACATTTTACTCAATTTCACCAAAAAAGAGTGCATTGTTTTTGATTTTCTGTGAGAACTAGATGGAATTAACACGACTAACAAGGTCGAGATCTTGCTGCTATGTGGTGGCCTATCAGCATAACATGGTTTAAGTGTTTGCGTAAGGCTTGTGCCTACGAACGGATCGGCATATCTTGGGTGCTTCTCTTTCGATTAGGTAGTGTAGACTCCTTTGGCCTTTTTTACCCGATTATGGCGAAGCAAGTGAAGGGTAATGAGTTTAACAGTCTATGTATGTATGTATGTATGTGTGTATATATATGTGGATGTTCCACCATAGCGTCGCTCGTATTGGTCCAATTTTGACAAGCGAGGTAACCATCCATTTGTCTTCAGGTATAGAGTATCGTAGGTCGTAGGCCAATTTTTTACCCGACTACGTGATTTTCTATTGCTCCGAGATTCGTAGACAAGCTATTCCTTCGGTCTTGTTTAACAGAGGCCCTTAGTTGGCCTGAAAAACTCTGACACCTGAAGTCAAAAAAAAACGTGGTCATAAATACCAGCTTTTGAAATTGCAAGTGAGTCTGATGCGATGTAGCTACTAACATCGCGTCAGACTCACGAGATCCTAAGACTGGGATTGATAGCTATGACCCTGATTAAGAGAAATCAATCAACAGAGTTGGTTGATTGACTGCGGAATCCTTATAATGAGTATTCTGACAATATCGATATTATGAAAGTTTAAATAAATATGGAGGCCCCCAATGGTGACATTGTGGGTTACTTATTAAACTTACAATAAAACGACGTCGACAAACCCGACTGATTTGATTTTTCAATAACTTTTTACTATCAAGTTGGCAAATACTTCCCAATGAAACCAAGCGAAATACCTACCTACCTTCACGCACACAATCAACTCCGTTTAAAAGTTGGTTGTGTACTCGAAGCTACCTACTATTTCTTGTAAATATCGTCCATAAATTATTACTAAATAAATATATCCAAAAACTCCGACTGCAAACAAAACTAATAAGATGGCAAACAAGCTTTAAATTCTTGATTTACAAATATATGATGCAGTTTCAATGATCATGCGTTTCTCCTTTAACGGGATCAACTAGGACCTGGGGGCTACTCATTATGCCTCCGACTGCATCTTATACCTACTTATAAAAAAAAGAAGAGAATTTTAAAATTGGGGAAATCGCCAGGTTTTCGCAGTCGGGTAAAAAAGTTTAGGTACTGCCTATATAAGTATACTGTAGCCAACGGGAAGACCACAATCCAAACTCCGAGCAATTTAGGATAATTTATTCCACCCCGGGATATTTTCATATTTTCGCCTATAAAGGTGTTCCGGGCCAATTTTATAGGTCATAAATTTCGAATATTTGCCAATGACCCTTTTGTTTCTGGACTCAGTGGATCATTGAGAGCCCATCAACGATTTATGCAGAACACTCACGTAAATTGCTTGTTATTTATTTGTTATTCAATTGGGGGATATAACAGCTTCACGCTTTACCTTTGAGAACAAAGATATGAAGTTATTTTATGTCTTTCATGTTATCATACTTTATTGTTATGGTAGGGGGGTAACAAGGTAGGGGGTGGGTTTGTATTTTTTTTATCCGCCTTTATTAGCACACTAGCTGTGCTCACGGCGTTGCCCGCGTGGTAATTTCTTTGTGATGTAAGGACCTTAAGAGTTATTCCAGAACCAAAATTACCAATATACTAAATTTCATCAAACTGCGTTCAGACATGAAATCGTTTTTTATAGATTGCTCGGCTTCTAATCATCGTATTAAGATACTAAGTACACCAGTTTTTAAGACAAAAACCCTAAGCTATTCAAAAATGAAAATCGCATCGCAATAAGTCCTGTAGTTTTTACGTGATGCGTGAACAAACAAGAAAACATGATTTAAATAAATCTTATATATTGTTCAGTAGCTTATTTTATGTACCTAAGACCATTTGTTTTATTATCTTAATTATAAATTTGTAATTTTACAGCATTTTTGGTACTTACTGCTTTACTACTAGTGGCTCTGTGAGCTGTAGACCTCGCGCGTACAAACTTTTTTGCAAAGAATTTAGCGGTGCACAGTAGCGCCATCTAGTTACTTTATTGTAAAACTAACATCAATAACCAAGGTGCTCCATCAATCCCTACCTAGTAGGTAAAGAGCTGATTCCACTGTTAGAAACCTAAAAGTGAGAAATTTACTGCATTTTGAGGAGCTATTCTACTCATCACGCCGAAGATCCTCATCAGATCTTCACCAAATTTTTATGAGATTAACTTAAAGTACTACCTTTCAAATGAAAAAAAAAACCCATTAAAATCGGATTTAATACGGCGGAGATATTCAGTAGCCCCCTTTTTTACCCTTTTTTTGGGGGAAGTACCCCCCCAATCAAAAATCCCCGACAATCAAAATTGATTCTAAAAATTTGCTTAACCTGTATACCAAGTTTCGTTTAGATCGGTTGAGAAATGCGACCTGTAGAGGAGAATACAGATCCGGACATTCGGAAGGAATTCGGAAGGACATACTTAAGCATGTTTGCCCTAGCTGAAATGGAGACGCTTCGCGCTCGCTCGGTGAATAAGTCTAGTTAATTAACGGTGTAGCGCCTGAGCGTTTAAATATTCACTTCACAATCCAACGGCACTTGGTTTAAAACCTCCGTTGACTTGAATAATATACTCGTTGTAAGTTAACGGATTACGATGCCATCGCTCAATAACGGCGAAGGAAAACATCGTGAGGAACCCGGCATGCCCTGGAACCTCAATATTTTAACCACATGTGACATCCAACAACCCGCACTTTGCCAGCATGGTGGATTATGGCCAATCCTCTCTCTCTCCCATTCTCTTTGAGTAGGCTTGTGTCCCATCAGTGGGACATAATAGGCTGATGATGATGATTAACACAATCCTTTAATAAGCTAAAGTAGTACCTCGAAAGTAACAGAGAAGTTAAAGTAACAAAGAACGATACAGCCGTTTGATTGGACTTACTGAAAGATTACTGTCGCTTTACTGTTACTTTTGTTTTACTGTAAAGCGACAGTAACCTGTCAGTAAGCCCGTTACCTTTTCACGACTAAACGGCTGTATGGATATTGATGAAATTTGATACCGGGTTCGGTTCTAGACTCCGCACCAATGACTTTTCTAAGTTATGTGCGGATTTCCAACACTCCGTGCTTCGGAGGGCACGTTAGCCATGTCAGAGGCCTTCGGGCGGCCTGACTAACTCTGACACCAGAGGCCAGCACTACCTCATACTACAAGCAAGCAAGATGAAATTTGGTATGGAGATAATTTGAACCCTGGGGAAGGTCAGGATACTTTTTACCCGACTGTGGGTTATTTGTATGGCTTGTTATGTTTGTATATTTGTACGTTTCTTAGGCACGTCTTACAGCCTAAACGGCTTGATGGATTTTGGTAAATGAGGTATCATTGGATTCGTCTTGATCACGAGAGTGTTATAGGATATATGAAGTGTCAAGAAAACCAATATGGTGGCTTACAGCTGCCATAGGTATCAACTTCGAAATACCATTTCAAAAATATATAATTCATATAATATAACGGATGCAATGGCGCTCCACCGCAATGCGTGACGCAGAAGGCGCACGCCAAAGTTAAATTTTAGCGACTTGAGCGACTTGCTCAAGGGCAACCCAGGGGGTACGAAACTCGGCTTGGCTTAGACTACGGGATATCTGACTAAACTCCTCTAGGTCGGTATTAATGATTAATAGCGATCCAGGGGGCCCTGAACTATGGCTAAGAGCCTCATAAGTGATTTGATAACTGACCATCATTTCGGAATACATCTCTGAGAAGAAATGGCAAGAAACTCAAAGAAGAATAAAAATTGACTAAACACGGGTTCATCGACCCCGCAGGTGGGGTCGGTGTCCGATTAATTGTGTGTTGTTTGAGGAGTGGCTAGACAATGCAAGGCAGTGATGTCATCGTCTGGATCGCTCTGAAAATCGCGGGGGCGCCTACGGAGGGCTATATATAGCTTATGCGCATTTATATTTATAAACCCGACTGCGAAGAAAACTAGAATGAAGCAAAAATTTAAGAGAGAATTGTTGCTAACCAACTTTAAATCGTTATATTATAATATATTTTTAAATTATAGATGAATGATAAGAATAAAACCTAAAAATGATTTTCAAATACCTATTTATTGATATACCGCTTAACATGGTTCATCGTTTTTTTTTTCTTAATGTTGCATCTGGTTCTCGCCTTGAATCACAGAATAGATAATAGTATGAATTTTGAATGTCTTATCTTTAGTGACATTCGCAAGATTAAGACGAATCGATTAACGGAAGAATCATATATACCGTCCACGCCATCCATATGTGGTCTATATGTATAGTGCCACAAAGGAACAGACGTACATACTCATAGGCTGATAAACGCAATACCCTCCGCGCGGTCGGGTAAAAACAAACTACAACACAATAGAAAGTTTTTTTTGTAAAGGAGCTTACAGTGTGAGACTATACATATAATACACATTATATACCTTACTCTTATTTAAGCACCTTCTAGCCTTGTACAGTCAGCGACATAACAGCTGAACATTGTCTAACATCCAATTTCACTGTACTTATAGAAACGTTAATTTAAAATTTGCTACGCCTGTAGCATGTTTCCTTACTCTACCTTATTAAAGTCTGTAGGTACACCTGCACTGCTCGTCACGCCTTCAATATACTTCCACATTAGAATAAAACACGTAATATTTCAGTCGGAATTATGTTATTTTCACCCTTTTCCCAAATAACAAAACGAATCAAGACGTTATCATGTAATAAACGTAAAGATGGCAGCGTCATTTACTGAAGAAGCTTTCTTTCTTATCTTGGCGACCGCGTTTCTCTCGCTTTCAAATCGGGCGTCCAATTTAGACAGCTTTACGATTTGTAACGATCCTGTAAGGTTTAGAATTTCACTTTGTTTCAAACAATTTTCTTACAGGATGTTATCTTGTGTTAAAGATTGCCTTTGTAATAAGAAATCCTTTTCTTTCTTCAGTTGATTGAGATCTGTAACATTAACCACAGTATATAGATAAAACTACCATAATCATTGGTTTATGGATGCCTCAAAATAAAATATTGTTATGGCAATCAGTTATTTTCAAATCTTTTATTTAACTTCACTTGTATGTAAATCTATGTATTTCTGTCTGTCCTGGAATATTGCAATTCAAATTTCGTGCACTTCCTCATTAGCTATCTTACTGAAACTTTTAGGTTAGCTCAAAAACGACAACAATTTTTTTTTACTAAAATTAAATAATTATAAAGTAACATGTGAAAATGCAATAGAAAAAGTGATATTCATTAAAAAAATACTCGTAAAACCTTTTTTTTTTCAATTAAATTTTCGAAATATATTACATAAAAAACTAATTGAAAATCTATCACTGCAAAGCAAAACCAAAAATGCTGCTCTTACAATTTATTCCACTTAATTATAAAAAATACCGAAAGTACGACTTGAACTCGCGTGAAGAGGGTTTTTTAAGAATAAGAATAATTTTATAGTTTAAAACATTGCCGAGTATTTGGCTCATGGAATCAAAAGGCACTAGCGTTTGCAATGCAATTTAAAAAACCTAGGATAGTGTAATGTTTTTCAGTTCAATACTAAAAACAGATTACGCGCGGTAAATTACAATACCACACGGTGCGGTGTGTGGAACAAATTGCACTTTTTACGCAAAGCCCAGCATTCCCCACTGCATCACTAATTACAAATTTGAAGCACAGCGCCCATTACCGGCCAGCGAAGAATAATTATTATGTATACAATGATTTAAACGCAGTGCGGTGCTATTAATATTGGTTTAATTTATTGATGCACTTTTCAAAGGCTTCGGGACACAAGGCAAACCCAAAATGCGATTTAATAGTTTTATAGTAGTTTATGAAACGGTTGCATAATGAGGGAATTAAAACACGAGAGTGAGTTTAAAAAATGAGGCGTAGGCGAGTTTTTTATTAGTATCACTGGAGTTTTTTAATACCCCTCATTATCTGTGCAGTTTCATACACTACTTTATCTACACTCATGCAATAGGAACTTACTTCTAATGTTCCGTGATGTCAGGTGAAGTCAAATTCTCCTCACGAACACTTTTCACGTTTTTACATGTTTAACATATCTTTGTCACATTATTAATAAAGATAAAACTTTTGATCAACAAAAATATCACATTGAATTGGTTACGTAATTATGTCAAGTCATAGAAGATGTGTCTAGTAAATTATGGCGCCAAAATCCAGTCCACAGCGAATTCACGCGCCTACGGTCTAGGACGTGCTGCCATAGATAGTAAATGACGAAATCTCTCGTAAGTGCGGAGCCAACCGGTGCTTTTATGGTAAAATAATAATATGAGAACATCGTTTAGTTAAAAAAATAGTGTTATATTTTACTATTTTTTCTGATTAGAGACATGCCGTGCTTAATGTATGCCATTATGCCACCATTTTTGAGTTCATAATCCGGATTTTACGATATGACTGTAGATAAAAATATTTTTGTGTGATTTCTTATTTATCGAAACTGCGGAAATTTTCAATCCGATGTTGTATATCCAAAAAACGTTGTGGTTGTTTTTGTAACAACAGTAACTGTGTAACACAAAACTGTTTAGTTTTCATTTTTATGTTCCAACTTTTGAAATGAATCGTTGTTTCATTACCTAACTGGCTTGTTTTAATTAACTTTGCACCTTGAAAAGAAATCTCATTCATTCATTAAAATCAGAAAGTTACCATGCTTTAACTGAACGTTTTGTGCAGCAAGCGTGAATTGAGCCCTACTACAAGTTTTTGTAGAATGAAAAAATGAAAGAAAACATATTTTATTAAAACTTTTATTTAACTTCACTTGTATGTATGTAACTATGTATCTATGTATTCTGTTCGAGCTCTTCCTGATTATCTATCCGGTTGAAACTTTCAGTCTAGATCACAAACCGATGACAAAACAATAAAAACGTAAAAAGTAGTAAAGCAATAACAAAAATAATAAAAAAAAAACAATAAAATGAAACATTAATTACAAAAAATACAATTTTTATATTATTTAATCATTTTTAACCCAGGTTTTCATAAACTGGTAATATTAAATAGTTCTACCAGCCCCCTAATTCCTTGTTGCCAGTTGCCATCTAACACGTTTTGCATAGATTTGACATAAAGGTACAAATAACCGTTGAATAGCGGATACTGGATGGTGAGGTGTCACACAATGGGGTTATTTTGTCAGACCGTAGCAAAATGCTATCATCTGCCCGACTGCAGGTCTCACTTTGAGATCTGAAGTCTCATACTACGAATGTAGACAAATAGTAGGGATCGGGTAGGGGTTATACTGATGTTATATAAAAGTTTTTTCCTTAATTAGATAATTGGGAAAGAAGACTTGATAAAGCTGGTTCAATCGGAACTGAATTAAATTTTGCAGTTAAACTCTCCTAATGCAATTATTCAGTGCTGCATTCGAAAAGGACTTCGTTGGATAAAAATAATTAGAGTTTGTTGAACCCCCTGGTTGAGGGACCAAGTGTAATAGTATCCATGGACCCCTCAGGGGTTCCAAATTGGGATCTAGTGGAAAGAACGATATTTGAAGATAGTAAAACACCGTTGGTAAATGGGGATTATAAAGCGGCCGATCATTTTGTTACATGTTACAAATGCCGCACACAAGGACAACAAGGATTAGAGTTTAATCTATTCTTATAATAAAGTAGTACTTAACAATAACCGTCTTTATGTTCGCGCATCATTTAAAAACTACCGGGCTGATTGCAATGAAAGTTTCGCTGTTGGATAGCTTACTTTATATCTTAATTTGATGACTAGAAACGGATGTGACGGCTGAACTTTTGTATAATCTATACAAAAGTCGACTCTAATAATCATCGCACAGGCCAAACAGCTGGATTCCGGAAAGACTTTAGCACCGTAGACCACATCCATACGCTCCGGCAGATTATGCAGAAAACCAAAGAGTATAATCGGCCACTATGTCTAGCTTTCGTGGACTACGAGAAAGCCTTTGATTCAGTTGAGACCTGGGCAGTGCTACAGTCATTACAGCGGTGCCAGATTGATTACCGGTACATCGAAGTGTTGAAGTGTTTGTACAGCAAGGCCACCATGACAGTCCGTCTTCAGGGTCAGAGCACGAATTCTATCCATGTGCAAAAAGGGGTGAGACAGGGAGACGTTATTTCTCCAAAACTGTTCACCTTGTTGCACTGGAAGATATATTCAAGCTTCTGACCTGGAACGGATATGGTATTAACATCAATGGCGAATACATCACTCACCTTCGATTTGCTGATGATATAGTCATCAAGGCAAAAACCCTGGAAGACCTAAGCATAATGCTACGTGACCTCAATATTGTTTCCCAACATGGCCATTATTCTTTACGAACAGTCACACGTGTAACGCGTCTCGCTGTGGAATCGTTCGGAAAAGTACGGCAATTCTCGAACATGCACAAACAATTCCACGCAGATATCTTAACACGGCGCGTTACGTGGCCGAGTGGCAGTAGAGAATAAGATCCCTGGTGGGTCTTAAAATGAACATGGGCAAGACGAAAATCATGTCAAACGCCCATGTCGTACCCATGCCGGTTTATGTTGGGAACGATATTATCGAAGCTGTTGATCACTATGTCTACTTGGGTCAGACGATCCAACTGGGTAGATCCAACTTCGACAAAGAGGTAAACCAACGAATCCAACTCGGATGGGCAGCATTCGGGAAATTACGCCACATCTTCTCGTCACAGATACCGCAGTGCCTCAAGGCGAAAGTTTATAATCAGTGCTTGTTGCCAGTGATGACATACGGCACTGATACGTGGTTGCTAACTATTCGTCTCATACATAAGCTCAAAGTCACGCAGCTTGCAATGGAGAGAGCTATGCTTGGAGTTTCACTACGTGATAAGATCCGTAACGAGGAAATTCGTAGAAGAACCAAGGTTATCGACATAGCTCTCAGAATTTGCAAGTTGAAGTGGCAATGGGCATGCCAAATAGTTCGCAGAGCCGACAACCGCTGGGGAATAAAGGTTTTGGAATGGCGACCACGAACAAGCAAGCGAAGTGTAGGGAGATGGACGGACGATAATGTAGCCATAGCAGGGAGTCGGTAGATGGAGGCGGCACAAGACCATTCGTCGTGGCGCTCTTTGGGGGAGGCCTAAGTTCAGCAGTGGACTGCTTAAGGCTGTTAATATATTGTTGGATGTGTAGGTACATTTCATTTGTTACTGTCTGTGCTAGCACCCGTATTGTGCAAAGTTTCAAAAGACGTCCTATTGAAGTGCTCCACTTGACCGTTAGACCTGTTATAGGTCGCGTCATGTAAAAAGAGCGCTGCGCATTAGGCAATTTATGTATACTTACCATTGTTAGCAGATTCGAGCGACAAACAAAACCTTCCTTCAGCAGTGATATTTTATGTCCGGGCCCTTACTGCGGCTGGTACTGCGGTCCGGGATGTTGTCCGGGATACTGTCCGGATTGCAGCCCAGGATACTGTCCGGGTAACAGCCCAGGATACTGTCCGGGTTGCAGCTCGGGTTGCAGCCCAGGATAATCTCTGAGTTGCGTGGATTGGGGTTGCGTGGGTTGGGGTCGCGTGGATTGGGGTCCTGTGTAGTGGTGTCCTGCGATCATGCTGGCAATGCGTGTTTTCAACTTTTTCCAACCGTGTTCGACGAAATGTTCAGCTTTATGAACAAAACCGCACAGAAAATCTGCAGCTTTCCTACGCACTCCACTTGAACCCAGCCCTCGAGTAAAGTGTTCCTGAAAATGTTTACAATTAAGTATGTAGAAAAATGAATGATGAATTCGTACCTAAAAAAAAGGAATTTGGATTTAAGAGCCAAACTTTACTTGCTTCTCCAAATGGGATGTGTCCTAAATGGGATGCTGCCGCATCTTTTACGTGAAATAATCTTACCATTTTGTAGGTATGCAGTAGACTGTAAGTACAAACAATTTTTCTGCATAAGCACAACAAGCCCCACAGGGTTCAGTCCCGTTTACTATAACTTGTTCCTATGTAAGAAATTTCCTTTTTGATCACATATTTTAGTACATCCAAAATTAGAAACACAAGGACAACACAAAATTATATTAATATATCTTAGATACATTATTAATAGGTATAAGAATAACGATTGCTATCTATTACTTCAAATTATCAAAACACATTTTACGGCAAAATTGTAAGTGACAAGGTATCTATAGTCACAGGTTAGGTAGAGATACTACGTCTATAGTGAACGGCAGAGACACACCCGTATCTCCTTCTTAGTTTGTGACACAAACCAAAGAGAATATAACCACTACGTTCTAACCATAGAGTATTAGATATTTTACATAGTCTATTAGACATTTCCTTCGCCATTGGTTCTAACACAAACAAAATAGGAGATCCGTAGAAAGATGATACAAATAGAAACGCTATGAGCGTATAGGCACAGTTCATACAGCGTGTGGCTGTTATGGCGACATTAAATTGACACACGTATCTGGTTTCACGTTTTCAGATTTTAGATATATATTCTATTTAATTAAACGTAATATTTATCGAATTATTAAGAATTTTCTAAAATATCACTTTGGAGCAACCTGTATGTAAAAAGCTTAGCGCAGCGGTCATCTGCCGGGGGTCACCGATCATAACATTGTATCAATGAAATTAGAACGAAAAAGAAATACTGTTAGAACAAGACACTAGAAAATGCGATGTTGCATTTTCTCGATAAAATTCGCAGTAACCTAAAGCGCCGCCGCCGCGCGTCTGTCGGTGTAGCGCGGTGTTTTTGAAAGAGAGGGATAGCTGCAGCCTTTGTCGGCCGGGCGCGGCGGCGAGTGGCAACGCCTTTCTTTGTAGCCAGCCAGTCCAGTTCAGCAGTGCAAAGAGTGCTGTAGTAACCTTGATACATAATTGTCACTCATAAACTTTTAATATGTTTTTTTCGTGAAAACACGCTTACCTTTTTTTTTTTTTACCTAATTATCTGACACCAGTTTAGTTTCATAATTTTGTTTTTTTTTAGAAAGCAATTAGGTTTAAGTAGGTATTGCGATAAAGACGCGTTTGTTTATGTGCCTAACTTTTTATTGTGCGTTATTTTGTGATGTCTAATTATCATACAAATTACACTGCGGCCGAATATGCTGATATGATACTTATTTACGGGGAATGCAATCTAAATGCCGCCCTTGCGATAAGGACGTATCGTGAAAGATATGGCGAGACGAGACAATGCCCCACAAATTCACGAACTATTCTCGGAGCTCTGCAACGTATCCGCGAAAACCGACCAGGGGATCCCAGGTCTCAACGCCCGGATCGACCTCCAATAGTTCGTGAAAATCCAACTCGGAGAAGATTAATTGAAAATGTACTACAGTACTTTGAAGACTGACCCAAAGCTAGCACCCGCCAGGCCGCTCGGTATTTTCATGTACATTACACGTCAGTTCACAGGATATTAGAGCGTGAAAAATGGCATCCGTTCATATTCAGAAAGGTGAATGCACTATTATCACGTGATAGACCTATTAGAGTCCATTATAGTCGGTGGTTATTAAACAAAATTGAACAGGACAATGACTTTCTTTCCCATATTTGCTGGACTGACGAAAGCACATTTACCAGAAATGGCATGTGGAATCAACACAACATGCATCACTGGGCCCGCCAGAATCCGCGCGTTTGGCGAGAGTTGGCCCATCAATACAGATTTTCTGTAAATGTTTGGGCTGGCATCCATGGCGACGACATGATTGGACCAGTATTTATTAATGGTACTTTAAACGGGGAAATATTTGTGAATCTTCTGGACGACACGGTATCAGAGTACACAGAAAATCTGACTGTCCACCAATACCGACGAATGTGGTACCAATTAGACGGCGCACCTGCACATTCAGTAACAACGGCTAGGCAGCGGCTAAATGAAATGTTTGGTACGCAGTGGATAGGAAGATATGGACCTCATAGGTGGCCAGCAAGATCACCTGACCTCACGCCTCTTGTTTTTTTTGTGGGGCTTTGTGAAAGACGAAGTGAATGCGGAAGAAAATATTGACTCGATGGAAGAACTACGTCTTCGAATAACTAACGCGTTTGAGAAACTGAGGGCAATGACTTCGGCTGGACATGTTTTAACAAAAGTGAGGGCGAATATTAAGCGCCGATTAGACCTTTGCGTCCGAAGTGGCGGTGGTCACAAAGAAAACTTAAAAAAAATATAAAGACTTGTAGTTGGATTAATAGGTATGTGAAGTGAAGTGATGTGAATTTTTAAACTTTCATACTCGTTCTGTTATAAACCTACTTACAACTCCTGGCGCTTCGTAGCGCACGCGCGAAGGGACGCGCGCCGCGCCCCCGCGCCCGCGCCTTGGCAACTGCAGGGCGGTCGATAACAGCTGGATGGATTTTGATGAAATTTGGAATAGAGATAGCTTATACCCTGGAATAAAACATAGGATACTTTTTATCCCGGAAAATAGTAAGTTTCCACGGGAAAACAAGGAAATGCTGATTACTCGGTGTAAGGAACGGTTTCCATGGAAACGAAATAACAAGTCTGTCAATAAATATCAAGAGCGTTGGTGGTATACCTAATATTGCATTGGTTTTTAATATCCTATAAGAACATAGGATGCTTTTTTCCGCGATAAACTGTAGTCCGCGCGGACGAAGTCGCGTGCGGATAAGCTAGTATTTATATATATATATATATATATGTTATCGGTAACGTTTTAAAGACGCACATCATTACAAGCTGATGCCCGTGGCTTCGCACGCGTGGTCATTTCCTTAGGTTAAAAGTACTCTACGTGCTATTCCAAGACCTAAATTAGCAATATACCAACTTTTGATCAAGATTCCTTCAGCCGTCAACAATATGTTTATCGATTTCTCGGCTTCTACTTATCATATGGATATACGTAGTACGACAGTCAACCCCTAAGCTATACAATGAAAACCGAATCGCATTCGGTCCAGTAGTTTTTACGTGATGCGCGATCAAACATGCAGACAGACACGATTTAAAAAAATGTTCTGCTCTTGTTAGGTAGCTTATTTTTAGTACCCTAGACCATTCCATTTCTTATTGCTTTAAGTAAAAACATCGCAATCCTTTTAAGGTCTCCTTAGTTAAGTTAATAAAATAACTTTGATAATTGTAGTTTGCAATGTGCGTCGAAAAAATATAATATTGCATCCGTCCGACACCATAGTTGGCCTCTCACTAGGGCATGCAAAATCGAATGATTTCGATTCCAAAACTTGAGATCCGACTCCAGATACTGGACACCTAATTCCGGAACTATCAACTTCTTAATGGTTTTTGAATTCTAGGAAAAGAAAGATTTCTACGAATCAAACAAGTTGTGATTCTGTCTTGAATAAATATAAGAATGCCACGGACAATGTGTGGATTTTGTTCTTTTCATGAAAACATACCTTCTGTTTTAATCGAAAAAATACAAGTCGAATCGAAACTAAAGTTTGTAGATAGATTGAACTGGGCCATAATAATATCTAGCCTAGGTTGCAGCGTTATACTTTTTTGCAACAAGAATATGTAGCAAAGTGGGTGCTAATATTTTTTAAGTTCACGTTTTTATGTCCATATACAATTTAATGTGACGTCACATAGCTTAAAACTAGCGGACGATGAAGACGCTTTGAACGATACCTCATTTTTTAAATTATGATAAGTAGTTTAGAAAATATGAGGTAACAGATGAACGTACATACATACAAACATACCCGCATACATACTGGTTTAAATCATAACTCTCCTTTTTGATTCGCCGTAGTCGGGTAAAAATATAATAATAAACCGAAGAAGCTACAACCACTTAAATTTGGTAGTTAAGGATATATTTGTAAATAATGAAAATATAAAAAGTAAGGGGCGCTCATATTAATACAGAACGTATTTTTTCAACGTTTTTTAGTTTTTGCTAACTTAGAAACGGTTATACATACAAACGTCAAACTTGGTGTGATTAAAGAGAAACCCCTGACTTTAGCCAGCCGTTTGGCCGGTTGTCATTTCGATTCAAAATGTTTTGAGGATAGCATTCTGAGCTGGTTGCCAATGTTTTCGTCCAGTGAGTAAAATCGATATATTCGTATTCCTGTTTTATTTGTGTGGTAATATGATGTAAACTCCTTGGATGTCATATACAAAGAAGACTAGATGTGTCAGTATTGATTGTGCCATTAGATATCAATATGTAGAATTTTGTTGAATAAAGCATAATATTACGGGTATATTCTTTACTACAATTTGGAAAGCTGGCAACAAAGAAATAAACAAAAAACAAAATACATAAAATAGGGTACACCTATGCCTAACTAAAAAAAACCTATGAATAACTTGACAGAGCATTGCTCATTTACCGTCCATCTACAGATAAATATTTATTTATGGGTAAACTAAACTTCTTGAGCACTGGTATTCCTAACTCGATGGAAAACCAAACAATTTATGGAGACACTTCAAATTATGGCACTTACATGGTAAGCTATCTTTTCTGGTCTGGTAATACGAGAAAATAAACTGCAAAATTCGCTTTTAATTTAGTTATGGTAAGTATGTTATTAACATGTGAAAATAACTAATTACAAATGATGCGAACGTTTTCTATCGTAAATACTTTGAAAAACATAAGAAAACATGCTTACTTACCGATGAAAAGTTATGGCTTCATTTTTCTGCTCAGGTCGGTTTGTACAACATGATAAACAAAAACGCCGCCTAATACAGCTAGTATGTTACATTGAGAAATACACACAATTATGAAATAAGCGCCACAAATTCAGTTTTACAAATAATTTCCCATCAACCGCCAGCTGACACTATTTTGTTTATGTTTTGGGAGTCAGTGACTGGCTCCCAACAGAAACAGGCGTATACGCGAAAAGGATAAAAAATATGCATATTCATCTCGCTCAATCTTACTGTGTTTATGGTATGTGTGTCCTTCTCTCATTATTATTGCTATTCAATGAAAAGTCTATAGTAGTACAGTATATACTCTCATCTACGCGAATAAGCGATTAGGGCATAGAGAAAAAGAAAGAATAGAGGGAGCCCTAAAAATAAGCCTAAAACAGAAAGGTTGTTTACTAGAGCCACTGATCTCAATGAATAGGCTCTGCCAATGCGATTCAACTAAGAAATTAGTGTAGAAAATGCGTCATCTTGTACATCAATTGTCAACAGCTTCAGTTTTTTTAGTACAGTGTGCAAGAAAAATGCTAAGGAAGTGGAAACTTTTTTTTGTTATATTTTTTTAATTCCACATAAGCTGATGTCTTCTTCTCGTAGATTTAATGAAACTGAAGTAAAGAAACTGAAGTGTTTTATAATAGCTACAATCAGTTACACCTACATACGAGTATAAATGTAACGAAGTGACCTCATATTATGTGTAAATGTGTGACGTTTGATAAAACGATCTGAAACTTATCGCGATCTCTTATCAAAAAATATTATATTATATAAAGAGTGTAACATATTACCCTATTAGATACTGGGCTGGGATATTCCACACGGGTAGACGAACAGCGTTAGTTTTACGACTTTTGTCATTTCAAAGATTTTAATTCATGAATTTACTTCTAAAAATTCCTAAAAGAACTTTGCACTTCAAACCCTAGTAGTACAGAAATAATAGTAATCAGCTGGTAAAAATCGATAATAATCTTGACCTTGAATTGTGCTGTCAATAGACCCCGCGCATTGAAATTGAAATGCGCAGTACTGGGGTGCGTTTAAGTAAGTCGGCGAAATTTTCACCGGATAAAAATTAACTAGCGAGGGTTCGCTGAACGGAGTCATAGGTTTATTTGTCAAATTCAATTGTCGACTTGTCAAATTTATGTTCAGTAGCTTAATTTATGTCCCATAAATCATTTTTATATTATATTCGTTGTACAGAATTTATGTTACTGCATTCTTATAAATATAGATAGTATTTACGAATAAAACAATCAACAAATTGAATCTAACCACTAATCGAATGACAAACAGCTGTCATTCTGACAGCAGACTAAAATTTAGCGACCTCAGAAGCTCGCTAAAATTTATCCTAGCCAGGCGAACCAGCTTATACCAGCGGACGCCCGTGAACGGGCAGATTAAATTTTAGTCGGTTTAATTTTTCGCCTCGCGGTGTGCTTGAACGGGGTGTTTGACGTTTAGTCAGTTTAAATTTTATACTGGATAATTGACTTAAACGCACCCCTGTAGTCGTCAGCTGCATGTCAGTATAACGTCATCGTGAAAATATGACAGAATTTTCCAAAATATTTTCTGTGAAAGTGAATCTTATTCTAAAATTTGTAGGTTTGAAGAATAATTTTAGTTTTTGTGATCAGGTTTGTTGTTTGCTAAGCCTTCAGTGTTTTCTTTAGCTATAAGTAACACTGCTTACTCGAACTATGTGCGTGCAGAGAGAAAATAATAGGTTGGCTCACCCCACATTTGCTCAGATGGTCAATCTCCACTCAATGGGGGTCTTTACACCAGCGTGCAATCGGGGAGAGGCCTAGCAACCTGAAACCGCATATGGAGCAGTATGTCTGTAAAAAAACAATTCCTGTCCATTCAAAGGTTGCCTGTAAGAAATTGCTGATAGGGATAAGCCCGCCTATTGTACGACATTGTTTTTTATGTTTAAGTCCTATTATATAGTTTTCTATTTTGTGATGTGTTCATGGGTAAAACGAGTTTTAGAGTAGAGACCACGTTTAGGTAAGCGTAGTATGGGACGCCCGCCGGCCTGGTGGAGAGACGACTTGCGAAAGTCAGCTGGCAGCGACTGCATGAGAAGAACCGAAGATCGAGCTCAGTGGCGTTTATTGGGAGAGGCCTACGACGCAGTTGTCTATGACTATAGCTCAACTTTTAATACATATTCAGAAAAAGACAGGCGTACGATTCACAAATTATAAAGTATTATGGTACGATTGTCAAGCATCCATTTTGAAAGGTTGTACACTTTATTTATTGGACTGATGATAGACCGATGAATATCTTACAACATTAGGTATTCATAAACAATGATATAATAATCTATACCTTGGTGTGGTTATAACAAGCTGGTAAAAACATCATCATGATCATCAAAATAATCAGCCCGTATTCATCTACTACTGGAAGGAGGCCTTGCCTTGTTAAAGCCACTAAACCTTATTTGCGATTCTCCTTATCAAGTCAATGCCAGTTGTGTTTCGCGATTCGGCACTCCTTTGGACAGCGGGCTCACTACGTTCGCCTATGCGTTGTCTCCGCTCTAAAACTCATTTACCCCAACGGTTGTAAGAGTTACGTTGCCCATTGCCACTTCAACTTGCTTTGAGCTGTCGGTTACCTTTTTTTCTTATTTTTTTTCACTGTCTAGCATTGATCCCATTTTAATAGGGTCGATGCTGTCTAGGCAATCATTTGACCACGATCTCACCTGATGGAAAGCGATGATGATGTGGTCACGTTTGCCTAGTTGATACCTATTCACTCTTGATTTGAACACACCAGAGTTATATTTAACCGGAAACACTTGTGACGATGTCAAAACCTCTTTTGTAATAATACTCATTTGATCTCTTAATTCTTTCATAATCCATTTCATTCCATTTGATAGTTTGTTCATTATTATCATTATTAAAACTTTGTAAATAGGAACAAGCGAGTAATCGTCATTTCTTAATGTTCCCGTGGAAACTTGCCATTTTCCGGGATCAACATATTTTATGTTGGTCTCCATATTGTAATGTTCCTATTTACAAAGTTTCATCAGAATCGGTTCAGCTGTTTTTGCGTTTAAGCTCCTCAAATAAACAAGCAGACAAAGTTTCAATATTATACGAGTACATTGGTGTGGATAATGTTTGTTTGTTTGTTCGGATTATTACCGAAATCCCCACCAGACCGTCCCCACCAGTGGGGATTCGACTTATATGCCTGCTCTCATCACTCATCCTTTTGAGTTGAAACATTGTACAAACATTGTGTAGTGGGCACTTGCGTGAAGCTTTTTGACATAATTTAAGAAAAACATACAGAAATATTGAAATAGGCATTGTGACGCAAGACGGGCAATTTCTACTTTATGGTAAAATGTATTTAATGTGAATATGCTCATTGTGGTGGAATTACCCCGGAATAAAGTAACTTTTCTACTTATAATAAAGCAAGAACATCACAACAAGAAGTATGTACAACGAAGATAATAAAAAAAAAGGTAAGGTAACTGAACCAGTAGTGGTCAGCGTTCCATATATGGTCACTTGAAAATAAAATCTTCCAAAATAAAAATCACATGTGTGTTTGGGAAAATAGCAACACTCAAAAACATACCATAGACTTATAGCTTGACAAAAATATGACAGTTGATGTGTTAACGTCATGCACATTCAAAATGGTGGCCATGTAAGCAAGACGTCATAAATCTATAAATTTCTCATTTAACTTTTTAGTGGGGTGAGTACTTTTTCGCAGTGTTTTTTTATTCTACAAACGTACCTAGTTTTTGATAAGCACCTAATTGTTGATATTATACGTTAAAAAGGCAATTAATAACAACTTTATTACACTAATTTCTAATTGTAATCTGATTAAACTGGGGTGGATATTACTGGTACTTCTTAAAACGGAATTGTACCAATAATGGACATAACTGTCTACAATTGGTACAATAGTGTTTACCCTATTTTCATCAAATTTGGACTCCAAAGAAGAAAGACCATACGATCAGTAAGTAATTTTTTAATCAATCGTACAACTAACGGTTCTCGGTTTATCGACTATTATTGGTGTGCCCATAACTAGCGCATTATAGAAACAACTCAATTATTTTTAATTCATTTACTTTTTTATATCAGTATATGCCCATGTCTCATTTTATTCTAGTAAAACTTACCTGCGTGAATTTGGTTTGATTTCTGTTTATTTTTCTGTACACTGATCATTACTGGCTGTTCATTACTGTATTTGACCATAAATGGAGTGATCATTACTAGCGTTCTTGTAATTCTACCTGACCATTATTAGTACAAAAATTGAAAATTTTCAAGGGTATTTTTTATGTATTCTGTTAAACAATAATGAGAATTTGTAACTTCCAAAATTAAGGTTAAAAGGGTTTCATATGTATAATTATTAGTTAGAACAGACTTTTTTTTTGTCAATAACTAAGTCGACAAACAAATATTTTTCAATATTTTTTTATTTTTTTTTAAATATTTGACGACTGGTTGGTCTCGTGGCTAGAGATCCTAGGTACGAAATCGTACGGTCGCGGGTTCGAATCCTGCAAGGTGCAATCATTTGTGTGATGAGCAGAAATGTTTGTTTCCGAGTCATGGATGTAATATTCTTATCTATGTATGTTTATCCGTTATCTAGTGCCCATAGCACAGGGTATCCTAGTTTGGTTGTGGAAATGTCCCGAATATATTTATTATTATTATTTACCTTATAGGGGACTTAAAATAAGATAGATAGATAAAAAAAAATTGTACACACCACAAACCAAAATAACAAAAATGAAGAAACAAGAGTAGAATAAGTGTTACAATAGGCGGCCTTATCGCTACAAACGATCTCTTCCAGGAAACCTTTGGATGGAGATTTGTTACAAGCGTGAAGGACGGGGTGCACTATGATATAGTTAAAAATACTAGAAAGAGACAGTAAATCAAATTTATAATAATAATAAAAACTATTTTATGATTAACTAGCTGTGCCCGCAGTGTTGTTCGCGTGGTAGTTTTTCTGGAATATAAGGATCCTATGAGTTATTCCAGTACCAAAAGTACCAAATAGGTGCCTACCTACTTGTGTAAAGAACCTTCAGTAGCGACACGACCATGTCGGATCGCCACTGAAGGTTGTTGACATATGTCATCTATATTTCATCTATTTGTGTTACGGTAGCGTTGTGTGGAGGTATATTTCGAAATACGCTACGCGAAATTCTAAATTTGAAAGTATACCCGATGTCAGCTCGGCCATAAACGTTGGTTTTTCTGGTTTTTTTAAGCATGCCCGACGTCAACACGGTTTCTGTGTTAATATACGCGCAGTCGTTTGTATATGTTCATATGCTTGTTTTAAATTTATTATACCTTTATTAATTAATAAACTTCGACTATTTATACGTTCATAATTAATATTTAAATAAAACTTAACAAAAAAATACAGCAGCCTTAAAAATATCAAGGATATCAAGGAAACCCCCCCTCCCCCATTAAAGCTAGAAAGCATCTCGATCACATCAGTTTCAAACATAAAAACCGCATCAAAAACTGTCGATTCGTTTGGGAGCTACGATTCTCACCCCCATTATAGCTAAGAACCATCTCAAGCACATCAGTTTCAAACAAAAAAAAACGAAATCGGTCTATTCGTTTGCGAACTACCCTCCCCCCCAACCCTGTTCGCGCATCATGTAAAAACTAGGACCGATTGAATTGCGGCATTCACTGTTGGATAGCTCACTTTGTATTTCAATCAGAAGAGCAGAAGACAAGCGACCTATAAAAATTAACAGCTAAACAGAATTAGGAAAAAATTATAAATTAATACTTTGGTCTAGGAATAACACCAAAAAAAAATACAGGGCTTAACATAAAAATACAGGGTATCTACTAAAATTTTAGGTCTCATTAGGCCGTTCCTGCCATGGGAGAGCTCACTGTAAACTGGTGATTTACGTAGACTGTTGCAGACTCTCGCGTAGGCGCGGGGTCGCAGTTGCAGAGAAATGAGACTTCAATGAGCTCAGGATAGGTGGACGAAACGGAAACGCACTTATTCATAGTTTAGTTTAGTTTATTGTCACATTTAAACAAGTATAGTGCAGAATATTAGCTTTGCCACCGATTATAAACTTTGACTACGGAGCCGTAATGTACTGGTTTGTGCTTTTCACTAGTTTTGGACACTTATGGAAGAACTTCTTGCTTCGACTGCTTCTCGAACGACGATAGAATAATGCACACCGATTTTACCAAGTATTGGTATTTATACTAATCGCAGAAGTGTTCGAAGCTCTTCCATTGGGCGACCTAGTACAATTTTTCCATGACGTAGGTGCGAGTCTTTGTTCTAGGCAAGAACTTGCCCACGCTCGAAAACAGGCACAAAAAATATGGCCCGGCTACGGGTGCGAGGAGAACTTCTGATCTTTCAAACTCCTCGCACCCGTACAGAGACGGCACCCAAACTTGAGATAGCTAAATAACTTTTGTCTCAGAATCATAACATTCCGATGTCTCATTACGAGTCAACAAGCTTGACCGTTTTTAGAGGAGCTTTTCCTATGTAGCCTTTTCTCGCTCCTACTGCCTATATTTCTAGTTACCTATGCAGATTACCATTTTAAGCCAGCTCAGGTTCGCCCCGCGTTGCAAATTAGTACCCTTACCAAACGGGGCTGTTCCTGAGCCAACCTGTACCTGACCATACAACCACAGAGAACTTCAGTCCCTCTGTGGCTGCATGCCTTTGTTTACGCCATCCTACAACGCTACGCGGCCATCCCGTATGCTATAGTGGTCATACGGGATGGCGCGCAGCTTTCAAAACTACGTTCGCATTTTCCGAAGCCTTAACTAAATATTATATTTCTGGCTAATGCGTCGGCCTATTCTTATGCCGATTGGTGCATAATGTACATAAAATTCAAGCCTAACAAAGTGTGTTGTTATTTATTACCTACCTATGTGCCTATTTCCTGTAGGTTCAGTTGCGCTCTTTGAATGTGACGATTCTATACATTTATATTGTCTATCTTATAGCTGTCCCTATGTCTAGTTATAGCTAGCTAGGTTGCTATCGCTAACGTGACTGTTGCGCTCGTCAACATAGACGCTAGTTACGTACGACGTAGGCGTAGACGTGGTTAGGTCAACTTACGCTTGTCAGTGGCTATTTTTTATTATTAATCGACTTCACAAAAGGAGACGGTTATATGTTCGGGTGTATGTATATATATATATATATATATATATTTTATGTGTCGGTCGATATCTCCGTCAATTGCGGACCAATTTAAAAAAATATTTTTTTGTTTAAATGGGTATACTTTATAATTATGTATTGTACCTTATTGGGCGGACACCAGAGGCCAGCACTACCTCTTACAAGAAGCAAGCCATAGATACCTGGAATAAAAAGTATCACAATAATTATGAAACTTTCTCCACAGAATATTCACACGGACACAGCTAGTCCATACCAATATATATAAGTGAAACATTATTTATTCTGTGGTGAAACGTTGTCTGTTTGTTTGTTTGTATGTTAGGGGAGCCTTCACGAGATAACGGCTGAACGGATTTTGATAAAATTTACTTTTTCCCGGAAAAATGTAAGTTTCCACGGGAAAACTGGAAAATTATGATTAATCACTGTAAGGAACGGTTGCCATCACAGAATGGTCTGTGGTTGCCATGGAAACGAAATAACAAGTCTGTCAAAAAACATCAAGAACATTGGTAATATACCTACTTTTGCATTGGTTTTTAATATCCTAGAAGAAAATAGTTTACTTTTTTCGTGATAAACCACAGCGATAAACAGTGGTCCGTGCGTACGAAGTCGCGGGCGGGAAAACTAGTGTTTGATAAACATTAAGTTATTGATGTCACTAAGTACAGCAAATGCAGAAGTGTGTGAATCACATAAAAATATATTATATAAAGAAGTACTCGTAGTAACTCGCCCCGGCTTCGCACGGGTAGCGCTCACACTACAGCATTTTTTTACATATTGTGCCTGTCGAAACTTCTAAAAAGAAACGCCTGTAAGCGTAGCTCAAAATCATTGGCGGCAGTGCTTTTTGACCATATACAACCATTATACAAGTGTATTATTACTCAAGTAATTGACAGACTTGTTATTATTTCATTTGCAAGGCAACATGGCATTCCGCTCCTTACATGCTTTTATGTATAGCGAGTAATCGACATTCTTGCAAATTTTATACCTTGGGCCTTGGGTTACATTAATGCAATTTTCGTAGAACTCAATTTTTTTGAAAAATGTGATGCTGCCTATTAGCTTTCTATAGGTAGAGATATTTTATAATAGGTTCAGTATCTTTTGAGTTTATCCATTACAAACAAACAAACATACAAACAATCAAATCTTTCCTCTGCATAATATTCAATTAGATAAATAAATACTGCCACTCAATACTGAAGTAACTTTTCACATAAGTGCAGTCAGATCACATTAAAAAACCGTTAAGCCACGTACCACACAAACTTTAAGTAGTGCGAAATAAAGAAAAATAAAGCATGTAAAGGTCACTCTTTGATATTCCAGACATATACTTTAGCTGGGATCTCACACAAGTTTGCAAAGGCACAATGATTGGCATTTCAATTTGGGTCGGCCTGATACCCAGCGGTCGGGTAATGCGTCAATTTACCCTGCGACCAAGAAAAACCCGGCCAATCGTTTATCTCGACGACCAGAAATCGTTTGTATTTTTTTCCGAATCTCGTAAACTACAATCTGGACCGATAATGCAGATGTTCGTAGAATTTTTTAAAATGGACCAAGCGCGCTTATTGCACCACATTCATGAAAATGAGACTGGATGGGTGGGTAAACCCCACAAAATCTTATAATATATGTGTAAATTACAAAAATATTAAAGATGTTCGTATATTTTAACAAATTATACGAACATCTGCAGTATCGGTCCAGATTGTAGTTTACGAGATTCGGAAAAACGGTTGAACGGATTTAAGTGAAATTTGGAATGGAGTTACCTTATACCCTGGATTAACACAATACATAGGCTAGTTTTCATCATCATCATCATTATGAATTTTCTTCACCATTGTTCAAGTGGATTAAGCCTCGGGGTGCAGCTGGTTTATTATAATGGTAGATTGTTTTCTTTCTATCTGTATTTCGCTCTACTCTCTGAAACGTGTCTCCAGTCAAAATGTAATTTTGCTGATGGTAGTGATGTATCAACAGGTCTTCAGAAAGAAACCAAACCTTTTTCAGGGTATTCCGGTAGCAATCTTAGGCTAGTTTCAGAGCTGTGCGTATTTATCTACGGACTGTTCACGCGGTGCTCCAGAGCGTGGCGTTAGATCATCGTTTTACAACGACACGGATTGCTCAGAACGGAACATGCTCAACATACTCGTAATAAATTATAGTACAAGGCGCAGCGTAGAACGCTGCTGCGAACTGCGAGAGAAGACGGTCTGCAGGCGAATAGTCCGTACGAGAACCAGTCCCATTCTAGACTAGTCTAGAATAATTAATATAGTGATAGCCGGGATAGCGACTATAGTCACTGCACACTATATGCACCACAATACATTTAACTTATTTTATTGTAGTTTCATCAAAATATCACACTCCGCACGAAACAATGTAGGTACGCCCTTACTGGCTCGTAGCCTTCACCAAAAGGAATGATAACATAAATATTTGTCGCTACAGATCTGCAAATTTATAGCATCTATCTATGCCAGCCTTGTAGGCAGAAACAAGGCCCGCCACGAACTTATTACAAACATTTGTTTCGCCTCAAAACAGGTCTGGGACCACGTAAACAACATCGGTATCTTCCTAAGCAAAAACATAATTAATGTTGCGTTGTTTGTAATCAGAGAGCTAAGTGGTAGGCTACGAACACCAGATGCTTAATTGCTTGTTATTGTTCACTTTAGCGTTTGCCGATGTCTATGCTTCCAAGACATAAGTTCAAAAACTAAAACCCGACTACGGTCAGGCAAAAGTTAGCCTTTGACACTCTTGCGATGAAAACGAATCGATTCATACCTCGCTTGTCAAAATCGGAACAAATTTTTAGTTTGAAAACGGTTTGAACACTTAAGCCGTAGTTGGGTAAAAAAAAGCCTATGACACTATACAGTAGTCGCAGCCAATCTATATGTTTGTGATGGTAGGCTCTGTGAACGATTGCGCAGGTACTGCTGTGGGTATAAAACAGCATAAAGTAAGAGCGAGAGAGAATATGCGAAAAACGTAAGAGAGTGAGCGAGGCAGTTATATAATGCTGTCTTCACCTTCAACATTGGGATTGCGCCTGAAAATAGCAGTTTGCGCAGCGACTTGCAGACAACTTCCGAGACACATACTTCCGCTGCAACTACTGTGCCTAAAGACGAATTGATTGACACCATGCTTGTCAAAATCAAACTTATAGAGGCGACGCTATATAGGGTGGAATAACCACATACATAGACTGTTAAACTCATTACTCTTCCCTTGCTTTGCTGTAGTCCGGTAAAAATGCATTTTTTTAAGTGACAGAATGCCAAGTTGACGTGTGACCACATAATATCTATGGATAACTCAATGCAGGGCCTTGACTCAAAGTCAAAACGTATCGTATAAATTCACGGAATAGAAATGTCTAACATGTTTCTTCGGGACTAGACTGATAAGAAGGCTAGTTCAGCGACTCGTCCCACAACAAAGTCGTCCCAATACTACTGAATACTACAATACTGGGTTACTGAATTCAAAAAATATATATTTTCGGTTCAGTAACTCGTCCCATTGATTTATCTCCCATTTTTTAAAACAAAATGTACACTAAGTAATGTCAGCAACAAAAATGTTTGGTTTTATAAATTTTCAAGTGTACCTAGGTACACCTTATGTAGTGATGTACAATGTAGTGCATTAAAAAACTTTGGAGCTGTCAAAAAACTAAAACAAAACCTCTTGTTTTCAGTATCTTTGTTGCGCTTAAAGAAAATGTCACTTCAAGAATGATTTAGAAATTATATGATTTCTGCCTTTCATGGCACTGCTCCACTAAGTTGGTAGTGCCTGCAACACGATTAAAAAAGAACTATTCCAATAAGGGCCTATTTCACGACGTACAAGTAAAGCGTTGATCTCTTACTTCATAAATAACGCTGTTCGGCAAGTAAAAGTAACGAGTATCTCTTAACTTTAATTTTTGTTTATTACTCAGGCATGGAGAAATTCATACGTACAATTACTTGTGAGTTTAACTGGCGATCAGCCTACTTGAAACATTACTTGAAGGTGGTAAAATGAGTCCAACAACGGGTCGAAACTTTCCCTAACTCAACACTTTGGTTCGTTCGCTACTTTTCCTTTTTCGACACTTTCAAGGACAAGATTCGTGATTAAGATATCCGACCAAGGTAACCGACATAGCCCTAAGGATAAGCAAGCTAACGTGGCAGTGGGTTGATCACATTTTCCGAAGAACTGATAACTGTTGGGGGAAAGAGTTCTTGAGTGGAGACCACATTTAGGCAAACGTAGTGTAGGACGCCCTGTAGCCAGGTGGAGTGACGACGTGCAAAAAGCAGCTGGAAGAAAATTTATGAGGAGAGCTGAAAACCGAGGTCAGTGGCATACATTAGGAGAGGCTTACGATAAATAAAGGCTGATGATGATGATGATGATAGTGAGAAAGGACAGACAAAGATAATTTATATTGGTAACATTTATATAGAGATGTTATTACATCAACTACGCCTTTATCCTCGTTCTAAATGAAAGCGGGTTTCTTACACGTACCGTTATCTCATTTGGGAGAGGAAAATGAAATATTGTTTTCGTATGTTGCGCCAGACGCAAGCAATTTCGTTCATACAAACGGCTCGGCTTGCAAAGCAAGTAATTACTTCATTCCGTTTTGTTCAAGAAATAATTATGTGGCTTTGAACCACCGTTCCTGCGATAAAAGCTTGTTAACACTTAAATACGTTCCTATTATTTCAAACCGAGTAAAAACATAATTATGTACTTAGAACACATGTACTAATATCTATATACAATTTATCAAGTCCTCTTTGTACCGATTTATAAATGCCTCGCCAAAAAAAGTCTTGAAATATTTTTTTTGGTGGAACAAAGAATTTTCATTTCTTATTTCTAGATATTCCTGTATTTTGGGGTACATATTCAGGATCAGCTAAATAAACTTGAGCGACTCCAAAACTTTTGTGTCAGGTTCATATTTGGATTACGCAAATATGACCATGTTTCCAACTTTCGACATAAGCTCAAGTGGCTTCCTATTCGCCTTCGTCGGTATACTCACATTCTTTCCCTACTTTATAGTATACTTTTCAATCCTGCGTCCCCTCCATACCTCAAAGAATGCTTCCATTTTCTACACTCAGAGCATTCCCGGTCGTTGCGGTCTTCAGAGAATCTACAGTTGAAAATACCCTTGCACGTTACAACATTCTATGATGCATCGTTTGCTGTACAAGATGTTAGACTATGGAACAGTCTACCAGCCCTGATACGTCAGTCTCCATCATTAAACGTATTTAAGGAACGGATAAAAATATATGTATATATATATATATATATATATATTTATGTATTGTATTTTAATATATTTGTATATGTGTAGTTGTTGTTTAAGTTAGAACTAGATTAGTTGTTTAAGTTCTTGTACCTTTTAGATTTATTTATTTTTGTTTATTATTCAGCACCACCCTCTATGCCAATTAAATGTATTCCTCTCCATACAACGGTGGTCTGGAAGAAATCGCTTTAAGCGATAAGACCGCCCATTTAAGTTAAATGTTTATTTGTGTGTATGATTTATTTGGTGTGCAATAAAGCGTTTATCTATCTATCTATCTATATTCAAAAGTTAAGGTTGTATAATTGTTCTGACTTCAAGCTCTCATCTACCGAAATATATTAAAGTCAGTTCTAATTTGTAATAATTGCACAAAAAACACTTACAACTTTAATTTATTAGATATGATATTTATTTACTTAAGTAAATATCACCTTACTTAAGTAAATATTATCTATACTTAAGTAAATATTATCTATACTTATAATAAAACAGTAACAGGTCCAATTCTGTACATTGAAGATAATTAGTTTTTTTTGGAGGCTGTTCTATATTTGTTACTGAAACCAAAACTGTTTTTTTTTTCATTTTTGTCTGTCTGTATCTTGGCTAGGCATCACGCCGAAACTACTGAATAAATTTGAATGAAATTTGGCATAATTTGAGTTCATACTACGAGGTAGAACATAGGATACTTTTAATTCCGAAAAGTTAAAGGGTTCCCGCAGAATATAATTAGAAAGTTTTTTTATAAGAACACGCATCACGCTGAAACTACTGGACGGATTTTGATGCAATTCGGCACAATCATCTATCTTTACTTATAATAAAGCAATAGGTACGAGAAACTGTACAAAGAAGTCAAGTAAAAAACTGGTCTAACTGGCCTAAAATAAGCTACAGAACAATTTTTTTGTTTTAATTCGTGTCTTTCTTTCTGTTCGTTTTTGTGCATTACGTTAAAACTACTGGATCGATGGCTCTATTCGTTGTTCAATAATCAAAGGATAGCTTAGGGTTTAACTTAAAAACTGGTGTAATTGGTATCTCAATTTAGCGATTAGAAGCCGAGTAAATGATAAAAATATTTTTGACGGCTGGAGAAATTTTGATCAAATGTTGGTGTTTTGGTATTTTAGGTCCTGGAATAGCACATTATGGTACTTTTAATCTAAGGAAATGACCACGCGTGCGAAACCGCGGTTACATCTAATAATTTAATGATCATTGGAAGGGTATGCAGACACCTACGACACAAGAATTTTCTTAGTGTAGGTTCTGCACGACATTGTTATCCGTACCTTACAAGCCATTAAAAGCTTAGTATAGTAATTTTGAAATGTTCAATTTATTCTTACTTTTCACTCAACCTGTACTTCTTTATTATTGCTTTGTTTTTGTATATGCCTTGTATTTTTTTTTGGGAAAAATATATTTGATTTCATTTGATTTGATTACTACCCTACTCAATTTTGACCAAACCCGAAATATTATATAGATAACGAATAGCAGTGGATCATATAACAAAATTAAATATCTAGTTGCGAATTAGAATCCGACTCGCCAAATGAAAACCCTTTTTTAAAGGTATTAGTTCCAGAGGCAATTAAATCATTCGATCTACCGTGATCCGCTCCCTTCGTTTCTATCGTGATTCCTTCAGTTTAAATTTATTTATGTTTCTGATTAATGTGGTTTACTGTTATAAGGTTTATAATTAGACTGGTTTGTTCATTCAATGGTTTATAAGTTCATAACGAAGCGAGTTTTTGAGTTTTATTAGCATTGATCTTATAATGAATTGTCGACGCAACATTCTTCATACCTTCTAAACATTTTTCTATCTAACCAGCCCGTATCCATCCACTGCTGATTATAGGCTTCCTCTAGATCACGCCAGTCTTTCCGAACCATCCATTGGCCTCCAGCGTACCTCACAGTATCGTTTGACGATCGGGCTGGTGGTCTGCCCATCTCTTGGATACCGTTCGGTGACTGCTGTTTTCCTCCCATCTTACCAAATGTCCTGCCCATTTCCACTATAGCCTGGCTATTCGCATAAATACATCTTCGACGACATTCGACGACGAATTTCGACTTTTGGTATGGGATTACCAGAAGGATGCCAGACATGGCGCACTTCATAGCTCACCAAAGTGTGAGATAACAGAGCAAGAAAGGTAAGTTTCCAGTTGATTTCATTTCAATACGTTCGTATTCAATATGGTGCCAAGTGACATCTCGAATAAATGACACGACTTTATTAAAAAGGAAAGACACATTTTGACTTTCATATTGTTATCCTGTCTGTTCAATAATATCTTCCTGGTAGCTATGACAAGTTAAAAGTACTGCCCTAAAAGTATAGATACCTTCTCCACGATAGATATACTATACAAGCGCAAATTAAAAATGAATATAACCTCTGATCCCCTCTCTCCCATTATAGCTAAACAGCATCTTGATCACATCAGTTTTCAAACATAAAAGCCACATCAAAATCGGTTTATTCGTTTGGGAGCTACAATCCTCACACCCATACTCGCCCACCATTATAGCTAAGAACCATCTCGTTTACCTCAGCTTTGAAACATTCAAAACCACAGCTTAATTAGTCCTTAATTAGTTCACCCCCCTTTTCTCAACTCCCCCCCATTTCTCAACTCCCCCCATTTCTCAACTCCCCCCATTTCTCAACTCCCCCCCCATATAGCTAAGAACCATCTGGATAACATCAGTTTTCAAACATAAAAAAACACATCAAAATTGGTCCATTCGTTTGGAGGCTTCGATTCTCCCCCCTCCCCTCCCTCCTTCCCCCATTATAGCTAAGAACCATCTCGTTTACTATAGCTTTCAAACATAAAAAACCACAACTAAATCGGTCCATTCGTTTGGAAGCTACGATTCTCACCCCCTTTTTCTCTCCTCCCCCCTCTCCCCCTTCCCCACTATATCTAAGAACCATCTCGATCACATATTGATCAATGAGTGAAAAAAGCGCATCAAAATTGGTCCGTTCGTTTGGGAGCTATGATGCCACACACACACACACACACACACACACACACACACACACACACACACACACTAAACTAATAACACCCGTCTCTTTGTTCGGGGGTTAAAAATGTTATTGGGTACTCCACTACCGCGGTATGTTTTATAGAATAAGTTTTATAAGCATGAGTTGATTTTAACCGCCAAAGATTTAAAAACATTTACCATCGGAACTACTAAATCTAAAGATAAACGTGAAGTTAAATAGCATCGAATAAATATTTGATATGTTTGTGAAACGATTGTAGGTATGTTGTGGAAATACACTTCAAAAAGCAAGTTACTGGCTCATCCTATTGAAATCAGAAGCTCAACGACTTCATCCAAGAGAATATCACTCAGGTACTCGTCTTTATTTCAATCCAAAATTGGATTCCAGATATTGCAGTAGTTTGGAGGGATAAGCACCGCCATATGTCACAGGCAGTATAAACAAAGACAGAGATGCAACTAGATGAAAATTTCAAAAAGTATGTACTCGCTAAAACTAAGTGTTTATTCGCTAAAACAAAAAGGGAAAACTGCAACACGAGTTATTGTGCCGATTATAATATCAACTGCAGATTTGTAGCACAAAATATATTCAATACTAGCTTTCCCGCCCGCGACTTCGTCCGCGCGGACTACTGTTTATCGCGAAAAAAACCATCCTTTGTTCTTTTAGGATATTAAAAACCAATGCAAAAGTAAGTATGCTCTTGATGTTTTTTGACATACTTGTTATTTCGTTTCCATGGCAACCGTTACTTACAGCGAGCAATCAACATTTTTCTAGTTTTCCAGTTTTCCCGTTGAAACTTACAATTTTCTGGGATAAACAGTATCCTATGTTTTATTTCAAGGTATAATAAATAATTCCAAATTTCATCAAAATCCGTCTAGCCGTTATCGCGTGAAAGCTCCCCAAACAAAGAGACAAACAAACAGACAACGTTTCACTTTTATATATTGGTATGGATTATGCATGTTCAATGCATCTTGTAAAGGCAATCGAAAAATTAATAATTCTATATAAGTAATGTAATCCATACCAATATATAAAAGTGAAACGTTGTCTGTTTGTTTGTCTCTTTGTTTGGGGAGCTTTCACGCGATAACGGCTAGACGGATTTTGATGAAATTTGGAATGGATATAGCTTATACCCTAAAATAAAACATAGGATACTTTTTATCCCGGATAATTGTAAGTTTCTACGGGAAAACTGGAATATGTTGATTACTCGCTGTAAGGAAAGGTTGCAATGGAAACGAAATACAAGTCAGTCAAAAAACTTCAAGAGCATTGGTGCTATACCTACTTTTGCATTGGTTTTTAATATCCTAAGAACATAGGATGTTATTTTTCGCGATAAACAGTAGTCCGCGCGGTCGAAGTCACGGGCGGGAAATCTAGTGTTTTATAAAACTACAATTTACATTACTATAAGTTGATAGTGATGTACCTTTGGCGGTAGTGTCAAAGAATAAATAATAGTACTACGTAGTGTCCAGACTTTGCGTCTATTTATAATAATAAAATCGGACTGATGACAAGTGTATTTTTTAGAACACCCAAGTTTGTCTACTACCAACCATATTTACTGCAGCAGGACAGGGGGTAGCGGGCGAAAAACACAGACATGGACGTGTCTCCCCTCGGCTACCTTGCCTCGAAACTTTACTAATTCATGAGCTAATAAATAGCCAATGCTTTGCGACCTGCCGCGTCGTTGCGCACGCAATCGTGTTCTCTTGAGTGTAGCTTTGGGGTACTCTTGTGTATTTGCAAAATGAGGAGTGATATTTTTTTTTGAAAGAGGTGAATAAGTTTCTGCGTAATTTTGGATTTGTTTACATTTATACAAATGCCCACTATCCCTTGTAAGATGACGTTTCATCATCTTCACCAAATTATGTTTTTGCTGATGAGACCCAGACTGCTTTCACAGTTTGAGACTGGGATATTTGATCACGTTGGCTTTGTGCGAGTATGTAACCTTGACAAGCCCGTTACCTATATCAAATGCAAAAGCTGACTATGTTATATGTACAGGCTGGATTTTTGAGACGGGACAGTAAGGGCAGGTACCTTAACCGTTATAGTTATAGAAAAACGTTCGTTCCTGGGAGACCTTACAAAACTTTTTGAGATATTTTGAACTGTATTCACAGATTTTGGAAAAAATGTACAGTCAGCAAGAAAATAGTAAATTTACACAAAAACTTTTTTGATGCCAATCGATCCTGTTTCTTACAAGGATCAGAAAGAAGGTTTGAGTACTAGAAATGTCAGAAATTGTGAAATACTTTGCCCATACATTTTGTACGAAATTTCCTTAACCGTTGTAGCTGCACGAAAACGTTCTTAAAATACTTTTGGAGATATTTTGACTTGCATTCACAGATTTTGGGAAAAATGTACATTCATCAAGAAAAGGGGCAAAAATATCTCCAAAAGTTAAGGAGAGTCTCCTAGGAACCTTTTCCTGTAGCTACAACGGTTAAGGAAATTTCGTACAAAATGTATGGGAAAAGATTTTCACAATTTCTGACATTTTGAGTACTCAAACCTCAGTCGTTCTAGTAGAGACTTTTGATCCTCATAAGAAACAGGATCGAGTGGCATCAAAAAAGTTTTTTGTGTAAAATTACCATTTTCTTGCTGACTGTACATTTTATACAAGATCTGTGAATGCAGTATAGAATATCTCAAAAATGTAAAGAAGGTCTCTTTGGAACGTTTTCCTGTAACTATAACAGTTAGGGTACCTGCCCTTACTGTCCCGTCTCAAAAATCCACCCTGTATACGAACTCTGTGCTGTGTATTATGAAGAAAGATTTAAATTTAGCAATTTACCATTTAGCCACCATCCCTGTCATATAATTTATTGACTGTCCGGACAATTCCGAGTACACCTCTGCCACGCCGTGCATCAATACCTACTTATAGCTCGTATAGCTACCACTCATATATTTTATTTAGAGCTATTTCGAATTTTACTGCGCAAATCCCAATGTCAGGTAAAAATGTTACCAAAAAAGGTGTTTGTGTAACTAAGCTTCGGATGGCCATATTTTTCAGGAAAGTGATTTTATGTGGCCGTATTTTCATGCAACTGAAAAGGCTAAAGTGGGCTGATATTCACAAAAACGCGATTTTCCTAAAGCTCGGTTGACATTGTGTATTTCGAATGGATTTTATTTTTGCAGATTTGGCTCGTGAACATTGCATTGTTATCGCTGGAAAGTATTAACTATAGAATATTTACCAAAGTATTCTATCACTAATAAAAAATGTTATCTTTTGTCACTGTGATTGCGGTTTTACTGGTTTAATTAATTCTTGTATTTTTTGCAAGTATTTTCTGTTTTGCAACCATTTAAAATTTGCATACATTACTTTGAAATTTGAAAACCTTTCCTCATATTTAGGAAGAAGCTTTCCGTATTGAGTGCCTGTGTGCTCATATATCTAAATAAGTATAATTTAAAAAATAAAATAAAAAATAAGCTTTTACTGCTCTGTTTTTTGTTTTTTTATTGCTCTGTCATCGGTTTGTGACCTACCCTGAAAGTTTCAGCCAGATAACTAATAGGGAAGTGCTCGAAATTTGAATTGCAAGATTCCAGCACAAACATAGATACATACATAGATAGATACATAGCTAGATACAAATGAAGTTAAATAAAAGCGTTCAAAATTGTGAGTTGTAATTAAATGCTCTATGCAGAAACGTACTAGGTAGGTACTCTGATCAAGATTATTGACATTTTTTTTCAGCCGTCTCTCTTCGTAGCCGTTTCAGTCTATCTTGTAACTTATTCCAATCAATCTTTCTCAGCTTGATAAGATACAGTTACAAGGTTGTTTTAACAAATTCTTACTAAACTTCAACCAATAAGTTCTTACAAAACTCCATAAAATAATCACAACTCACTCAAAGTCTGTAGGTATGCAAAACGTTTTAGTTAGGTCAAGATTATTGATCTATTTTCAGATCAGTCTTTGTCAGCTGGATAATTATAAAGTAAAAACATTGTTTTAAACGCTGAATTGGAAAAAAAAACTTCCTATTTAAACAATATCTTACTGAACTTCAACAAATAAATTCTTACTGAACTCAGTAAAATAATCACAACTCACTCGTAGTTTTTAAGTGTAGCTATCCGTCTTTAAAACGAAGACAGACGGTAGGCACGTGACCTGAACTACACGATTTCTTTTCCTTAAGTTTCACCTGCTCAAAATAATTCAATCGGGACTTACAAAGTGCTTCTTCCATCTTCTGGTAACTAGGTGCCAGTATTATGTATTTGTATAGAATATTGATTTCGAAATGTGAAATTATAGGATAAATTATCGTGAAACAGTGTAAGGTCTCAACTTTTGTCATACGCCCGCCTCCATTAAAAATCGTGAAACTGGAACTTTTTTAACGATTTTATTTAGCTTGCCCTGTTTATTATTTTTTGGGTCAAATTTAGTAATTGAAATATAACCTACTTCCTGTCGACCGATTGATCTGAAATTTGGTACACAGCTTTAATTCTAATGATAGTAAAATTAGGTATGTATATTCAGTGTCATTGTAAATCCGAGATGGCTGCCGCTACAAAATGGTGGATTACATATATTTTTTGAACCCCCTCAATATGGGTATCAAATGACAGACCTTAATTATTAAAATACAGTACATTAAGAAAATTTCAAATCTAAGATGGCCGCCACCACAAAATGGTGAATTGCAATTTTTTTTTCAATCGTCTCTATTACCCACATAAATGAAAGTGCCTGACAAGAAGAATACAGCACACTATAGAAATAAATTTTAGTTTTCTTTACATATAATAAAGCAATAGGAACGAAATAGTCTGTACAAAGTAGCTAATTTAAAAAAATATGTACGTATGTGTATGTGTGGTACTAAAAATAAGCTACTGAACAAGAATATAACATTTTTAAAATTCGTGTCTGTCTGTTTGTCTGTTTATCTGTTTGTCTCTATGTCTGTTCGCGCATCACGTAAAAACTACTGGACCAATTGCGAGGTGATTTTCACGGTTGGATAGCTTGGTGTCAGACTTAAAAACTGCGGAACTTGGTATCTCAATCCGATGAGTAGAAGCCGAGCAATCGATAAAAATAACTTTGACTGCAGAAGGAATTTTGATCAAATGTTGGTATATTGGTATTTTACGTCCTGGAATAGCACATAATATAGTACTTTTAACCTAGAGAAATGAACACGCGTGCGATGCCGCGGGCATTAACTAGTCGTATAATAAACGTATTGTGCAGCTATTGTTGCGATTCGCATTCCGCGCCGATAACATTGAGGAGGCCCATAAAGCTCTGTTCTTCAAAGAATTCGGTTTGATCAATTTCCTTTACCTTTTCTTACCGCAAACATATTTGTAACGATGTCTCAGGTATCAGAATAACCAACTGTACCGTGTCATCCCCAGAGGTAACAAATGTTGGCGTGTTTTGTGATAAATAGCGGCCGAAAACAGGTATAAGGAGCATCGAGGAAAAAACACGGTGGATCTCGAAGGTTCTCCCAGTTGGTATAATTTAAGTTCATTATTATGTCATGGAGCATGCCTCGCGCCACAGTATAGATAAACTGGTGTTTTAGCTTATATCATTAGATAACACGATAAAGTTGAAGTAAAGTTTAAGTTCTTTGAGTTGAACCTCAGATTTGTATCATTAAATGTTATCTATTGCTAAAAGGCAAAAATCTAATAGGCAGGAAACTATATAGGACGTTTTATCTTGCTTGATATGTTTGACCACGTGTATTATGGCATAAAAAAAGTAAAAAAAAGTAAAGAAAAGTAAAGTACCACGTGTAAACTTACGATGTATGTCATCCGTCACTATGAAACATCTGTATTATTATGTAGTAATCTAACACAGGCGTTTGTATATTTTATTTTTTTCGTATTTTTCATGTACTAAGTTATATAGAATTATATATGAACATTATATTTTTTTCAACAGTTTTCATTACTAAATTGTTTTTTTATAATTGTAAGTTCAGTGTATATATGAATATATTTTTGAAAAGCGTGTAAATTCACAATTTTGTAGGTCCTTATTATCTATCCACATGCATTTTTTAAACTGCATCACTTTTTGCAGAATGTCTGTTTTGAATTAGAGGTTATCGGTCGACCGTGTAAAGGCAATAACACTGCAAGTCGAAAATATGCATTTTGAGAAAATTATCAGTTAAACTTTTTTGGATTTTATTTGATTATTCTTTTTTGTTATAACTTTATGGTATATTGCTTGGTATAGTTTTCAAGGTATTTTTAACATCTATCTAGCCACGTAGCACTTACTTTAGTATTTTGAATAGTAAGTGAGATATAAGCAAAAAAGTGTTTTGCCTTGTCACAGTTCCTCGGTAATGTTGCCATTGTTATGGCAATCCACTGTATGTGGTATTACCGTGTTTTGCCTTTCCAAGTAACGCTCGTATTGTGTAATTTTAATTAGTGATTTACTGTAGTATATCATCAATTCATAATACTATCAGCCAGCACCCCACGTTAATACTCGAGTGGTGATGAAAAATTGTGATGATGATGACGAAAGAGAACTTATGTCTTAATCCAAAATATGAGCTACATTCATTACAAATTTCATCTAAATCCTTTCATCCGTTTCGGGTTGAGGGTGACAGAAAGACAACATACACACAATACACCCTCACACACAAATTTGTGCATCTATAATATAAGTGTGATTTAACTTTAACTGTACTATATAAAAGTGAAACGTTGTCTGTTTGTTTAAGGAGTATTAAACTGATGATGATTGGATGGATTATGACGAAACTTTGTAAACAGGTACTGTACAATATTGATATCAACATAGCATACTTTTATCCCGGAAAGTGGTAAATTTCCACGGAAAACTGGAATTGACGATTACTCGCCGTAAGGAACGAAGTAAGGAACGAAATAACAAGTTGGTATAAGGCATCAAGAGCATTGGTGCTATACTGTTACATTGTATTTTAATATCCTAGAAGAACATAGGATGCTGCTTTTCGCAATAAACTGTAGTCAGCGCTGACAAAGTCGCGGGTGAAAACTAGTTATTGTATTAAAAAAGTGGTTGTAGAATGAAAAAAAAAAACAATTCAAAACGTAATAAAATTGTTTATTATAGCTATGAGATCAAAAGTCAAACTTACTAAACGTAGGTTTTCCCGCAATTGTATAGGTAACCTATTGTACTTAATACACTGCTTACATAATATATAAATTATATCAGTCATAGTTACAATTACAATATTAGATGTTAATTGGTATGAGATCAGGTTAGGTACCTAAATTAAAATTACTGAACTAATTATATTATCTTTGACATTATTTATCTGCAACTGTTAACTACACAAGAATATCCAGCTAACCTAGTCAATCACACTTAATTGTACTTGCATTATTGCGTAATACGATCAGCTTACAATAATAGGTCACAAATTATTATTAATGTAATCAAATAATGACATAAAATCAACATTACAGTAGAATAACCATACAAATAAAATCAAAAGGTAGACGAATATTTCATTCATCCTCATCCTCTTCTGAATTTTACCACAAGATTCTCATAGAAATATGTTCTTGACTTTTTCCTTTTGGTTCGGTTTCTCTTGGAATTGCTGCTAAAATATAAACTTGACAAGAATTTATATAACGTTCTAGCTCGGAAGAAACTTTTGTTTTTGAAAAGTTTACTTTTTCATATTCTCCATTATAATCATTCTTCACAAACATTGACACTTCACCTCTTCGGAATTCAATCACTTTAAGGTTTTGTATATTGAATCCTTTAGGGTACGCCACTTTAGAATCGTTGGGAAATATGATCATGTCCTTATGATCTAACACATCGACCTCCATATTCTTCCGCGAACTCTTTAGGGTCTGAACAAAATCATTAAGATCGTATACTTCTCGACGAGCTTTCAGTTTTTTTAGTGATCGCTGCATGTACCGCGTCTGCAGCCATAAAAGTATGCCCTGGTTCAAAGTACTCAAGCGTGATTGTTTGCAAGTTTGTCATTTTATCGTTAATTGCTCTCACTAAAGCTGAAAAGAGGATCTTGTTTTTGTTTTGTGCATTACAATTATCTAAGAAAAAGGTAACACATCTTTGATCACGGCAGTATTTTCTAAGAAAATATATGTATGTTGTTGTCACATTGTGAGCTTTTCTTCCGCTTTCACCTTCATGCCAGACTATGCAAACCGCCTGTTTGTTTTTGCCCGGTGGTACAAAAGTTTCGTTATATAGAAGGAGTTTTCTAGAAAAGAAGTACTCTTTGGTGGTCAAGAGCGGCATTGAAATCACTTTTTGCATATCTACTGTAAAAAGAGCTTCGTCGCCATCTGACTTTTCAACTTTTTCTTCTATTTTCTTTAAATCTCGTCTAGAACCTTTCTTATTCTTTAAATGCTTCTCTAAATTCAAACAATCGTTACAATTGCAAGGAGCAGGCAATGTCTTATGTTTTTGTTCGTGATTCCTACATTTATCACAAATATCTTGAGGTGGTTCCGATGTCGAAAGATTCAGTTTTTTGATCATATTATGGAAGTGAGTCCAACTACAAACTTTGAGAAATTTGTCAAAGCAGTATTGTTGAAAATCCTTGTACATCCCTGAGAAATTTATTCCTATTGGTAAATATTTTCGGTTTGGTGTATGGCTAATACGGTAGTGTGACGAGACTGGCTTATATTGTAAAATGAAGTTTTTCATTTCTAATTCGTATTCTGCTGAGAATGCGTTACTCGGTGTATGACGACCTCTGGGATCTGGTGCAGCACATACTTTTAAAGTCACAGAATCAGTTGGTTCTTTACTCAGAACTGCTTGCACTGCTTCGTCATTTGAAAAGCCAATAGTATTCAGAAAAAAATATTTGCATACCTTGATATCATTTAGTGTGTATCTTAGGGTGCATTGCCTTCGTGATCCAAGCCCTTTTGTTGAGGTTGCTGTAGTTATTTTACGCACTTGTTTTGACAAAAAGTCACGACGTCGCTGTTGGTTCATATTCCAAAACAAATTGTATATTTTTTCTCTTTCAATTTGGGATATAGAAGTAATACACGATTTTTTACAGTCACAGGGTCTGATAGGGTGTCTTTCTCGTTGTTGTTTTAAAATCAGGCAAAAACTGCGTTTCTTCTACTGAATGTAACTGAATGCACTGAATGTAATGGTGCAATCTGAGTAATAATATCACATGAGGTTGTGTCGAGGCATTCTTCCTGAGGAATAGAAGATGGTTTATGGGCGCTGTTTTCCTGTTGGGATTGCAATGGTATTTCTTCTGGAGATAGATGATCGATAGACGAGGCAACCAAGTTCTGATTGGCATCAATCGCAGTTTGAGAAAAAGTGGAATTGATCAAAGTTTCATGGGAGGTCGAGGAAGTCGCCTGAAGATAATCATCTCGTGGTGAACTGTCCATGTTGGGAGCATGAAGGTTCTGGGCTGTTTCTTCCAGATTATTGGATTCAGCTGCTGGTAGCAATTCAGTGTAACTAACATCTCGTCCCAAGTTTTTTAAAATGCAGTCATTTACTTGAGATTCACTAAGGGGTGTGAATGGGCTGATGCGCGAATAAAAAATTTGATCCGACATAAATTCATCGTATGGTTCGTTCGCACTGGGATATACAGGATTTCTGTTGGTCGTAATGTTTGGTAAGTTTGTGCTCAACTCGGATGCCATAGTTGCAGACGAAGAATTGTTATGGTGTTGCAAGTTATTGGGAGACAAATTTAACAAGAGATTGTTACGAAATCCATGCATTTTTAATATAAAACAATCAAACTATTTAATTAGTGCTAAGTGATCGGTACGGACGACCGCTAACTGCCGCACTGTCGTAAGCATGGCGCGATCTATCTCATACTTCCGAATTCCGACCCGCGCGCCCGCGCATACCCCTAATCACACGACATCCTAAACAACCATTAATAGCTGAGCTCCCGCCAAATGCGGGCTGCTGATTGGCGACCGAAGCGCGCGTGTCTGGAAATGTTGGTTCCTTTGACACTGTATAATTTTCGCAAGCGTTGTTTTGTTTTGGCAATACATTGCCGTGTTTTGGAATTATAAACCGTAAAGCTTTGTAGAATACCGTGTTTTTTAAATCGTATTATATAAACGTAGGTACAGGTTAGAATAAAAATTTGTTTACAAAAGCATAGAACAGATCAAAAGAAAACGATTGGGCCCTGTTAAGCCAAAACTGTAACTTGAGTTACAGTGTATTGCCTATACACGGTAGCGGTGTCTCCCGCAGTAGAGATTTTTATTGAATTTGATATCTACCTTAAATAGTCCTTTGTATATGGAAAAATAAAAAATTGCGCATTTTGCGCCTATTGTGATTATGGCTAAAAAATACATCACAAAGTTGAGAAAACACAATACAATATAGTTTTTTTTAATATGTTTTATTGACAGGCATTGAAAGACATTGAACTTTATTTGTGCAATATTTTAGAAAATAATATTAAGGTAACAGTTACCAAGTTTTGAGATGAGAATTACTCGTTGTTCCCATAGTGAGAAGCTTTAACAAGACCTTCCCCTGTGGTTTTATCTACATGAAGCCTTTTTTCTAAAAACACTCTGAACCTTTTGTACTATGCCTTTTACACTGTGTTATCACATCGTGCAACATGCCATGGCGTCCGGCGCGGGTGGACTCGGATGATTCCCAAGACGCCTTATTTAGATACTTGGCTGCGGGCTCTCACGCCAACGCCGCTCGTGCGTCGAATTCCTCATAATAAATACACGATTTCTGACGTTATAATACTACATTTATCATATGTATTTATGGTACAAGCAGACGAACGAAGGTAGGCGTAGATAGGTGGCACTGGCTATCCTAAACAAATTAGAAACAGAATCTAAAGATGTTGAGGCATTTTGGATCGCAATAATAGTCAACGGGCTCTCAAACGTATTGTACATATTATGTACTTTCCTTGTCTTTACATGTATAGGTACTCACATTTTATAGTTAGGTATTATAAACATTTTTTTTAAGTTAAACGTTTTTTATGTAATAAAAAATAAAATAAAATCGTGGGGCGAGTCGAATTTCTATTACTCAGGTTACACCCATTCGACTCGCCCCACGGTTTTATTTTATTTTTTGGAATGTTTTAGAACATATAAAATCGTTTAACTTAAAAGTAGGTATATATATTATATATATACTTATTATACATTATTTACTTACCTATACTTATTTTACATTCAAGTTTTTAGTTTTTTAATTAGTTATTTTTAAAAGTGTACTGTGTTCTACTTGTCAAGCCCTTTCATTTGATACCCATATTGAGGGGATTTAAAAAAAAAACGGAATCCGCCATTTTGTGGTGGCGGCCATTTTGGATTTCAAATTTTCATAGTGTACTGTA
Source organism: Alsophila aescularia (assembly GCA_946251855.1). Lineage (NCBI taxonomy): Eukaryota > Metazoa > Arthropoda > Insecta > Lepidoptera > Geometridae > Alsophila > Alsophila aescularia. Next base: position 19,804,916 of record OX276379.1, read on the forward strand.
TTCTACTAGTTAAGCCCTTTCATTTGATTTCCATATTGAGGGGTTTGAAAAAAGTATGTAATCCGCCATTTTGTGGCGGTGGCCATCTTAGATATAAAATGATACTGAATATAAGTACATAATTGAATTGTATTGTGATCCAAGGAAACATGATGCAGTACACCTGTACTGCATCATTAGATTATATGTATCGAAATATTGCATTTAAATATGTGTAAAAAAAACATCTTGCTATGTCAAGGAAGTCTTCTTTAAATAAAGGTACATCCATCCATCGTAACCTACCACCGTTAGTTAAATATGAGGGTGAGTTCTGCGGACAATAAAACCCAGAATTATTACCAAAATAGTTTGGTTTAGATGGACGAGTAAAAAAAGTAAGTAAGTTGTTAATCGCCAAAATAATACCACTTTTACAAGTCAAAATTCTAATGACCAAGGAGAATATCTATACTTATATTAAAGCAATAAGAACGAAAAAGTCCGTACGATGAAGAAAATTTAAAAAGAAAATGGTCTATGGTACTTACTCGTAAAATAAGCTACTGTCAAGTTTATTTTAAGTCTTGTCTGTCTGTATGTTTGTTAGTTTGTTTGTCTGTATGATTGTTCGCGCATCACGTAAAAACTAATGGACCGATTGCGATGCGGTTTTCACTGTTGGATAGATTAGAGTTTGACTTAAAACTGGGTTACTTGGTATCTTAATCCGATGAGTAGAAGCCGACCAAACGATTAAAATAGTTTTGACAGCTGAAGGAATTTTGATCAAATGTTGGTTATATTGGTATTTTAGGTTATAGACTAGCGCATAGAGTACTTTAAACCCAAAGAATCATCTAGTATAAAATATTATAAACTGACAAAAGGAATAAAATTAGACAAACTATACTAAGCTTTAAGTTTGAAAAGAAAATTTACTTCTCATGTGCCGACAGAGTTAAATCTCACACGGAAAATGAAATACCCTTCTGACTCCTACCATTGCTTCGGAAATAGGCTTGTTAGAGAAGAGAGCACTAAGAAACTCTACGGGGATGTATTTTTTTCCATATTTGTCAATTCTTTATCATATTTTCAAACTTGGAAAAAAATATAAAAAAAAACAAATGACTAGGTAACAAAAAAAACACGGCTGGACCAGTCCCCACAAGCAGCGCCCGTTCACTAGTATGACTTGTGTACCAGCCCCCCCAAAACAGAAAAGTACAAGATACGAGCTTAAAGACCTATTAATATAATAGACTATTCACCACATCTGAAAACCTCTCATTTATGGACCCTAAAAGATGGTAAATGCCGCCGGGTGTCTGAGAGATAACTTGCGAAATTCAGGTCACAAGAAACCAGAAACTATCTTTGATGGCACCATCTGTCTTACTCCCGCGACTTTGTAAACGATTTTAGTTGGTTTCACAGTGTGGGTCATACTGCTATAGAACGATTACTTTTTCACCAGACTACGCAAAGCAAAAGCCCGGTAATGTATTTATCAGCCTATCTATGTATAATAATAATAATATTTATTTATTCGCAGAAAGTTACATATTAAACTAAGAAAATTACATTGAGACATGTTCAAAATACTATAAATATTAGCGACGGGCCCCAAACTAGGCATCGCCTGTTTCTTGGGAACCCAGTGAAAAAGGTGTTTACAGATGAAATGAATCGCTGCGCTTGACAGTCTAAACATGTTTGCTTACTGCTTCAATTGCAATAAAACAAAATAATACCTGTATATAAATTATTAAGGAAAATATTACAATAATTTAGAAATAAATATTAAAGCAAAAAATTACTGCGAAATAAATTTAAACAAATAATATCAATTCATAATTATATACCCAATTAATTATTCTGAAATTGAGAGCTAAAAGGTCTCCGTGGCTAGACATATATATAATTCAATCGGTTGTAAACAGCGTAATTATGTCAGATATTAAAACTAAAAGTTTCTAAGGCTAAGATAAATTGATAAATAATAATAAAACAAATGGTGCAACATTTGTCATATCCCCGCACCAGGATTATCTGTGTCACGTGAGCCATAGACAATATGGACATACCCATCAACACACCAAAAACATCTAAGAACCGGGAACAAGCGTGAATGCTCATCACAGAAATGTTTGCCCAGTTTGTATGTCTGTTCCTTTATGGCACTACATGAACCAAACTCGTAGTCCGATTTTGATGATTCTTACGTCAATCGATTTGTCTTAATCTTGCGAGTGCTAATAAAGATATGACATTATTCAAAATTAAATATGGCGATAACCAAACGCCATATCGTATAAAAGAAAAAAAAGTTGACGTACTATGTCGAGTGGGGTATCATTGGATAGGTATTTGAAAATCTTTGGATTTCTCTTATCAAACTATAACGATTCAAAGTTGGTTAGCAACCATTCTTAGAAGAAAGAAAGAAAGAAAAACAATTTATTTGCAAAAAATTACATTTAAAACACTGACATAATTAAAATAAAAAAAAACCTTAACAATAAAGTACGTCTATATGTAACTATTTGCCCCAGCTCAGCATATTGCTGGTCGTAAAACGACCAGTGCTGGTCTTCCGCTGTGACCATTCGGTAACGTCACGGTACGGAGAAACGGACAGTATAACGTAAACAAAATAAATAAATATATACATTAAATAAGAACAAGAAACAAATACATCATGAAAGAATGACAAAAAAAAAACAAATTATAGCTAATGTCATTGCACACCACAAAACAAAGGACCACCCTGAAGTTAAATATACTTTAATCAAACTAAATAAATAATAGTTTAAAAAAAACTAAAAAAAACACGCTTTATATAGAAAACCAAACTAAAAAAATCTATACTTATAATAAAACTGTAACGGGTCCAATTCTGTACATTGAAGATATTTTGAAAACATTTTTTGGATCTTACTCTAGATTCGATACTGAAGCCAAAACTGTATTTTTTTTTCATTTTTGTCTCTCTGTCTGTCTGAATCTTGGCTAGGCATCACGCCGAAACTACTGAATGAATTTAAATGAAACTTGGTATGATTTGAGTTCATACTACGAGGTAGGACATAGGCTACTTTTCATCCCGTTTCCCGCAGGATTGGGGTTGAAAGTTATTTCAAAAAACACTTACTACTGAAACTACGGGACGGATTTTTATGCAACTTAGCGCAGTCATATTTTATATGATGGGTTAAAATTGGGAATACTTTTTATCCCGAAAATATAAAGAGTTCCTGCGGGATAATGTCCCAAATTCTATAAATTAAAGATATATTGTAATTTTTTTTGGGGGCTGTTTTATATTCAATACTAAAGCCAAAAATGTATTTTTTTAATTTTTGTCGTTCTGTCTGTCTGTCCGTCTGTCTCTCTGGTGTTATGTTTTTTATAATAATTTATATTTATGTAGAAATGGCAAAGTCCCTCACCAATACACCTTATGTGGTGATGTTAGCAACACGCCTGCCCGTATCATTTGTGCTCCGATTCATTCTTAAATTTCCTTATTTTCAAGAAATTTAATTGATATACTCCGCACTTTCAATTGTTTTAGGAAAAACTTAGATTTATTATAAAAACCATTTTAAGGATTTCGCTACCATTAGGCTACATACATACTAAGTTTATCATAGAAATAATACCCGTTTTTTGTGATTGAAACGGGCAATACTGAATCTCTGAATAGAAATGAAAGTAAAGTATACGACGCAATTAATCAGAACAAATTGCCTAGAAAATGAATAAAGTCTGCGGCAGACACAATACTAACGAGTTGAGCATTGTTCATAATAACAAATTAAAAGCATTTCTCTACTTAGTGAAAGTAGTTTGTTTCAATTTTATTCACAAAACGCAGTCATTAATTAGAAGTTAGGTGATTACACGACTTATTATTCGAAGAAACTATAGAGGCTTTTAACTAAACTGTACGGTAAATTGATTCATTTATAATAGCATAATGCAAAGTCAGAAGGGTTCCAATCGATTATCTACCTACTTCAATAATTATTTTGAAGATTCGCGCTGAATACTTAAACGGGACCGGTCGTAATCAGAATAACAATAGAATTTTAAGAACCCTCCGTTCCAATAAATATTGAACAATTTATTAAATTCACCCTGATTGGATGAGTGAAGAATTCAAGCACAAAATTGCTTTACCCGAAAATTAAAACAAATCTGCTCTTCAGGTTTAATTACGTAATAGACTTTTTGAATTATTAATATAAGTTTTAGCATCGGTTCATGTAATTTAATACCTTGGATAAATGAGTAACAATTTGTTCCTTTTTAAAAAGAAAAATTTTGATTTGAAAGTGAATAAATGATTATAAATCTCGCTTCCTAATGATGCTCAACTCGTAGGCGTATTAGTTATTACATTACTTAATCTAATTTGATGGAATATTTCAATTTTATTATAAAACACTAAAATAGAGAACCTGTTGTTACGCTGGTCAAAACCTACACCACCAATCGTCAAGTAGAATAACTTTTAGACGCCCACCAAACGTGCAATGCCATCTACCAGTGGGTGGAATATTATATAGGAGTTAGTAGCCACTCCATACTAGATGGCGCCAATAGTATGGCCGATCGATCTGGAACGTTGGGTATTGGCTATTGGGTAACGTAATGAGCGTATACCAGTGAGAGCTTTCCAGAAAGCACGGAATGTGCGCGTCAGCGTATAAATACGGCTATTATGGGCTTATGCAGCAAGTCTAATTTCGTCTAAGACACGTGTGCGATCGAAGTGTTTTAAAACGATCATACTGTGTTAAAGTTGAGTTCAGTGATAAGTGATTAGTGTGTACATTAGTGTGTGTCAAGAACAAAAGTGATTTAGTGTTTTATGTTGGTTTAATTTATTTTTATGGTTTTTGTGACTAAAAGTGATATTTTTTGGTTTAATTGGCATAAATAAATTTTATTCGAACCCCAGCTCGGAACATAGCTCGTGATTTTTGCCCTCATTCTGTATCAATGAAAAATAATAATAATACCTTGAAATAATATTTTAAAATGTAGCAACACCTAAACTTATTTTAATTTTCACTTTAGTACGGATTATTGCGAAAAAAAATATACTTAATGAAAAGTAACTATAATAGTTTCATTTAAGTTTTCAAAATAAAAGAGTCTAATGTATTAGTACTTACGAGTACAAAAGCTGCTGAACAAGAATATAACATTTTTTTTAATCGTTTCTTTCTGTTTATCTGTATGTCTGTATGTTTGTTTCCGCATCACGTAAAAAAATCTGGACTGATTGAGATGCTGTTGGATGGGTTTGACTTAGAAACTGGGGTACTTGGTATTTTCATCCGATGATTCAATGCCGAGCAATCGATAAAAAACTATTTGACGGCTGAACCAATTTTGGAAGAATGTAGTATATTGTACTTTATAGGTACTTTTGAAAGAAAGTAGAAAGAAAGAAAAGACATTTATTCACAACAAAAACAAAACAAATTAAGACACAATAAATAAATGCAAAGAAAATTGACATGAATCGGTCCCAACTCAGCGTTATGCTGGTTGTAATCGACAGATCAACAACCAGCGCTGGTTGGGGCCGGTAGGTGACGTCACGTGTCTTCCACGACCAGTGTTACGTGTCGTCTTAAACAGCCCTGAATACAATAAACCATGTGGCAGTATAGTAAATATCTTAAAGAGGCAAGTAAATAACAAATATCTACATTTAAAAATATATTATAAATAACTACATATTATACCTATATATTATATTATTATATTGAACTAAGCTGTACATACAACACATAAATTAGTGTAAACATTAGTTGCGCAAAATTTAAAAAGCACTAGTATCTTTACAGAGTGTTTGCTGACTAATCTGGTGTTTACATATGAATATTTTTAACTTGTTTCTAAAACTGTGAACGTTTTGCAGGTTCCTTATCGGTGGCGGGATATTATTCCAGCATTTGGTTGCTGCGTACCGGAAACTACCTCTAAAAGCGACTGAACGATGCCGCTGCGTGGTGAGATGCATCGCGCATTGCCGGAACCCATACTCCCTCCTGCTGGACCAGGACAACTTTTCAAAAACATATGAAGGAGCTTCATTTTTTATGACTCCAAACAAAAGACAAGCTATATGCAATTTACGGCGGTGTTTCATTTTTAGCAAGGAGTGTTTATTTAAATATGGACTCACATGAGCCCTCAACGGAATGTCAAAGCAGAAACGAGCACAGGCATTCGGCACTCGCTGTATAAGTTTTTGCGTTTTTACTAGCAGACGTAGGTCAATAACTGAGTCCATGTAGTTTAAATTAGATATAATGAGTGACTCAACTAGCTGGATAACTTTTAAATGAAATGATCACACGTGCAAAGCCTCGGGCACAGCTAGTTATAAATGAAAACATACTTCAAAGGAACTGTGAACATGTGTATTTTGTGAACAAAATGAATGCAAGAAATTAGTTACAAAAATACTTGGATGTAGATTCCCCAATTTCATAGGTAATTAATTTTAGGTGCACCAAGCGACACTCTTTGGTGTCGTTAAGAGTCATAAGTATGTAATTAAAAACTAGCTGTGCTTTGCACGCTATGTCATTTCTCTAGGTTAAAAGTACTCTTTGTACCATTCCAAGACCTAAAATACCAAAATACTAACATTTGATCAGAATTCCATCAGTTTTTATCGATTGCTCGGCTTCTATTCATTGGATTGAGATAATAATTACACCAATTTTTAAGTCAAACACCAAGCTTTCCAACAATGAATCATCGCTATCGGTCCAGTTGTGTTTACGTGATGAGTGAGCAAACATAGGTACAGACAAACAGAGAGAAATGATTTAAAAAAATGTCATGTTCTTGTTCAGTAGCTTATTTTAAGTAACCTAAACCATTTTTTTAATTATCTCCTTTGTGCAAACTTTTGCATTCTTATTGCTGTATTATAAATATATATATATTATTACCGTTTGTGAGTTTGCTGGAAACTGTATATGAAAATTATTTCAGGTATCTAGCGATGAAAAAATTTCAAGTCATGGAGATACATTAACTTTGACCACGGACCCTGTGAATCCTAAACCATGCATGGTCCATTCTGACCATTACCAGGGCGGTCGCACTCCGCAACAAGTACAAATAAATTCGAGGACCCAATATTCGGGTCCGTTCAGTCGAGTGACAAGCGTGCGCTCGATGAGTCGCGCGCCTTGTACTTAGCGATAGAGCACCTACTTACGTAAAGTTATTGACAAACTTTATTCGAGTTTCGTGTATTATGAGTACCAAGAAGAAAGCTAGAAAGTACTGCATAGCATTCGGCTGTTTGAATAGTGAAAGAAATGACGAATTGTCATTCTTTACGTTTCCAAAGGATATTGAAAGGTAATAAATTGTAATACCTATAATAGGTCCTAGTTATGTAGTTAGATATTGATATTTTTTTATTACGTAGGTTCCTATAGTTTTATGTTATTTCATTTGTGTTCCATACCGAAGCTACGCATATTTAAGGTTATTCCGCGCAGAAATAAAGTCGTTTATTAAATCGATCAACGTAATTTTATAATTGATTATAGTAGGTATTGTTGATCGGAAAATGAATTACTGTGCTGACTTAGTAAGTAGCCTACAACTAATTAGGAATTTATATAATATATGTCTCGTATAATACCTACCTACTTTTAATACCTTTTATTACGTAGGTAGCAATTTATTTTTCACTCATTAAAAAGCATGGAATTCAGACAGGCACCTTTATTCATCAAAGTGCAATACCTATAGGATATAATCATAATCAACCAACGACACGTAGGTAGGTATCTCACTAAAGTTATCGGCGGTCTGAAAACGGGATAGGTAGGTAGTAAAAATGAGGTAGTAGGTCTATTCTGATAAGAATGTAATTGTATGTAATAGAATTATTTTAATTTATAACAATAAGTAATAACATAATACATTATTACTTATTTATTCTGTTACAATATCTAAGTCATAACATATCACAGAATAATTAGTAGTACAAGTACCTAGTCATTTGTTAATACAACCCTACCGAGCGAAAAAGGGACAGAGCGATTCTGAAACGTTTAGAGTAATGGAAGTTCTCGCGCGTTGTGATACGGTGCATTCTAGCCTGCACGCGGTGGGCGAGCGCCTTCTAGGTAAATATAATTGAAAGCTCGCAGCGCCGTGCGAGTTAAATTGCACTTTATAGCGTTGTAGCGAGAGTCGCTATTTATTTAAATGACTTTACTCAGTTAGCCTTACTATTATTTATTCTGTGCCTACTATTATTTATTACCTGCTTACAAATCCTACTTTCATCTGCATATAATCTTTAAAAAAAAAACATAACAATAGACATTCGACAACGCATCCAATTCCGTATTAAGTGATGATGAAAGCTTTTTAAAATATTTTTTGTCTCTACACGTATAAAGCCAGTGTCAAGTAAGTAATGACAAGTTATAATGTATGTTTTTTCAACAAACACAGTCAAAGTTATAAGGATTCAGTAAACTGTTGGAGCTTTACTGAAACTTCCTTTCAGAGAGGACACGAAATGGAGCGCTTTTTAGCATTTGTGTATCGTCTGCCTACACTCGTGCACGTTAACGAACACCTAATGGTTAATATTCCACCAATATAACACATGAGCACAAGTTTGAGGTAAAAATCCAAATCAAAACAACTTCTTGATTTCGTTTTCCCGCAGAAACTTCCTTGATGTAGTTTTAATGTCACAGTAACTTATTTGTCTCATAAAGGCGGTATACTTTTGGTGAATAGAGTATGACATCACACGAATGTTACAGAGGTGTTTAATGAAATGAATTATTATTTGAATTTATAAAACATATAAAGTTTTATATTACATTATAATTTATATATTTTGAATACCATTATATAGGTATTTAAAAACATTAGTATTAAATAAAGAAAATTTATTATCACAATACAATACAATACAATAACTCTTTATTGAACACATTACAATAAAAAACAAGATAACAGTTATGATACATAAAACATACATACATACTATTATTATTTTAGTTTTACATAATATATTAGTTAAAAATACGGAAATTAATAGCAACTTTTTAGAAAACATTTCATTATTAATTCTTAAACGTAATCCACATCCTTATCCCGACAGAGAAAACCCCCAGAAAATAAAAAGGTTCGTGGGCAAAACGATTTCCGCCATTTCGCCTCCATGACGACCAAGGCTTCACCTTTCTTTGAAATATTTTTGACTACGATTATAAAGCAAAGGGATATAACATAATTTCCCGACTTGAAAAAACGACTTGTATTTTATACTTTTTTCCTGTATAATTGGCCGAAGGGGGATGCCTATCAATTAAACTGCTCATTGACGTGAAACACCGCGCGAAATGGAATCCTTGATGTTTTCTCTTCAAAGAATATTTATTCTTGGTGCTGATTTAATGATGTTTCTTTTACCTTAATAATTCCAATTCTAAATTTTGTAAATGTTATGTTATTTGGTTTAGGGTTTCATAGGGTAACCGTTTAACCATCGATGGATTACATTAAAATTGGATTACGTACGGTTTCAAAATAAGCACAAAATGAAAAATGTATACAACCCCCCCATTATAGCTATTTAGCAATAATGCCGCCCAGTGTACCTGAAATGTTATAAGTTTATGATATATCCTTTATATTAGGGACCTACTTCTTGGTATACAATAAAGAGTTATTGTATTGTATAGCTAATAAGCATCTCGATCACATCAGCTTTCAAACATAACCACTTCAAAATCGGTCCATTCGTTTGGGAGCTACGATTCTCCCCCCCCCCCTTCCCCTTTCTATTATAGCTAAGAACCATCTCAATCATATCAGCTTTAAAACAGAATAAAACTCATCAAAATCGGTCCTTTCGTTAGGGAGCTACGATGCCACAGACAGACACATGGATAGATACATACACATCCTAAACTTATAACACCACTCTTTTCGAATTTGGGGGTTAAAATGTTGTGGAATTGATTTATAAGGTGTCGTCAACTTAGTTTTCTCTAACATATGAGACTTATTTAAAAGCTGTGCCCGCGGCTTTGCCTGTGTGGTCGTTTCATTTAAAAGTAGCCCATACGTGATATTCCAGGACCAAAAGTATCTATACAAAGTACAATATACTACAATTCTTCAAAATTCGTTCAGCCATCCAATAGTTTTTTATCGATTGCTCGGCATCTAATTATCGGATTAAGATATCAAGTACCCCAGTTTTTAAGTCAAACCCTAAGCTCCAACAATGAAAACTGCAATCGGTCCCGTAGATTTTACGTGATGCGCAATAAACATACAGACAGACACGATATAAAAAATGATATAATTTTGTTTCAGTAGCTTATTTTAAGTACCATAAATAACTTTTTAAATTATCATGAGACTTACAGATTTCATACAGACTTTTTCGTTCATATTGCTTTATTATAAGTATAGATTTGGCTGCAATTGTTTATATATCTAATGCCAGTAGCAGAAAATAGTTTTCGATAATTATGCTCATTTTATAGCCGACAAGTAGGGTAAAGTAAGTGTAGGTCGAAGTGGGTAGTAAGACACCCGATTTCTGATTGCTATACCTCGTCCATTTCATACAGCTTGACATTTAGAATACATTTTTGTAAGAAGGCGTCGAAGATTCGAAGTACTTTCTAGGGTTCTTAAACACAAACAAAAGAGGTAACTCTGAGCCTCGTAGAGGCTTGTAATCTGTTCTCATATCCCATTTGTTTTAATGCGGCACTCAAAGTGAAATTCGTTCTTAACGTGTTCGGTTAAACGAGCTCTATACACATTAGTGGTTTACCGGAAACGTTAAAATGCGGGCCGACAGCCATTGGAACTTCGTAACTGCTGCAAGTTGGACATGAGAGGCGCAGACGTACAAGTATTCCAGTTTAGTTGTATTTAGATAAGGCCTGATGCAAGCTAGTAACATTTGATTGAAATACTTACGTGTGTAAGCATGGCATATTTTTCTTCTTTTTTTTCCTTTTACCTAATACAAACTCAAATCAAAATTGGTAATCTGAAAATAAAATAAATGAATTATTAAATAATATTTTCTTGGGTTGTATCCTATCCGTAGGCGTAGGCGTAGTTAAAAAACCTTTGGATTGTATAAATAGGTGGTGTTGGAGCTGCGTAATTATTTATACGTTTATTTTGCATTATTTGTTGGTAGCATTACGCTAAAATCGGAAATACAAATTATCGACAGTTTCGAGGGTAGTTTGTATAAAATCATTTATTTGTTGAATTATTTCTATCCAGTGAGGGTAGTTTATAATTGTATTACTGCTCGCTGGTTCGCCCACCAGTACTCAACCTACGTCGACCTGTGAAGCACACAAAAGGCTCTCAGGACCCTCGCATTGACCTGATGTTGAAGGTCGCAGCCTCATCGGCTTTGGGCTTTGTCGGTAGTGTTCGGTTGCATCCAGAATAATTGAAGTTGGATAATATTTGTATCTGGAACGCTAGCGGGACGTTTGAACTGTGATTTGGACACACAAGATGGACGGCGCCATCTACGCGCGAACCGAAGCTAGAAATTGGAGAGTGAGCTTGCGACTGTATTACTTCCTCACTGAGCTATCCAATCTAATAAATTTGTAGGTACTTCGCATTGGGCAAATTCCAAAATTCACAAACACGCTCCTTCGACTCGCGGAGGAGCGAACAGGTGGTAATCTAAAAGGAGGTAAATATACTACAGTAGTGCTATCGCCGATCTTTGTTGCAATTAGATTTTCATACATTCAAAGCAATTTCGACTCTAACGCATAGCATTATGTGCACGTGATAGTTCAAATCTGATTGCAACCAAGATTGGTAGTGAATAGCACTACAGGAGGTAGTATTGCACTGGTCTATGGTCGATGATCTTTTTGTTTGTACCAAGTAAATAAATTGAAATACGCTTTGTTTTTTTTGAATTGATAGCAACATACTATCATAGATTACAACCATAGTATTAGAGTAACAGACATTTATTACGTCAATGCTTACAACTTCCTTGGTTTGTGTTCTACAGTGCAATTCCGTAAGCTAATACAATTTGTTGCAATCAGATTTTCATAGCAATATCGAGTCTAACGCACCGCATTATGTGCACGTGGTAATGAAAATCTGGTTGAAACAATGTCCGTGCCAATATTACTTATAGACCACAGAGAAATATATTAGTATCGTAGATAGATTTTTCTGTCTACGAAACGTATATTTTACACAGAGTTATATATCTACAAATATTTTACCTATGGGTGTTACCGATGGTTGACCAATTGTTTTAATTAAAACTATTTTTCCTGATTGGAAAATCGATACCTATTCACACAGTCGTTTTTAGGAACACCAATTTGTAATTCAAATCAATAAAAATAATTATACACCACCTGAAAAAAAATGAAAGGTCATCGCATGTATGGTATGTGAGCATGATTCTTTTGGCAAATTAGTATGAAATTAACTACCAACGTAAAAAACTCTGTAATAAGTTAAATTAAAAACATTGAAATAAAAAGGTTTTGTGCAGTAGCGATGTCATGATGATACTTAGAACAGTCTCTCACAATTAAATGCGTTTACAACATTTCGTGTCTGTGCTGTAAACCCTTCAGGAGTTCCCTAGGGTCCTGAGTTGAGTTCATTTTGGGTTGGCTCCTGACCCAAAATGCTGCAGCCATGTCATGTTCATAATAGAATATGTACACAAAATTTTGTGACAGTGCTGTTGACCGTTGAAGAGTTCCTTAATCTGAAGCTTTTCCATGCTTACCATAACAATGCATTGTCATCGGAACTGAAGCAACATGCAATAATTCAACTCCTTAGGATAAAAGAAAGTGGTTCTAATTCAGCTTGCAAGATTTTACATAAGTAAAAATATATACAGACATACATTATACAAATATAGCAAAAAAAAACACATGAAAAAAATTGGGGCATTTTCGAGAATGTTTGTGTTACGAAAAAACTCGTCTGTTACGATTACAAAAAAACTACTACGACTAATTAAACAAGAGAACGTCTACTTAACACAGCGTAAGCACCTACTTGAACCTAACACTATTTAATTAATAATTCGTCTGTACACATTTTTTTCCACTTGCCATAGAAATGGATCGGTCTGTTCGGGTCATTTTTTTAAAAATTAGCACGTGATTGTATTAATTTTAAAAAGTCAGTCTGTGACTATAGTTTGATGATGACGAATTATCAATACCGAGCAGGTGATTTCAATAAATATCGAGGTAGGTATTTTAAATGCACAGTGTAGATACTAACCTACTTCAAAACTACTTATTACTACAAATCAAAACATCCACTCTATCAAACATAACAAACGACACCGAATGTAAAACAATAAGTTTATGCATGCCGCAGTACCGTCGCAGAGTACCCTGATTGAATTCTGTCATACCGTGGACGTTTCTCGTTAGGTGGTTGTCACTCCAAATCATTTCAAAAATCCACGATCACCCATCAATTCATATAGACATAGAGCTAGCCACTCGTTTGGCGTGCTCTGCGAAAAATATTGATGAAACATAATTTGATTTACTACGTTTATAGTACTCTTCATTATCCACAAAACTGGAGGCTAATTGTCTTACTATTATAGTTAAGTCACAATAATCGTTTTTGGTCATATTAGGCAACTAGTTTTCCCGCCCGCGACTTCGTCCGCGCGGACTACTGTTTATCGCGAAAAAAAGCATCCTATTTTCTTCTAGGAAATTAAAAACCAATGCAAAAGTAGGTGCTCCAATGCTCTTGATGTTTTTTGACAGACTTGTTATTTCGTTTCCATGGCAACCGCAGACCATTCTGTGATGGCAACCGTTCCTTACAGTTAGTAATCAACATTTTCTAGTTTTCCCGTAGAATCTTTCAATTTTCCGGAATAAAAAGTATCCTATGTTTTATTCCAGGGTATAAGCTATCTCCTTTCTAAATTTCATCAAAATCCGTCCAGCCGTTATCGCGTGAAAGCTCCCCAAACAAACAGACAACGTTTCACTTTTATATATGGGTATGGATCAAAACACGGGTAGAATTGAGTACAAATAATATTAGCTACTTGTACTATTATTTATTTAATTATTCTGTACTACTGGTGCGAAGCTAAGGAGAGTCGTTAGCAGCTATGATAAAACTGCATTTACTTTTTAATGCCGACTCTCACGCTAAAATCGTTTTCACCAAAACGGAATCAACCAAAACTACGGTTGAAGCTCAAAATATATATGGAAAAAGCGGTATTTAAGTTTCACTGATCCAGTTCAAATAAAAAAGATGAAAAATATTAATTCATTTTTTTAGGAGTGTTAGATGCTGTTGGTCTATAACTGACGTCTACAGCGTCACGAGCGCTCCGCCGCAATGCGTGACGCAGAAGGCGCACGCCATAGTTAAAGTACAAGTGGCCAACCACTTGTTCAAGGGCACCCAGGGTGTACGAACTTGGGCTTGGATTGCCATTGATTACGGGGGTCTGAGTTAACACCCCTGGATTGCTAGTTTTAGTAGTGATCGGGGGGGCCCTGATGAAATGGCTGGAGCCCTTTGAATTATTTGGATAACTGACCACCGATTCGGAATACACCTTCGAGAAGAATCGGTGAAAAATCAATCTACTAGCTAACTGTTAAAGTTGTGTGGGAGTGTGACCTTTGATTTGCATAAATATTTTTTCAGTTTTTGCTAAATAATCTTGTATCTCTCGCTACTTGATTAAAAGGCAATAAAACAAATAATTCTTCTTAAACAATATTATAATTTTCCTAAAACACCTATAGCTAAAGGGGACGCCCATAAATCTTTGGTAGAAATTCAGTGGCCGTAAAATTAATATTAGTTAAGTCTTCATATTTTACGCCCTAAGTTGTTAAGAGTTCGTTTCATTTCTTTAAGTTTTCAAATTTACGAGATACCAAAGTCGCGGATTCAAATTAATGTTGATAATATATTAATGAATTGAGTTGTACTTTTTTTATTTTAATTATAGTGTTATCTATCTATACTTATACTTATTTACTTACTAATATTATAAAGAGGAAAGATTTGATTGTTTGTTTGTTTGTTTGTATGTAATGGATAAACTCAAAAAATACAAACCCGATTTTAAAAATTCTTTCACATAAAAAAAGCTACATTATCAGCGAGTAACAATAGAAGGATTTTATTTTTCAAAAAATTATTTCGGATATTGTTATAATTAAACCCGAGGTATGAAATTTTGCAAAAAAACTCGATTACTTTGTATCACAAACCAAATAGTATATAAATACTACGTAAGATCACAAACTAAGAAAGAGATACGGGCCTTTGTATATGGAACGTTGCCATGGAAACGAAATCACAGAACATCTAATAATCAGTCTCCATGACCCGAAGATCCTCTCCACGGAACGTCACTACTACTCCAGGATTGTACGTGAAGCGGTTGCAATTAAAAAGTATCCCAATTTCAACCGAGAGGATGGTTTCAAGTTGGCTGCGTCCTGGAATCCCGTGATAAGCAAGTGTTCGCGTCACGGTTTATATCAGAAGATATCTGCAGATGTCGTTAGTGTCGTGTGTCGTGACAATTCTGAATTTTTACAAAACCAAATGCGGGTAGTTGGAGACAACGCTCGTCTAAGATCCAAGATCAATGCAACTTGATCGAAACGTCGAGGTAAATAAATATTAAGTTTTTAGCGTGATTAAGTCCCGTTTAAATATTTAACTATGCGTTCGAATCGCGAAAGTTTAAAAGTTACAATCTAATAATCATTGACGTAGGGAATGATCTATGCTATTAATACACGAAATAGTAACCGTAATTCAACCTCCTTGCGTTAAACAGAATAATACCATAGACGAAATGGTACGTGAGTATAAACCTGTACACATAAACATTTTGTGTAAGAAATAGTTGTTGTTCTATTTATCCAAATAAAGTACCTACTAATTTTATCTTACTATATATTTACCCGTGCGAAGCCGGGGCGGGTCGCTAGTACTTATAATAAAGCAATAAGTACGAAAGAGTCTGTACAATGAAGATAATTAAAAAAAAAGAAGTCTAGGGTACTTCAAATAAGCTACAGAACAAAAATAACACATTTTTATGAATTTGTGACTTTCTGTTTGTTTGTTTATCTGTTTTTTATGTATGTTTGTTCGCGTATCACGCAAAAACTACTAAACCGATTGCGATGCAGTTTTCACTGTTGGATAGCTTAGGGTTGGACTTAAAAACTGGTGTACTTGGTATCTCAACGCGATCAGTAGAAGCCGAGCAATCGATAAAAACTTTTTGACGGGTGGAGGAATTTTGATCAAATGTTGGGTATATTGGTATTTTATTTAGGTCTTGGAATAGAAAATAGAGTACATTTAACACAGAGAAATGCAAAGCCGCGGGTACAGCCAGTCAGGTATAAATATGTATATTTTCATTTATAAGCATTTTTACGTCATCTTTAGGCACTTTTCAGTTTCCCTAGTATAATATTTTATCCAAAATACCACAGACACTAAACCAAATACCAAGCTAGTCGACGTAAGCTCTAAAGTGCTACACTTCACAAGTTGCACCGAAATGTGCCGAAACAAACTCCGTACGCCCGCTCACTGAAACTTTGCTGCTCTTTGTCTAAGTAGTAGACGGTTTCACTGTCATACATTTTAGATTTATGCACCAGAAGACAGCTTCGGCTTACCTACCTACTTTTCTGAGAGTTCCACTATTGAAAGTTTAACTTAGGTTTAGGTCTTACTTATAATAAAGTATTAAGTAACAAAAAGTCTGTACAAAATAATTACAAAAAGACCGGGCGGGGCTGTGTCGGGGCGCACGGCCGATTATGCGTGAAACGTCTACGCCACGTACAATTTGATCCAGTTTGATCTCTGTGCTGGAGTTTAGGGTACTGTTGAGAGCTCCAGAACTTCTTCTTTCCAACAATGTGCCTAATCTTTATTTTCGTTTACTTAATCTTAAGTAGAATTTTGTAAACTTTTTCATATTGAATCGAATGTTCTCAACAAGATCTTTACATCAAGACTGAAATCAATAAGCTACCCTTCCTATATCACGAGTTATACTGAATTAAAGATCACAAAAACATCATTTTTGCTGTTTTTTACCCGATTGCGGAGGGTTGTATGTATGCTTGTTTGTTTGTACGTTTCTTAGGCGCATCCTACAGCCTATATGGCTTGATGGATTTTGATAAATGAGGTATCATTGGATTCATATTAACCACGAGAGTGCTATGGGAAATATACAGTGTCAAGAAAACTAACATGGAGGCCATATTGTATTTACGACGGAACAAAAAATTACCAAAACTAATCGAGTGAGGTATCAAAATGAAGGACTGTTATATGACATATGTTTGCGTCGTGCCTCCCGCGCCCCTCACCATCTACACCACAGAATATATACACTAACGCAAAAAGAAACGACACTTATGCATGTGTGCTCGTAAAATCGCTTGCGGCTATGTGTGAGTGTCTGGAGGTGCAAAGGGGCCTTACGCGGCGCGCGGGGGTGAGCAGGCCGTCTTACCCGACTGCCTCGACCGAGAGCTCGCAGACTACTTAGAGATACTACGTATCGAGTGTTTGCATTCTGTATCGTTTCGTCGTCTCACCGCATTGCACCGCACGCACGGACTGACTACGCGACGCGTTCTTATTATTATTTAATTGTTAAGGTGGGGATATACGCCGTTGACCTTGCTTGATTTATTTATTTATTAATTTATTAGCACACAAAACAGAAAGTAATCATTACATGATAAAATTTTAAGTGTGAGTGTTATGATCTAGATTACATTCCAAATAATATGTATGCCTAGAAGCTTATTAGTTTAAATTAGTTAATTAGTTATTAGTTTATTAGGTGGTTTTTTTATTGGGCGTACCGATGAAAATGCCCCGCGCAGGCCCCGCGCCCCCTGACAAAAGTTACGCCAGCCGCGCGCCCTCTACCACAGCTTTTTTATACGCTTTATATTAGCTTCACTTGTATGTTTGTATGTTTGTAACCGACCCCTTTGGACGCTATTTTGACCCTCTTTAAACGGTCAGATTTCATTCAAATTTTGCACACCTGTCAAAGACCGATGACAATGCAATAATTCGGAAAAAAAAAACAATTAGAAAATAAGTAATAGTATAAAAAAAACTAATAAACACGCTTTATATAGAAAAGCAAACTAAAAAATAGACATTAAATTTTAATAGTGTAAATAAGAAACAAATGTTTTATTTAAAAAAAAACGTGGGGTGCTTTTTAAGATATTATCGAAATGATAATCCTTCTTCTCATATCTGTCAATGAAATATTTATAACTATTGACCCATGCACCCCACGATCTTTTTGAATTAAAACATTTTTTTCTTATTTACACTAATAAAAATTATTTTCTATTTTTTAGTTTGGTTTTCTATATAAAGCATGTTTTTTTATTTATTTTTAAATATTATTTTTAGATAGCATACTCTATCGAATAGTACCTACCTAATTATTATGTTTACAATATATAGCGTTTTGTAGTATTTTTTTTACACATATGAAACATGCTTTCGTACATACCTATACCTAAACACATATAAAACACGCATTCTCTTACATTACTGGCATTGTATTTGACTCAATAAGTTTTTACTATATCTACTACTATTACATTCCACTATTCCTGAGACTTATGGACTTGGATATAAATTATTTAAGTCAACTTGGAATCAAGGCTTGAAATACCGCAATTTTTTTAAACCGGTTCCACTGACTTTGGGACGGTACCGGTACTGTGTTGGTATTTTAACTAACATATAGGTATTACTTAATAAAGTGGTATCTTATATAGGTTCTAAAACCGGTTCCCGTAGTACCTACTTTTCATAAGTGTGAGCGAAAGAGTACAGTAGGCGAATGATGCCAGTAAAGAGGCGCACAGCGCAAGTGTCTCGCCCCATGTAACACGCGAGCCTTTAAGTCCACGAAATTTTCTTTTTGCATTTCCGGTAAATATGAAAAAGTAAATTTTCAATAAAGTTACTTGAAATGTGTACTGTTAAGGGCTTGTGGTCTTGAAACTTTATCTTACCTTTCTAGTGCGATTCATTTACAGTTTTTTTTTATTTCTGCATGTCCACCAACTTTTCTTGCAAGAAGGTTTATATCTATATTTATAATAAAGCACGGGTTGAAATAAGTAGTGAATTCAAAATTAACATCACCCGTAATTTTTAATAAGGAGCAAATCGTTTTTCTTTTCTCTCGCTATAGTACGATAATTTTAAATCGTGAAAGAAAGAAGACATTAAAAACAAGTCGTTCTCGATGAATATTTTGATGGCTCATTTCCGTGAATGCAGCAACAGTCCTCAATATTCTATCCCGATGCAATAATAAGTAATATTATAAAACTCAGAAAAAAATATTTTATTCAAAATTTCTAGACATTAATTGCTGAGATTTTTGTTGTAGCACATGATAGGCAATATCATTGCCAACAACAAAAATTCATATCAATACATCTGTCCAACTTATGGCCAGAAATTTTCAAAATACATTTACATCTACAGTTGAAAATACCCTTGCACGTTACAACATTCTATGATGCATCGTTTGCTGTACAAGCTGTTAGACTATAGAACAGTCTACCAGTCCTGATACGTTAGTCTCCATCATTAAACGTATTTAAGGAACGGATAAAAATATTTTACTTATCGCAAATTGGAATAAATTAAGTTATTGTGTTCATTTTCTTTGTTTGTGTTATATTAAGTCTATGTAGATGTGTTTATATTGTATTTTAATATATTTGTATATGTGTAGTTGTTGTTTACGGCTCGGCCTTAAATAATCATCATGCTCGGCGGGCTTTATTATTGTGTTTATGGCTGTGGCAAAAACCAAAAACAGAATAGTGACAAGTAAAATTATTATAAACATACAAAAAACCGACTGCGTACAAAATTATTGACTGCGAGCTGACCGCCCGCAAAAATATGCATACCAATATATAAAAGTGAAACGTTGTCTGTTTGTTTGTTTGTTTGGGGAGCTTTCACGCGATAACGGCTGGACGGATTTTGATGAAATTTAAAATGGAGACAGCTTATACCCTAAAATAAAACATAGGATACTTTTATCCCAGAAAATTAAAAGTTTCCGCGGTAAAACTGGAAAATGTTGATAACTCACTGTAAAGAACGGTTGCTATCACAGAATGGTCTGTAACCACAGATGGAAAAGAAATAACAAGTCTGAGCATTGGTAATATGCCTACTTTTGCATTGGTTTTTAATATCTTAGAAGAAAATAGGATTTTTTTCGCGATAAACAGTAGTCTGCGCGTACGAAGTTGTGGGCGGGAAAATTAGTCTAACTAGTTTTATTATAAAGGCGAAAGTTTGTATGTATGTGTATGATTGATACTTCTTTACGCTTAAACGGATGTACGGATTTGTATGAAATTTGATATGGTGGTAGCATATTCCGGAAAAATGCACGATTCCTGAGGGACGCGGGTGAAACCGCGGGCACGGCTCTTATTTATGTACATTTAATGTTTATATTTTACTTACGTATTTTATTTTAGTTTAATAGTTGCAACTGTAATATTAGACTATAGTATTTACATTAACTTGAATAATCTAAAATTGAAAATTTTGTAAGAAGCTTAAAAGAAAATTGCTACTGTTTAGTTATCAGAATTATATGTTTTAGTAAAAGTCTTTTAAAGACTTGTATTTTGATACCTCACTCGATAGGTTTTGGTAATTTTTTGTTACATCAAAAATACAATATGGCAGCTATAAGTCGCCATATTAGTTTTCTTGACACTTCATATATCCTATAGCACTCTCATAATCAAGACGAATCCAATGATATTTCATTTAAGAAAATCCATTAAGCTGTTTAGGCTGTCGGACGCGCCTAAAAAACGTACAAACATACATACAACCCAAATACACAACCCTCCTCAGTCGGGTAATAAAAGCTATGTATAATATTCTCTGGCACAAGTCTAAATTCTATTTTGGTATCAACCCTAGCGCTTACACGCTCCGGCTCGAGATCACCGGCGCTAGAATTCTCACGTATACTGACTGACGAACTGAGAGAGACTGTTACCGCTGTGTCTACACAGCACATGAGTTGTTTCAAATTGTATTCATTAGTGTTATCAGCATTCGGGTTTTTTTTTTAATGATTTTTACTAAGATTATGTGCGTTCGTCCCCTCCCCTCTGTCTTTTGACAGAAAATAAATATTAATTCATCGAGACCCGGCCGGAAAATGAGGCCGGAATTACAGTCAAGTGAACGGCATTCGTTACAGGAACATGATAACGGAGTTCTTATGGCCTCAACTGCATGGCATGGATTTGGACGACATGTGTTTTAAGTAGGACGGCGCCACTTGCAAGACCCCGCATGAAACAGTCGATTTTTTGCAGCAACAATTTCCAGACCAAATCTCACCAAATTCTGATGTATTTACCGCCGTGCGATTTATTTCCTTGGGGTTTTGTGAAATTTCGGGTTTATGCAAATAAACCAGAAACAATTCCTGAGCTCAAGGCCGAGATCCAACGTGTCATCGGTGAGATCCAGCCACATCTTTGTCAAAAAGTCAGTTTTTTTTATGAAAAGAGCAGTGACCTGTCATCATAGCCGCTAAAATATCCGGCAAATAGCCCCTATTTGCCGGATATTTTAGTCGATACTTAATGGAACATGTCTAGTCTACTTTACAATGCAATAACAACTGAAATTATTATGAAAATACAAAAAACCCGACTCTGAACAAAATTATTTTATACAAGGCTGCAAAAATAAGTATAAAGTAATAATATTATAAAGGCGAACGTTTGTATGTATAAGGGTGTGTGTGTGTGTGTGTGTGTGTGTGTGTGTGTGTGTGTGTGTGTGTGTGTGTGTGTGTATGTGTTAATTACTTTTTCACGCTTAAACGGCTGAACCGATTTGTGTAAAATTTGGTATGGAGGTAGCGTATACTCTGGATTTACACATAGGCTACTTTTAATCCCGTAAAATGCAGGGTTCCTGGGGAGCGCGGGTGAAACCGCGGAGCACAGCTAGTATTGATATAAATTTCCTGTTTTTTGTTTACTTACATATTTTACTTTACTCTAATAGTTGCAATTAACAACATTAGACTATAGTATAATACATTAAATTGAATAATCTAAAAAAGAAGAATTGTATATTTTTTCGACTCTCGATAGGTTTTCGTCATTTTTTGTTCCGTCGTAAATACAATATAGCAACTATAAGACAAAATATTATGAAATTTATTATTGTTAAAAGTTTCTTCCCATATTTGCTTGATTTTTCATCCCTATCGACTTATTTTGTGTAATTAAATGGATATATTTTGTGGCTTCGTTACGTTTGCTTTTGTTTTTGTTGTTGTACTTATTCGTGCAAATCTTTGGTTATTCTTTATGTGAAAACTGTATAAGGCTCTCTAATGCCCATTGTCTTTAAACTATGTTATCAATTTGCAGCTGTTTGCAGTTGTTTTCCATTTAAATAAATAAATATTCGTCTAAGTTGTAACATTGTTTTGTTTTTCAATCCAGAATATTTTTCAAGCGGCTTGATTTATTGCAGACATCTGTTGGAACAAACGAGGTTAGCCGAGATAAGGTGGACTCATCGTTCTTAGTTCCGCTTCTCGTTTTCTTCCCGCTGCAGCAGGATAATGCCCGTTAATATTTCATCTCCGAACTAATCTATCGAGCGCTCAGATTGTTCAAAACTTCATAACAAAACGGGTATTTCAATAACGTATTTCTTCCGCGGCATTCAATTATTTATTTATGTAGGTTCGAGTATTTTTGTGTACATTTATCATTCTTTAAATATATGTATGCATGTCTGTTAAGCAATATATAGACCAAACACTTGGACCGATTTTGATTATTCTTACGTCTACCATTTCGTCTTTAATCTTGCGAGTGCTATTAAAGACATGACATTAATCGTAATTCAATACATCACATTTTGAAAGAGGAAAAAATAAAAGTCGACAAACTATGTCAAGTGGGGAATAATCTAATAGGTATTAGAAAATCATATTTAGTTTTCTCTTATCATTTTTCATTTCTAATGACCATATGATATCTTTAACAATTTACAATTGGTTAGCAACTATTCTCACTAATTCTATATAAATATAAACGAAACTCTTATAAATATAAACGAAAAAGCTTAAAATAAAATAAATAAATTATTTACAAAAAACCCGACTGCAAACAAAATAGCTTTAGATTTAAGATTTTGAAATGTAAGATGCAGTTGGAGGTATGAAAAGTTAGCTTGCCAGGTTCTAGCTGATCCCGTCTAGGGAGAAGTGAAATGCATGATGCCTCTGACTGGGCGATTGCATCATATATTTCAAAAATAAAAATATAAATCTTGATCGACTCTTTTAAGTATTGTTCGCAGTCGGGTGTTTTTTTAAATAATAATTTATTTTTATTCCACAACTAGTTTTCTCGCCCGCGACTTCGTACGCGCGGACTACAGTTTATCACGAAAAAAACATCCTATTTTCTTCTAGTTTAATAAAAAACCAATGCAAAAGTAGGTATAGCAGCAATGCTCTTGATGTTATTTGACTCATTGCGGCAGAGCGCTTTCGCGCCCGCCCCACCGCTGGTGACGCTGTAGAGGTCAGCTATAGACCAACAGCATAAATACTTCTAAAAAAATTAAAAAATTGACAGATTTGATACTTCGTTTCCATGGCAACCGCAGACCATTCTGTGATGACAACCGTTGCTTACAGAGAGTTATCAACATTTTCCAGTTTTCCCGTGGAAGCTTACAATTTGCCGGGATAAACAGTATCCTATGTTTTATTCTTGGGTATAAGCTATCTCCATTCTAAATTTCATCAAAATCCGACCAGCCGTTATCGCGTGATGCGGTAAGCAACAATTTTTCTGCAGCGTTTTAGACTATACCTGTAAAGTATACAGTATTTTACGAGTATAGCAACTAATGTTCAATGTCTAACTAGAAAACTAAACACTTGCTTCTTTTTGTACGAAGTAAAATCAATTAAAATGACAGCTTTCCTGTCAAATATAAACACTTCAAAAGCAAGCTCTGTCTAGTGACACTTGACACACTTTATTTTAATAAAAGGCAACGTTGGAACACTTAAGAGTTATTAGTTAAATCTCCTTGACTGTGCATTAGCTGTTCAAACATTAAGACCGTCAATTTAGTATGCTTAAGTGGAACCCTGAATGGGATATCAATTATCTACCGTGGGCTGATGCTTGAAATGGCAGGATAAGCGGGTAGCTAATCGATATTGCCATAGCTCTTATATCTTAGAGTTGAAAAGGTTAATTGATCCTGGCTTTACAGAATAACTGAGAATCTATACTTACATCTATCTACATTTTTTCTATTCTATAGAATAGAATATACCTAACAAAATACCTATATAGGTATACCTAACTAGTTTTCCCGCCCGCGACTACGTCTGCGCGGACTACTGTTTATCGCGAAAAAAAGCATTCTATGATCTTCTAGAATATTAAAAACCATTGCAAAAGTAGGTATAGCACCACTCTTGATGTTGTTTGACATTCTTGATATTTCGTTTCCATGGCAACCGTTTCTTACAGCGAGTAATGAAATTTTTTCCAGTTTTCCCGTGACAACATACAATTATTTGAGATATAAAGTATTCTATGTTTTATTCCAGGGTATAAGCTATCTCCATTCCAAGTTTAATCAAAATCCGTCCAGCTGTTATCGCGTGAAAGCTCCCCAAAAAACAAAGAAACAAAACAAACAAACAGACAAAGTTTCATTTTATATATTGGTATGGATTATAATAAAGCAGTAAGAAATAAAAAGTCTGCACAGTGAAGATAATAAAAATAATGTCAAGAGTACTTAAAATAAGGTACTGAGCATAAATATAATATTTTTAATGGTGTCTGTCTGTTTGTCTGACTGTTCGGTCATCACGTATAAGCTTCGGCCCCAATTGCGACGCGGTTCTCACTGTTGGATAGCTTTGGGTTTGACATAAAATCTGGTGTATTTCTGATCTCAATTCAATTTTTACAATTGATACGAAGTAGGAAATTATAATTTAAATTGAGATACAAGATACAAACTAGAAACATCTGTTTAAATGTCCATATAGACTAACATAAGTATATGAATATTACGCATTTTTTAAAATATTACATACATTAGAGTGAATTAGATAAACTCTTTTTTTTCTTAGTTGCTTAAAAGCGCTGGTTTTACTAAGAGGAGGTTCTTACAAATTTAAAAAATTGTCAGTAAATTGTGCTACATGCACCAACAGGCGAACGTACATACATACATACTTATATTCATTCATGCATACATAGGTATTCTGATAAAATAATAACCCTCCTTTGTGACAACCCTCGGTCTACGACTGACAGTTAGACATCAAACTCGAACACAATGCTTTGATTCGAGTATACTATTGTCCGTATGGACTATAATATAGTATGCACTGTGGTATAGTCACGTTCTTTGAACTTCGGTCAATTTCGACCAGTACTTCGTCGAAGCAACTTCGGGATTGGTGTAGTGCAGGTTTAACTTGGCATATACCTTTATAAAGCTATAGATTTATACATTAATACACAGAAGAGCTTCCTAGAGGTAGGTATATAAATCACTTTTGAATTACTGTTCACGGTCCAAAGTTTCAAGTTTCAGCCAGACATCTGTTGGGTCTGACTACCAACCACTTGATACAATAATGATTATTTTGCTCCAGGAACGAATGATTTTAGTTTAAAACAGTCTCAGTCGTTCCCCGTGAGGCTGCGTATTATTAACAGAATAAGTAATATTACAAACAAGTATAAAGTCATAGTAATTTTACCGACCGACCTCCATTTAGTGGAGAGACACTTGAATAAGCTTTTTTAAACATTTTGGAAGAAATAGATTGATCTCTCAAATGCTTAGAATGTAAAGGTAGGTATTCCTAGTGCAACCTATAGTCTGCCTACGCCTTTGTCTTGAGAGATGAGAGCCAACAATGGAGTAGTACGTCTTTGTTATGTCGACATCGCACTATGTCCTCTTTTCTGCAAAATGAAAAAAGAAATACAAAGCATTATTTTGTCAGTTTATTAGACTCTTTGTGCACAAAGTTTTTCATCTTCGACTCGAGTTTAATTCAATTCCCTAAATTAACTTCACCCGGGGCTTATCTTGGGGTCCAAACAAAATTAATGTCTTTGTTAAAGTAAATCTACAACACTTTCTATTGTACCAAAGTTAATTAGTAACGAAACAGACTTTTATCCTCCGGGTGACGTAAGATTAGCATAAGGAAATTCGATACTTTCGGTCCAAAATCCTTTTGGGACTCGTTCTAATTCGCTTCGCGTCGGAATATTTACGGAATCGTGTTACATTTTTATCCTTTTAGAATAAAATTGCAGACGCCCATTTGAATAATTGGCAAATAGAACCCTTTTTATTCCGTTCGGTACCGTTGAAAGTGTAAAATACTTATTTGAAACGCTTCGAGGACGGAGTTTCAATAAGTACGGCACAAGTTTCCGAACAGTCGTTTCTTTTCCGATTTGGTGAAGCCTTCATTGGAAACTAAATGAATTGTACTCGTTTTAAAGTTTCGCGTATCAGTTCCGGTAACGGAATGGAGTGCGGGTTTTAATGATGGCATGGTTAGAATTCCGTCTGACTTTTTCAAGCAACTTGGGATTTAATTAAAAACCACGGCTCTGATTCAAAGGGAACAGACGAACGCCGGGTATTTCCGCATTGATACGGCTCGGCTTAAAACCGTAGTTACTTGGGCTTGGATAACTTAAGTCTGAAGCCATTGAGGTACTGAATCGATTTCAATAGATTGAATATTTGAATATAGGTATTTGTGTGTGTAAATCATTATACGTGTGGGAAGAATATATGACAGCTTGGTTACTTTGATTAATAAGTATACTATATCACTTATATAATAATTGGCCTTCAAAACTTAGTAACCACACTCTTAATATATTCTGTCTGTTCGCGCATCATGTTAAAACTACTTGACCGATTGCGATGCAATTTTCATTGTTGGATAAAAACCAAGTTATTTAATAAAAACTATTATTTTAAAAGTGTGGTACTAAGTTTTGAGCGCCAGTGTACTTCGTTTGACATGCTACACTCACTGAGCACACTTGTATTCTGTGAAAGGCCAGCGTGGAAGGTCCAGACTCTTTGTATGAAGGTTTGAGTCATAGATGATGAGATAATGATACGTAATAATGTGAGGTCAGTCAATATGAGCTTCAGATTGTATAGATAATAAGAAACAATATGTATAATATAAACAATATCTTTAGCAGTATGTATAAAAAAATATGTACAAAGAAGATATATACAAAACATTTTGTTAGAGGGGATATTGACATAAAAAGCGGTAATAACCGGTATTCCAGTAGTAGCTACGTTACAATTGTGTGGTGTTATGCTCAGGTGGATAAAGGGGATATTGCATTTTGATAAAGGGGATGTCATTTTGATAAAGGGGATATCATTTTGATAAAGGAGATATTGCATTTTGATAAAGGGGATATCATTTTTATAAAAGGGATATCATTTTGATAAAGGGGATATTAAATTTTGATAAAGGGGGTACTGCATTTTGATAATGGGGGTACTGCATTTTACAATGAAGTCTGGCATAGCAACATGTGAAATACCCGAAAAGTCGCATCCACTGATCAATCCTACTGATATTATAAACTAGTTTTCCCGCCCGCGACTTCTTCAAGATTCAGCTGGATTACTAATCTTGATTAGTAATCCAGCTGAAACGTTCACAAGGTAGCTCAAAACTTGATGAGAATTCACTTAAAAAAACAATACACTAAAAGCTTCTATCTTTTAAATTTTAATTTAGTAAATTGTCATCATTTCTATTGATAGCTAAAGTGTCTTGAGAACTTATACGCCGTTAAAACAAGTAAGTCTAATCGTTAAAGTTTTAGCGAATTGCTACACAGAAAACTTTCAGTCACGGACATTTTGTTCAATCTCTTCGACTAAAATAAATGACCTGCGAAATTACAGCACCCACTTGAAGCATAATTTCGAAGGAACAAGCTTTATAATTACGTGACTCGAATTACAATAGAATCGGGCCACGGAACGAAAATAACCAACATCTGGAGTACTTTTTACTATTGTAAGATATTTTTAAATAAGAAAGGCATTATATTTGTTTCTTATCCGGTAACTTTATTTAACTAAAGTTACCGGATAAGAAACAAATGGTCTTCGATTTTTTTATTAAAAAAAAGAAGAAATTTAGTTAATAAAAAATTCGAAGACCATACTACCAATCTCATTATCATCTTCAGCCTATATCTGTCCACTGCTGGACGTAGGTCTCAATCAATGGGAATAATTAATATTCACAAAATAAAATTTTAAATGAAAGAAGCTTTTATATTGTATTATTTTTTAAAGTGCATTGTCATCGAGTTGTGAGCTACCCTGGAAGTTTCAGCCGGATAGCTTCAATCGGGAAATCCTCAAAATTGGAGTTGCAAGATTCCAGGACAGACAGTAGTACATAGATAGATACATACATACAAGTGAAGTTAAATAATAATGAAAGAAAAATTTAAATTAATAAAAGAAAAGCTATTGTGTTTCTTTATGAGACATCTTTAAAAAAAGTTTGGTTGTATTGTCATCGAGTTATGAGCTACCCTATGAACGTTTCAGGCGGATTACTAATTGGAAAGTGCTCGATATTTGAGTTGCAAGATTCCAGAACAGAAATACATGGACACAAGTAAAGTTATATAAAAGCTTAAAATAAAAAAAAGATTTACCGTTTTGTTATATCTAACAGGTTACCCGTATAAAAGAAGATTAAAATGGATTTGGATCCTATGCACGGCAATAAAGCCGAATATACGGGCAGCGTAAGCAATACATCACGGGACATACCTACACTGCGACTATATTCGCCCTTTTCCTCCATTTGACTGAAGACCCAGACCAGTGAACCCCACTGGACATCTATCTGATGAAGGCATAGTGTTATATGGTGAAGGTGAATTAGTACTATAATTTATTATGTGGTATTAGACTGCCTGTTTATCAGCCTGTGTGTCTGTTTATCAGCCTGTGTGTCTGTTCCTTCGTGACACTATATGACAAAACGCGTGGACCTATCTTGATGATTCTTACATCAATCCATTTGTCTTAATCTAGCGAGTGCTACTAAAGACAAGACAGTAATCAAAATTCAATATGGTAAAGAAAAAAATTAAAGTCCACGAACTTTGTTAAGTTGGGTATCATTGAATGGGTATTTGAAAATCACTTTTAAGTTTGTTCAAGTATTATCAATTTTCATTTAGAACTACCATTTAGGATCTATAACGATTTGAAGTTGGGTTAGCAACCATATAGCCCCAATGCTCTTGATTTTTATTGACAGACTTATTATTTCGTTTCCATGGCAACCACAGACAATTCTGTGATGTCAACCGTTCCTTACAGTGAGTAATCAACATTTTCCAGTTTTTCCGTGGAAACTTTCAATTTTCCGGGATAAAAAGTATTTTATGTTTTATTCCAGGGTCTAAAAAGCTATCTGCATTCGAAATTTCATCAAAATCCGTCCAGCTATTATCGCGTGAAAGCTCCCCAAGCAAACAAACAGACAACGTTTATATACTTTTATATATTGGCTTATATCGATATAACGACTTAAGTAGGTAGGTGAAAACAAATATTTTTTTCATGCATAAACAAGAAAAAAAAATTACTACGCTTGTTACCTCAGTAGTATGTAGGCAGAATTTGAATCGCTAACGCGAACTGTTGACCAGCATTATAAAGGTCACCTTTTTCGTACAACTGCAGAAGTATCCCAATACCACTTGCCAACTCACAATCCACGAGATCGAATTCCGGAAAAGAACTGTCCTAGACGCCCGCGACGGAAATGCTTGGATTGGACGACATTGATTGGACTGGACTGGCTTAAAATCGCAGGGTGGGATTCAAATAAATGTTAGTCACTTTGAACATGGCAGCTGATGTTTTTTGGTGTATTTATTGATGTGGACATTCGGAGATCCTTAGTAAAATCTACATATATATCAATGGACTGTAACTGTTGTAGGGAGTATGTCGCTTTTTATCGAACCAAAATTTATTTCAAACTTAATCTAAAATATCCGATGTCTATAAGGTTTGCTAGTCCATGCTCGAAGGTCAAAGAAAGAATCACCATTAAGTTAATTGGCGAGAGGTCCGCCTTATCAGTTTTCCGCACGAGCGACTGATTAACGATTTACGAAAATAGCCCTGGGTAGACCAGACCTATCGGACAATATTTTCTGGTATCGTGCTGATTAATAGCTCCTGTTTTTTTCTTTATTAAATACCTTTATGTACTGGTAGTGAGTTTAGGTTGCTGCACGCAAATAGTTTTATTTTTAATCTATATTATCTACACTATTCATACTAATACATATGTGAAACGTTGTCTGTTTGTTTGAGGAGCTTTCACGCGATAACGGCTGGACGGATATTGATGAAATGTAGAATGGAGATCGAAGTTAAGTAAGGCCGAAGTTTATCAATATTTGAATCGAAACTACAGTTTACTTGGAAAATGTAGGTATGATTGAAATACTACTGAACTGTAGTAAGAAGCTGCTGTAAAATTCAACCTCATCTCTTTAAATTATTCTTGAATTCATTAACCTGAAGTTCAACTACACTAAAACCTCGGTAACCTTATTAAACTCGAGACTTGTCATAAATTATTTTTAATGAACTGTAGATGTTGGCTAACTCTTAGTTTATTATTTAAATGGGTCTTACCGCGGTTAAAACGTTTTTTAATTAACCTCGACGTTTTGATCAAGTTGCAATGATCGTGGTCACGAGAAGACTGAAATAGCTGCTACATTCTAATGTTCCAGCTATTTCAGTATTCTCGTGCAATATATTGTCAAACCAAGCGCACTATAGCGGAAAGGGTCAAAGAATATATTGCAGCTGTAAGAAACCGCTAGATTTATAAATGTGCAGTTGACACTTGCTTGAATCACGCCATAATTACTAGTTTGAACTCCACTACCCGAATAACCTCTCCACGGTATATCTCTCCAACTCATTGTTAGTGAAGCGGTTGAGATTAAAATGTGTTCTAATTTTAACTGAGAGGATGGATGGCTACCTCGTGGAATCCCGTGGTAAAAAAGTGTTCGCGTCGCGGTTTATGTCACAAGAAATCTGCAGATGTCGTTAGTGTTGTATGTCGTGACGATTCTGAAGTTTACAAAATAAAACGAGGGCAGTTGGAGACAACGCTCGCCCTTCTCGACGCTGACACCCGCTTCTTCAGTCTACTCGTGACCACGATCAATGCAACTTGATCCAAGCGCCAGGGTACATCAAATAACGGTCCTTATCTATGTGTTCGAATCGAGAAAGTTTAAAAGTTACAACAACCAAGCTGATACCATATTTTGTTATTCTGTGATCTTAGCTTCACAATTCAATCTTTCCACGCATTTAATATAATATTAAAACAGTTCTAATCCAAAGCAAAGTGAATACACACACAATAATGACACAAATCCCTCTGTAGGATCTCAGAACGCACGTATTTATGAACAAACAATTGTATTCTCACAAAGAAACCAGGCACATAAGCTTCTGTCGGCCCCTAAAATGAAAAGAGCTACACAAAAATAACGGAGAGACAAAGCTACGAGCTCAGATAGAATTTGAAGAGGGTAACAATAATGGTCATTTTTGTAAACGAAAACGGCTTTAACGATTTCTGCTTAACCCGTGCACACAATGGGGCAGCGGAATAAACGCGCTCGCAAAGGTAGGGATGTTTCCTTAAGCCTAATGAAATTGGTTTAATTAAAAACCGTGCTTATTTTTTCTTTTGTAATACCGTGCCTTAAATAATGAAAATATTTTTCCTATGCTGACTATGACAAAATAATGAGAATTAAAAACGAAACAACATTAAAGATAAGGTATAGCGGGCAGGTGCGGTTGTGTCCATACAATCCCCACAATATATAAAAGTAAAACATTGTCTGTTTGTGTGTTTGGGGAGCTTTCACGCGATAACGACTGGATGGATTTTTGTGAAATTTGGAATGGAGATAGCTTATACCCTGAAATAACACATAGGATACTTTTCATCATCATCATCATCATACTTCAATCTCAAATGGTTGAACGGATTTCGATGAAATTTGGTATGGAGATAGCTTATACCCTGGAATAACACATAGCATACTTTTCATCATCATCATCATCATTATCATTCCTCGCGGGTGATACCGCGCAGCAAAGCTAGTGTAGTTATAATTATAGTTGAAGCGATTGTATAAATAAAAGCCAGGAAAGCAATCACATTATGTCTTTTAATCTGTATAAAAAAAAACATGCAAATGGGAATACATCGGGCGGCGCGGTTAAAAATAATTAAATTATTCTAAGAAATTGACGACAATTGATACCATACACCACTTAGTTGATGAAAATTAGGTTCAAGTTTACACAATGAGAGCAAACGCGGGCTTAATACGGTTTTCCTGGAAAGGGACAGTCCATTAGCGATTGACCCATTTCTATGCTGGGACCTCCATAGTAGGTAACTCTTAGAGAAATAGGTAGGCAGGTATATGCGACCAAATACAAGGTTTAACACCCGTTACATATAATATCAAGTTAACTTTCCAACAATACCAGCTATTGGCATACAAATTTTAATGGCAGCCGAGGCCAACGCCGCCGGATTGAAAAGCTCACATTACAGAAACATGCAATATAGTAAGTTTGAGCACGATAGGGGAAATACTGAGCCAGCGGAAAACTGTATCCTTTACCCTAATTTCATATTGAGCTTCCTTCAAATAAATTTACGGGTATCAAAGTCCATTGCCGCTTTGTGCATCCACATTTTCAAGCCATCTCGTTCAGATGAAGCAGTGTGTTGAACACTTTCGAAAGGTTCAATAGGGTGGCGGTGGAAATTGTATGCAGAAAGGAGTTAGTAACCAGTCGACTTTTGGATCTCAGGGAGGTAGCACGTGTGTTTGTCTTGTCGAGATAGAAATTCGTAACTGAATAGAACAAAGTTTTGTGTCTGAGAAGTTCAGTTTATTTTAAGTTCGAAATTAAACCGAGTTTGTGGAGTTTTGGTGTGTTGTGTTCCTGTTTTGAGGAAGGTTTGTTGAATTTTGAAATACTTTTTTAATATAATAAGTAGGCACATTGATTTTTTCGTAATCTTCGTGGAGAGTCTCGATACAGAATTGATTTTGAAGTCTGTGTAGAATGTATTATTTTAAAACTCTCGGGGCTTAAATTTCGTAGCTATATAAATTCTCGATTTACATAGTCAACCTGGTCAACTTATTAAAGTAAGATTTAATTTCAATTAAGCATAAATTCTTCGATTCTTTCTGATCGAAGGAAATAGGCTATGTGCATAAAAAGGAAATATAAGAACTACCATATTTTCATCCAATTTGCTATCGAAGTGAAATTAACAGGAGCAGATTTCTTTATAAAATCTGTATTTAAATTCAATATTACAAGCTGTGCCCGCGGCTTTGGTCGCGAGACAAATACTTGGGTTAAGAGATTTCTGTGTTATTCCAGACCCTAAAATACCAATATACCAAATTAGACCAAAATTCCTACAGCCGTCAAAAAGATTTTTAACGATTGCACGACTTTTACTAATCAAATTGAGCTATTAAGTACTACCAGGTTTCAAGTCAAATCCTAGCCATCCAACAGTGAAAACCGTATTTTAGACGGTCTAGTAGTTCTTACGTGATGCGAGAACAAACAGAGTGATAGATACAATGATACACTAAACTTATAACACCCTTCTAATTTGTAGTTCAGGGGTTAAAAAATATGTTCGAGGACAGAGATGCGGTTGTCACTATTCGATAGTTAAGGTTTTGACTTGGTATCTCAATCCGATGAGTAGAAGTCGAGCAAACGATAAAAAGCCATTTAACGTCTGAACGAATTTTGATCACATTGGTTTATTTATTACTTCTGAAATAACACAGGATCCTTTTATATCAGAGGCATGACCACGCGGGAAAGCCGCGGGCACAGCTAGTCAAACATAATTATCTGTAATGAATGTGGTAGGTAGTTATTGCACATAATAAATATAATTTAAAGAAAATGTGGTAATTTTTTACCCGACTACGGTGAAGGGAGGGTTATGATTTTGACCGGTATGTATGTATGTATGTATGTGCATCTGTTCCCTCATAACTTCTAATTTTTTTATCATAATTTGACAAATGAATTATCTTTGGAAGCGTCTTGATTGTCCGCTGGTTATAGGCTATAGGCTTATGATACGTTTCATTGCGCTCTCTAGAGGACATAAAGTCTTAAAGTAATAATATATATTTTTTAATGATTTCTTGTTGGATTTCAAATGAAAGGGCTTTATGAGCACATTTCATATACACAGTATAGCTGGCAGGGTGGATCATCGGTGGTAGGGTGATGGGGGACCTCAATGTCTATCGATTTAACCCCCTTTATTTTGTGTGATTATTGATATTATCGGAGTTACTTCATTTTTTTTTTATTTCACAAAACTTCAGATTTTGACACAAACTTAGTAATTTTGACCAAACTAACACAAGTATTCAGTTGATTTTTTTGGATGTTGATATTCCAGTAATGTTATAATACCGGTAATAAACTTAATTATCTACAAAAACTAGTAAGTCAGAATGTTGCCAGACTTGCGGTTACTGAACCGCTACTATGAAAATGTCTGCCTTTCCACCTTCAAAGTCATATATGCTGAAAAGTTTGGTGAAAATGACTAAGTTTGTGTCAAAATCTGGAGATTTGTGAAAAAATATGGAATAACACCGAAATTTACAAAAATCGCGGAACATACAGGTTGGTTAAATCGATAGACATTGACATTATTTTACGCTTGTATGGGTTGTATGCCTGAAATAAAAGACTTTTATTAATATATATATTTATTATTGAGGCCCCCAATTGCCCTGTAATCAATGTTCCACCCTTCCAGTTACACCATGCACATATATATATATTGATAACTGGCTTTGCTTGTAGGCACCCGATAATTACCTGACCGTAGTCGGGTTTTAGTTTTTGAACGTATATTTTGTTTCTTTGTATGTTTACTCTTCGATAAAGTAGCTTTGGAAATAGTTGAGAAGTTGAGATGGGACAGTAAGGGCACGTATCTTAACCGTTATAGTTACAGGAAAACGTTCCTACGAGACCTTCCATAACTTTTTGAGATATTCTGAACTGTATTCACATGTTTTGCAAAAATGTACAGTCATCAAGATAATGGTCACATTATACAAAAACTTTTTTTTGATGCTAATCGATCGTGTTCCTTATAAGTCTACCGGACCGACTGAGGTTTGAGTACTAGAAATGTCAGAAATTGCGAAAAACTTTTCCCATACATTTTGTAAGAAATTACCTTAACCGTTGTAGCTACAGGAAAACTTTAACTTTTATTATTTTGACTAGCATTCACAGATTTTAGAAAAAAAATAGTCATCATGAAAATGGACATTTCACAAAAAAAAACAGCCTATCGATCCTGTTTCTTACAAGGATCAAAAGTCTCTATCGGACTTCGTACAAAACGTACTGAAAAAGTTTATTTGCAATGTCTGACCTTTCTAGTAGTCTAACCTCAGTTGATCCAGTAGAGAAGCAGAATCGATAGACATAAAAAAGTGTATTTTGCCTATTTTCTTGATGACTGAACATATTTAACAAAATCTGTGAATGCAGGTCAAAATGTCTTCAAAAGTTGAGGACAGCCTCCCTAGAACATTTTTCTCTAGCTAAGGCTTAGGTTAGCCTAAGGCGATGGTGGTCTAACGGTTCTATAGTGCAATTTAGAATCCAACGATACCGGGTTCAAAACCTAGGCTCCGCACCAATGACTTTCCTGAGTTATGTGCGGTTTACCATCGCTCCGTGCTTCGGAGGGCACGTTAAGCTGTCGGTCCCGGCTGTTATTGATTAATAGCAGTCGTTAAGCCATGTCAGAGGCCCTCGGGCGGCTTGACAAACTCTGACACCACAGGCCAGCACTACCTCATACGACAAACAAACAAACAAACAAACAAACAGCCTACCTACGGTTAGGTTACCTACGAAATTTATATGGAAAAGTTTGTCGCAGTTTCTGACATTTCTAGTACTCAGATGTCAGTCGGTCCCATAGAAACATTAATTATTGCTGACTGTATTTTTTTCTCCAAAATATGTGAATGCAGTTCAGAATATCTCAAAAAGTTATGAATGCTCTCCTAGGAACGTGTCCCTATAACTATAACGGTTAGGTACCTGCCTTTACTGTCCCGTCTCAAAAATCCTTCTCCTAGAGTGAGTTAGATTAGAGGGTCTCCGAAAATAAAATTGAAACTGTTATAGTTACGGAAAAATGCTTTGGAAACATTGATACTATTATTTATTCTGTGAAATTGGTTTGATTTTAAAAAAATGCACTAAAAATAAATAAAATCTAGACGTAAAAATAATTACAATTAAAATTTATCAAAGTTTAGTCTTATAAATAAATACTATCAAGTTATGAAACTATAGAACTTTCAAATGGTATATTGATTTTGTGTATTTGATTGGAATAAATATTTTTTCATAACCTTGGTACATAAGAAATGACGATCTCCATCGGGACCTTAAAGTAGAGTTTGTTGATAAAGTAGTCAAGAAATGTGCAGAAGCTCTTGAAAATAGACTTCATCTTCATGTTGACTGTCGAGGCAATCCAGCTCCTCGACCACACGGACATAATGAGAAGACTCAAAAGAACAAAACCGTTAGTTTTTTTTTTGGGTTAGTGTATTAGTGAAATGTGGTTCAAGTGCTACGTATAAAGAACACATGAACAAGGTGTTTTAGCCTTAATAGAGACTGTAAGAAAAGTGTTCTTGGACACATTCTATGTTCTATTCAATCTAACAGTTTAAGTTGAATTTAAATTACTTATTAGCATAAATGATGGCTAGATTGTAATATAAATAGGGTATAATTATACTTAAAATGTACTGAAGAAAAACGAAAAAAAACTACGCAGTTACACCAATGGACAGAGATACTAAACTTGTTATTATAAGACTGGATGCAAGTTTTTAAGTCTCCAGTTTCTTCACCATTTTTTCACCTTTCACTCCTAGGCTTTTTGTGGGTATATAAAAGTGAAATGTTGTCTGTTTGTTTGTTTGGGGAGATCTCACGCTGATCGGATTTTGATGAAACTTTGTAAATAGGTACTGTACAATATAGAGACCAACATATTATGTTGATTACTCGCTGAATGGAATAGAATGACGTTGCCGTGGAAACGAAATAATAACAAGTCTGTCAGAAAGCATCAAT
The DNA here is from genome assembly GCA_946251855.1 of Alsophila aescularia. NCBI lineage: Eukaryota > Metazoa > Arthropoda > Insecta > Lepidoptera > Geometridae > Alsophila > Alsophila aescularia. The sequence continues at coordinate 19,842,491 of OX276379.1, forward strand.
AGCGTTGGTGCTTTACTTTTGCATTGGTTTTTAATATCCGAGATGAACATAGGATGCTTTTTTCGCGATAAACTGTAGTCCGCACGGACGAAGTCGCGGGCGAAAGCTAATAATATAGAGTCATTATATGTACTGTGATGTCTAGGCTTAAACTTTATTCTTGCCATAACCTTACCCCTAAACATACTTGACTTTATTCGTATACTAGCTGCGCCTGCGCCTTTGCCCGCGTGGTATTTCTGGGATCCTATGTATTATTCCAGAACCAATAATACCAATATAATCTAACCTAGTTCAGACGTCGAATGGTTTTACCCGACTACGACATAGGATTTTTTTTTACACGACTACGGCGAAGCGAAGGAAGGGTTATTTGATCAAACTAAAAACTTGGTCAGATTTTGACAAGCGAGGTATCAATCGACTCGCCTTTGTACTATTAGTAGAACAATGGAAAATATTGACGGCTGGTTGGTCTAGTGGCTAGTAACCCTAGGAACGAAATCAAACAGTCGCGGGTTCGAATCCTGCAAGGGGCAATCATTTGTGTGATGAGCGGAAATGTTTGTTTCCGAGTCATGGATTTTGATATTCGTATTGATGTATGTTTATCCGTTATCTAGTGCCCATAGTACAGGGTATCCTAGTTTGGGGCTAGGTAATTGGTGTGGAATCGTCTCGAATATATTTATATATTTTTTATATTTATTTGTTCGTACTTGTTCTATTGGTAGAATAAATAGTCAAACCGATGGTAACTAACCCTTCATTGCAAGTCTCACGCAATTTTTTGCCCTACTGCCCAAAAAATGGAGTGTATTGTTTTTAGCATTAAAACAATACATATTAAAAAAAAAACATTTAAATGCCTGAACAGATTTAGACGTAAGTATGGGGTATCGTAAAATCCTTACATCCCCCCGAGTAACATAGGCAATTTTTTTTTGAAAACATTCATTATGGCGGCAGGCTCCATTTTCAAATTCGAAAAATATAATTTTTCTTCGAATTTTACAATATGGGTATCAAATTGAAGGCCTTGATAAGCACATTCCAACAGTATATAATTTATTGGCAAAACCTCTTTTTTGGTTGGGCAGGCATTTTTTTTATACTTTTTAAACTTATGCCTTGTGTCCATTTGAATTGTCTGAAATGAGACTATCGTTGTGTCGATTTCCAAGCAACGATAGTCTCATTTCTGACAATTCTGGTAGTTTTGAATATCTATCTATACTTATAATAAATTAATAGGAACGAAAAAGTCTGTACAAAGAAGATAATAAAAAAAAATGGTCTAGGGTTCTTCAAATAAGCTACTGAACAAGGAAACATTTTAAAAGTTCGTGTCTGTCTGTCTGTTTGTTTGTTTGTTTATACACGCATCAAGTAAAAAATACTTGAGCGATTGCAATGTAGTTTTCACTATTGTATAGCGTAGGGTTTGACTTAAAAACTGGTGTACTTGGTATTTCAATCCGATATGTAGAAGTCGAGCAATCGATAAAAACTTTTAGACGGCTGAAGGAATTTTGATCAAATGTTGGTATATTGGTCTTGGAATAGTACATAGAGTATTTTTAACGTAAAGAAATGACGTCGCGAAGCTGCGGGTACACCTAGTACCTTCATAAAAAATAATTTCAGCACTCATCTAATAGGTACATTCATAAAATTAATGGATAAATCTTAATAATTAATTATGGTAATATTAATAAGCTCTCAATTTAATTTTCTTGGAAGCTGAAAAAGCGTCCAAGGTACCTGTACCTATCTCATTTCGTTATTAATTAAGGTAAAATCAGTAAAATTAAATATGCACAAAAAAATGGTAAGTATACCTTCTAGCATATTTATATACGAATACGTATACAGCCTGTTTCCCGAAGATCCGATGACCGTTGGGTAGACTAGTTCTCGAGTGGAGACCACGTTTAGGCAAACGTATGACGCCCTGTGTTCAAGAGTGGAGTGACGACCTACGAAAAACTGGCAGAAACTAGATGCGGACATCTGAGGATTGAGATCAGTGGCGTGCATTAGAGGCCTACGTCCAGCGCATCACGTAAAAACTACTAAGCCGATTGCAATGCCGTTTTCATTGTTGGATAGCTTAGGGTTTGACTTAAAAACTGGGGTACTTGATATTTTAATCTGATGATCAGATGCCGAGCAATTGATAAAAAACTATTCAAACGCCGAACGAATTTTGAAGAAATGTAGTATTATTGTACTTTATAGTTAGTTTTGTATCTGGAATAACACGTATGGGCTACTTTTAAATGCAATGAACACGCAGGAAAAGCCGCGGGTACAGTAAGTTTATAATAAAACATACTAGGATATATAGGACTGGTTTCAAGGTCGAAAAAGATGGATTTATCAAAACGTAAGGGATATTTTTAAAGTAATAAGTTTAATTATGATTATTTCAACAACGATAAATTTACATCCATCTTTAAAAAGGAAGATGAAGCAATACTTATCTACTTCAACAGATGCCACACAATTCTTTACCGCAGCAGCATAAAACTATAAACAAATATTTTATTTAGCGTGTACTTGCCAAAGAACATGGCGATAGACATAATATGTATTATAATTTCATATATCAAATTAAATAAACACGGGAAATTAAAAATTAAAACGACAGGTGTGTGGAATGGCAGCGTAATGGAACCGGATACGTATAAAAAGGGAAAAACTTGAAAAAATAATTAAAATGTCACCACATCGTTCAACCTTTCCCTTTAGACTTTCAGAGGGAGATAAATTTTCATAAATCCAATTTTAACAGTCTCGCCGCGACGAACTTAACGGAACGGAAATATTGCAAAAGTTTAAAGTAATTGTCGAGCTTGTTTAATAAAAGACTGATTCAAAGCCGCTAAATCGAAAATTAAGCACCCAAATTATGCCGATCCACCCTTACGCACAAACCTCACGTACACACTTACACCATGTTATGCCGTTCGGCCGCCACATCTCAGCAAGATCTCGACTTTGTTCGTCGCCACCGTTAATTCTGTCATGTTCTCACAAAAAGTCAAAAACAATGCAGTCTTTTGTGATGAATTTGTGTATCAAATCAAATAAAAATTATCCACTTACGCACACATATGTAGCCGCCATTTGCTATGTTTCACTCGTTTATTTGACGGTTTAGTTTGACTCCATTATTTTTTAAACGTTCTTGGTAAATGTATTAACTCATGGAATTTTTGAAAATATTTATACAGTGTAGATCCAAATACTTCGTATTTTATAATGTTGTTATATAGTCTTTCCACACAAGTTATTTCATAAAATACTACAACTAAATACCATGAATACATGGAATACAAATGTCATAATACAAGCTATAGGCAGCAAATGTTTTAGCCAACCATCAGTTCGTACTTGCGTGCTCAACATGCTGAAGAACTTGGTCGGCTGAATTGAATCGATAATGCGATTAGCCAAACAAGCCATAAATTAAAAAAAAAAACGCCTGCCCTGCCAAAAAATAACTTATGCCAATTATTTTTTTAATGTGCTGATCAAGGCCTTTAAATTGATACCCATATTTTAAAATTCAAGTATTTTTTGTCCATATTTCCAATATACGGCATTTTAAAAATAATAAATGTGTTACTCGGGATGATGTAAGGATTCTAAAAATAATACCTCGTACATCCAAATCTGTTCCGGCATTTAAAAGTTATGGTAAAATAAAAAAACTCACATACCTACATACAAACATACATGAACTCAAAAATCATTACACTCCTTTTTTGGGCAGTCGTGTAATAAGTCTAAAGGCGTGAACAAATTGCTGGTACTTGTTTACATATTAAGAAATTATAATAGTACAAATTGCTCAAACTCAAACTTCATGCCAGCTTTGCACTAAGTTTAAAAATTATATTTCATTGTATATATTTTACACATACCTTTTAGAGGTAAATTTTTGCCCAATTTATATATAAGGTCAGGTGGGGTAAGAGGAACGAAATACCATATTTAATAAACTATAGGGCCTAGACTCTCAGCTCTGTCGAAAACGCGCACTAAATTTATTAGTTCAACTGTTTAGACAGAGATGTCGCTACCATGTTACAACGTCGAGAAAAACCAAAACACATTTGACAGTGAGAACACAAGTTGGACTCATTGAGTTTGCACCGGAATAATTTAGTAAAAAAAATATGTGATTCAGTTGTTTATTAATTGTTAAATAACGAGTGGAAGGTAAATTATACGTTTTATTAATAATTTACAGTAAAAAAATACAGAAATCTAGAGTATGGTCCAAAATTTTTTTTCTAAATATCTTCAATGTACAGAATTGAACCCGTTACAGTTTTATTATAAGTATAGATTAGGATCAAAAGTCTGTATCTGACCAAATGAGGTTAGAGTAAAAGAAAAGTCATAAATTGCTGAAAAAATAATTATTTTTTGCTTATTTTAGTCGCCTATACCTTTTTTATACACTTTTTGTTACACACAGCTTTATTATATGTATCGATAGATTATTCGTAGTTTATAGGTATTACTGGTCCTGGAATAGAAGTCAAAGGATATATTTTTTTCCAGAAATAAGGGCACGCGTGAGAAGCCGCGGACACTGCTAGTGGTATAATCAAACCGTATTTATCTTTAATTATTAGACCTGCTCCCGTATTCATTAAAACTAAGCCCGCCCTGTTTATCTAGAGTCGTAACTTGATAGAAATCTCTCCGCAGAACTTTTGTATCAGTGGGATATCGTTACGCTCGTGTTATCATTAGGGCCTATACACACGGCGTATTTTATACGCGCGAACGAGGCGCGTTTCACGAACGCACGTTACACGACCACGCTTTTGTATCGATACTAACGGAGCGAAAAACGTATGCATAGGTTGTGTGGCTGCGATTGAATCTCGTTTGAAACGCGTACACTCGTCATCGGCACGAATAATATATGCCGTGTGCAAAGGCCCACTTAGACCTCTTCCACAAGGAGCGGATTCGCCGCGAATCATCTTGCGCGAATTCATACGCGCGTTGGCTAGGTAACTGGGCACCACTACGTCGCTTCCACAAGCATCGCGCGAACTTTAAATACGCGCCTAATTCGCGTGCAGACTCTCGACTCGCGCGTGATCGTACTGTGTGCGAGATATTCACCCTATCTGGACAAGTTTTTAGGGCTGCCGCAGATTACTACAATCGGCTGATAGTTTAGTCGGTTGCTTAAAATCACAATTAAGACGAGATAAGTAGACACCTAAGTGCGTACACGGAATGACTTGAATGGTGCTCACTAAGGAGAGGCCTATGTCCAGCCAAACAGTTGTTTGTTGTTTTTTTGTTAGTTGTTTGGTCTAACTAATATATGCTGATGGTGATGATCATTATGACTTTGACGTGCCCTATCTGACTGAACTATATTTTCCGTGAGTGGAACACTGCCTTTATCTTGGGTAAAAATTGAAATTATATATTCGTGGGTTGAAACAGCGGTTATAAACGGAATGACACTCTAATCGGTCGGATGTGGTCTATATGAATTAGTAGCTGTACTCGCGGATTTGCTTGCGTGGTAATTTTTCTAGGATATAATGATCCTGTGTTATTCTAAACCCAAATATACCAATATGCCGAATTTTATAAAACTTCGCTCTGACGACGACTAGTTTTTTATCTATTCATCATAATCATCATGATCAGCCTATATTTGTCCACTGCTGGACGTAGGCCTATCCTCATGCACGCCACAGAGCTCGGTCTTCAGCTCTCCTCATCCATTTTCTGCCAGCCGCTTTTCACAAGTCGTCACTCCACCTGACCACAGGGCGTTCTACTACGTTTTCCTAAACGTGATTTTATCGACACTGAAAACTGTATTTCAAACGGTCCACTATTTTTTACGTGATGCTTGAACAGACCGACATACAGACAAACAGACACCATAAAAAAAAGAACTTGATCAGTAGCTTATTTAAGTCTCCTAGATAATATTTTTTAATGATCTTCTTTGTACAGACTTTTTGCTGGTTTATTGATTCTTTAAACTGGTTTATTATAATACTAGCTGTACCCGCGGCATCATACGCGTGGTCATTTCTCTAGGTTAAATGTACTCTATGTACTATTTCAAGACCTAAAATACCAATATACCAACATTTGATCAAAATTAATTCAGCTGCCAAAAATTTTTTGTGGATTGCTCGGCTTCTATTCATTGGATTAAGATACCAAGTGCACCAGTTTTTAAGTCAAACTTTATCTATCCAACAATGGAGACCGCATCGCAATCGGTCTAGTAGTTTTCACGTGATGCGCGAACAAACATACAGACAAACAGACAAACGACAAACAACAGTCACGAATTTTAAAAATGTTATATTTGTGTTCAGTAGCTTATTTGAAGTACCTACCCTAGACCATTTTTATATTATCTTCTTTGTACAGACTTGTTCATTTTTATTGCTTTATTATAAATATAGATAAATATAGAAGATAGTTCATTAATGTTTTGCACTCAATTATTTTAATCAATTATGTGCTAATTAACATTAATCTTGAATGGCTTAATTGTGTTCGTTATGTATTCTCGTATTTTACCCATGTAACTTCGATTGCAAGGGTAGGTACTATTCAACACCCTCCTTTCCCTTTTGTTAGCTTCCCGCAAAATTAAATTTCGAACCTTTATCATATTTCGTAAAATTTTGCTAAACGTGACCGAAAAGTTTAATTAGGGTTGGAAGGTAAATAACGAAATTAAATAACATTCAGAAACATATACGTGTTTTCGTACATTGTGAGCAGGGTTACATATTTTGCTTTTCCAAATTGTAATAAATGCCAATATCGATAAAAAACATAAACAGAGTCATTATTTGTTAGTATGTTTATTCATTGATTGATAGATTCAGGGATTACTTTGCGGAAATCCATATCTAAAATGAACGATGTAAAAATATGTAGCTTACTTCCGCTAAACTGTTTGCCAGACAAATGATAAATGCAAAAATTTAATAGAAAATAATAATATAAAAAATGGTAGTTATATTTTTAACTCGCCTTGTGGTCTTGTCTTCTTATATTATGATAGTTTAATTTTTCGTAAGGGTTGGTTAGTAGGGTTTTATATATATATTTTTATATATATCACATAATATAAAAACACAATAAAAACATATACCTCAATCCAAATACCAACGTCTGAAAGCAATAAAAACATTTGTTAGTAATAAAAAAAATAGCTTTCTGCATCTACACTGACCTTCAAAACTTTGTACCATACTTTTAATGTCTGTCTGTTCGTGCATCACGTTAAAACTACTGAACCGATTGCTATGCGATTTTCACTCTTGGATAGCTTAGAATTTGGATTTAAAAACTGGTGTACTTGTTATCTCAATCCAATGAGTAGGAGCCAAGCAATTTAATAAAAACTCTATTAAATATAAAACTGTGGTACTAAGTTTTGAAGACCAGTGTAGTTGCTCTACTTTACTAATTAGTTTTCCTCATATTCATCATCATCATCAGCCTATATTTGTCCACTGCTGGACGTAGGCCTCTCCTAATGCATGCTACTGAGCTCGGTTACAGTTCCCCTCAACCATTTTCTTCCAGCCGCTTTTCGCAGGTCATCACATCAACTGGCTTTTGTTTGCCTAAACGTGGTCTCTAGTCGAAAGCTCATCTACCCAACGATTATCAGCTCTTCTGGAAATGTAACCAGACTACTGCCACTTTAGCTTGCTTTTCCTTTGAGCTATGCCGGCCACCTTGGTTTTCCGTTGGATATCTTCATTACGAAACTTGTCCTTCAGAGAAACTCCAAGCATAGCTATCCTAGCTGTTGTGGACTACATTAACTGAGAGTGTCCACGTTTGGCTCCGTAGGTCAGGACTGGTAGGACACACTCATTGAAGACTTTTGTCTTCAGGCACTGTAAACATATTGTTTGACAACTTCAAGTGCACACCATTGACTGCAGTCGGTTCCGAGTCAATAAGATCGTTAAACATGATCTTGGTATTATCAATGTTTATTCCGAGACCGATGTGTCATGAAGCATCATCTAGGTTAGTCATTATACTATGCAAGTCTTGCAGTGACTCCGCCATGACGATATCATTGGCAAATCGTAGGTATGAAATATTCTCGCCATTGATATTAATGCCCATTCCTTTCCAATCCAGCGTGTTATACATGTCTTCCAGTGCAGTGAACAATTTCAGGGTTATAACTTCTCCCTGTCTCACTGCGCACTTGGATATGTTTAGACCGCTTGGTTTTGTACTTGGACACTCATAGTCGTAGCGTCATACAGATACCTCAGCACTTCAATGTATAGCCAGTCCACTTGACAACGCTGCAAATACTGCATAACCGCCCAGATTTCAACAGAGCAAAGGCCTTTCTGAATCCGTGGAAGTCCGTCTGAGCTAGGTTAAAAGCGGTTCAAACGGAATTTATTTTTCCTACTTGTTCAACCATAAAATTATGCTCCAAAAATAGAAAAAAAAAACTTTTTCCCCTACTTGTTCTATTGATAGAACAAATAATAGATCAGATGCATTAGTAGAACAAACGAGAATATATTTTCCTACTTGTTCTATTGGTAGACCAAATAGTAGAACAGATGGTAAATACTCTTCCTACGTCAGTTGTTTTCTCGTAGTTGTAACCATTGCACTTCCATCACAATTTTTATTATGATTTTGTTGCGCTTTGCTCGATCTAATATGTCCGACGTCCATTTTAATAAAAGTAGATTGCAGATGGTCAGATCGGAACTGATCTTCTTATGTAAGGTCGTCGTCATCTCTGACTTGCTAGCAGCTTTGTAACGTATGTTTTGTATTTCTGACTTCAAGCCAGCTATGTCTTTTAGAGACGAGTCATGTCGATGAGTTCCATTTGAAAGGGAGGTAGAAGGTTCAGGTTTCTGGCCTCAAAGATAGGCTGCATTGCTGGATCAATTGTTTTGAACATCTTGATGATATCTTTCACATTTTTCTTATTTTTATCTTCGCGTTTTCGAATCACATTTCTATTTCCTTCTGGCAAGGATTTAATCAACACTGATTTTCCTGTTTCTATTTTGGTCTCCGTAAAATTAGAAGCACTATGCTTAGTTCATCGAGAACATCTATCTTGTTCTGTATAAAAGTTAGAAACTCGTCAATTATAATAGGCATTTCTGCCATAGTGGATTATATGACATACTTTTGTATCTTCATGGTCCTCGCTAATCGTATGGCCATTTTTCAATCATAAATAAGAACCTTAATATATTATTATTATTATGATAACCTCACTAAGTACATACCTTTCAAGTTTTATAAAGATCGGATGAACACGGTTCGAATGTTATCGACGAAAAACCTAGCGTTGAATTCTATAATTCAATTCTATAAAATGAAAGTTATAACATTAATAACTACATTTAATAAGTAACCCTTACTAGTCAACGTCACCATTAACGCAATGTTTGCCTAAGCGTGTGTCATTTTATGAGTCATATTATTGCCCATAAAAATTGAATATGAATCAGGTGGGGCCTCCTCTATCAATCACTTGAGGCTCGTAATCAAGTCTATAAATCAGCACACGAGCCTTTAGGTGGATTTATTTACTGGAATTAGATATATTTTTTTGTGAAATTACATATTATACTAATTTTACCTAATAATTTTCTACCGGAAAACTTTAGATCATGGACGGGACTCTAACCCGCATCATTCATGCCTCATTTGTCTGCGTGGCACACGGCTTTAACCAATTCTGCTACCACGTCCACTTCACCGCCATCCAATTTTTCCCCTCTGTTTCTAAATCAGCCTTACGGGGACGGCAATGCCATCTATTGGCAGCACAGTTGAACTCAATAACCCAACACGGCTAATATTGCAATTAAGTTTGTGTCGTAAAGATGACGCCTCCCAAATCTGATGTTTATTTATGATTTAGCATGAACGCCTGCATAGCGAGAATATATCTAATAAGTATTAGAAAGAATATACATTATTGAAAAAATTTGGATGGTGGTGTAGTGGTTACGATAGCCAAATTGGTTAAAGGCATGTGCCGCGCAGAGGCACACATTATGCGGTTTCAAACCTCGTCCGCAATCCAAATTTTAGCTTTAAAAAGACATTTGACATACTCGCTAAGCAGGTGTTAATACTAAAATCTTTAAAATATTAAAGTTAAATTCTTTTGTTGCAGACTGTCACTGATTTTGGCGAGAAGTATGACGCCGAACAGTCTAATGCAGTATGCAAACTATTTGATCGTACTTAGTATGTGTATTGGTGAGTACAATGTTGTCAAACTAAACTCATGGTGTTAATTTCGCTATTTTAATCCAATCATGCCGTAATAATTCCCATAAAATAGGAAGTAGTAGTGCTTAGAATAAATTATACTAAACCTACGGAATAATTATTTAAACATAAACTTTGCTTATCTATTTATTAAGTACTAGCTGTGCCCGCGGCTTTACACGTGTGTTATTTTTTCTGGGATATAAGGATCATTTCTGACATTTTAGAACCCAAAGTAACAAAATCATCAAACTTCGTTCAGATGTCAAATAGTTCTCTCGATTGTTCGAATTCTAAAAAGTATACCAGTTTTTAAGTCAAACCCTAAGCTATCCAACTGTGACAACCGCATTGCAATCGGTCCTGTAGTTTTTACGTGATGCATGAACAAACGTACAGACAAGCAGACTTACAGACAATTAGACAGATACGAATTTTAATAATGTCACATATTTGTTCAGTAGCTTATTTTAAGACCCTAGACCATTTTTTGAATTATCTTCTTTGTACAGACTATTTCGTTCCAATTGCTTCATTATAAGTATAGATAGATAGATATTGGCCCCCAATATATATTATTTAACTTACTAGAGGGCTTTCCTAAACTATATCGTCACATTGAGAGTTTATGTTATTAACATTTGTCAAATTTTCTGTAGCTCCTAAGACATATTTTCATTTTGTATACAGTAAAAGTCCAACTAGTTTGTTGAAATCAGGCACAAATGATTGGAATTAGAAATCATCTACGTGAACTCCAATTTCAACCGTGCAAGTGCAAAGCTCGTATATTTTTCAAAGCTTTAACAAACTGTGTGGATTTGCAACGTTGTTAAATGTTTTAAAAATTGCTCCCTAGAAATGTAGGCTAGTTTCCAATACAGCCAGTAAATCTGTTCTTTCTTTTTCTACAATAAAACACGACGGAAACACGGTAAAAAAATATTGCTTCACGGGCGCAAAATCAATCGACATAATTTTTTCATGGAAAAGAAATCCTTGCGATTTAACCTCTTTATAGAAACAGTAAGGCCAGGGATTTTATGGAGTTGCAGCTCAAAATTTAAGAGTCCTATGGAGTGGTTAATTTAACTCGACTTTAATTTGTATTTTCGACATCTTTTTGGAATGTAACTGCATTTGTATGTCAATTTGAAATTCTGCTGGACTCCAAAACGGCTGCTTTCTGCTCGGCTTTCTTAAAACCACGTTTTATGAATGAGATTAATTTCGGTTATAAGAGCGTGTCCATTGAAGTTTATAGAAAAAAGCTTTAGAATCATTTTTTTAAATTTCTCTACTGTAATGCAGTAATTTTTTGAGGGGTACAGCATTGTATATTAAAAAATAGCCTAAAAACTCCAAAAACACATTCTTCCACACGTTAATAATACTAATTACTTATTTTTCTGAACAATTGATGTGATTTACAAGTTTGTATACGTAGTATCCCTACTGCTACACTGTGTACAGAATAACATTGCAAAGATTTGTGTGAGAAAATATAGGGTTTATAATTTATTCCCAACAGATCAAGGGGATGGACGGTGGAAGGAGAGGGACAAAGAAAATCTCCGATACAATATAATGGTCTACAAGAAAATGGCAGGTGGGTTCTTTACATTATTTTAGGTTATTTTTGGTAAGGGCTATTGAATGTAACAGAAATGAAATTTGATCAAATGAAAACACAATAAACAGAGACTGTTAACTGTGTGTTTTGTGAATAAATCAGTAATGATTCGTTATTATTTTTCTACTATATATTGGAGGTATTACGACCATTTATTTTACGTATTTCACGTTCATTTATTTGCCACCATATTTTCCTGTTCTTGCTGAATTAAGATTAATGGGAACCAATGTGTTAAAGGAAATGATTTCCGGGAATAACAGCGTTCACTCCGTATGCATGATAGATAGATAGATAGGTAAATTCTTTATTGTATACACCACAAACTAAAACAACAAACATGAAAAAAAAAAAAATATTAAGTGTTACAGTGTCGGTAAAAGCGACCTCTTCCAGGCAACCTTTTCATGCATGGCATGTTTCATGTTTGAACCATAAGCCAATAATGAACTAAGCTCAGCCTAACGAAGTTTTTTATATATAAATTAGTAGCTGCGCCCGCGGCTTAGCCCACGTAATCATTTTACTGGGATAAGAGTAAGAGTAAAAAAAAGTATCAAAAAGTAAAAGTAAAGTATAAAGTATCAAATTTCAACAAAATTTGTTAAGCCGTCAAATAGTTTTATCGATTGCTCGGCTTCTACTCATTGCATTGAGACACAAAGCACTCCAGATTTTAAGTCAAAACCTAAACTATCCAACAGTTAAAATAAACAGTGATGCGCAAACATACAGAACGTTTTTTTAATGCCATTTATGTTTGTTTTTATGTTTTTGTCACTTAGATCATTTTTCTAAATTATCTTTATGGTACAGACTTTTTGTTACTTACTGCTTTGCTATAGGTAAATGAATTATATGTCAATAATACAATATACTCGTACTTGGATAATAAATTGACAAGACCTATTAGTCTGAAACGATGATAACGTTTCTCGTTATCCAAGAACTTTTTCTTCAGAAATAATGTTACTTTTCTTAGATTAGGTAGAGTGTTGTATTCATATATAATATATTTATATTGTTGTCATTCAAGTTTCATATCTTTTTACAGAAAAGCTCGAGCATAAAATAGATGCCTTCTACGATGAATACCCCAACGACTGGCTGAGCAGCGACAATATCGACAGAATACACTACAAATATTTGACAAACTTATTGAATCGTAATACAGAGACAACAAAGGGAAGCGAGAATAAAGACAAGGAAAAACACTACTTTTCTATAGTAACTGGCGGAGCTACTGTACACAAAGAAAGTTCTGAAGAAAAAACTAATACGCTTATAGACTCTAGTCAACATTTTGTACGAAGGAACAAATCAAATAATATTTTTAATACGAACTTAAGCTGGCCAAAGTTTGATGACATCTTACTAGCTATAGGAAGAAAATACGACTGGAAAAATGATAGGTGGATTAAAGTTAGAGAGAAACCAAAGAAAATAAGAATTAACAACGATGTGATAGAAACAAAATTTAATAAAATAGATCATGAAAAACATAAATTCAGTTATAGAATTGTAAAATTGAATAGAATTAAGAGTAGAAGAAACGTTGTTGTAGCTGTCTCCGCTGTCAGATAGTAAAAAAGATTTATCATAGCTTGAAACTAACAGATTTTTGTAGAATAAACGGGACCAAAAAGGGTGAGGTCATGTTTTATTGTTTCAACAGTATCCACGATGTTGAAAGAAAATAACAAAATTAATGGTTTTGCACCCTCATTGCTAATGTCCATATTAAGGTCACCATGAATGGTTTCAATCATAAAAAATAGGTTGATATTTTGCACTGCTCTTTTGTTCTCAATTTTGGCATAAAAGCTAAGGATACATCGAGGTTAGATGAATATTACATAAATCATTTTACACCAAAAGATGAAAAAAGTAGCTTTAGGTTAATGATAGACGCTTTTTATTTTCTTACATCATAAATGTTTGCCAAAATCTATAATGTGTCCACAGCTTTAGGGCGACTTATATTGTGACTCATGCTGACATACTGTAGATTTCATATTGCCAGTTTCCCATCATTCTAAATATCAATTGTTATCAATAAATTATATAAAAATTAAAACAGTGTTCATTTTTCCTTCCTTTTTTAAGGCTGTTTCTATGCTTTATTTTTGTAGTAAGTCTAATCAATTGTTCACTGTTACGATCAAATAATGCGGTAATATATTATTCTCTTGCTATTTACATTCACTCACCTTAAATTTTTATTTGCAAAACTATTTGATCGTAGCAGTGATCAATGTATTGATCAATTGAACTTGAAAAATTAAACCTATTATGCACCTAATTATGTTATTATCAAGGATCATATTTGTAAAAAAGGTCAGCATTTAAAGTCTAAGTGCCAATTTTTGTATCCCTAGGTAAACTAAATAGCCAACATTTACAGATAAACACAAAACCCCATAATAAACAACTTGACAAAATAGCCCAAAACACAGAACAATGGGTATTATCAGTGGGCATTTTTCAAATGAAATGTGTCTGCGGCAAACTACCACGTAGTGATTTGTTACCAGCAATGTATTTTCTCACGTCGACGTATACAAGAAAATGACGAATTACCCTTGTTTACAATAGAACTGGAATATAAATAGCCTCTTATCATTATTTTCCGCAAGGCTCAAGAACTCTACTTACTGTCTTTTGTGTTGTGAGAGTTCCATCACTCACTCTTGTGGGCTTATACTTAAATATTCAAAGTTTTTGTTTTCAGCATTGAGATACGAAATAGGAAGTTATATTCCACGCGAGTGGTCCCCAAGGGGCTTAGCTCCTGAATACAGTTTTGTAACTGGATATACATACTTTGACGGCTGTGGGATTTAGAATTGTGTCTGGCAATTTTCAGTAGAAGGCTTTGTGGATGATCTATCTTTTTTGGAAATATTATGCAGTTTCTACACTTAGATACTAAAATGGATCTGGCGTTCTCCTTTGATTCACCCGTCTCTGTATCTCTCATTAGTCAGCGCCGAAAGCTCATGCAGATTTTTGTAAGTATTTGGGTATCAAAAAGTATACAAATACTACGGTAGGTATCACAATCTCCTAAAAGACAAACTCACAGAATATTTCAGAGAAAAGATTATTGTTCTTCTTAATTTATTCACAGTTTATTTTCTTTTATAGTCAGTCTAGTTTTGCAACCAGAATATAATTAGGGCCTACCTATTTTATTGCAAAACTAGCCGAGCCCACAGCTTTGCCTGCGTGGCCAAAAAAGCCTTCAATTAGATTTTTATTGATTGCCCGGCTTCTATTATTTATCGGTCTGTGATAAAAAGTACACCAGATTAAGTCAACATTTGAGCTATCCATCAGTGAAAACCGCATTTCAATCAATCTAGTAGTTTTTACGTAATGCACTTAGAGACGACAGATAAACAGACAAACAACATTTAAAAAATGTTATAATATTGTTCAGTAGCTTATTTTAATTCCCTTATACCAATTTTATCTCACATTATAGGTAGTTGTACCTTTAATCTTCCTCAGATAATGCTAAGCTATATATACAAAAGCAATTTGATACGAATTACGAACGTACACACTTCCTAAATTACTTACAGGCTTTTCATATTACTCTTTGATCCCTGTGTTTTCAGCAATTACCTACAACAATTTTAAATTTTAATATCAAAGCGCTGGAGCCTACGCTTAGGAGAATCCTCTTGTCACTTTACAAAGTGCTTGGAGATGATAAATTATCATTACACCTAAGTGACACCATGATCGATTGAGTCGTTTAGCTTAGTTTGACACTGTTTTGTTTGAAATATTGCTGAGGAAACTCTTCTGAACTTGAACCTTGAAGCTGCGTCTGTTCCCATAAATTACCTGCTGAAGTTTAGTTGACACGTAATTTTTCATAACAGATGATACGCCGGGAAAAGCGATGTGATCTTTGTTTGTCAGATATTTTATTTAAAGGACTATGCACCTATTACTTATTTATATGAGGCGTAGGGGCGAGTCAATTATTTTTTTATGTTTGAATTTTGTTTTTGTATATTTTTTGCAATTGAATCTTGAAACTAGGGCTCGAAATTTGTATAGCTATCCTGTGGAAACTTTCAGGGTAGCTGACAACTCGATGACCAAGCAAAAAAAGACAAAAAGAAAAGAAAAAAATAAAAACATCGAAAGTGAAAAGGTTTTTTTTTATCTATGTCTAGGCCCAGTGGTCGGCAAGTATTTTTAAGTGGGGTCCGGATACTGTTGCTTTTTTTTTATCGAGATCCAGAAAAAAATACAAGTGAGCCTTACAATAGTCACATATGATGTGTTACACACACATCACATTTCACGAAATTAGTCCCTTATTAGCGCGTGCTTCCTCGCCTTCTTGTTCCACTGTTAAACACTGTTACGTTTTTCGAGAGGAAAGTGGCAGTGGGCTGGTCATATCTGTCGAAGGACTGATAACTGTTGGGGTAGACGTGTTCTTGAGTGGAGACCGCGACTCAGTAAAAGTAGTGTAGGGCGCCCTCCAGCTAGGTGGAGCGACAATATACGCAAAGTGTCTGGCAGCAGTTAGAAGAGAAAAGCCGAAGATCGGGCTCGGTGGCGTGTTTTAGGAGAGGTCATGTCCAGCAATGGACTGACACGGGCTGATGATGATGATGATGATGAGAGGAAAGATGGTACACATACAAAAACCTTTGACCAGAAACTTCAACGTAATACAAGGGAAGACCAGCCGGAGTGAGACCGTCCTGGTAATGTATTATTGTTGTTACTATGAATATAGGGCTAGTTATATGAAAATATTATTAAAATTAATACCTATGTAGGAATATTTGACAATATTTTGCGGTCCGTGGTTCGACCTTCGGAGATCCGCACCCGGACCGCGGTCCGCCTGTTGCTGACCGCTGGTCTAGGCAATCGTTTGTACACGATCTCACCTGATGGAAAGCGATCATGTGTTCGAAGGTGTAGCACGCTTGCCTAGTAGATACCTATTCACTCTTGACTTGAACACACCTGGGTTATATTTTACAGGAAACACTGACAAGGGCAAGGCATTCCACTCTTTAGAAATTCTTATAATAAATGAAGAAGCGTAACGCTTCGTTCTTATGCGAGGTATTTCAACCATAAAAGGATGGCGCTTTGCCGATCGCCTAGTCGTACGGTAATGGTGATGGGGGAACACTCTCCATAGCGCAATCTGTAGAATACCGACAAGCGTTAACTTTTTTTAATTAAATCCGTAAAAGGGTGAAGTGGCATTATTTGTGCGCGGGCGAAGTTGCGGACGCAGGTAATAAATTATAAATGTGAAAGACTTTGAGTATAAGTACGTTTCTAATCATTTGGTTCCGTAATAGCTGTATTGATTTTGATGAATCTTGGTGTAAACACTACATACAAATAACTTTAGATCATGAATTAACCCGGGAAAATGTACACGCGGGAGTAACTTCGGGTGGAGCACTGATGTGTATGGATTTGCTCTGCCGTACCTTCGTTTGTGCCGATTCAATGCACCCCTACGGAGTAATGTGCACTCGTCCATGGAGAGGTGTTTTTTTTTTTTTTTTTTTTTTTTGTACTTTCTAGGCAATCGTTTGACCACGGTAACGCCTGATGGAGAAAGCGATGATGTGGTCGAAGGTGTAGCACGCTTGCTGCTTGCCATGTATTTATGTATTTATCTACTATTTTTATTTATGTATGTATGTCGTAAAATCCGGATTATAAACTCAAAAATAATGGCATAATGACATACTTTACACACTCGAATGAGATAATAAAAAAACTCACCTAGCCATCATTATGTAACCGTTTCATAAACTACTATTAAAACAGATGGACACTTTTCATTCACAAAATTAATCGAAGAAAATTTGTTTACGAGACTGGTAAGGGATCAAAATAGTACACAAATTCTTAATTTTAATTTAAGTCGGCAGAATTAAAAATAAATTAAGCGTCTCTATTTCGTGCTGTTGTTGGAAAACATAGTCCAGTGTTTACTTTTCATCATTGAGGTAAACTGGAAAATGTTGTTTTTAATTTGTTAAGCAACGGAATGATACGAGACGGCCTGAAAAAACAAAGTATTAAAAATGAATATTTTGGATTTTAATTTTAATTTATTTTGCCATGCGGTCTCGTTAAAAGTAACTCTAAATCCGAACCGATACATAAAAGTTCAAACGTTGTCTGTTTGTTTGTTTGAGGAGTTTTAATGCCAAAACTGCTCATCTGATTATGATGAAACTTTGTAAATAGGTACTGTACAATATAGAGACCAACATAGCATACTTTTTATCCCAATTTTAAAAAAAGTTTTTTAAGAACTCTTATCATGCTGACATTACTGATTTTGATGCTGATTTTGATGCAACTAAGCATAATCATAGCTGATGTTATGGACTAACATATAGAGCAGTTAAAAAACTAAAGGGTTTCCGCAGGATAAGAGTTGAAAATTATGCAAAAAAATACGCATCATGCTGAAACTACTGCACAGATTTTGATGAAACTTGGCACTATCATAGTTTATATTACGGGTTAACATTTGGGATATTTTTAACTCGAAAATCTAAAGTAAAGTATAATCTGTGAGATACGGGTTGAAAACTATCTAAAAACATTATTTCACCAATAGATAGTGTTAGCAAAACGGAAAAAAACTTTAAAAGAAATTTCATAATTATGGCAAAACAAATATATAATTAGATTATTTTTATCCTGAAAAATGAAGGGTTCCTGCGGGACAGGGGCTGCAAGTTATGCAACAGTATTATTGCACCAATCCATTGTGTTGGAGACATGGATCAAATCTGATAAATAAATCTACCTATATCTATCTATACTTATAATTAAGCAATAAGTACAAAAAAGTCTGTACATAGAAGATAATTAAAATTAAATGTTCTAGCTAGGTTACTTATAACAACTAGCTTAAAAGCTATAAAAACACGCCTGCCCTGCCGAAAAAGAACTTACGCCAATAAATTATATACTGTCGGTTTTTTTTATCAGGACCTTCAATTTGATGCTCATATTGTAAAATTCAAAGAAATGTATTTTTCTCGCATTTGAAAATGGAGCCATGCAGCCGACAAACAGAATTAGAAAAAAAGAAGCCTTTATTACTCGGGAGGATAGAAGGATTCTAATGATACCACATACGTCTAAATCTGTTCGGGCATTGAAAAGTTATGGTGGAATAAAGAAACTCACATACATACAAACATACATGAATCCTAAAGATAAGGAACCTGCAAAACGTTCATAGTTTTAGAAATTAGTTAAAAATATTCATTTGTAAACACCAGATTAGTCAGGAAACACTGTAAAGATACTAGTGTTTTTTAAATTTTATGCAACTAATGTTTACACTAATTTATGTCTACACACAATAGTTCGCTATAATAATCTATCTATATACTTATAATAAAACTATAACGGGTCCAATTCTGTACATTGAAGATATTTTGAAATTTTCTTTTGGGGGATACCCTATATTCGATACTGAAGCCAAAACTGTTTTTTTTTTATTTTTGTCTGTCTGTCTGTCTGTCTGTCTGTATCTTGGCTAGGCATCACGCTGAAACTACTGAATGAATTTAAATGAAACTTGGTAAGATTTGAGTTCATACTACGAGGTAGGCTATAGGATACTTTTAATCCCGAAAAATTTAAGGGTTCCCACAGGATAGGCGTTGAAAGTTATTTAAAAGAACACGTATCACGCTGAAATACTTGACGGATTTTATTGCAACTTGGTATAGTCATAGTTTATATAATGGGTAAAAATTATGAATACTTTTTATTCCGAAAAAATAAAGAATTCCTGCGGGATAATGTCCCAAATTTTGTAAATTGAAGATATTTTGTAAATTTTTTTGACGGCCGTTCTATATTCAATACTAAAGCCAAAACTGTGTCTTTGTAATTGTTGTCTGTCTGTCTGTCTGTCTGTCTGTCTGTCTGTCTGTCTGTCCGTCTGCCTGTCTGTACCTTGGCAACACATCACGCTGAAAATACTCACTGAATTCAAATGAAATTTGGTATGATTTGAGGTAGGACATTGGACACTTTTCAGCCAGAAAAATTAAAGAGTTCCTGCAGGATAGGGGTTGAAACTTATTTAAAAGAACACGCTGAAACTAATAGACGGGTTTTGATGTAACTTGGCACCTTCTTAATTTATATCATGGGTTGGTTATATGATGGTTGGGATTGAGGACACGTTTTATCCCGAAAAATTAAAGGGCTTCTGCGGGATATGGGTCCAAATTATGGTAATATTTAAGTAATAAATAATATTTTTTGGATGGTTCTCTATATGCGATACTGATACCAAAACTGTTTTACTTTTTATTTATGTTTGTCTGTCTGTCTGTTTGTCCATATCTTGACCGCATATCTTATCCGTATATCTTGCGCATTGCACAGGAACTACTCAATGAATTCCAATGAAACTTGGTATGATTTCAGTTCATGCTACGAGGTAAGGACATTGGTTACTTTTTATCCCGAAAAATTAAAGGTTTTCCGCAATATAGGGGTTGAAAGTTATTAAAAAGAACACGTATCACGCTGAAACCACTAAACGGTTTTTTTATGCAAATTGACACAGTCATATATCTATACTTATAATAAAGCAATAGGTACGAACAAGGCTGTAAAAAAAGAAGATAAATAAAAAAGTGCTCTTGGGTGCATAAAACGGGTATTGAACACGAATATAATATTTTTTTTTGATCGTGTCTCTCTGTATGTTTGTTTGTTTGTTCACGCATCACGTAAAAACTATTGGACCGATTGCAATGCGATTTTCATTGTTAGATAGCTTAAGGTTTGATTTAAAAACAGGTGTAATTGGTATCTCAATCTGGTGAGTTAGAAGCCGAGCAGTGGATAAAAGTATTTTTGGCGGCTGAAGAAATTTTGTTCAAATGTTGGTATATTGGTCCTGGAATAGCACATTATATGGTACTTTGAACCTAAAGAAAAGACCACGCGTGCGAAGCCGCGGGTACAGCTAGTATTATATATAGGTATAATTTGTAATTAATTATAATATATTTTTATTATTATTATTATTATTATTATTTATTTATATTCAGACAATGTCCATAAAATTGTTAGTATAGGTCTTATTTATCTATGTTAGTCTAATACAGTCCAGAAAAATCTACACAGTAAAATATTTTTTTTTAATAAAAAATGCTAGTTATGAAGATATTCATCCGAGTCCCGGCCAGACAGCCTGCAACGAAACTATCTGATCTGAACCCGAATGAACTCCTTCACAATCGCGGAATCGTATCTTCCACCAATGACTTTTAGGATGCTGTTAGTACTTCCCCGCACTCTGCTTAGCAGGGAGGCAATTCTCTTGCGCATGATGGCATGAAAGCCATCAACTTGCGCCTCTGCAAACATACTCGAAGCACTACAGAAACGGGGCAGCCCCAAGAGCATCCTTAATCCATTGTTATACTGGACACGCAAGGCATTGAGCGATCTCTGAGTATAGCTGGCCCACAGACTACTCGTGTAGAAAGTTTGACAATATGACTTAAACAATGTTATTTTGACTTCGTCACTACAACGAGCAAACCTGTGTGCCAGCATATTACTTCTAATCGCCAATGCCCTGCGTTCCCTTTCTATATCAGTTTGATCATCGAGGCCTTCAGTAACGTAGTGTCCGAGGTATTTAAACTGTTTCACCCTCTTAAGTTCTACACCGATCAGCTTTAATGGTGGCACATTAGACGGATATTTACCGGAAGCCCCGAAGATCAAATACTCACTCTTCGCACAATTATACACAAGGCCATGTTTATTAGCATAACTCTCACAAATAGCTAATAACCTTCTCATTCCACTAATAGAAGGGCTCAGCAGCACCATGTCGTCTGCGTAGCTGATATTGTTCATACAAACATTATCAACCGAGCAGCCGACACGCGCATTGCTGAGCTCAACTATCAGCTCGTTCACGTACAAGTTGAAGAGCTTGGGAGAACTCAACCCACCCTGCCTTACCCCGCACTCCAACCTGTACGCGTCAGAGAGGTCGCCATCCCACCTAACATTATTGGTCTGGTTCGCGTACCAGTAGCGAAAGAGCCTCAACACCTGAGTATGTACGTCTGTTTTCAGTAGTTTTTCCCACAATGTGTCGTATGATACCAAGTCAAATGCCTTTGATAAATCGAGAAAGCAAGCATACACAGGTGTTCGTCTCGTCGTGTAATACTGCACAGTGTGCTTGAGACTGAGTATGGCGCTTTCAGTAGAGAGTCCGGCTCTAAAACCGAACTGTGCGTCATGAATATTAATATGCTTATCAAGCTCCGAGTCAAGCACACTGTCCAGCACTTTCGCTATCACCGTCGCCAAAGATATTGGTCGATAGTTTTGTTTATCGGACAAATCACCTGTCTTATTTTTAACAATAGGCACAACTACGGTTTTCATGAGCTCAGCGGGCAAATGTGAGTGACTTAAGCACAAAGTAAAAAACATCGCAAGAACACGCGACAGGTGGAATCCTGCACACTTCAGATGCTCGATGCTGAGACCATCGTGACCCGGTGATTTACCGCGAGACATTTTATCTATTATGCGAGATACTTGTTTAGCAGATACTGTGAACAAGTCCCCAGTCACGCTGGTCTCCGCATCCAGCCTCATCTTGGAAGGACCTAGCGACGAATTTACCCCAAAATGATTTTTGAATACTTCAGCTATGCCCTTACTGTCACTCACACCCTCCACGCTCACAGGCAGGCCAGGCCTAACATTCAATTTATTAGTAGCCTTCCAAAAATCGCCAAAATTCTTCGAAGAGCGGTGCTCAGCTATAATATCCATTCTTACTTGTTCTTTATTGTCCAGACACCACTTTAGTTTTCTTTTGAATAATTTTCTACTTTCACACATTTCTTCATATAAATTACCACTTCTGGGCTTATTTTGCCAAACCCAATTCAAAAATTTAAGCCTGGCATCCCTGTGCGCTTCACGTACATGCTTATTCCAACCTGTCACGGGACCTTTTTTTCTGCTTGAATGATTATTAATAATTATACAATTATTATTTTCAATAGCCGCCTTAATCAACACCAAAACAATTTCACGATAAAGTTCATCTAACCTTTTATTAAGTTCTACATTACTACATAAATTATAACTACAATTTTGAAATTCATGAGGAAAGTCTATTAACTTGAGTTTACTGTTACAATAATCCCTATACTTGTCTATTTGTTCATTAGTTCTATTTCCCCAGATAACCCTGTTACATATAGTTTCATTAATACTCGAACTTGTCTTACATTTAATTACGTCTAATTCACATTCGATAATCAGCGGCAGGTGATCCGACCAAAATGTATCGTACATTATACTAACTTTGCTTATTGACTGCCAAGCGGCCTGACTAACAACACAATGGTCGAGCCACCGTGTAGTTCCGTGCACATCACTTATAAAAGTATAGCTGTTTGACGCAATACCTAATTTTTCAATATCGGCACATTTCAATTGCTGGTCCGTACATATATTTTCTAACTCCTTGAAGAATAGTTCGCCGGGGTGCGCATTAAAATCTCCCAACACATAAACCGCCTCAATTGATGAGCTTTCAACAATAGCACATACCTCACTAAAACACTCCGTAAATTCAGATAAGTTGTCAATCGCATCCGTGGGCAAATTTTTTGAATGTAGATATTTATTATATACTTGCCTCTTTAAAATATATATTACATTGCCACATGGTTTATTGTTTAAGACGACACGTAATACTGGTCGTGAAGAGATCCGTGACGTCACCTACCGGCCCCAACGGAAGACCACCGATGGTTGTCGATCTGTCGATTACAACCAGCATAACGCTGAGTTGGGACCGATTCATGACAATTTTTCTTTACTTATTATATTTATTGTGTTTTAATTTGTTTTGTTTTTGTTGTGAATAAATGTATTTTATTTCTTTCTTTCTTTAAAAATATTACACTACTTTTTAGGGCAGTTGTGTAAATTAATATTACTACTGAACCGATTACAAAGCGGTTTGCATTGTTGGATAGCTTGGGGTTTGACTTAAAAACTGGTTTTTGGTATGTGAATCCGATTTGTACAAGCCGAGCAACTTTTTGACGGCTGAAGGAATTTTGATCAAATGTTGGTATATAAGTATTTTAGGTCTTGGAATAGTACATAGAGTACTTTAGCCTAGAATAATGATCACGCGTGCGAAGCGGTACAGCTAGTACATTAGGTACTAGCTGTATCCAATGGATCGATGAATATTATGATATTCATCGATCCATTGGATTATAAACAGTGTACAACGTTTCAAAATGGATGCTCGACTATTTCACGTCTGTATTGCTCTGTCAAACTGAAGGTCAAGGTCAAGATTTTGCCGAGTCTCATGTCGAAGGTATTTTACGGCATATTGCGACAGACCTACAAGGGGAATTTATAGATCTTAAAATCAAACAGCCTCAAGAAGTACCTCTAAATTCTTTATTCTGTGGCGCAAGTATATATAAAAAAAACTGTAACTCCTTTCTTGGATGAACCAATTTTGATAAAACAAAGATAAAAATCTCCGCAGGACTCCAAGGAATACAGTTCAGCAAACATAATCAAAATCAAAAATTCTAAATGATATTTTTGGATTTCCTTCTTTCATATAATCAAATAAAAAAAAAAACTTGTATGTACTTTTAATTCTAATGTATGGAGTTCTGCAACGCGCGTATGAAGTTTGCCGCTCGATATGATTACATGATATGTTTCCCGCCCGCGACTTCGTCTGCGTGGACTGTTTATTGCGAAAAAAGCATCCTATGGTATTCTAGGATATTTAAAACCAATGCGAAAGTAGGTATAGCTCCAATGCTCTTGATGTTTGTGACAGTCTTGTTATTTCGTTTCCATGGCAAACATTCTTCACAGCGCGTAATCAACATTTTCAAGTTTTCCCGTTGAAACTTACAGTTTGCCGTGAAAAAAGTATTCTATGTTTTATTCCAGGGTATAAGCTATCTCCATTCCAAATTTCATTAAATTATATCTAGCCGTTATCGCGTAAAAGTTCCCAAAACAAACAGACAACGTTTCACTTTTATAAATTGGCATGGATTTTCCAGTTTTCCTATGGCAAATTACAATTTTCCGGGATATAAAGTATTCTATGTTTTATTTCTATTCCAAATTTTATCAATTTTTACCGTCCAGCCGTTATCGCGTGAAAGCTCCCCAAACAAACAAACAAACAAACAGACAACGTTTCACTTTGATATACTGGTATATATTAACTACTAGATTTCCCGCCCGCGATTTCGTCCGCGCGGACTAGTTTATCGCAAAAAAGAGCATCCTATGTTCTTCTAGGATATTAAGAACCAATGCAAAATAGTTATAATACCTCAATGTGTAAAACTAGGTAAAGCACCAATGCTCTTGAAGTTTTTTGACATACTTGTTATTTCTTTTCCATGGCAACAGTTTTTTACAGCGAATAATAGTCATTTTTCCAGTTTTCCCGT
This sequence comes from Alsophila aescularia, assembly GCA_946251855.1. NCBI lineage: Eukaryota > Metazoa > Arthropoda > Insecta > Lepidoptera > Geometridae > Alsophila > Alsophila aescularia. Next base: position 19,867,997 of record OX276379.1, read on the forward strand.
AAAAACTTACAATTTGACGGGATAAAAAGTATCCTATGTTTTATTCCAGGGTAAGCTATCTCCATTGCAAATTTCATCAAAATCTGTCCAGCTGTTATCGCGTGAAAGCTCCCCAAACAATCAAACAATCAAGCAAACAGACAAACAGACAACGTTACACTTTTAAATATTGGTATATATTAACCATTATAAATTTGATTTTGGCGAAATTGCTAATAGACCAGTGCCTCCGCAGAACCCATCTAATAAAAAAAGAAGAAGAAGAACAGTTTTCTGATACTGATTGGCCTCCTTGCTTACGACAGTGTCTACACTTCTCTGATTCTCTGATGCAGGAACTAATTTATAGGATATTATGTAGATATTAGTGAAATAACTTTTCAAATATTAGAACACCAAGCTTAATACCTACTTTCAGTGCTCTATTTATGGATATTTTCTCTCTATCCTTATGGGTCAATGGGAGCTTATACAACCAAATCCGCCCAAGTGATCTTGAAGGCCCGTAGATATTGCTGTTTGCGCAGGTCTCAATGACCGGGGAACGCAAATACCTTTGTTTGCGGAAGGTGCTGAGTTTGCGCGGGTAAATCCAACACGACCTTACACCCCGCTGGATAAACATGAACTGAAGTGGTAATAAAGAAAGAGATTCAGGTTTGTCTTGGTCGAAACTGACTATTCAACTTAAAATTTAGATATAACATGAATTTGTGTTTCAAGTGCTCTTTATAAACGTAGACATTCATAAACCTAATTATGAGGTAAAAAAAATATGTTTTAATTATGGTCTATTATGTTAACGACGTGTTTTATTGAAGTGTTGTATAATTAAAGCAGACGTCAAATCGTCTTTCTTAGAGATTCATCTATCCAGTCGTTAGAAGACAACTATCCACTCCCACCTGTCCACTTCCGGAAAGTGGTAGAATCAAATAAAATCTTTTAAATTTTGATATAACATGAATTTGTGTTTCAAGTGCTCATAATAAAAAGACGAGTCTTTATAATATACCTAATAATGAGATAAAAAAAAACTGAATGATTATGATGAAAACGTACCCGTTAAAACAGATACTATTTTATTGAAGTTTTGTATTATTAAATCAGACGACAAACCTTCTTGCTTAGAAAGTTAAGACTTTAAAAGACAACTATCCACTCCCATCCGTCCGCTTCCGGAACTTGGTGGAAACAAATAAAATCTTTTAAATTTTTTGATTCCATTTTTTTTGATTTGTGGTGCGATTTGATAGTAACTTTTAAACTTACCTACAGTTATTTTAGTCATACATACATATTAGCACACGGTACTTTTTAGTACTTTGCAAACAAATGTAAAACGGAACTTTGCTGTTCGCAGCGGAGCGCTTTATCAATTAGCATCCACCCGCCCGCCCTTTGAAGCTGTAGAAGCCGGTAATGGCACTGATCCTTCCTATAAAAAAAGTACGTAAAAAAAATGTTCTCACACCAATGAAATTATTCCTCGTAGCAACGTAACTACGTTGCTAGTTAGGCAACCTAGTAAGGCCACGAGAAAATGCCCGTTCGTATGCACAGTTTCCCAAGCTAGAGAGTTGAAATATAAATAAAGCTCGTTATGGTCCAATGATGAGTTTCAGTATGAATTTTTAGAGGTAGGTCATGGGAGGAGTGTCTTAACTTATTAAACGTGCTTTAAAGTAAATTAACCAAATAAATGTAAAACATTTGCTGAAGCGTACAAAAACACAAAATTTTAAATGGTTACAAGCTTTTTTTTATATTCACATTTATGTATGTATGTATGTATGTATAGATAGCGGCACGTAAATCTAGCGGTGAACGAAACGTGGCGGGGATCAGGTAGGTATATCTATGTAATTATGTATTTCTGTCTGTCCTAGAATCTTGCAATTCAAATTTCGAGTACTTTCCGATTAGCTATCTTGCTTAAATTTTCAGGGTAGCTCACAAATCGATGAAATTGCAAAAAAAATGAGAAAAAAAATACAAATATAAAAAGTGACAAAGCATTAAAAAAAGTAACATACTTAAAAAAATATGAAAAAGCATTTAAACAGAAAACCTTTGTTTTTAATTTTTTAAATCATAGTTATTAATTTTCCTCCGTTCCGCAATCATAACTAACATTCCAACTATGCACGTCTACTTAAAAATAACAATGTACTAAGACAGACTCTGTTACTTCAACTGGTGAACATTGCACTGCCATTATACCTTCATAACTACGTTATTTATTTTTTTACGTTAACAGACGTTCCACTTTTATATACGAGTACTAGTGGGGATGACTAACATTTTGAAGTTTGCACAATAATTCAATTATATCTACTTTTTTTTTAAATGTTTTTAAATGGAACAAATACAATAACTTATTTTTAAAATACGCCACAATGGGCGGTCTTATCACTAAGAGCGATCTCTTCCAGACAACCTTTGGATGGACAGAAATTACGAATTAAAAAAAGGACGGTGGTGCAAAACAATACAATAAATCATGCAAAAATTACTATACCTACATATTTAATAAACTACATAAACCATACTTACATAAGTTAAATACAACTACAATACATACTTTATAGAACTATACATACATACACTTAAATATAATAATTAATGCCTAGCATAAATATATCAGTTAAAGTATGGAGAAAAAATTTATTAAATCAATGAGCTTCAGTGGAAAGGTAGAAGTTTTTGACTTGAGCCTTAAAGCTATTCAGCGATTGAGCGTGTCTAATAGTGACTGGAAGGGCATTCCAGAGACGCACAGCCTGGACAGTAAAATATGAGCCGTAGAAAGTGGTACTATGTACCGGAGTATGCAGGCGGAGGTTTTCTGATGACCTAAGAGACAAAGGATGGCAATAACTACCTCACAGGGTGGAATTTAAAGGTGGAGGCGGTGGAAGGAAAGTACCCTAAATATTGATGATAGCGAATTTGACTCAAATTAAACATTGCTTTGTTTTTAAAATTAATCTATCTAACTATCTTCATTGTGTTTTGTCTATGAAATGCCCCATTGAATTGATAAAATGTTGGTCTAAAATCTTTGAATGCAGTAATAATAAATCTATACTTGTAATAAAGCAATAAGATCGAAAATGTCTGTACAAAGATATTAACAAAAAAAGGTATTGAGTATTTAAAATAAGCTATTGAACAAGAATATAACATTTTTTTAAATCGTGACTGTCTGTTTGTTTGTCTGTTTTCTAATTGTCTGTGTGTTTGTTCGTGCGTTACTACTAGTCTGGTTGCTATGTGGTTTTCACTATTGAATGGCTTAGGGTTTGATTTAAAAACTGGGGTACTTAGTATTTCAATCAGATGAGTAGAAACCGAGCAAGCGTTTAAAACATTTTGAAGGCTGAAGGAATTTTGATCAAATGTTGGTATATTGGTAGAAATAACATATATAGTACATTTTAACCTATAGAAATGACCTCGCGTGCGACGCCGCGGGTACTGCCAGTTTCAAATATAAAATAATGTTTCCTTTAAGTAAGTACAATTCGCTCTCATCAATATTTAAGGTACAATACAATACAACAACACTTTATTGCACACCAAGAAGAAGGTAATATATATTGATAAACTCATGAAATGAAAGGTGCAATGGGTGGCCTTATTAGCAACCTCTTCCAGGCAACCTTTGGATGGAAAGGCTTACTTAGATATTAAAGTCATCGGTCGGTACCTACTTTCACTTTCTCCACCGACCGCCATTCAATTCCATCCTGTAGGTCAATTTGGCAGACAAGAGCAGATCAATAAGCACTAATCCTGGCTCGACGTTCAACCACTACAATAAGCATCAGCAGAACTGTTGTGGCGTGGCTGGTCACAAACAGGAAATTTACTAAGTCTGATAGTGACCGCTTTAGCTATAGTTAGTTTTATACAAACATACCTCGCTTTGCACTGCTCGATGCTCGATATATCCCAGTACGCGAGCGATCCGCACTCCCTAAAAAAATACCACCGGATGTGGTTGAAATTAAAGTTTCAACAGTCTAACTTTCAAACGTGAGTACTTCCAATTGAAATATAATGAACACATACATACCTAAATACATAGATACATTATTAATATTCATTTTAGAACTCAAATGTAGATGATATTCAAAATGCATCAAAGTTAATTTTCATGACAAAGTGACTAATCAGGTTGAAATTGCAGACGGACCAAGTTTCACGAATATGCTTTTCATATATAGTGCTATGTCTGTAGCACTAGATATGAAAAACAAATAAGAAATAAAACTAGCCATTATTAAATTAGTCGACATTCAAACTTGTTATCCCTGCGACATGAGAAAACCAGTAAGTGACGATCACGCGCCTGGCGGAGCACCTGCGCCGCGGCTGTGTAGCGCGTTAAGTGAAATAGATTTCAGCTTAAGGCGAACTACTTGTTTTTTTTTAATGCTTACTATAGAACGATTCTAAATAATGGACTTCATCATCATCACGTCAGCCTTTAGAAGTCCACTGCTGAACATAGACCTCCCCCAAAGAGCGCCATGCCATCTACTTTTTGCGATGGCTACAATGTCGTCGGTCCATCGTATGGGAGGTCTCCCTACGCTTCGCTTGCTTGTTCGTGGTCGCCATTTGAGAACCTTTATTCCCCAGCGGTTGTTGGTTCTGCGAACTATATGGCCTGCCCATTGCCAGTTCAACTTGCTAACTCTGAGAGATATGTCGGTAACCTTGTTTCGGATTTCCTCTTTTCTAATTCTATCACGTAGGAAAACACCGAGCATAGCACGCTGCGCAACTTTGAGCTTGTGTATGGAACCAATAGTTAGCTACCACGTCTCAGGTCCATATGTCATCAATGGCAACACACACTGATTATAAACTTTCGTGTTGAGACTCTGCGGTATCTACGACGAGAAGATATGGCGTAATCTCCCGAACGCTGCCCATCTGAGTAGTATTCGTTATTTGACCTCTTTGTCGAAGTTGGATCTACTCAGTTGGATCGTCTGATCTAAGTAGACATAGTGATCAACAGCTTCCATAATATTGTTTCCAACATAAACTGGTATGGGTACGACATGGGCATTTGACATGCCGTTCGTCATGTCCATGTTCATTTTAAGACCCACCTGTTAGGATACAATATTGAGAAGCCACTGAGCATATTGCTTAGGTCTTCCAGGGTTTTAGCCATGTTGACTATATCATCAGCAAATCGAAGGTAAGTGATGTATTCGCCATTGATGTTATCACCAAATCCGTTCCAGTATAAAAGCTTGAATATATTTTCCAGTACAGAGGTGAACAGTTTCGGAGAAATAACGTCTCCCCGTATCACCCCTTTTTGCAGTTCGATAGAATTCGTGCTCCGATCTTGGAGATGTACAGTCATGGTAGCCTTGCTGTACAAACACTTTAACACTTCGATGTACCGATAGTCAATCTGGCATCGCTGTTATGACTGTAGCACTGTCCAGGTCTCGACTGAATCAAAGGCTTTCTTGTATTCTACAAACGCTAGAGATAGTGGCCAATTATACTCTTCGGTCTTCTGTTTAATCTAACAGAGCGTATGTATATAGTCTATGGTGCTAAAGCCTTTTCGGAATCCAGCTTATTTGGGAGTTTTAAAGTCGTCAAACCTACGAGCTAGACGGTTTGTTATTACTCTTCTTTTATTATAAGGGAATTATGTCAGACATAACTCAAAATTTAAGAATGTAGCTTACAAAACATTGAATATCAGAGATCAGAGTGGGCCAAATTGAATGAACTTACTGATATAAATACTCAATTACCTGTCATAAATTCTTACAATATAAGATCTTGATCTGATGTGCTTGTGCACAGTTTGTTAGTGTGCGAAAGGGGCTTTCCCTATTAAAAACTTCATTCGAATAAAATTCCATCTCCTACGTGGTGGGATAAAGACTGTACTGAAGCAATTAAATCTCTAAGGTTAAGTCACCTTTTGCAAGGACTAGTGAAATTTTCTCTGAATTAAATAAAGTAATCGCAAAATCTAAACGCCTCTTTCATAATAAGAAACGTGATAGCTGGCACTAGCATTGGCCCCGACACTCCTGCTTCTTTGATATGGAAGAAGATCCACAGGTATCGTCGTTCGTGGTGTCCTCCTTATCGAAGTTGTTGCCCATCCTAGGCCTGGGCTGACTCCTTCATGGATAAATTAGCCCCTCAATATTGCCCTCTTCCTTCAAAACTACCATTATTTTTTCTAATCCTTCATCTATTGAACCATTGGATAAAACGTTTTCCTCAAAATAATTGGAAATAGTTTTGAAATCAGTCAGAGACTTAGCTTCCGATAAGTAACGTCTGCCTTTATCTATTATTTATCTCTTGTTAATATTATTTTTGATTCTGGGTATGTTCCAGTTACTTGGAAATGGCAATTCATAATTACTATTCTTAAACCTGATAAAGATCCGGTAGATCCTAATTCCTACCGTCCTATTGTTCTCTCTCTCTCTCTCTCTCTTCAGTTTTGGCTAAACGTGCTCAACATTTAATAAAGAACCGCCTCAGTATGTCTTTAGAAAGGGCAAGAGCACTATGAATAGCCTAGGTATATTTACTACCGATGTAAGACTTGCCTTTACGCGGAATGTAAAGATATTTCTGCAGCTTATGATAATTTTCAGCGTCCCTTTCTCAAGAATAAGCTTAGTCAGTTGAAAATTCCAGTAAAGATAAGTGATTTTGTAATGAACCTTCAAACCGAACCTTTGTAATGAACCTTCTTTCAGAGAGATACATATTCCTCCACTGCAGTGACCCTTCGATCTCTTCAGCTAGAACCATATGGCGGAAATTACCTCAAGGCTAAGTCCTCAGTCCTCTCCTTTATAGCGTCTATACATATGATTTAGAATCATCAATTGGTCTATGCCACATAAATCAATATGTGGATGACATTATTTTATATAGTACTCATCATAAAATTAATGATGCTAGTAACTGGATTTCCCTTTCCCTTAAATATTTAATGTTTGGCTACATAAAAATGGCTTGGATCTCTCACCTTCTAAGAGTACAACATGTTATCTTTTCTCGTAAAATAAATCTAAAATATAAACATTACTTTTAATGAGAGCAGAATTCCAGTTAAAAAGTCCGTAAAATTCCTCGGTCTCTTGTTGGGCAATAAGTTGTCTGGACGCTTGCATTGTGAATATATTGAAAATAAGTGTGAGAGGAATCTGAACATTTTAAGGTGTCTGTCGGGAGTATGGTTGAGTGCTTATCCTTTTATTCTTAAACTTTTATATAACGCTATAATTTGTAGTGTTTTAGATTATGGTACCTTTCTGCTTGATCTTGCTTACAAGGCAGGTCTAAAAAAAATATGATTTAATTCAGTCAAAGTCCCTACGGATTATTGCAGGTGCGATGAAGTCCTCTCCAATCAATGCACTCTAGGTGGAGTGTGTTGATCCTCCTCTCCATCTTCGTCAACAATTTCTTGCCAACAGATTCTTCTTTCGTTTTATTCAATTTTCTAATCATCCTCTTATACCCAAGCTTCAACTTCTCTATCAATACGTTTATAAGTCCCGTTATTGGAGATGTAAACACCATCCTCTGTTTCTCAACAATTTCATGGTTTATAAATCCCTTAAAAACCCTACATATCGGTCTCCAAAACTCCCATTTTTTATTTTGATTATGATATTGTTACCTTTCATCCGCAAATAATTTTAGAGTTTGATATCTGCATAGGTGATCTTTATGCTGATGAGTATTTCAAGAGATCTTGCACAGGGATTGGCTTGGTTGGCATACAACCTTCACAGATGCCTCAAAATTATCTCCAGTTGGATGTGTTGGTTGTGGTGTTTTCCATGCTCAATTTGACATTGTCCAAAAAATTAAGTGTCCTCCTGAGTCGTCAGTGTTCACCGGTGAATTTTTGACTATCCTTGAAGCGGTTAAATATGTTCTTCTCTTCAAACTTCGTCGTATTATTATCTTCTCAGATTTACGTAGTTCCCTCCTTGCTTTCTAATCCTTTTTCTTCTAAATTTCATCCAATTTTACGTCATATCAAAAAGTCTATTTTTGAGTGTCTCCTTAAAGGCTTAGAGTAGTTCTTGCCTGGGTGCCTGGGCATGTTGGGCTTTCTGGTAATAAGCGTGTTGATAAAGTGGCCAAGGAAGCAGTTTCTTGTGCCAATATGCTTCCTTTTATAAATTATAGCCAGTACCTCATTTGCCTGCCAAAAAAATATTTATTTAATTCTTGGTGTTTAAAGTGAAGAAAGAAAAGAAGAATGAAAATACAATTATTTCTGACAAAACACAATATTAAACAATATCATAAACAAAAATAGGAAATTAGACAAACAAACACAAATTAATGCTGCGTGTTGTCAAAAACAGGTCCCGACTCAGTAAACGCAAAAGCGTGATTTTCTGTCGAAACTGGAGATCTTCTAGCAAATACAAAGGTTCTGGTTTTGCTAGAATTCATCCTGATATCCCTAGTAAACCGTGGTTTGCGATTGTGGCACTTCAGCAAGCTTTTTACATCTTCAATCATTCGTATGAGGCTGGGTCACTGTTGTATCCCTACTTATTTGCAAAAAAATCATATTAAAGATTATTCGATATGTGAATGTGGTCTTGATGAAGGGTACCTCAATCATATTTTCTTTTCATGTCCGCTATTATGTTTCCTTGCCGACGAACTTTTATCATCCTATAGTCGTAATATTTATATGTCTTTATTTCAATTCCTTTCATTAAATAATCTGAAACTTTAATAAGTATTTGTGTATATTGTAGTTTTATAAAATAGACTTCATATGTATGTATATATATTTAATTCAGTGTAGTTCTCCTAAGTATGTAAAATTCATCATATTAATCAGATCTTGTTTGGCGTTGCTACATGACTAGCAGAAATGTCATAAAGTCAATTGCCAATAACAAAAAAATAACAGCAGCTCTTTTTCTGATATATACTAACTTTTCGTCATAATACCGTAAGCCTGGTTGGCTTAGCGGGAGACTGCTAGGATGCGAATGAAATACCGGAGTTTAATTCCCACTGTAGTGTATAAAAAAATGCACTTTAAAGTAGATTTTAAAAACTGTCTCATTAGATAATTATCATGATGATAAATATCAGTATGAGGGCCAGCATACTAATAAAGACCGCCTTTCCCCTCCCATCCCACTTCTCTGCGTCACCAGGCCACTCGATTGCCACGCCAACAGTTGGCGTTACCTTCGTACCACGCCATTAGATGTTTACACATCAAAAAGGAACTACATCCAATGGAAATACCTGGCTCTAATGTATTCCTTCCAGAAGGAAATAGTCCTCATCATATCTGCATGCGAAAACTGGCTCTTTTCTTGAAAATCTTTCAATGTAAATTTCTTAGTAAGTTCATTTTACATCACTCTAGGCATATTTAATTGTTGCAAAAAAAAAAATTGGGGGTTTATTGTTTGCTCGCGTCCGTAGGATTCATCCCTCCATGTCCTCAAAAAAAATGCACTTAAAACCCTCGACTCGTCCCTTGACTCATGACCCTTGGGTGGTGCCAAAAGAGCAACGGAATCACCTGGTGGTAGGCTTCGGCCGCCGGCTTTTTATATTATCTCCCTCTGGCCAAAGTCTTGATGCCAAACGATTTCTCGTGTTCCATCATGATGTTCAGGGAAACCATCCGGATGAGTTATAGGATACAGTTGTGTTGGAGGGGTGGACTGTGATCGGAATCATGGTGTTTCTTCGTCGGAGGCCTTGCTTTAGGGGGTAGCGGGATCCGAAGCACGGTGTTCTCTGCTGGCTGACCGTAAGTTGTAGGGGGCCCAAGTAGTAGTTTAGCCAGCTACGAAAGGCTGCCCTGCCGCTTGTGAAAAATCCTGAAATGATCCATTGGGCCGGCTGGCGACCAAATGTGAGGAACTGATGAATTATTTCAGGGGGGTTTGGGCATCCCCGCAGTCTCCGTGCAAGTTCTTCAATGACGTAGTTATGCCTCGAATTCCGTGGGTTAGTCATTCCGACATCTGGTTTGCTATTACTCGTCCAACCTATTCACAACTACTCATCATGAAAAAAGTCCAAAGAAGAAATAAGTTAAAACCGGCAGATACACGTCCTCACACTTAAAGTGGATCTTGCGAATATTCGTGGGATTCACTCCAATCTCCAGTGCATTATCATCTGGAGACCTCTAAGCCCCACTTGTTCTTCTTGTCGGAGACGCAGATAGGATGTGCAGCTGATACGGCATACTTGGGTTACCCAGGCTACGTCTTGGAGCACCTATTTATCCCAAATGCCGGCGTTTGTGTATACGCCCGTGATGACATGTGCTGTCTGCGTCTCTGAAATTTTAAGCACCCTAACTTCTGGGTGATTTGGGTGCTGGTGGACACGGGCATAGAGAAAATTATGTATGCTTGTGTGTACCAATCACACAGCGGAGATCGGTTGACGACTTTATTGGTAGACTATCTAGGTGAGGCGGCAAGTGTGGCCCAACAGCGTTACCCGTCTGCTCAATTGGTGTTTTTGGAGGATTTTAACGCCAACCACAAAAAGTGGCTTATCCCATACCAAACAACCAACCACGCTGGTAGAGAGACGCGGAAGCTTGCTCTGGCGTTAGATTTCTCTCAGCTGGTGCAGGAGCTGACACGGGTACCACGGGGACGGTGACGGTGACACTGCCAACTGTCTCGACTCTTAATGACGACTGAACCAGATTGATACTCTGTTTCAGTATATCCACCTCTTGGTAGCTCTGATCACTGCCTGGTTAAGTCCGTCTCAGTGTATTCCCCACCTGATCCTAGCTTTAAGGATAATAGGCACGTGTGGAGATACAACTCAGCAGACTGGGACGAGATGCGGCAATACTTTGCATCGTGCCCTTGGCGGCAAACATGTTTCACCTTCCAGGACCCGTCGACATAAGCGTCTGCTGTTAGAGGTCAGTGTGCTTTGCTGTGTCAGGCAATAGAATATTTCATTCCATTCAGTGACAAGACTCTTTCCAGCAAAGCTCAGCTTTGGTTTGGATCCAGCTGTGGTCGTGCTGTGGTTCTAAAGCGTGCGGCATATCTAGACTGGGCTGATGCTCGAAAGCGCAAATCTTCTGATATTCGGGCTAAGAAAAGAAAATTTAACGTTGCCGCTAAGACTTGCAAGAATATACTTAGGAAGACTCATTTTGATCACATAAGTCAAATTGGGGCCAAACTGGCTTCATACCCCGCGGGTGGCAAAGCTTTTTGGTCCCTGACCAAGTCGGTCGAAGTGAACTTCTGTCGCCCCTCACTGACACCATTACTTAAGCCTGATGGATCACTGGCTCACACTGCTAGAGACAAAGCGAATTTATTTGCTTCTCTCTTTGCAGAAGCCTCGCATCTAGATGCTTCCGACAAGACACCTTTCTGCCTTCCTCATTGCGAGGTTTTTTATGTCCGAAATTCGCATTCACCAGAAGGAGGTTCTCAGAATGCTTCAAGCTCTAGATTTGAACCAGATGTGTCCTGATGGCATTCCAGCGATTGTGTTGAAAAACTGTGCGCCCGAATTGTCTCCCATCTTAACGCGTTTGTACCGCCTCTCTCATCACTCAGGTAAAGTTCCGAAGAGTTGGAAGCTTGCCAATGTACAACCAGTACCAAAATAGGGTAGTAGTGCTGATCCGGCCAATTATCGTCCCATCTCAATAAACTCCTTACTTTGTAAGTGTATGGAGCATGTCATAAACATTAGGCTCTTGGCATACCTTGAGGACAATGATCTTCTCAGTGACCAAGAATACGGATTTCGCCGAAACCGGTCTACTAGGGATCTTCTTGCGTACGCCACTCATGTACTGAGCAAAGCCATAGAGATGCATGGTGAGGCGCTTGCCATCTCCCTTGACATATCGAAGGAATTTGATTGGATCTGGCACGATGGCTTTTTAAACAAGCTTCCGTCATATGGTTTACCTGTTGGCTTATGCAATTGGATAGTTGATTTTTTGAAGGAACGATCTATTCAAGTAGTCCTAGAGGGCTGCTTGTCTGATCAAATGGCTATCAATGCCGGTGTACCTCAGGGATCGGTTCTCTCGGCTACACTGTTTTAACTGCACACTAATGACCTTCTAAAGCCCGGTATTTTTGGGTATGCTGATGACAGTACTGTAGTTGAGAGATACACTTCCAATGCTCAAGCCAGCTGCGACGCTATCCAGTTTCAGAGAGGTGCTATGGTAGACCGTTTAAATTTAGTCTTAGAAGCCGTGTCCGATTGGGGCGATGCTAACCTGGTTAAGTTTAATGCTACTTAAACGCAGGCGTATTTGTTTTCTACTAAAAGGAGTCCTCTAAACCAATCTCCGTCTTTTCAAAGTGTAACAATACCAAAAGGCGACCATCTGGAGCTTTTGGGTTTCGAACTCACATCAAACCTGAATTTTGGGTCTTATATTGAATCCAAAGCCAAGGTAGCTGCAAAAAAACTTGGTATTTTTTCTAATGTTAGGCGGTACTTTTGGGACAGCTTTTAGATCTTTATCAAGCACAGGTCCGATCTTGTATGGAGTACTGCTGCCACCTCTGGGGCGGTTCTGCCAAGTATCAGCTCGAGTCTTTGGATTCAATTGAGAGACGTGCTATCAGGTTCATTGGGGATGACACTCTGGTAAAGAGTAAGCTTGAAAGTCTGGCGCATGACGTGAGGTAGCAAGCCTCTCGGTATTCTACAGATTGCACTATGGAGAGTGTGCACAAGAACTGCAAAACCTGATTCCCCCATCACCTTTCCATCACCGTACGACTAGACGATCATCAAAGCGCCACCCTTTTATGGTTGAAATACCTCGCACAAGAACGAAACGTTACGCTTCTTAATTTATTATAAGAACTGCAAAGAAGTGGAATGCCCTGCCGTCGTCAGTGTTTCCGGTAAATTATAACCCATGTGTGAATAGATATCTACTAGGCAAGCGTGTTACACCTTCGACCACATCATCGCTTTCCATCAGGTGAGATCGTGGTCAAACGATTGCCTAGTAAGTAATAAAAAAGAAAAAAAGATTAAAATACCTAAAACACTTTTTTTTGTATACATTCATAAGTGAATGAAAAACCCTAATAAGGAAAAGTACAGATATGCGAATGACATAAATAGAAATAGATGAATACGGGAAGGTTTTAATAAAGCAAAGAGGATTTTTTCATCTTTTTTTCTGTCCACGTTTGATCATTTAATTAAATATCATTAATGTAGAGTTTTCATGACACCAAAGGTGTTAAAACATGCTAAAAAAACACTAAGACAAAGGCGACTATTAACCTATCCGGCCAAGTCGGGCTTCCGTCCTCTCCTTCAATTTTACGACATGATCACTAATATTTGACCTTATCACGACGTAGCTGAAGTAGCCGTGCGTTTAGCTGTTAAAATAGTCAAAAGCTGATTATTCAGCCATCTGCCCAAACAATTTCATGATGTGACCATTAATTTCATGAAATAGAACTTTTCATGATGTGGTCAATCATTTCATAAAATGTTTAATTCTGTGATATCGCCACACATAGTGAGTAAAATAGTCATTGAGAATATAGTGCAAGAACGCATTCTTATGTCCATTAAGAAAGCGAAAATATAGCGGACAAGCACGGAACTTGTTATTCGTAGAAAATATCAGCTACTAACAACAAACCCAGGTACGTTTATAACCTACGACAGTTTTACTGCCCTGTACATATTTTTAACGGCCCACATTATCTCGAAAAAAACCCAATGCGTCACCACTCACATTCAAACATCAATTTTTCATAGACATAGTTTTAGCCCCTCGAGAGCGGGGCAATTTATCAAGCCCATATGTGGCGGGCGTACAAAAAATAAACGTCGATTTTACCGCTGGTCGTAAAGACGAATTCCAGTTGGATCTGGTGTGACACGGTCAAAATTAAACAACCACATAATTAGATACGTATAAGAGCGGCCAACCCGTCACTCTTTTCATACAAACGCTCGTACGTGATTATGGCATTTTAACAAATTTTTCTTCGGAATTTTTGAACTAATAGGTATTTGTGCTCAGTATCTATGCTTCTGCAGAAACAAAAAATAAAAATTGGGAGAAACAGTCAGTATAAGCCTCTAAAAATATGCTTTTTTGCATGAATTTTGCCTGAACTTTGGCCGTTCATAATGTACTCATAAATTGTAATAGTGTTTTTTTTTTGTAGAATCCTCGCACATGTAATGGAGATTCTAAATCAAAAACAATTATTTCACAAACATATAAAGATTACTCAAAAACACGTTTTTCCTAGAACAAGTTTTATGAAATTTCCGCACACTATTTTTCGTTCAATGTTATCGCGTTCTCACTTGCTTGTTAGCCAACGGGCGGTATGAGGTACGCGGGAGACGAGTCGTGCGGGGTCGGGGCGCGGTGGGACGGGGGACCTTGAATGACGATCGGCGCTGGCGTGCCCGCTTGGCTGACGGTTCTCTGAATTGTTAGTAGATATTGAATTTTCTGACTGCGCGTACGTGAGTGTGCATCGTATCTATTGCATTTATTTATTGAATTCTGTTTTACCTACTACAACGATCTTGCTTTTTTATACCGGACACTGATTTCGTTTTGAAAGGTTTTGTGGTTTTATGTGATACGGACGCCGATTTTGTTTTGATAAGGCTTTTGTGGGGGGCAGTTTGAAGGAGATCGGTTTTACCATTGAGAACTAAAAACTCGTATTGTAAAATGGGTAAGTATATTTTTTACATATATACAAGTGCTTAGAGTAGGTATATAAGTGTAAACAAAATAAAACCATTTTTTTGACAAAATTTTAATGTGTATATAGGTAGGTAATTGGTAAATACCTACCTATAAACTACCTAAAAAAAAATGTTATCGCGTACTGATAATAACGACGATTTTAATAATTTGTAGTTGACATAATTCAGCTGAGCATTACGGGCATTACCTGACATGAATGGGACCAGTAGAAAACTCAATATAAATAGTATCCATGATAAATATCCCGTTTCTTATGATTATACTTATAGGGACCAGTAGGTATAGCCAATATCGGATAGAGACATATTTTCAAACTAAACATATATTAATGTTGTATTAAACTTTACAGATAACACTCAGCCAGATTACCGTAAAGGTAGCAAAACACGTTTACGACTTTCGGCTTGAAGAAGAAAATGGAAAGCGCCCTCAAAACAAAAATTCTTTGGACGCGAAAAGGATTGTTATATGAGAAGATTTATAAAAATCCAACCTTTTGGTCAGATGATAAACTATTGAAGCTGACGCAGTTTTACTACAAATGTGTTCTGCCAGAAATAATTGACCCACGTTTCCCACGCAAACTACCACTGAGAGATAGATTCTAAAGATACTTCGTTAGCCGCAGTTTCGCCCACGTGAAGCGTGACTTGACCTCCCTATTTGAATCGGATTTTGTTCACACTTTCATAGGTTTTAATTTTTTAAAGTAGCTTTAGTTATTACTTATAATATCGGCTATGTGACAGTGAAATTCTCGTCAAAATCTGTCCAGCCGTTTCGGAGATTAGCCGAAACAAACAAACAGACAGACAGACAGACCGACAGACAGGCAGTCAAAATACAAAAAATTTAAACATTGTTTTTTTTTATTTATGTACCAAAATTCGTATATTATTTCATATGCATTGTAACGATATAAAAGGGTGTTTTAGTAAATTTCTGAGAATAAAGGTAATAAAAAATAAATTGGGGCAAGTCAGACCAAGAGTGGGGTGAGTCGGGATTCTTACCCCATTCGGTCGCTTTGAACGCGAGGACGCTATACCTTTCTTCGGAATCACTCGAAACTAAAAATACTCGTTACTATTTTGAAATTAATAAAATTACTTGGATAAACTTAGACCGGAACGAGCTTCAAGAACTATTGGATCAAGACCGTTCGGTAATGTACTAGCTAGTGGGTACAATAGTGGAAGATAAAACATACAACTCAAATTCACTAATACAATATTTATTATCCTTGGTTTAATTTTGCTTACTTAAAATCTAAGGAACCGTGCCGTAGGTACGTTGGACGGCCATTCAAGCTAGCATGTAATAGTGGAAGACAAAACATGCAATTTAAATTCACCAATACAATATTTACTATCCTTGGTTTAATTTTGTTTACTTACTTAAAGTCTAAGGAACCGTGCAGCCAAGAAATACCAAGATCTAAGATTACCCTTTTATAACTAGGGTCGATATAGAACTGTCAAAATTAAGTATTTACTCTAACAAAACATTGATGAATTGCCGGCCGGCAGTGTAGTCTACTTATTTACCTTTTTCTATAGGATTTAGCCGTTATGTTAGTGAAGGTAATTCTCCATCCGACGTTTCAGCAATGTCCGATTCGCGTGAGAGGTAGCCAGGCTAGACCCCTCAGGCGTTGCAGGTGTCCAGCAGGTCGGTGGGGAACCAAAGTTAAACACTCCGGTTAATGAAATATATGCATAAAATACGATACCGCATTCCAAGAACGTGGCAGGAATCGTTGGGTATAATGTCGTCGTGGCGTATCGCGACACGGCGCCTTTCTACTTAAATCCGGGGGAAGAAGCCTCCGTCGTGGGGTATTTCCGTCCGGGGGGAAAACCCGCTGTGAATGAATAGACATAACGTTTTTTTAGAATTTTAGACTTTGAAAACGCCACCGCTCTCAGTTCACTAAAATGGCGTCTCGAAAGGATAAAAGTGATTTCACAATCGCAATCATTACTGCAGACAATACAAAAAATACCGACAAATGCTCTCACCTTTTTTTACGGGTTTTATAATATGCAGGGAAAAAACTTGTCAGTCCTGCTACTGGGCTCTCCAGCACGAAAAGAAGAATACGCCTCTCGTCTCCATTCCTCGGTTTCTTTTGTCTAGCCGTATCTAGTTTTTTTTTTTAGTTAGCAAAATCTATCCGAATAACATTTCGTTCCACCAAGAAACCGATCAGCGCTTACACATGGGCATTGGAAATGATAATATGGTTTTATTTTTATTTTTAAGATTTCTCACCCTTGAAATCGCATTTGTTTATTTACCGTTTCTTTAACCATTTTTGACAGCTAAACAACTGCCAAGAGACGTCTAAGAATTGTTATAAACTATAGTACATAAAACGTTCCGTACCAGAAACGATCCGTTCACTTCCAGACGAAAGGTACGTAACGCGGTTTCTTTGCTTCGCTACCGTTATATTATTATAAAACTATATACTGTAACTATTAAATTATGATATTGTATGGGTTTACTTTGGAAAAAAACTACGTTCCTAAATTTGACATTCGTTGCATTTAATTGGTTTGTTTAATTTTATTTCCTATTTGCTGACATTGCGGGACCGTGCCGAACAACGGAACGCGCCCTTTTGCTTTGACAGCTAATCGATGCAAAGATAAGTAAAATTTCCGGTAGAGGTCATTACTTGTCTCCGTGTTTATCAATTGTACTTTATTAATTATTTATTTATTATCTGATTCCCAGTTATTCCTTTTTTCTTTTGTATTTATTTCAATCGGTTGACCTCATGAGTGTTATAAAGTCGTGATCCGTAGTGCATGGACGTGTTATATTTATCGAAGTGTTTATAACCTCTGAACATGACTATTGTTTTTTGGAACTCCAATTTACAGTATTATATCATGTAAGTAAACAACGTACGATAATCTATTCTATGTACCCAATCGTCTGCTTTCGCTGGTATTCACCAAATACGAACGATAGTACTGTTTCAATCAACTATGTGCGACTTCAATGTCGTCATCTGATACATTCTAATATCTTAGTATATTGAACAATATGCAATTATAATTCTAGTTTTACTATTATAAAGATGCGCTTCTATTAGTTGTTTATGTGCTGTCTTGTTTATTCCTACTTTTACTTGTCGAATTGTTGTTTTATATTGCTAGTTATAGGTTTATTGTTTTTTTATTTAAGTAGCGTTTTGTCAACGCTACAGCATGCTATTTTGATTTTTCAAACAGACACTTCAATTTTACTTATTTGTGTAGATATAATAGGTACCTAGTAGAACCTGCTGATTCCGGCGTGAATCTACGGTAGTAGATACTACCATAGATTCATGCTAGTTCAAGTACGAATGGGCCGGATCGACCGGGGAAATACTACCCTGCTCTACCCTGGGATGACGATAATATTTTTTTACTAAATGTTCAATCAATTCATAAAATATGGCCAAATAAATATACTATTATTATTATTATTAATTCTGACTGTTTGAAAACCGTTTGTATGTTTGTGTTAAGAAATCGGAATCTTCTCGATAACTGAGTTTTATGTATTGTTTAAAAAGTGTAACAAATTTATTTAAAATAAAAAATATATATTTTTACCCAAATGTATTCTACTAGACTACTTTATTTGATCAACCACCTGTACTACGGTACATTGTTACTATTACATTTATATGCGGTACGTAATTGTATACAAGTTCGAATTTCAGCTTCAGACATACCGACTGCATTCTTAGATAAATAATTTATTCTGCTTGTACTGCTACTCCGTAACGTTTTCGTACTTTATGTACGAAAAGTACGAAAACGTATAGGTTCAGTATTTATGCGTTTTTGTACACATAATACAAAAACGCTAAACAATGAAGCTTTATAATATTAGTGAAGACAAGACTATGTGGAGATATTTTGAATTATCTTACACGGCGCTGCGGAGGGTTTTTTGTTTATTTAAATTTAAATTAATTTTACTTTCATTACAGAAAAACAGTATTTTTATAAAATTATCATTATCTGTTAAATTATTTCATAAATTTATTCAATTTAGGGTTTCCTACGGTACCTAGATTCGTAAAAATACAAACACACATCTCCGGCGCCAAGCGCTACGTCCGTACTAAATGTAGGTATCTAACTGCATGCAGAGCAATTCACAAAACAATAGCAGCGTGCGCGAGGCCATAGTAGCGAGGCGCGTGCGATACGATATTATTATCATGAATAGCTCACCCAAGCGGCCGGCCGCCCGCTAGTGAGTGGCGGAAGTGGGCGGAAGTTACCGAATGCCAACCGAGCGTTCAGGCTCTATCTCTCTCTTTTCGCTTCGCCTCTTTTTCAAACATTGCGCTGGATGAAACAACAAGCTTTTCGACCATGCTCGCGTTGACGATAGACGGATCGGGAAGGGCCACCTTAAGTTCATGCTTCACACATCAGCAGCTTAGTCCTGCTTGTTTCCGATGGGCGTCGAGCGATATTTCGAGCAAAAAATCAATGGATTTACCTGAGCTGGAGGTAAGTGTTACCAACGTCGTAGGACAGAGAGAAAACTGAGCGATCCTGTCCATTATATCTGCACAAATATAATGGAAATAAAACCTGCTTAACGTTTTAGTACCTACCTACTATAAGTGGATAGTTCACATTTCAGAGTCTATTTTGAGTCTCCAAGGATTCAACTCGGTTCCGAAATCTACCAGAAAGCTAGGACGAGCTTTAGGTTTAGGTCATCTTAAAAAGAGAAACAAACGTGATCTTTCCTCAAAACTTGACCAGAATCAAGTGTTGTTTATGTTTTTTACGACTTTTACTTGCGAACTAGTGAGCTCAATGGAGCAGATTGGTTTCAATGCGGAAAATGAGATACTTTATTTTAAGGTTTCATGGAAAACTCTTTTATCAATTGTAGAAAATGTAGGTATTTATGCATTATTCTCAGATAAAGATATCAATAAAGAAACTAGGTAATTGATGTTGAAATGTATTTATATAAAATCAAATCTCTGAGGTAGGAACTTACCAATTATTTATTTAATAAGTTAATACTTATTTTTGTCTTTTGAACCCGTTGTACCTCCGCGCATCTTGTTTACGATGATCCATGGTAGTTTTATTCTTTGACGTACAAGAACGTAAATCGCGCATTTCAAAGATGCTTAAATACAACACAATACATATTTATAGGAGTGATAAGTAACTATAGCTATAGTTAAATAGTCTTGTCCTACATATACCTCTTACTCAGATGTACCGAGATAGGTTGAACGGTGGTAAACTCAAAAAAAAAACTCTTCTACACATAGGTATACTTTCAAACTAGACCGCCAACTTATACCACAGATTAAATAAGTTACATAAACGCTCTGGCAACGCGGTGCATATAGTAGACGGGTTTACGAAAAGAAAAAAAATGGGGTCATATAGAGTTTAGTTTTATTTTCAATCTAGGTGTTTCTTCGAGTGTTTGTGTCATATTGGTGGAATATTATACCATTATGTGTTCGTTAACGTGTACGAGTGTGGGCAAACTAATCAAACGCAGAAGTAAATGTCATTTTGTGATATTTCAAAACTCTCTCGGAAGTTTCAGTAGAACGTCCACCACTTCAATAAAACTTGAGTTGACAGATGCCTGTGACGTGACGTGACAATACTATTATAATAAACTAGCTGCTCCCCGCGGCTTTGACCGCGTGCAATCTTCAAATATGACAATATAGGTATTGTGTTTTTGTTTTGTTCCTTTTTTTGGCCATAAACCCTCGTGAGCGTGCACAGACAATCACACATTCAATTTAATATTTAATAAATAAACTTGACATTGGCGAAATCGCTAGTAGGCAAAAAAGAAGAAAAAGACAAATAGAGTTCCTTTTATCATTTAGTTATCCGACAGCCGATAAAAAAGTTTACAAAATGACCCAATACAATATGACGTTAGCAAATAATGTAGTGATAAAAAGCGAGTAGCCAACTGCCCTCAAGTCAAGTCAGTTATTGTCACCATCCACTTTGACTGTCACAGAGTACTATCGGTATGAATGCTCATATAGTTACCATCACAGACCTAGTCTAGTGGTCTGCAAAGAGTATAATATGTGGTCTGTGACTACGATACGTATCACCATATGTTCCTATTTTAGTGCAGAAAGCTACAACACATGGAAGTGGAGCCATTTCCAAACAGTTATTTATTTTATTTACTTTCAAGCGGGCCCATACACAAATTGTAAAATGGTAATGAATGACATTTGACTATTATTTTTAGCTTGGATCTTTATTTTGACTGTGACATGAACCTTGATGTCTAATGTAGCAAAAATTTATTGTAAACGTCACTCACGTCAAAAAGATAAGTACCGAATAGGTTAAATTAAATGCTCGAAGGGACCATTATGCCAACTATTACAATTTTTTATTAATGTCTTTTTTGAGCTGTTAGAAAATCTCCCATTCCTAAAATACAAAGAGAAATACTTGTTAGAAACCTACTCGCTTTTTATGTCTAAGAAATTAACAGATATTTAATTCTCTCTGGATTTTAGGAAATGCAATAAGAGAAACTCTACTATTTGTCTTACTTGTTAGAAACCGCCTCGCTTTTTATGTCTAAGAAATTAATAGATATTTCTCTTTTTATGTCCAAGAAATTAAGACTATTAATTTCTTAGACCTAAAAAGCAAGGAGATTTCTAACAAGTATCTATTTATGGAACGTAAACTAACACGACAAACAATAAGTCAAATTAGAATTCAATTACCATTAATTGCCTACAACATACCTAAATTAAAGTTAAGAAACTATGTAATTAGGTAATTTGAAGTTTCCAACTTCAATAGTTAAAGTTTAACGAAACATTAGTCCGGGTAGGTACTTACTCAGCAAACAGTCTTTAGATTGGTATCTAAGATGGAACTTACATAAAGTTGGTAATAATAGATTGGAATCACTTAGATTTTGGATCGGGCGCGTTCTTAAGTAAAGTTCTCTGAAAGGTGTAATGAATCGCGTGCTAGGTAGGGGAGGGTTATATCAGTTTGTATACAACAATGGTATAAATAAGACGGTTAAAACTTTAATTATAAGTGTAGGTAACCAACTTCATGAAACTATTGGAATGGAGTGAGAAAGGGATCAATTTCAACGGAAAGGGCATGACGCACTTGCGTTTTGCCCACCACCTTATCATTCTAGCTGAGAACGTTGCAATCTCCAGTGTATGCTCACAGAATTGTACGAAGCACTCAAGGGTGTCGGCCTCCGGATAAACATGTCCAATACCATGATCATTACAAACCTTCCATCAGAGATACCTGCTTTTATTGTAGGTGGATGTCTTTGGCTAAAACTCCCAGGTCAAAAAAATCGCTAGTTGAATCCAGCTAGTGGGCTGTCGTCGGAAAACGGAAAACTAACTATAAAATATTCTGAAATACGGAGCGGATGAAACATCGCCACTCGCATTATAATTTTCAATTGATGTACCTACATATTTAAGTTATTTTATTAGATACTTATTAGTTTTGTTACTTAGAGGTTTTATGTTTAATGTACTTTCGTGCTTTCTCTTGTATTCAATATTTCAATTGAAGTTGTAACCGCGCGTGACAGACAATATCCTGTAAATGTTTACCGATAAAAAGGTCGGAATCAAGTGAGCTCCCCTCGCATGAGATTCCAGTGTATAAAATATTTGTACCTATATGGGTCTGTTAAGGTGTTAGCGGAGAAACATCCCAAGATGGAACGAACCCGGCTATGCAATGCTAAACGGAAATTACAACGACAAGTTTATGTTGATAAACCAAAAAAGTTATCAAAGGTGTGATGATTGTAGTCATCAAAAGCCTGTTTTAGTCCACTGCTGGACACAGGGCTCGATCTCTGGCTCTTCTCATCCAGTGACTACATCAAGAGTATTGGTGCTATACCTACTTTTGCATTGGTTTTTAATATCTTATAAGAAAATAGGATACTTTTTTCGCGATTAACATTAGTCCGCGCGGATGAAGTCTCGGGCGGGAAAGCTAGTATCTCATAAAGCATTTTCATTTGCAGACACAATTTTTAAATAAGCATTTAATCGTGAGATGATTAAATGAAAACTTCAGTCTATTCCAATTCAGTTCAAAACACGCAGTACTTGATAAGTTGGCTCATCCTAGTGAGGATGTTTGAGTTTACCCAAAGTTTATTAAAGCTCGGTTGCGGTTGTAGCGCTGACTGTACTTGAGCTTAGCACGTGGTGTAGGAAGAAAAAGCGTAAATTGTATTAAATTTATAATAGGCATTAGGTTGAAACTGCAATAAGCCTCCTGAAATTCCCACTTCAACAATAATTGCGTAGTGGACGTTGTACTAATATTTATTCTGTGGTGGTGGTGATTTTTTGTTTTTTTTCTACAATAGTTGATGGTGATTTCCGGGTGGATTTTTTGCCTGGCGGTCCATAGATATGAATAAGGATAATTTTTGTAAGAAAGGTAAAAATATAAAATACTAGCTGTGCGGCTTAGCCCACGTGGTCATTTTACTGGGTTAATAGTAATCAATGTTTTATTCTAGGAACAAAAGGCCTTATAAAGTACAATACTACATTCATCAAAATTTGTTCTGACGTCAAATATTTTTTTCTAGGTTGCTCTACATATTTCGGATTGAGATACAAAGTACTCCAGTTTTTAAGTCAAAACCTAACATCCAACAGCCATCACCTAGCCTACAGTGAGCACCACATTGCAATCGATTTAGTAGTTTTTACGTGATGCACGAACATACAAACAGACAGACACTATTTAAAACTGTTATATTCTTTTTCAGTAGCTTATTTTAAGTAACATAGGCTATTTCTTCTTAACATCTTGTTTGTACAGACTTTTTGTAAGTATAGATATACATATAGTTAAATAAGCTCTATGTCATTTTTTTTTTCTATTTCTCCCAGTTACCACTCAGTCGCGGTGGTTTCGGTGTGTTTGCACCTTTATTGAATAGAACATTTAGGTTATTTTATCCAGTAGGTACTGATCATAAGGAATCGTAAACGAGCAATTGGTTTCTATTTAGCTATTAATTGGATGTCCTCACCAAGCTGATTAAGTTGGATCAATTAGTATTATATCGCTTCTAAGTCAATAACAGCACAAAGACTTAAGTCCGGGATCAATCAACTAGCTAATTAGCGACACATGCAGCATTATGTTCCACCGAACACCAGATATTTTGTGTTATTTTTCTTCCACGATTTCTCTAAAATAAAATGGGTGGGCAATAGGTATAATAGATTTATCAACTCTAGCTCTTATAACATGATTGCCCAAAAAAAGGAGTGTTATGTTTTTAGGATTAAAGTATGTTTGTTCCACCATAACTTTTAAATGCCTGAATATATTTAGACGAATAGGGTCTCGATAGAATCCTTACATCCACGGTTGTATAGAAGAGATCGCTCTGAGCGATAATACCACCCCTTGTGACACTCATTGTTATACTTTATTTTTACATATAATTTCTCGTTTTACTTGTGGTGTCTAATAAAAAGTCAAATCTATCTATCCCCCGAGTAACATAGACAATTTTTTTTATTATATGTTGTCCATTTGGCGTCTGTATCGTTCTATTAACAAATGCAAAAAAAAAACTATGAATTTTACAATATGGGTATAAATAAATGAATAATAATGATGTAAATTGAAGGCACTTGATAAGAACATTTTAACTCGTATATCAATATTTTTATTTTTTAATCGGGACATTTTATTGGGTTGTTCTCAAAGTACTCCATTCTTTTGTTCCACAAAAGTATGAATCCGATACATTCATTCTCAAACTACTCCAAAGAATTATTATTATAAAGTTTTAATTTAAAAACACTGTATTTATGTTGCATCTTACTCCACGGGTAGCTGGTTATATTCTCAAAGTACTCCAGCGACTATTGATCATCAAAATCCAAACTGCTCCACCAAAATAATATTAAATAAAAAATGTTTCATTGTACTCCATGAAATGTTGAATGGGTACAGTCAGTCACAGTATTTATAAGCTCTGTCACAAAATTATGCTGACCAGATTTCAATAAAGCTAGTAGGCAGCCCACAAAGTTACCCTACAGATCTTGTTTTAGAATCAATAAATGCGGAGTTCCTCAGGGGAGTATTTTAGGGCCACTCTTATTTCTGAGTTACATCAATGACCTACCGAAGGCCACAACAGAGCAGTGCATTCCATTTGCTGACGACACCACATTGGTTGTTAAAGCGGAAAATAAATTAATTTATGAAAATCAAATTAATAAATCTTTAGTTGACATAATAGATTGGCTTACAGATAACAATTTAACAATAAATATGCAAAAATCTAAAATTATCCAGTTTATGACATATCAAGCAAAGCCGATGAAACTGGATGTTCGATTTAATAGGGAAATAATAGAACAAGTCGAATCAACTGTGTTTTTAGGTTTGACTGTGGATAAGCACTTAAATTGGAAAAGTCATATTGACAAAGTTTGCACTAAAATTAATAAATTTGTTTACGCAATACGCAGATTAAGACAAACGGTCTCAAGTGAAGCAGCACTTAATGCTTATCACGGTTACGTTTCATCTGTACTCGGATATGGGCTGATATTGTGGGGCAGCTCTGTCGACATACTTAAAGCATTTGTAGCTCAAAAAAAATGTATACGTGCCATTTATAACGCATTGTACACTGATAGCTGTAAACCATTGTTTAAAAATTTAAAAATTTTGCCTTTGCCATGCATGTATATAAAGAATATTTGTGTATTTGTAAGGTAGCATGAATGTTGTTTTCTTAAACACGCTGACGTTTTGGCCCGGCAAACAAGACATAAAAATAGACTTTACTTACCACAAAGCCATTTAAATATTTTTAGCAAGAATGTATACTGTATGTCTATTAAAATATATAATAAATTACCTCTGACATTGCAAAATTTACAGTTAAATCTATCTATTTAAAATAAAGTTAAATGAATGGCTACTCGAACGCTGTTTTTATAGCGTAGAGGAATATATGACATTTAAGATTGGATATTTTTGACATCTTTATTATTATACATACCATATTATTTTTTGTAAATATATTATCTAACTCCTATTTATTTCTTTGTGAGTGAATAGATTTGACGTAATATAGAAAAAAAACAAGTATTTTTAAAATGACAGGAATGTATTAATGTTATTAGCTGATTTGTATTTTGTACATACTTATTCTTAATTGATGATTAAGGGCCATGTAGGTACTATTTGCACGCCTGCAGAGGTAAGAATAAGAGTGCTTTTTTCACTTTATTTTTACCATCACTTGTTACCTTATTTTTATGCAAATAAATTATGATTATGATTATTATGATTAGAGTTTCCTATATTTTTTATTAAACTTTCACGTCTAAGGTAAATGAAGTAAGTCTCGTCTCTCGACACATCACTTCACTTATTTTTATTCTATTACTAGCTTTCCCACACGCGACTTCGTCCACGTGGACTACAGTTTATCGCGGAAAAAAGCACCCTATGTTCTTCTAGGATATTAAAAACCAATGCAAAATTAGGTATAGCACCAACGCTCTTGATGTTTTTTGACAGATTTATTTCTTTTCCATGGCAACCGTTTCTTACAGCGATTAATCAACATTTCCAGTTGTCCCGTGGAAACTTACAATTTTCCGGGATAAAAAGTAATTTGTTTTATTCCAGGGTATAAGCTATGTCCAAAGAGGTTAGAGTATTTGTTACTAAAGTGTAATTCACGTGCCCTTGTTGTAATGAGCGGATTGTGATTAAGTATTATACGACATGGAAGCAAGGTTAGTTGGTCAGTGGACTTCACGGAACTAACAACAAAGAGAAAAGTATGCATACGGACCATTCTGACGACAGTGGGGACGCTGGACCAAGTACCGGAGTCTTGGAATTTCATTTTGTGGCTGGACAGAGTGCTTTCATTAATTTTATTGTATCTACTAGCGATTATCATTAAGGGTGTTATGAAAAGCATGTGCCAGACGGTTAAGGATGAGTAGCTGGGGCTACAGCACTGTTACAATAATTTTATGCCTCGTGGTTTTTCAATGTAGCAAAAATGTACCTTTTAAAATTCAAAATTTTTAACGAAGTCTAAATAAATAATAGTTAAAAAAAAAACACGCTTCATATAGAAAACCAAACTAAAAAATAAAAAATAAATTTCAATAGTGTAAATAAGAAAAAAATGTTTTATTTCAAAAAATCGTGGGGTGCATGGGTCAATAGTTATAAATATTTCATTGACAAATATGAGAAGAAGGATAATCATATCGATAATATCTTAAAAAGCACCCCACGCTTTTTTTAAGCAATTTTTTTCTTAGAAAAAAAAAGTCCTTTAAAGTGGGTCAAAATAGCGTCCAAAGGAGTCGGTTACAAACATACAAGTGAAGCTAATATAATGAAGCGTATAAAAAATACAGTATTGATGATCAATAGATCCGGTGAAGGGAAGTCGATGGGAATCGACTCGTATCCCATCGAATTTTCTCTACAAGCTCTTTGGATAGCTTGCAGTCGAAGATTTGTCTCTCTAACCTAACAAACGAGCAATTTCTCTTTCCTGCATTTATATTTAAATACTGCAAATTATATTTGAAATTTCGTTATATTTATATTCACTCTATTTGTCAACAGAAGCCGGCAGTTTATAAACAGAGACCTAAAACTGGCTTTGATTGTGAAGCAGTGTAGAGAAAGAAAAATAACAGTGCTACAAGCATTACAGCAAATTATTTAATTTCTGATGTACATAATTAAAATAATGCTCCACTTGTTTATTTTATTGTTTGGTTGTTTATAAGTATTACTTTTTTGATTGGTATATTGTACAACTAGTAAATGTATCTCATAAAAAGGGTTAAAAAGAGACTGATTTTGTACTGTTGTAAAAGTTTGATGATTTTTGTTATTTTAGGTAAGTACTTATATGATTTTTGTTTGTTTCTACTTAATTATTTTTAATATTTAGCCATCATGTTAGTTTTTCTTATTCTATCAATATTACTTTTAAAGTTTTTGATTTAAAAAAGATTTGTTGAATTATATTAATTTAAAAAATTACAAACCAATCATTTTATTTTATTTAAACTTTTCTTTTCAGTTTTTTTTTTTAAATAGTTAAACATAATTTTATAGCTCGGAAGTTTTGTGCTTGACTGTTCGTCAGCTAACTTTTGGAGTAGGATGCAACATAAAAACTGTATTTTTTAAATAATAATATCTAATTAAAAAAGCGTGGAGTTGTTTGAGAATATATTAAATTATTATACTATTACTTATTAACTTGGCAACTCTTCAAAAACCCAGTAGTGTGGAGTACCTTGAGAACATTTCGAAGTTCTCATGGAGTAGAATGAAACTAAATTTATACATATATTTTTTCGTGGAGTAGTTGGGGAAATTTTCTTGGAGTACTTTGAAAATAACCCATTTTATTTAGCCCCAAACTAGGATAACCTGTACTATGGGCACTTGATAACGGATAAACATACTTAGATACCAATGTCACATCCATGACTCGGAAACAAGCATTTTGCTCATCACACAAATGATTGCAGATTGCGGGATTCGAACCGACGACCGTTTGATTTCGTAGCAGGGTGTCTAGCCTCTAGACAAACCGGTCGTAGATTTATTGGCATCAGTGTTTTTTTATGGAAAAGCAAGCGTGTTTTTTTAGCTTTTAATTGTAGTATCTTTCATCTTGAACTGTCATCATGTGTATAATTATTTCAATAGATACGAGTTTTTAAAGTAACCTATTAACTTATAATTATACCCAATATATGTAAGCTATAAGCTTGTAAACGATTTGAGTATGATTCGACATTTGTTAACAAGATTTTTGCGCGCTTAGTAGTATCTACTATCCCCAAACATTTTCTAATTTTAATAGACATGTCTGTACTTGTTTTTACCTGAAATGGAAGCGAAGAAATACACCGTATTGACGCGAACCTTGAAAAGGCAAATCTGAACTTACCCCTTATCCCTTACGATAATGAATACAATGTAGTGAACTCGAATGGAGTGCTAATCGGCATGAAAATGTTTTTTTTATAATGTCACAGCTTTCTTATTAATCATTGTATATATTTGTAGGCAAATACATTATACATTAATGAGACATGTACAATAAACTATGTGGTCTTGAGGGAAATCAAGTTACAGCCCAAGGGATGACATGAAAATGTAGGCAATGCGTCGTTTTAAATGGATTTGAATAATTAATCACCAATACATTTAAAGCTCAAGATTTTAATTAATTACTTAATGGATTAAAGCTATTTCTTATCTTCATTTGTGATAAGATATTAATGTAATAACATATTCTTGAATTACTGATTTTGGGAATTAGTCGATAAATGATGCGCCAGCGTTCAATTTTGTCGATAACTATAATTTCTAACTCAACTCTAAGTTTAGTATAGTAGCATATATTGTTATTCTATGGTATACTTAGTTAAGGCTTGGGGATTCCGACATAGCCTAGAGAATGAACAAGCTGAATTTGCGAACGGCTGGTCACATTTCTCGCAGAACCATAAGTGACAACCATAGTGAAAAACGAGTTCTGAGTGGCAAATGCGGTAGTGTGGGACGCCCGCTGGCCAGGTGGAGAGACGACTTGGAAAGATAGCTTGCAGTGACTGGATGTGGAGAGTAGGAGAGATCTA
The DNA here is from genome assembly GCA_946251855.1 of Alsophila aescularia. NCBI lineage: Eukaryota > Metazoa > Arthropoda > Insecta > Lepidoptera > Geometridae > Alsophila > Alsophila aescularia. The sequence goes on from OX276379.1 coordinate 19,897,552, forward strand.
CGTCCATCAGTTGATTATTATAGGATGATGACGATGGTTTAGGTAAGCGTAGTCCAATTGAGTTTTAGGAACTTCATGTGAATAGTGAACAAATAAAAAAAAAGAAAAGAAAGATGAATGATCCCTTCTAAATTATTAATCATTGACAGCTTGATATCAATCACTTATACGGATCTTACTTACATGCACAAGATTTATCTGTCAGTTGAACATAGGTAACAGGTATTGAAAAGAAAGTTTGTCCCGACAACGCAACATACACGTTTAGTTTTGTCAAATTTTCGGGTTATTTCCATTCTCTCCACCAGGTTTGTCCCACTAGTTGGGAGAATGGGAAAAATAAAAAAATTATGGCTGTTCTCCCCACTATGGAATAAATTATTTGACAGTGGGGAGAATGGTAATAATTGAAAAGGTATTCTCTTTGTCCAGTGTTGCAGTGAGCGTGCATAGACAGTTCCATGTTGAAGCGATACATGCAGAGGATACAGACTTCCGAAACACACAGCATCCCCAACTGAAAGTATTTTGATACCCTATTGTAATACGAGTACAATAGCCAGAACGCCACGAAGGAGATGTGCGCATCTATGTTGGTCTTCAAAAATTATTACCACACTTTTAATGTCTGTCTGTTCGTGCATCAAGTGAAAACTACTGGACCGATTGCGATGCAATTTTGACTTGGTATTTGAAACCGATGAGTAGGAGCCAAGCAATTTAATAAAATCAACTATTAAATTAAAAAGTGTGTTAATAACTTTTGTAGGCCAGTGTATTTTCTGCCGGTTGGAGCCACGTGGATTCTGTAGAATATAAGTCGTCTTTACAAAAGTTAATGTCTGACTTTAACACCTCAGACGTTGCTTATCCACCTCCTAAAGCTCAGTTTACACCAAAGTTCCATTCTGTCGGTGTCAACAACACAGGGAAGCTAAGTGTCAACAAAGCTTACCAGACACTTCCGCTCTAACGACAAGATTACTTCGACACAGGAACACCAAATTCAACTAAGCTTAGCTTAGGGTTTGATTTAAAAACTGGTATAATTGGTATCTCAATCCGGTGAGTTAGAAGCCGAGCAATTGAGAAAAGTAAATTTGATAGCTGAAGAATTTTTGATCAAATGTTGGTATATTGGTCCTGAAATAGAACATTAGAACTTTGAACGGCACAGAATAAATAATAGTACAAGGCCGTGGGTACAGCTAGTCCCAAATAAGATTATAATTTGTTCAGAAAGGTTTTCTTTTCCTGTGTGTGATTCAACCATGAGTCGGCATATGAAAGGGAAATTTCCTATTCAAATACAAAGTTATTTGATCTTTTTATAAAAAAAAAGTTTTCGCATTGTTCATTAGTCAACTTTTTAATTTGCCTATTTGCTATAAATATTTTAACTTTATTAATTATATATTAATTTAAAAATGATAAAACCGATTCCAAACCGAACAAATTAAGCAAGTAGGTAAATTAAGTATATTTTCAAATAAGCTCCTAAGAAATGCCGATCCGCTCGTACGTGCAAGTCTCACGCATACACTCACACCATGTTATGTCGATCGGCCGCCACATTGCAGCAAGATCTCGAACTTGTTAGTCGTGTTAATTCTGTTGTCTGTTAAGTTCTCACAAAATCAAAAACAATGCAGACTTTTGTGATGAAATTGTGTATAAACTACAAATTATATACTCCCGCACACAAACGCAGGCGCCATTTGCTGTGCTTCACTCGTTTGTGTGGCGGTTTAGACTCAGTTTTTTTAAAACCTTTTAGTCTCCTAGGTATTATCATCAATGTCCTTACCCCATTGAAAATACCGGTTCTAATACCCTTATCATGCTATTTATACACCCGTTATACATTGGTCACCTATCTTTACTTATAATAAGGCAGGAAGTAAAAAAGTCTGTACAATGAACAAAATTAAAAATGAATTTGTATAGGGGACTTCAAATAAGCTACTGAACAAGTTTTTTTATGGTATCTGTTTGTATGTGCGGGCGTCGCGTGAAAACTAACATACCAGGTATTCAAACGTCACAGTAAAAGTTACGATTCAGTAAAGTGGTGGAACTTTACTGAAACTTCCTAGGGACTTTCTGAGAGAACACAAAATGGCACATTTTTTTGTGTTTGTATCATTTGCGCACACTTTACTCGTGCGCATTAACGAATGTCTAATGGTTTCATTTGGAAGTACGGAGCCCTAAAAATGTTTTGAGTAAATGACTACATTCATTTTAGAAGACATATTCAACAACAAACAAAAACACAGGGTGCGCTTATAAAAAATGGTATGCCCACTATAACTATTATTTATTTTGTGACTATAGTTCGATTCATTACTCTAGCTATCTTATAGGATGTTGTGAGCTGTATCAAACTGCGACGGACTGGTGACGTAAAAACGGTCAGACAGACAGACTTGACGATCGTATAAGGGTGTCTTGTTGGACTGCAGAATAATAAATATTTAGGTAGTAAAAATGCAAACAGCATTAAAATACTTTTCGTAAAGAAATAAGCACACGGCTTTCCTCTACTAACCCTTTATACCGATTCAAGCTTCCGTTTTCTATAAGAAACAATTTTCAACGCTCTTTTCCTTAATCGAATAATCTGACACCTCCAGATTGAAGGGACGAGTCGTATATTCTCACATCGTTCGTAAATCGTCGAGCATCTGTGCGATATTGAACATCAGAGCACGAAATTGGAAATAGCGTGACGCGTTCGAAATAACGGGAAAGTAAGGTGATGTTAGTCACTTTACCTATCATGGATGGAATGCCGATGGGTTCCTTTTTAAACCGACTATGGCAAAGAAAAGGTAGGGTAATGAGTATGTTCAAGGAAGAGTTGTGATCAAACTAAAAACTTGGTCCGATTTTGACAAGCAATCTCCGAGAAATTATAATTTCTCTGAGCAAGCAATGTATCAAACGGTTCTTCTTTATCGCAAGGCTATTTTATACCCGACAGTAGTCAAATTTTAGTTCTTGAACTTATGTCGTGTTCTAAGTAAAATGCATCCCAGCAGTGGGAACTATGTAGTATTTATGTAGTGTAGAAGTTTATGTTAATGTTGTTTGTAGAGACAACGAGCGTGAATTTCAATTATATATTTATAGACTAGCTGTGCCCGCGGCTACGCACGCGTGGTTATTTCTCTAGGTTCAAAGTACTCTGTGTACTATTCCAAGACCTAAAACACCAATATACCAACATTTGATCAACATTCCTTTCGTTGTCAAAAAGTTTTTTATCGATTGATCGTCTTCTACTCATCGGATTAAGATAACAAATAGCCCAGTTTTTAAGTCGAACCCTAAGCTATCTTACAGTAAAAACCGAATCGCAATTTGTTCAGTAGTTTTTACGTGATGCGCGAACAAACATACAGACAACAAACAAGCAAAAATACGGACTTGATTTAAAAAAAAATTATATTCTTGTTCAGTAGCTTATTTTAAGTACCCTAGACAATACTTTTTGAAATTATCTTCATTTTACAGACTTTTGTACATATTCCTTTATTATAAGTATAGATAGATTAACGAATCATATCTAACTCTCAAAATAAATTCTGCGGGAATGTCTAAATCCAAATTCAATTGAGTAAGTGCATTTAACCAAGCTTATCCCACTAGCATCAGCACTAAGGTTCAAGTGATTCATATTCAAATTATCTTATAATAATAATAAAGTAGTTATGGCTATGGCCGCACTGCGAAATAAAATTTGTGCGTTTCGCTTAATCGTGCACCGGTGCTATTGGTAGGAAATCGCGTGTTTCGTCTCCCACCCGATAGGGGGCCACACATGATTTACCAGAAAATGACGACATAGATATAGTCAAAGGCTTCTTGATGTTTTATGTAGAAAAATCATTTCATCGGTATCAAGGCTGTAAATGGGTGAGTCTAATGTTCATGACATCTTTTGATAGGTCTATCACGCCGCCGCCCTAGTATCAGGTAAATTAAAAAATACTGTTATTCATTTTAGACGTTCGTCTCAGCCGGGCCGTGACATTATTTGACAAAAAGTGAAATATATAGCTTAAGTTTTGACTTAAAAACTGGTGTACTTGGTATTTTAATCCGATGTGTAAGAGCCAAGAAATTTAATAAAACAATTTCAAAAGTGTGGTACTAAGTTTTGAAGGTCAGTGAAAACCAAATGTATGTATGTTTTGTCCAGTATTTCTCGAAAACTACAAGACTTATTGCAATAATTTTCAATATCTTTCAACTTAGGGAACAGTTTAAGTTTCATCAATATCGGTTCAGTAGTTTAAAAGATACGGCGTGTTAACTGTTTCCAGTATGGTTTTTATCTTATCGAACGGAATAAGTAGGTACTTCATTTTCTTAGGCCTACTACGATATTAAAAAGTAAACAAGAGATACTTATTTAAAAATAATTATACTCTCTTCAAAATAAAGGAGCAAAATATACTTAATTTACCTACTTGCTTAATTTGTTCGGTTTGGAATCGGTTACTCGACTACAGCAAAGCAAGGTTAATGAGTTTAATAGTCTATGTATGTATGTCTATGTATGTGTATGTGTTTAATAGTGTATTATTGTCATATATGTTGCTTTTTAACTTATAAGCTTTAATTTTTAGCTCCTTACTTGTTAGTTTTGTATAATGTAATTTTATTATTATTTTTAATATCCGTTTGTTTAATTTAGTTATTGTCTATCGTCTAGCTGTGCATGTGTGTATGACCGTGACATCACCTAACGGCTCCAAAGGAAGATCAGCGTTGGTTAACATCCAGCATTATGCTGAGTTGGGGCCGATAGATAGATAGATAGATAACTCTTTATTGTACACCACATAGAACAAAAAATACAATAATAACTAAAACATTTATACAAAATAAAATTACCGATTTGTGACTTACTCATACAAATTTTTATTTTCTTTTGTGTTGTTTGTCGCAAATAAAGTTTTTTCTATTTCTATTTCTATTTCTATTTATGTATGTATCTATGTATGTATATGGTTATGTGGATGTTCCACCATAGATAGCGTCGCCTCTATCGGTTCAGTTTTGTCAAACGAGGTGTCAATCGATTCGTCTTGAGGTAAAGAGTGTCATTGGCATATATATATATATATATATATATATATTTTTACCCGACTACTGCAACGCATAGTAAGGGTTATGTGTTCAAACTAAAAACTTGGTTCTATTTTGACAAGCGAGGTGTCAATCTATGCATCTTCATGTATTTATTTATTTATTTAAAGGCACACAAAACAGAACACTCTCATTATAAACTTGATAAATAGGTAGGTACAAAATAGTTTTGGACTAGACAGTGTCCCTAAAAATGTGCACTCAGCATGAAACAACTTTTGTTAACAAGCAGTTACCTAAAGTCTAATAGAAAAGTGTATAGAGTGTCATAGGCTATTTTTCTACCCGACTATGGCAAGTCAAAGTAAGGGTTATGTGTTCAAGCTAACACCTTGGTCGAATTTTATTAATCGATTCGTCTTCATCGCAAGAGTGTAAGAGTGGCTACCCGACCGTTTTTTACCCGACCGTAGGCGGGTTTTAGTTTTTGAAGTTACGTATGGTTCATACTCATTTATTCCACAAACATAGCAAAATATGAAAAAATAAGATACTAACACCACAAAAAAAAACCCAATCAGTATCAACAGATATATTTATTTATTGTGTGGAGCTTTTCCAGCCCCTTGCTGCTCACAATAGAAAAACACTGACAAAAGCAAAGCAAGTACTTACTCTCCAGAGAGGATTACCCGAAAGAGCTTTGTTAGCTTAGAATGTATTTAGAGCTTTTATAACCCTCTCTCAGAAAACCACATACGTGTGCCATAAAAAACACATCTAACTCATCGCGCGGCCGCACGACACCGCGGCACCAACAACCGCTTCATTTAAATTTAAATTAAGTGACGTTTATCGAAGCTTAACGTGCGACAGATTAGTTTGCGGGATAGACTATTGATAGATACAGTAGCGAAGTTTATTTAATTTTACCCGACTACGGCGAAGTAAAGGAAGGATAATGTGTAAAAACTAAAAAGATGGTCCGTTTTTTCAAGGGATTTTTCACTTATATTCATTATTTTTAATTTATAGTGTCATAGGCCTTATTGGTTTACCCAACCGTAGTCGAGTTTTAGTTTTTGAACACATGTCTTGTTTAGATATTGGTCACTGCTCTCATTGATTACCACGAGGTTGAGTGATAACAAGTGTTTTCATTGTAATCCAAGGACTCTGGGTTCGGTCCTCGGCTCCACACTAATGTCTGTATGAGCTATGACTGGATTTACCATCTTTGCTACAAAGCCTTGAATATTTTCTCGATCTAAGTTGCTGCTAAATCCTTATTTTTAAATTTGAACACAAAGCTACATAGCCTTGCATATTGTCTCTTTCCATATTGTTGTTAAATGCTTATTTTCAACTTTGAAAACAATGCTACATAGCCTTGCATATTGTCTCAATCCATGTTGCTGCTAAATTGTTATTTTCAACTTTGATCACAATGCTACATAGCCTTGCATATTGTCTCTTTCCATGTTTTTGTTAAATCCTTATTTTCAAATTTGAACACAATGCTCCATAGACTTGCATATTGTCTGGATCCATGTTGCTGCTAAATCTATGTTGCAGCTAAATCCTTATTTTCAACTTTGAACACAATGCTACATAGCCTTGCATATTGTCTCTTTCCATGTTGTTGTTAAATCCTTATTTTCAACTTTGAACACAATGCTACATAGCCTTGCATATTGTCTCTTTCCATGTTGTTGTTAAATCCTTATTTTCAACTTTGAACACAATGCTACATAGCCTTGCATATTATCTCGATCCATGTTGCTGCTAAATCCATACTTTCAACGTTGAACACAACGCTAGCCTTACATAAATAGCCTTACATATTGTCTTGATCCATGTTGCTGCAAATTCTTATTTTCAACTTTGAACAAAATGCAACATATCCTTGCATATTGTCTCGATCCATGTTGCTGCAAATCCTTAATTTCAACTTTGAATACATTGCGACATAGCTTTGCATACTGTCTCGATCCATGTTGCTGCTACATCCCTATTTTCAACTTTGCACACAATGCTACATATCCTTGCAAACTGTCTCGATCCATGGTGCTGCTAAATCCTTATTTTCAACTTTGAAAACAATGCTACATAGCCTTGCATATTGTCTCGATCCATGTTGCTGCTAAATTCTTAAATCCAACTTTGAAAACAATACTATATAGACTTGCATATTGTCTCGATCCATGTTTGTTGTGTGTTAGTTTGGGGGAGTTTCACATAATATTTCTAAGAAGCACGATCACGGTTTTCCACGGTGTTTGTGGGATTGCTTGAAGCTGACAAATAATGGGCTGCAGAAGCACTTTGCCAAGAAATATAATGAGAAGATTACCATGCGAATGAATACTCAAACACAAAAGGGGTGGCGGATCAGCGCCATTGAATTGAAAAAAAGAAGTGATTTCAGTTTATTTTCTACAGAGCGTTTGAAATAGAGCCCAATATCGCCGGCGTACGATGTACGATGCGCGCTTAAAAATGTTCGGCGGTCAAAGTGTTAACATCCCCCCCTTCCCTCCTCCCCGAATTTGAGTAATCAACAGCACAAAACAATACGTCATGAAACAAGAAGGACTTTTAAGAAAAATCTGACTGGCAAGTCAAGACCTCACGTATTATTCACAATGGATTGGGAACTGGTATTTAGGAATAATAAAGAATCTCGTGGAACAAATATGTTATTCTTTAGAGCCGTATTGTACCGGAAACACCGATATCACGCAGCGACATAGCATTTTGTTCAGAATTGTAACGAGTAATATACTCGTATAACGTTGCACTTCAAAACGGTTTTGTATATCGGTGGTGATAGAATTTTATCGGAATTCGGTTAACAGTATTGAATTAAAATGAGCGCATTATATACATTATAAATACGCGTCGTAAAGAGTAATGAAGTTTTCTGCCTCTACTAAGGGGAATCAAAATTTTTTGATTTTGATGTTTGAAAAAATATTTCCAAAAAATAAAATTCAAAAATTTTCACAAATTTATTGACAGATACGAGTTTACATATGCCAGGTACTCGAAACACAACACTGCTTCACCATAACTCGAAATTTGTATAAACTTTTCAATTTGTTCAAGACTGTGTACTATTATTATTACTATTATTATAATAGAATTTTTCGCTTCTACCACTTTTAAGAGGTAAAAGCGAAAATTTTGCGAAAATTGTTGATAATTGTCATTACAATTGTTTTAGTAGAATTGGGGCCCTGGTCACCTGTGTTTATTTTTAGAGTATTCTGTGGCTAGTGTGACGTAGGTAGCAGTACCTACGTCACACCACGTACGCACAATGCACTGACTCAAAATAACAGTAGCTTTTCTTCTTTTTTTTGCCCTTACTTCGTATTTCGCGCGTGACATCTGCCTTTTTCTTCTGAGTTAATAAGTATATTAAATTCTTAGATTCGATTCGAAGAAAATAGTAACACGTTTACTTTCCCGCACCTGTAATAGTCATCAATTTAATATTCGATATCCTTTTAGTTCCTGCAATATATTAAATTTATACTACCTACTCCATCATTACATCGGAACAGGACAAAAGCACCTTCACAAATAAAATCACACTTCAACAATAAAATACTCCCATACTCCGGAAATTGGCCATACAATCCTCCCCCATAGTTTAAAAGCTCAACTACAACATGTTTCCTTTTCCCCTCAATATAATCAGCTATTTCAATGCAATAAAATAGTTCAGTGCTTCAATGTGTCTGTAATATCCATTTCGTATGCCGTACTCTTGAAAAAAAAAACATTTATTGGCATCATAACGTTCTTTCCGGTACGTTTTTATGGGACTTATTTATTTGTATTATTTTATGCTCTATTTGGAGAATGATCGACATATTTTTGTAGAAATGTAACTTAGATATCATGCCCATTGTCATTACTAGACTACTTGAGACACCTAAAGTTTTTTTCCTCTTTCTGTAGGGGTTCAATAAAGAGTGTATCTAGGTATCTGTATTAACTTTATTTTAAAATAGCTCATTTAATTACCTATGAAATGTATGTGTGTCTAATTAGGAGGTCAGAGTTTTGTCAGTTTCGCCTCTGATGGGACTTAATGACTATACTTAATACACCGCTATACATAATTGTTGGGAACAGGTAACGAACGGCTGACGATGACGTGCCCACCGAAGCATAGAGTTATGGAAAATCGACTAAATACTTATTACAAGTAATTGGTGATTTCTTTGTAATTTATGAAGTAATAAGGTTTCCTTCAAGTTTCTTTCACGCAAACATATGAGTACTTTTAAAGGAGGTGATTTATTTTCATTATCTTATGATACAACATTTTTGCACAGCTGGTAGATTATTTTCTTATCATCAATTCAATGAATGATCGAAGTAAGCTTTATCGAGACGATATTTTCATTTAGTATATAATAAAGTTTCTGGCAAAGTACATCTTTAAGCGAAATACTTACTTCTAATAAATAAAATAATATAATTAAAAAGCTTTTATTTCCTTCCTTACAAGTTTTGCAAATTAGGTTAAAGTTATATTATAAAAGTATAGTAGCTATTGTTAATATGTTTTTTAGTTTTGATTTTATATTATGTTAGTTTCTATAAGCTTTTGTTAGTACTAATTAACTAATGTGTAAGGACCGCCAGTAGCAGTAAAAGCCTCCTCCAATTGCTTCCACTCCAATCTTTGTCTGGAAACTCTGAACCACAGTTTCCCGACAACTTTCGCTATGTCGTCGCTCCATCTTTTAATTTAAAGGGTCGGCCGCGCTTACGTCTTTTATTTCTCGGGACCCAGTTTGTCACAATCTGGACCCTTCATTGCTTTAGTTTTTAATTATATAATATAGAATACTAACTTCTAATAGGGTGTTTGATATGTCAGGTTGAAAAAAGAAAGTATTTAAAGTAATCTTTTCATGAACAAATAAATAAAATATATCTTGTTTTTTTTTAAATGTATTTTAAGTGTAAGTAGTAGGTAATGAGCAACTTGATAGTCTCAGTAGGTAGTTCCTGTAGTTCCTTTGGAAATAACAGACAAAAGAGGAAGTAGTTGTTCTAGTAGTTCCTTTTAAGGAACTACTAAAATAACTACTTGTAACTACTAGTAACAAGTAGTTCTTTTAGTGTAGCATGTAGTTACAAAATTAAATTTGATTTTGAGGAGGGGGTAGACGTATGTATGTCAAATGATTTACATAGCGCCGATCTCTAGAACCTAATTCTCGCACTATTGAGATTATCTTATATTCGAAACATCTCTAAAAAATTGGCGGATGTCGAGTGAGTGCATGGATCTCCCGAAAATATCTCACTTAAATCTCGCCAGAAACGCCATATCGTATGATGTCGGTCACAAATGAGATTGTCAGATTAGAGTGATGAGATTGATTATGTGAGATTATTTCTATTTTATTTACTTTATAATAGATTTCTGAACAGAAAATTAATTATTTTTTTACGTGTGTCGGTGGAGGTAGTGCGAGGTGATGGTGGAGTGAGGCGGGTCTGGTTGCGGGATGAAGGGGGATGCAGAAGCGCTCCCCTCCCAGCACACCTAATACCCCATTTAGATAATTAAGATACCAAGAACACCAGTGTTTAAGTCAAAACCTAAGCTATCCAACACTGAAAATCGAAACGCAATCGGTCCAGTAGTTTTTTATACGAAACCTAGTACCACACTTTTAAAATTTATAGTTTTTTTTATTAAATTGATCGGCTCCTACTCACCGAATTGAAATACCAAGTACACCAGTTTTTAAGTAAAACCCAAGCTATCTAACAGTGGAAATTTCATTGCAATCGGTCCAGTAGTTTTAACGTGATGCGCGAACAGACAGACATTAAAAGTGTGGTACTATGTTTTGACTGCCCAGTGTAATTATGCCTATAGGTAGCCCAAATGCTCTAGCCCAGTACCAGTTTTTTTTTATAATTTTAAAAGTTACCTAAGTACAGGTTATTGCGTGATTTTATAGTTATTTAAAGTTAAAATCTAGCGGCTGCGTTGCGGAACTCGTGAAATCCGCACGGAAATTACGTGCTCGGAATATTTGTCGACTAAATTTTTAATTTCATAACAGTTTTTCTCAATGTGTGATTTCATGGCAACCGCAGTATTTTTAAACAAAATACGATCGATTAGGATATTAAGCATTTCAGTTTGTAAGTCAAATCTTAAGCTATTCAACAGTGAAAACCACATTGCAATTGGTTTAGTAGTTTTTACGTGATGCGTGAACAAACAAAATGTTATAATTTCTTGTTCAGTGGCTTATTTTAAGACCATTTTTTTTTCAATTATCTTTTTTGTACAGTTTTTTTATGCATATTGCTTAATTATAAGTAAAGATAGAGAGAAGATAAATCGATTAATTAGGCTCAATTTCAGATTCTGTAATAGTTCTTGGAAAAGACAAAAAAGTTCAAAATTTGCTTACTCGAGAGAGATCACGAAAGTTGAATTTATTATTCTCAGTTTCTCGATACACAAAAAATAGTTATGTCTCAACTTCAAGATGTACATTTTAGTACATTTTACAGGATACAAAACTACTGCTACATGAAATCCTCGTCGTTGCATAACCCATATGCCATTGTGCTCTAGTCCACTACTATTTGGCAGCGTACCCAACATGCTGGTGGCATTGCCCATTGGCAGTGAGACAAATATGTACCAGTATTTTGATCATAATTTGATTTTGCGAAGCAGTCGAACTTTGCAGGGGTCTAATTTTGAAATCTATCGAATATTCAAGTTGATTCAAGGCACCGATACAATTATGCGCAAACCTGCACAACTTGAATATTAATGGTTTCCATTGACAAACTATTTTCAACGCAATTAAATTACCTCTGGGCAGCCAATTTGTGTCAATATTGACCGCGCAATCAGTACCATCGATATGATTACGGCTGCACAGACCTGAATAATAGAGCTTCCCAGTCCCAGTCTGTGTAGTGGCATAATTTAACAGCTACAGGCGGTGGTAATCTATTTGTAATCTATTTTGAGCATGAGCTGGTCCTTTAATGTTCTTAATTAATCAGTACATATTTACTCATAATAAAGCAATAAGTACGAAAATGTCTGTACGAAGGAGATAATTTAAAAAAAAGGTACAAGGTACTTAAAATAAGCTATTAAAGAAGAATATATCATTTTTTAAAATAATGTCTGTCTGTCTGTTTGTTCGCGGATCACGTTAAAACTCTGGACCAATTGCGTTGCTGTTTTTACTGTTGGATAGCTTAGGGTTTGACTTAAAAAGTAGTATACTTGGAATCTCAATCCGATGATAATAATATTTCTGACGGCTAAAGGAATTTTGATCAAATATTGGTATGTTGGTATTTTAGGTCTTGGAATAGCACATAGAGTACTGACCACGCGTGCGAAGCCGCGGGCGTCAGATAGTCTCATATAATTTCTCGACTTTTGACGGCTTAGTAGCAGGAAACTGTAATAACAAATCAGATCCGAATTAAATAAGTAATTGAGATTTTCAGCTATAATTTAGTTTGAGTATCGTCGTAGAGGGTGCGACCAGACTTGCTCTTCGAGTTTGACAATCAAATTGTAATTAAAGCTCAATAAAATAAAATAATAAAATAGCTGTTATGTTTATTGTATATGAATTTGACGGGTGTATTAAGTTGCATGCATCCCTGCCTTCCATAGCTGCACTCGGGCGTCCAAACATGCTCTATTTCCAACCGGCTTTCCTCCTGAATTCCATTCATTTTGGATTTAACAATGTACTTTACGCATTATACTCATATAATTTTCTAAATCCAAATTCACAACGTATACGATGATCAACGAGATTTTAAACTAATGTTCTCACCAATATTTTCTGAAATCTATTTTATTATACAAATTGTCAACAAAAAAACTTGATCTATATATACTTATAATAAAGCAATAGGAACGAAAAAGTCTGTACAAAGATGATAATAAAAAAAGAATTGGTCTTGGGTACATAAAATAAGCTACTGAACAAGAATATAACATTTAAAAAATTCGCGTCTGTCTGTTTGTCTGTTGTCTGTCTGTATGTTTGTTTGCGCTTCACGTAAAAACTACTACACCGATGGCGATGCGGATTTCACTGTTGAATAGTTAATGTTTTGAATTAAATACTGGGGTACTTTATATCTCAATCCGATGAGTAGAAGACGAGCAATCAATAAACATATTTTGACGGCTGAAAAAATGTTCATCAAATGTTGGTATATTGGTATTTTAAGTCCTGGAATAGCACAAGGAGTACTTTTATCCTACAAAAATCGACACGCGTGCGATTCATCAAAGCTGCGGGCATCAGCTAGTTTAAAATAATTTCTGAAACATAGCATGACAAGAAAAAATATACATACTATTCAAAAATTAGAAAAGCTCATATCAAATATTATTCAACTTGATATTCAAATGTTTTGACGTCATCAACGGCGATAGAAACAAATTTGAAGGGGGTGGTTTATTAAGGGGTGGATTTTACAAACGGATGAAAGGTTAATTTGTATTTGGATAACTGTAGGCATTCTCGTTTTGTTTGATTATGAACGTTTGTGCAAACGAAAGTCTGATATTAGGTTTATTCTATACTAGCTGTACCCGCGGCTTCGCACGCGTGGTCGTTTCTTTAGGTTCAAAGTACCATAATGTGCTATTCCAGGACCAATATACCAACATCTGATCAAAATTTCTTTTGCCGTCAAAATTACTTTTGTTAATTGCTCGGCATCTAACTCACCAGATTGAGATACCAATTACACCAGTTTTTAAATCAAACCTTAAGCTATCTGACAATGAAAACCGCATTGCAATTGGTCCCATAGTTTTTACGTGATGCGTGAACAAACAAACATACAGACAAACAGACAGAGCGACACGATTAAAAATATATTTATATTCGTATTCAATTCCATTTTCAAGCACCCAAGAGCATTTTTTTATTTATGTTCTTTTTACAGTTTTTTTCGTACCTATTGCTTTATTAGAAGTATAGATATATGATATGACTGTGTCAAATTGCATCAAAAAATCCGTTTAGTAGTTTCATCGTGATACATGATACGTGATGTAAAGTATCCTCGTAGTATGAACTCAAATAATACCAAGTTTAATTTGAATTCATCTAGTAAACCCGGTGGCGTGATGCGCAGCCAAGATACAAACAGACAGACACACAGTCAAAAATGAAAAACATACAGCTTAGGCTTTAGTATCGAATGAAGAGTAACGTCCAAAAAAATATATTCACAATATTTTTAATGAACAGAATTTGGACCCATATCGCGCAGGAACCCTTTATTTTTTCGGGACAAAGAGTATCCATAATTTTCACTTCTCTTATAAACTATGTCTGTGTCAAGTTGATCAACATCCGTCCAATAGTTTCAGCATGTTACGTGTTCTTTTAAATAATTTTTCATCCCTATCCTGTAGGAACTCTTTAATTTTTTGGGATGAAAAGTATACAATGTCCTACCTCAAAGTATGAACTCAAATCATACCAAATTTCATTTGAATTCAGTGAGTATTTTCGGCGTGATGCGCTGCCAAGGTACAGATGGACAGACGGACAGAAAGACAGACAAACAAAAATGACAAAAATACAGTTTTGGCTTAAGTATAGAATTTAGAATGGACTCCAAAAAAATTACAAAATATCTTAAATTTACAGAATTTGGAACATTATCCCAAAGGAACTCTTTATTTTTTCGGGATAAAATGTATTCTCAATTTTTACCTATTATATAAACTATGACTGTGCCAAGTTGCAACAAAATCAGTCAAGTTGTTTTAGCGTGATACGTGTTCTTTAAAATAACTTTCAACGCCTATCCTGCGGGAACCCTTTAATTTTTCGGGATAAAAAGTATCCTATGTCCTACCTCGTAGTATGAACTCAAATCATACCAAGTTTCATTAAAATTGATTCAGTAGTTTCGGCGTGATGCCTAGCCAAGATACAGACAGACAGACAGAGAGACAGACAGACAAAAATGAAAAAAAATACAGTTTTGGCTTCAGTATCGAATATAGAGTACCCTCGAAAAGAAAATTTCAAAATATCTTCAATGTACAGAATTGGACCCATTACAGTTTTATTATAAGTATAGATATATAGACAACCACACCAATATAAAAGTGAAAATGTTTGTTTGGGGAGTTTTAACGCGATAACGGCTAAACAAATTTCAATGAAATTTGGAATGGAGATAGCTTATAGCCTGGAATAAAACATAGAATACTTTTTATCCCGGAAAATTGTAAGTTTCGACGGGAAAACTGGAAAAATATTGATTACTCGCTGTAAATAACGGTTTCCATAACAGAATGGTCTGTGCTTGCCATGGAAACGAAATAACAAGTCTGTCAAAAACATCAACAATGGTGCTATACCTACTTTTGCATTATTTTTTTATATAATAGAAGAAAATAGGATGCTTTTTATACGCTTTATATTAGCTTCACTTGTATGTTTGTATGTTTGCATGTTTGTATGTTTGTATGTTTGTAACCGACTCCTTTGGACGCTATTTTGACCCACCTTAAACGGTCAGATTTCATTCAAATTTTGCACACATGTCAAAGACCGAAGACAATGCAATAATAAAAAAAATAAAAAAAAACACGCTTTATATAGAAAACCAAACTAAAAAATAGAAAATAAATTTTAATAGTGTAAATAAGAAAAAAATGTTTTATTTCAAAAAAAGCGTGGGTGCTTCTCATATCTGTCAATGAAATATTATAACTATTGACCCATGCACCCCACGATTTTTTTGATATAAATAATTTTTTTCTTATTTACACTATTAAAATTTATTTTCTATTTTTTAGTTTGGTTTTCTATATAAAGCGTGTTTTTAATTTTTATAAACTATTATTTATTTTTGCGATAAACAGTAGTCCGCGCGAACGAAGTCGCGGGCGGGAAAACTAGTAAAAAATAAAATACAAATTGAGGTAACACAATAGGAAAAATTTTGGTTAGATCATTTAATTTGGTTAATCTGACCACGCCTACTCTTAAGTGTTCCTGGTTAGACTGGTTAAATTAAAGTGTTCGTAGTTAGAGTAGTGGACGTGGCCAGATCGGTTAATTTGTTTAATCTGACCACGGCCACTGTTTATTTAATGTCCCTGATTCATCATCATCATCATCATTTCAGCCTTTAGCAGTCCACTGCTGAACATAGAACGCCATTACGAACGGTCTTGTGCCGCTTCCATCCACCGCGTCCCTGCAATGGCTACAATGTCGTCCGTTCATCGTGTGAGGGGTCTCCCTACACTTCGCTTGCTTGTTCGTGGTCGCCATTCCAGAACCTTAATTCCCCAGCGGTTGTCGGCTCTGCGAACTATATGGCCTGCCCATTGCCACTTCAACTAGCAAATTCTGAGAGCTATGTCGATAACTTTGGTTCTTCTACGGATTTCCTCGTTACGGGTCTTATCACGTAGTGAAACTCCAAGCATAGCTCTCTCCATTGCACGCTGCGTGACTTTGAGCTTATGTATGAGCTTAATAGTTAGCAAATGTATGTCATGGATTAGTGTCGAAATCCCCATTATATTTCCCCATTAATGGGGATTTTGAAACTTTTAGTCTCATAGTCCCCATTATTTCTGTATATTCATATTCATGGGGATTTTGACGCTATTATCCTCATTTCGGGTCAAAATCCCCGTTATATTTTTCCATTAACGGGGATTCCACATTAAGGGGAAAATCATGGAAAATGCTGCTGTCTTATTTTTATGTGATGAATAAAAACTTATATAAGTACCGTGGGTACTTACTACCTATGTGACTATAGGCACTAGGATACTGCTAAGCTATAGGAGACGCTTTTAGGTTACAAATGCATAGCTTATAAGTTGGAAATAAAATTTCTATAGAGCTATCGACTTCAACAATCACAGAATTCTTCAGAGAGTTGACTAGTTAAGACTTTACTAATAAAATTATATTACCTATTAAAAAATCAATAATGAATCAAAAATTAAAAGAATGGTTAGATTTACTAGTGACGTGTTTGTAAATCAAAATTACACATAGTATTTACAATAGTTTTACTTTAGGTTAGTATTTGTGTCATTTTTGATCGACTTCAGAATAGGAAACGGTTATATGACTATTACGTTTTTTTAGAAAGTATATGTGCTGTTGGTCTATAACTGACCTCTACAGCGTCACCGGACGGTAATCAGCAATATGTGCAGTACAAAGGTTATGTATCTGAACCGTACTACACTTACTCAGGAGTAAGTCAAGGCAGTAACTTAGGGCCATTGGAATTTTTGCTAATGATGAATGACTTACCGGAAATAATCAGCACTGCTCGTTGTCTTTTGTTTGCGGATGACTTGAAATTGTTATTAAAAGTCCGTGACAGCAACGACAGTTTCCTTTTTCAACGGGATATATATAATGTGCGGCGTTGGAGTGAACGCAATAAGATATTTTTTAATGACAAGAAGAAGATAACGGTAATGCTCTATTATTGCGTTCACTCGGTCGAAAGATCCAGTGGTAGTGCATTATCGTCTCGGTGATGCTGTGATCCCGAGAACAAACGTTGTTTGAGATCTGGGGGTTCTGATGAGTGAAGATTTATCTTTCATGGTGCACATTAGCAAAATGTGTGCTCAAGCTTTCAGAACTCTCGGGTTTGTTCTACGACAGGCTCGGCACCTAGATAGTATTCCTGCTATAATATCTTTTTATGGTTCTTTTGTCCGGAGCAAGCTAGAAAGTAGTGCAATTATTTGGAATCCATATGAGGCCAAATATGTTGACATGATAGAAAAATATAAAAAAAGTTTTTAATATGGCTCTATCAGAAGCAATATGGATATTATGTACGGTATCCGTATTTGTATCCGAGTAAGTTCATACTTGGCATGATGGGCCATAATACTCTAGAGGTGCGGCGTTCGGTCTAACTAATGGAGTTTATAGCCCGGATTATTGTCGGACGCATAACCAACCCATCTGTTCTCGAAAGGATTACATTTGCTGTTTTTGACAACTATGTAAGAGGTCGTCGGCACAAGTTGTTTGGGATATAGTTGTGTAGGAGCCAACAGGGTAGACAGGCGCCACTACCGCAGGCGTTGCGGCTTCTCAATGCTGTCCTTGATCAGAACCAAGATCTAGATCTGTTTGAATGTTCTGGCAGTGAATTACGCAGGGCGGCAATGGCCTTCATTACTAAGTAATAGAATTTTAAGTTTGTGTAATTTTTGATTTGCAGTTTACTTGTCTAGATTTTATTTTTCGTTCAAATATAATTATTTATTAGGTTAAGTAGTTGGTAAGATTCTTGTCATTTTGAACCGAGGGTGGGCGAATTGGGAAACTGTAATGCTCACCCGATGGTATTAAAAATAAATAAATAAATATGTTCGGCTGTATGTATGTTTTTTTTATGTATGTCGGTTGATATCTCCGTCAATTGCGGACAGATTTAAAAAATATATTTTTTGTTTTGAAAGGGTATAGTGGTCTACTGGTACTCTCCAAGTGGTCGCATATACATTTTATCAAAATTGGCTCAGCAGTTTTTTGAGAATAAATAGTTTTATTGAGTAAATCCACTCGATTTTGTGTATATATTGCCTTTATTTTGTGTTTACCTCTAAGATTTTTAAACCGTATTAGATGATTGTTTTTTTTTATTCAAATGGGTAAACTTTCCGTGTAGTCCCATATAACCTTCATCAAAATTGGTTCAGTAGTTTTATTAGAAAATCAATTATTTTATAGTTTATGTACTCTAATATCTTTTCTGAACCGAATCAGATGTTTTTTTTTTACTTGAGTAAGAAGACCTCTAGTGTGGTACTGTATAAATTTCATCAAAAATTGGTTAAGTAGCTATAAACAATCTTTAATTTAATTCCCTGTGCTATAATGTTTAGGACTGTGATGCAATCAATTTTGAACAATTTAAGGACGTCCAAAGATGCTAAAGTTTTGCACATGGGTGTAGTTCTGATGACAATTAAAAACTACAGTAGTAGTAGTAGTTGTAGTAGTAGTAGTAGTCAAAGGAACTACACAATCGGATGATGGAATTCCTTCTAGTTTGGGCTCATTTGGTTGGTCTTGATGAGATCATGTGTGGTTTTATGTGGTATTAAGGGTCTGATGATGGAGCCGGAAGGTAGTCACAGGAACTCTACAACAAAATGATGGAACGCTTTCGAATTTGGGCTTATTTGGTTTGTCTTGGTGAGTTCTCTGGTTTTATGTGGTATCCAGGGTCTGATGATAGAGCTGGAAGGAAGCCACAGGAACTCAACAAAAAATGATGGAACCCATTCGAGTTTGGGCTCATTTTTTTTTTGTCTTGATGAGTTCTCTAGTTTTATGTGGTATCCTGGGTCTGATGATGGAGCCGGAAGGTAGTCACAGGTACTCAACCACAAAATGATGGAACCCCTTCGAGTTTGGGCTCATTTGGCTTGTCTTGATAAGTTCTCTGGTGTTATGTGGTTTTCAGGGTCTGATTATGGAGCCGGAAGATAGTCACAGGAACGCAACAACAAAATGATGGAAAATGGTCACAACTAATTCAGTTGTTATATATGTAGGTTTTATTCATCCTTGGTTCTAATTTACCAAGGCGGTGCCAAACCCAGGAATCATTTAAATTTAATATCTTTACAAAATGAATACATACCTATCTACGTACGAATAATATGCAGTTGTCTATGACGCACCCTCATACAAAATACGAAACGCAGAAGAGACAAAACAAGAGACTCACACGAGCAGATTTTGACTTTCACACGTTCACAAACCGATTGACACGAATACAGCAATGATAGTAGTTTTTGTAGATAATTACTTTAAAAGCTTATTATTTTATATAGCACGTCAAGCCGTTGAAGACATTATCTTTTTGAATAATCTCAACCATATTAATTATTATGGCTCGGCTTATAACCGCCTTCAAAAAACTCTTTCGTACCTTTTGTTGTATTTATGCATTATTATTACGTTGGTAATTTCGAAAAAGTGATATTGTCCTGGCTCAATTGTAATTATTTTATTTATTTTAGTGGTTGTTTACAAAATTACATTTTTATTATCCAGTTGCTTGCCACGCGCGCACGCGCATGAATGCGCTCTGTACTGCGCAATGTTAGATTTAGTTCATGTTCACTTAGAAGTTGTTTTTTTTTGTAAAATGTTTTGTATTAAAAATACCCCATTCTCTTATGTTCATATAATAGCAAGAATGCTTCGCATAAAACATGCTTTCAAGTATATATAAAATGCTTCCTAATATAATGTAGTCGTTTTTTTTAACTAAGGAACATATATATATATATTTGTTAACCAGGCTTTTCCTATATTACATTTTATGTTGAAAAACATAGAAAAATAATTACTTAGGTTCTGTAGTAATGATATTTCAAGACGCTGCAAGATTTATCACCTAAAATTTCGCCGTTGTTCTTTGGATCACGGACAAGATTCGAACTCGCTTACATCCATACCTCTAACCGATTCGGCTATCGTGACCTAGGCATCGCCACCCAAATTTTTCCGCTAACTTCAAAACCCGTCTTAATGAGAAGGTAAAGACATCTTTTAGTAGTATATGTTCCTTAGTTAAAAAAACGAGCATTAAGCATTATCTTCAAGTTAATCAATATTAGTCGTGTTCGGTTGGTTAGTTCAAAATTCTTCAAAGTTCGTTCTAAACTACGAATGAAACGCTTGCGCGTGCTAATTTTTCCACTAACGCCATCTAGTTCCATTTGAAGATAAACATTTTGTTCTTACGCTAATTTAGGGTTCTAACTTGGACATACCGCCCACCAAGGACATCAGCACATGTCCTTAACTATATGATAACCGCCCACCGTGAGGTTAGGGCGTCTACTTTCAAACAAACTACAATTTAAACACAATTAAAATACAAGGTACAATAAAATTAATTAGTTGGTAACTGGCAAGATGCACAATTTTGATGTGGGTCACTTTATCAACGAGCCGATGCATTTGAGAGTCACGACTCGCGTGATTTGATCATCACCAGGGCATTTTGTTACCACTCTTCCCATGAGCCACCTAGCAGGAGGTAACCCATCTTCTTTAACTAATACTACGTCACCAATACTGGGTTCAGGAATTTGTTTGGTCCACTTGTAGCGTTGCAACAAGTGAGCCAAATATTCGTCAGACCAGCGACGCCAAAAGTGTTGAACCATGCGCTGCGCAACCTGCCATCGTCTCAAACTAATAACATTTGCTTCTTCGTAATTTCGTTCTTCGTAAATCAGGCACCGTGATAAGAGGCTCACCAATTAAGAAGTGTCCTGGAGTCAAAGGAGTTGGGCTACCAGGAACATCAGACATCATCACAGATATCGGCCTTAAGTTGAGGCATGCCACTGTAGCCATTCCCTCATAGGTAAGTGTTGAATTACCGATTACGCGTTTCAAATGGTTCTTCGTCGCTTTCACTCCAGCCCAAAGTCCCCCAAAGTTCGGCGCATGGGGTGGTATGAAGTGCCACGAAGTGCCATTATTTCCTACCCACTCTAATCTCAACAGCCACTGAAGACTATTGCAACCAAGTGTCGAAGTTCTTTGGAACCACCGACAAAATTGGTTCCACAATCGCTCCAAACGTCACTTACAAAACCACGTCGAGCCACAAACCTCTTAAAACCTGCAATGAAGCCTTGAGCAGATAAATCGCTAATGGCTTCCAGATGAATGATGATGAATGCCTTAGACACCATACAAACAAAGACACAAATGTAGCCTTTGTAAGACTGGTGTCCACGGCCCTTGGACGTTCTGATGTTTATCGGACCGGCAAAATCAACACCACTGTGCCTAAGTGGTCTCGCTGGCGCATGATGGTAGTTGACCCATCAATTGGGTTTGAGTTGATGCAGAATACCGTTTGCATCTGACACAATTGCGCACATAAGCCTTGACCAAAAATTTGGCTGAAATAATCCAATAATTAGTACGCAATTGGCTTAACATCAAAGTTGGACCGCCGTGTAGGGTTTTGTTGTGAGCTTCATCAATTGCCAAATTGGTGAAATGAGTGTAGTTTGGTAAAATAATTGGGTGTTTGACATTCATTTCCAAGTTGAAATTTTCTATTCGACCGCTGACACGTAGAATTCCATCGTTGTCTATTAATGGACATAGAGATTTCAGCTTGGATCTTGCTTTTACGTATTTTGTTTTCTTTAAATCAGTCTTTTCCTCTTTAAATTCTTGATTTTGTACATATTTTATGCAAACTTTCATTGCCGCTTCTATTTCTTCCTATTGTAGACAAACTTCGTATCTTCTCTTTCCATCATCTTGTTTCTTCCATTTTAAAACTCTTCTGCAATAAGCAATTACTCTCACTAACTTCTGCAGCTTCGAAAATGTTGTCCACACAGGATCTTCTGGTATGTTCTCAGTGACAACATGGGTTTTAACAGATCTTTCTTCCATGTAGCAATCGACTTAGGTCTTTTGTATTCGATTGTCTCATTTTTTAGCCACGTTGGTCCTTGAGCCCATAAGACATTTCTTGTTAATTCTTGAGGAATTATCCCTCATGATGCTATGTCTGCTGGATTGTGAGAAGACTGCACATGTGCCCAGTGAGTATTATCGAAGCGGGAGAGAATGGCAGAAACTCTGTTACCGACAAAGGTGGTCCAACGGCTAGGATGGCCACTCAACCATGCTAATACTACGGTGGAGTCTGTCCAGACATGAATGCTGGTTTGCGGAATATTCATGACTTCAGCCACCTTAGATATCAACTCAGACAACAATACCGCTCCCATCAACTCTAGTCTCGGAATGGATTGTAGTTTCACAGGAGCGACCTTCGTACCAGCCGTGACTAAGCTAATCTTGATATCGTTCTGTATGTCCACTACTCGAAGATACACGACAGCTGAAATTGCCAAAATAGACGCGTAACAAAATCCGTGAAACTCTACAGACACGTCATCAAATGACATTTGTACCCATCTAGGAACACAGACTCTACTCGTCTCGACTAAGTTTTTGCGGTAAGTTTGCCATTCTGTCATTAGTTCTGGTGTTAATTCATCGTCCCAACCTAATCCCGAAAGCCAAAGCTTTTGAATAAATATTTTTGATGAAACAACACAAGGTGCTGCCCAGCTCAGGGGATCAAACAGGCGGGAGATGTCGGAAATAATTCGTCTTTTCATGATAGGAGTTTGCTGTGCCAGAAAATTGACGGAATATTTAAACTCATCATACTTCCGATCCCAAGAAATTCCTAGAATTTTCATTACTTCATCCAATTTGATATCTTTAATACCTTCTTCCTCAACTGCTGCCTGCTGCAGAGTCTTCATAGCGAGGTAAGGCGCTGATGCTGTACCAAAAGTTAATCTCAATAACTTGTAATCTTCTATTTCAGATTCTGGACTATCACGCCACACTATTTTCTGAAAATCAACGTCTTCATAGGATACCTTCACCTGTCTGTACATTTTAATAATTTCAGCACAGAGACTTATGGGGTGCATTCTCCACCTCATATGACGTAGCGGCAATTGCAACGTGGGACCTACCACTGAAATTTTCTCATTTAACTCGTTTGAACTACTCCATTTAACCTTTTCATTGACGCGTCGAAAACTATCCGAACCTTCGTTGTTGACTTGTCCTCTCTAACAACGGCTGATAAACCGCTGTATCCTTCCTAGGATGATCATCAGGTATGCGTTCAGCATGAACAAGCTCAATGTATTCGTGAAAAACTTCCGAATATCATCTCGCTAGTTCTGAACTTTTCTTGAATTTATTTTCCAGATACAGAAATCTTTTGACTGTCAGATTTCTAGCGCTTCCATACTGGCATTGCGGATCATCATTACGGAATGGAAGCTTCACAAAATAACGACCATCTTCATCTCTTATAGTCGTTTGACTGTATAGTTCTTCGCAACGCAGCTCTTCTTCAGACAAAATCTTCTGAGTTCCAGGAATGACTGATTCAATTTCCCAGAAATATTTCAGGATGGCATTTTCATCTGCCTTTTCTGAAGTGGTAATGACCACATGATGACAACTCACTGTGTCACTGGTTGAAAGAACCTTCCCTGATAAAATCCAGCCCAAAGCGATGTTTTGGGATACCGGTAAGCCTGGTGGACCTCGGATAAACCCTTCTCGTAAAACTTGACTGTAAGCTTCAGCACCGAGCAGGATGTTAATCTGATTTGGATAGTTAAATGCTAAACTAATTGCTTCTAGCTCAGGCCAGTTGCATGGTAGAATTTCTACGGATGGCAAGAGAGATGTTATGTTACTTAAAACATAAGCATGAATTTGAAGACTAAACTTGGAGTCTAGGCATGAATGAATAGTCACTGTGACTGTATACTCGGAGGCTAAAGCACTCTTCTCACCACCTATTCCTGAAATGACTGACCTAGCTGGCGTCTTTCTAAGTCCGAGCATTTGGACTGCTGATTCTGTTATGAATGATGCCTGGGATCCTTGATCCAATAACATTCTCAGCAGTTGTGTTGAACCCTGTCTTGTCTGTGCTTTGACAAGAACTGTAGCCAACAAAACTTGTGTGAAGACTGACTCCTTAGAAAAATGAGAAGCCACGTTTGAAATAGGTTCACCTTCTGATGACGATGCCTGAACCGTAGACACCGCTGCATTTACATTGACCGCTGCATTTTCACTGGAAGCGGTTGAGGTTGAGACAAATTTAAGATGCAGCAACGAATGGTGCTTTCTTTTGCACACTCTACACGATGAATTTTGGCGGAAAAATTTAACTGAATGATTGGAACCGAGACAATTATAACACAAACCTTTGGTTCGAACAAAGTTTTGACGCATCTCGTGACTCTCCTTTGCAAATAGCTTACAATTTGAAATTTTATGGTTGTCTTTACAAAACGGGCAAGAGTTGCTTACATTAGCACTAATGTCAGAGTCAATGACATGATGCACTCTTGGCTTATTATAAACAGTAACATTTGGTTTAGTATGGCTTGACTTTACATCTAGAAACTCCAGTGCCCAAAATCTAGCTTCTAGAAAATCTTTGAATTGCGACAACTTGGGAAGTTCATCTTGTGGGCTTAATTGAGTTTCCCATTGCTTGCGGGATTCGGGATCTAATTTTGCGCTTAAAATATAAATCACAAGAATGTCCCAAGAATTCACATCAATTCTGTGATTTTTAGGCCATTCAGACATTCCATTGTCGTATCTAACAAACCCTTTATGGCATTGGAGCTTACAGACACATTACTTTGACTCATTAAACGACGTAACAAACAGTTTGATAAGAATCTCTTGTTATCATACCTGCCCTTCAACACAGATCAACATTCCTCGTAGTTAGACGAAGTAATTGGGATGTGTCGAACAAGTTGTTCTGCCTCACCTGACAATAATCCCTTCAAGTAATGCATGCGCTGCACATCATCTAAACTTACATTGTTATGAATTAAAGACAAAATTAAATCTTTAAACGTTGGCCATTCAGCATAATGACCGGAAAATTTAGGTATAGATATTTTAGGCAGTTTGACACCTTCATTATGTATAGAATTGACATGTTGCCCTGATTTTACACTACTACATATCTCCTCTAAAACATCTTTCAAATTGCTTTTGTAAAATATGTACAGCTCTTCTTTAGCATCATATATTTCGTCTACGAATTATTCATCGTTTCTATGAGAGTCTGAAGCTCTTTGTATAATTTCATTATGTGTAGTCAAGAAACCGTTCCAAGTTTGCTCAAGTGATTCCAATCTTGTATTAACGTATGAACGAGTAATGCGTTCCTTAGGTGACTTTTTGAAATTAACTCTAACTTTTTCAATTACAGATTTCTTATTATTTTGCAATTTATACAAGGCCTCCATTTCAAATACAATTTAATACAACTTTCAAGAAAATACTGCAAGATGATATTTTATTGAAATTATTCTAAGTGTCAAATTAACCGTTTTTTTACAAGTGTTTGACTTTAAAGATTCTATAGAAATTTTGACATAGATTCCCCGTCTGAACACAATTTCTTATACTAACATGCACAAATAGTTTAAGTCCTGACTCTACTGTTTACAATATAATGTCTCTACCATGCAATGTTCAAATTTTCCAAGTTCTAATTATTGACTTTAAAATGTTCTCTACAAATTCACTTTTAACTATTTTCTTCAATGGACTGTAAAATGTAGTCACGGTTTTTTCTGCACTTAACTACTTCACTATTTGTTGATTCCAGTTTCCAATCCAGTACTCCAAAGTTCAGATGTTGCCTCCATTGATGATTGTTCTCCAACTTGCAGCGCCCTATGGCGCCAAACACCGGCACTTCTGCTTCAACTGTTGCTGCTCACTTTGCGAACAGTGACATTGACCGTCACACCCATATGACACTTACTATAGCTACTTCAGCTGTCACACTTCACACTCCAGTACCGGAGTGTAGCATTTGGTAAAAATCGCCGAGAATGAATGAATATCCGGCTCGGATAGGACCATGAACAACTTCGCACAGGGCGCTTATTCACTATGTCGCATGAAATTCCTTGCTGAAAACGTGTGACGTCAGTACGGCAATTGCCGTACGATTCTACGCAGATATCTTAACGCGGCGCGTAACGTGTCAATAGTGAATAATGGCTCTGGTCTAAATTCGTCTCTTAGTTAGTGGGTACGTGATTCGAAATAAAAGACCGATATAAATGCAGTACTTGTATTGATTCAACAACGAAAACCCTTAGCCCCCTCAGAAGTTACAAAATAATGTTCCGTTCAAAGTTCGTTCTAAACTACGAATGAAACGCTTGCGTGTGCTAATTTTTCCACTAACGCCATGTAGTTCCATTTGAAGATAAATATTTTGTTCTTACGCTAACTTAGGGTTCTAACTTGGACAGTAACAATTTGAATCTTATAAGAGTAGCCGCACAGGTGGTTAAAAATTCACGCGGAAAAAAACTCTAATTTGATGCAAATTGAACGCGAAGCGGTGAGAATGTTTTGGTACAATATAAAGTAGTTATGGCTATGGCCGTATTGCGAAATAAAATTCCTGCGTTTCGTTCAATCGTGCACCGGTGCTATTGGTAGGATATCGCGTGTTTCGTCTCCCACCCGATAGGGGGCCACACATGATTTACCAGAAAATGACGTATGTCGTCATTTTCTAGATATAGTATAGATATAGTCAAAGGCTTCTTGATGTTTTATGTAGAAAAATCATTTCATCGGTATCAAGGCTGTAAATGGGTGAGTCCAATGTTCATGACATCTTTTGATAGGTCTATCACGCCGCCGCCCTAGTATCAGGTAAATTAAAAAATACTGTTATTCATTTTAGACGTTCGTCGCAGCCGGGAACAGCATTAAACTGACAAAAATCGTACGACATTTTATTCGCAGTGAGTAATATATTATGTAATTCCGATCACGGAATAATACGCGTGAATAAAAATCGAGCGGTGAAATATCACATTGCGGACAGGGCCTTATAGTTTATGGAGGAAGTGTAAGGAATTGTTGTTAGGTTAAGTTTATTTATATATTTAATTGTTTGCATAAAAATAGTGTAAAAAGAAGGAGTTAATGCTAAATAGCATTATCCAGCACTCAATCAGGTTGTGAAAAAAATGTACATAATAAATACAAGAGAAACAAAGATTAATTGTGTAAATAAAGTATTTAGTGTAAGGAATTGTTGCAAAATATTTGTGTTAATATTGGACAACTATTTCTCTGCACAGTAAAACAGCAGCAACATATCTAAACATATTGTTTTGTAGTCTCACTAGGCAGTAACCGATTGATAATAATTATTATCAAAAGCCCAGTCTGTTACACTTGGTAGGTAATTGAATAGGTCCAATATATCACGCATAAGTATTTAATTATCTACCTAATTAGGCAGATACTAAAATTAAAATCCAAGACTTGTTTCAAAAGTCGTTAACAGTAACATTACCTACAAAATGTTGAAGTCTTATAACAATTATTCCTGGCCAGTCCAATAAAAATTTTTTAGACTAACAATCTCAGGACATGACCTTGAATTACTAGCGATATTTTTTGTCTAAAGAGCCTTCAATTTTACTGACATAAAAATATGTTTGGGAGTTCGCCATTGTTCTTTTTGATGATGATGATTGATGATTGATGTCAGACGTTTGGTATTTGGATCGAGGTATATGTTTTTTATTGTGTTTTTTTATATTATATGTATATGAATATATAAGTGTTTCGATACTTGTATTTGGGTAGGGTTTGTTTAGCTTAGGGGTTTTTTATTGTGTATATATATTTACATATATTATTTGTATATAAGTGTTTTTTTTTTTTTTTTTTTCATTAGTTCAATCTGGGGTTGGGTTTTGTTTAGCGTGGGGTTTTACTTGTGTTAATTTTACCATTTATCATTTGTCTGACTTACAGTTTTGGCGGAAGTAAGCTACATATTTTTATTTTGTTCATTTTGAACTCTTCAAAAAGCAACCCCAGAGGAAGTAGCCTTGGCAGTCCCGATGGTGCGACTAAAAATGAGATTGACTTCATCATGACAATAAGCACATATTCAGGGATGACTCAGTGATCGCAAGGTTTAATACCGGTAGTGATCACCGACTTGTCCGAGGCTCCTTGAATATCAACCACAAGCTTCAAAGATGCCATCTGGTGAAGTCTACGCTCCGACTCAACCTATTCCAGGCCACTGTTGGATCAGAACAGTTTCAATTAAAGTTGGAAAATCGATTCACTGCCTTAGAAACCACAAATGACGTAGACAAGGACCTCCAAAAAATTGTGGGAATCCTTCGGGAGGAAGGCACTAGATTTTGTCAGCTGCAGCGTGCGGGCACGAAGTCTAAAATCTCGGATGAGGCTCTTCGGCTAATGGACAAGAGCGGGGAGCAACAGCAAGCCACACGTCACAGAAAAAGGAGCTCAATAAAAAGATCAGCAAGCTGGTCCGACGTGACCTCCGATGCTTAAATACACGCCAAATAGAAAAGGCAATTGAGCAAAATCGGGGGTCAAAAGTTTTCGCCCAGCAATCAATTGCAAGTACTCAAGTAGATCACATCTGACGAAGCTCAAGACCGATAATGGCTTAACTGTCGTCTCTAAGCTGGAGATCCTTTCTGAAATTTAAGATTTCTATGGCCGATTGTACGACTCGCATGCTTCTAGACCCGAACCCAGCACAGAGGATTCCCGCGCAATACTGACCCGCCACTATACTGATGTACTGCCCGACGTCAGCTTAGACGCGATTGAGATGGCGCTCAAACAACTTAAGAATGGAAAGGACCCCGGTGAGGATGGTATAACTTCAGAGTTCTTGAAAGCGGGGGGGAAACCTGTACTTCGGGAGCTTCAAGGGTTATTTAGCACCGTCTTTAACAGTGGGAGAACTCCAGGGGCGTGGAGCAGGAGTTTGGTAGTACTCTTCTTTAAAAAGGGGGATAAAACCCTTTTAAAGAGCTACTGACCTATATCACTCTTGAGCCACGTCTATAAGTTGTTTTCGAGGGTCATCTCAAATCGTCTCGTAAGAAGACTTGACAATTTCCAGCCTCTTGAGCAGGCCGGGTTTCGCGGAGGATTTAGCACCGTAGACCGCATACACACAGTGAGACAGGTAATACAGAAGTCTGAAGAGTATAACTAGCCCCTGTGTCTTGCTTTTGTGAACTATGATAAGGCCTTTGACTCCGTTGAAACCTGGGCGGTTCTGGAGTCTTTACAGCGCTGTCAAGTGAACTGGCGATACATAGAAGTGCTTAGGTTTCTGTATGACGTCGCGACTATGAGTGTCCAAGTACATAACCAGCAGTTTAAACGTAATCAACTGCGCAGGTGCTGCGCTGCGGGAGTGAGAAAGAGGGATGTCATATTCCCGAAACTGTTCACTAATGCCTTGGAAGATATTTTTAAGACACTGGATTGGAAAGGAATAGGCATTAATATCGATGGCGAGAACATCTCACACTTACAATTTGCCGATGATATCATCCTAATGGCGGAGTCACTGCGAGACTTGCAAAGTATGCTGACCAACCTAGATGATGCTTCTCGACGGATCGGTCTCCGAATAAACATAGATAAGACCAAGATCATGTTCAATGATCTTATTGACCCGGAACCGATTGCAGTTAATGGTGTGCCTCTTGAAGTTGTCCAACAATATGTTTACCTTGGGCAAATATTGCAATTGGGTTAGAACAACTTTGAGAAGGAAGTCAACAGAAGAATTCAGTTGGGTTGGGCAGCATTCCGTAAGATTCGTCAAGTCTTCTAGTCGTCCATACCACAGTGCCTGAAGACAAAAGTCTTCAATCAGTGCGTCCTACTAGTCATAACCTACGCACGGTCAAACTAGTCCACAAATTTAAGGTAGTGACCTTAAATTTGTGCGAACTATGGAGAAAGCTATGCTTGGAGTTTCTCTGAAGGACAAGATTCGTAATGAAGATATCCGACGGAGAACCCAGGTAACCGACATAGCTCAAAGGATAAGCAAACTGAAGTGGCAGTGGGCTGGTCACATTTCCCGAAGAACTGATAACCATTGGGATAGACGAGTTCTCGAGTGGAGACCACGTTTAAGCAAACGTAGTGTAGTGCCCCATGGCCAGGTGGAGACACGACCTGCGAAAAGTGGCTGGAAGAAAATGGATGAGGAGAGCTGAAGACCAAACTCAGTGGCGTCCATTAGGAGAGGCCTGCGTCCAGCAGTGGAGAGATATAGGCTGATGATGAGGTTTAACGTTTTATTTATTTATTTAGTTGTCGGGGATTTTTGATTTTTGGGGGCTACTTCCTCCAAAAAAGGACGAAAAGAGGGCTACTGGATATCTCCGCCCTATTAGATCCGATTTCAATGGTTATTTTTTTATTCACTTTGGAATACAAGTTGGTGAAGCTCTGATGAGGATCATCGGCGTGATGAGCAGAAAAGCTCCTCAAAACGCCGTAAATTCCTCACTTTTACATTTTTTCAGTGGAATCAGCCCTATATCT
Source organism: Alsophila aescularia (assembly GCA_946251855.1). NCBI lineage: Eukaryota > Metazoa > Arthropoda > Insecta > Lepidoptera > Geometridae > Alsophila > Alsophila aescularia. The sequence continues at coordinate 19,928,751 of OX276379.1, forward strand.
ACTAGGTAGGGATTCATGGAGACCCTTGTTATTACTGTTACTTTTACAATGTGTGAATAAGTAGCATTGAATTATGTTAGGCCAAGTACTGATTAATACCATATTCATTTGATAAGCTTAGATATTTATGGCGAAATGAATTAATTCGCCATAAACATCTAAGAAAAATGTCATTTATTACAATCACTCATATACACTTAGAAACTGCTAACGAGATCAGTTTTGCATGAAGTTTACTATCTGCTTTTATTTTTATGAACACGTCGCTGTATAACGCTTCGGAAATTCGATTATTGACATAATTAAGTAATGAGACTACATCTCGCTGTAACATGTTCCATGTTAATTCCGTGTTCGCTAACAGACTATATAAGTTGTACATACCTATTTCTAAATCACTTAACAAGCTTTCTGCAAAGAGTTTATGATGGGTATTGCAATGCATTCAGGTTTGATACAAGTTGAATTGGTTCGATTTGTGATGATAGATTGTAAACAATACCCATGCATAAACATGGAATTACCAAATATAATGACAACCTCACAACATACAAAAAAAGACTGCCTTACCTCAGTTTATATGGAAATCTTTACGTAAACAGGCTGAGGGATTCATGACATCAGCAAACTGCTGTTCATTTCATTTTTACAATATTGATACCTATAAAAATGGGCACAAACCTGTTAAAATATAATTTGACAATGTCATGTATTTTTTTAATAAAATACAAGCAATTATTCTATCAACATATTAGGATACGGCCGTATATTTTGACACTCGCAAGGGAATCAAAACCTGTAAGGTACTTCCCGTTGAACCATGAAATTTGGCAAGAAGCAATATCTTAGCACAAGTAATGGGAAAAATTCGAAATCAGTAAATTTGTAGAGAAATAAGACAACAGTTTTCCAACGGTAAAGTTTAGTTTGTACGGCGGAACCCTCGTTGCGCGAGTCTAAATCACACTTGGCCGGTTTTTTAATTAAGTGTAAAGAATAGATTAGATAGACAAATTATAAGGTTTAGTTCTTTTTACATTATTTTTATTTATATCTATTTCAACTGTCATTAATAAGAATGTCACCATAATTATAACACGCATTAGCTTTCTACTTATACAAAGCAAACCATGAAGACGTGACAAAAATCATCACCACGTCTAAAAAAATACGCTTTGAGAGTACTTCAAAGAAATGAACGGGCTTGCTCCATGCAAAGATACTGTGAAGGAGAAGTGTGTCAATCTGTATCTATAGGTATACACAGTTACAAACGGGCAATAAAGGTGTGAGGTCACGTCGAGCTGGATGTGTCTCATCCGCCTCAATCAAACGGCAGGCAGATACGGCTACGGCTATCTATTTGAAGGTGCTGGTGAACCTAAGCATACTCAGTTTAAAACAAGTATTCTCTAACATTATCCTGGGTGAGATTTTATTCGATTTATGATATTTTAGAACAGTTTTGGATGTTATTAGGATTCCGTACATCCGAATGAAAGTATATTATGGGTTTACTTTATAGCATCAGTCTTGTGTCTGTCTATCACTGCTAATTTGGTCCAAATCTTCTGGAACGCTTCAGTTGAAATTTTATACACAAATTATTAACTAGATGCATGTCGCGGTTTTACACGCGTGAATTATGACTATGAATAATGATGATTTTGTTAATCCAGGATATAAGCTTTTCTGGTACCAAATTTTATTCAATACCTTTCAGCCTTTTGAGCGTGAAGGAGTAACAAACATAAACACCTCACACACACACACACCCTCATCGCTAATCGGTTTTTATGCATATTATTACATTTTGTATGGACTGTCAGTTCTAATATATAGAGATTAGCATCGCGCATACGAATTTTTCCGCTCGACACTAGTCGGACTCGTAGAGTATTATTTTTTTAAATTCTAAACTTTGATTGGCCTGTTTACGACAGTGACTACATTTCTCTGTTTTTCTGAAAAGTTTTTTGTAGGTACGGACATTCGGTAGCCGTTTCATATTGCATGTTGTCATGGGCGTCGCAAGGTTTGGAAGTCTGAGGGGTAGAAAAAGTGTTTTTTTTTTAATTACGGTCTAGGCAATCGTTTGACTACGATCTCACCTGATGGAAAGCGATAATGTAGTCGAAGGTGTAGTACGCTTGCCTAGTAGATACCTATTCACTCTTGACTTGAACACACCTGGGTTATATTTTACCGGAATCATAGATGAGAGTAGGGCAGTCCACTCCTTAGAAGTTCTCATAATAAAGGAAGAAGCGTAACGCTTCGTTCTTGTGCGAGGTATTTCAACCATAAAAGGATGGCGGTTTGCCGATCGTCTAGTCATACGGTACTGGAAAGGTGAATCAGATTGTGCAGTTCTTGTGCACACTCTCCATAGTGCAATCTGTAGAATACCGACAGGCTTGCGATCTCACGTCAATGCGCCAGACTTTGAAGTTTACTCTTTACCAGAGTGTCATCTCCAAATGAGCCTCATAGCACGACTCTCAATTGAATCCGAAGCCTCGAGCTGATACTTGGCAGAACCGTCCCAGAGTTGTCAGCAGTACTCCAAACAAAATCAGACCTGTGCTTGATAAAGATTCAAAATCTGTCCCGGCGTGAAGTACTCCCTAACCTTAGACAAAATATCAAGTTTCTTTTCAGCTACCTTGGCTTTGGATTCAATATAAGACCCAAAATTCAGGTTTGCTGTGAGTTCGACACCCTAAAGCTCCAGATGGTCACCTAATGGTATTGTTACACTACGGAATGACGGAGATCAGTTTAGAAGACTCGTTTTAGCAGAGGACAATCACGCCTGCGTTTTGGTGGCATTAAACTTAAATCGGACTCGGCTCCTAAGGCTAAATTCAAAAGAAAAAAAATATGTATGTAAATAGTAGATGTTATAAAGTGTCCTCCATATTCAAAGAAGCAGTGTTCATTATATACAATGTGTCTGAACACAAGATACTAAAACTCCGAGTCTTGACACAAGACTACACTTGAACTACCTTTTCAAGTATAAAATGTATTTGATTGTCTTCAATAATTTATATCTAAGGAAGTATAGGCCTTCCAGACTTAAATTGTATTCTTTTCACAAACATAATTATACATTTTGAGACAATAATAACTTTCTATTTTAAATGTCTACACATCCCGTCAGAAAAATGGTTAATGTGAAAATTAGAAATGCAAAAATGATAGGTACCTAAACGAACTAAAAACCTACCTAAACTATACTCCATTTCTCAAAATAGTTGTTTAAGAGCTATTTTTAATCGACATACAACAAGGAGGAGGTAATTGTCTGTAGTTTTTTATGAGTGTGTATGTGTCCTCATATCTCCGGTATTTAAGAACAGTTTTATATTTATTTTTATTGAACATTTAGATGAACATTGATTTTTCGTAATAAAAGATATTCAGTACAATTTCCCTTAAATTTTATCAAAATTGGTTATGCAGTTTTTTATTATTGAACCCATGTTAAGTAATTTAATGTGTTATTTTGTTTATGTCCCTTCATAACTCCGGGATTTCTTAGCAGATTAGGATGTTTTTTTTTCAATTTGAAAGTTTACCGTTTGAGTAGTCTCTTATAGATTTCGTCCCCAGTTAGCGTGATTTTACCTAATAATTGGGTACCTTGTACCTTGTAATTGGGGACCTTGTACCTTGTAATTGGGGAGAAGAAAATGTGAACTAGTTGTATGTTCGTGATTATTTTATGTTTGTCAAACTGCAATGAAAAGCATTGCTTAACATGAAACATCGTGATAATTACATTCTTCGACTTTAATGTTGGTGTTTTATCATTAGTGGTTAAATAAATCCCAGACTTGAAGGCTGGTTTCAAAAACTGCTGGAAACAAAGTTGTTTTGTGTAAATTTAATGAAAGCGTTTTACCTAACAATAAAACGCATATTAAAATACTTACCCTATTCGAAACCTTTATAAATATAAGAATGACGCTTTGTTTTCTGTCCCACGGCGGTACCTATACAATTATATCCAACTTTTACAAATGTCAACTGTTATTGTTTTATTCCCCTGCCCAACATTTTTCTCAGAGAAAGTCGTAAACTGAATGAGCAGCTGTTCAAATTAACCAGCTGGGTGTTTCCTGCAAATGAAGGTAGGTCTGAAAAATTTCGAATGAGCCATTTTTGAAACCATTTGGGTTTCGTCAAACTTGGGCGCACTCGTTAGGTAACTGCGAAAACAAGAAGGTCTAAGCCAGACTACAAATTCAATGCGTCAGCTGATTTCACAGAAATTTTAATAGAATCACGACGTAATGCTGTAACCAATTGTTCAAGGTCTGGAAATCAAGATTTGGAATCAAAGAGATTAAGTACCAAAGAGCCTTTTAATTTGGAAATATTGATAGTCGATATTGTAAGGTGATATTATAATTAGAAGTCAAATAGTTTATTTGGAAGATCGCTTCTACATATACATAAAGTTATGTATCTAACCGAAGATTGTAGGTAAACAAATTAACACAGAACGAAAGCCCAAATTTCGATCCGTAGAACGTAAAAATTTCAATTGATAGCAATTGTATAAAATTCAAATGCGTTTGTAAAGTATACGTTTATGTTGTGATTCGTGCAGTCTTGTAATTCAAGTACGGTTTGCAGGTGACTACGCTAAGTCAAAAAAGCAAAACAACTTCAGATATTAATATCTAGATTATTATTTTCTTAACTTAGCCTAGTTTCCATTTTAAGAGCACGTAAAATTTGATCCAGTCTCATAGAATTAGTTGTATATTAGTTACTGCGTATTAGTTACTGCGTCTGGAGTCTACACTACATTTTTTTATCCACTATCTGCTTGACTCCTGCATGGTATTTAAATGGAACGCTGTAATTTATTACCGAAAAAGCCGAAAGCCGAAAAGAGCTCAAAATCGAGCATTTTGGTGAAATTTCGGCTTCAGTCTAGTGATGAGTTGTATAATGAAGATGCATTCATTAGTTGTGCTTTTCAATTTTTTCACTTGTAGGTAGATATGCCACAAAGACCTTTGCTTTCGCTACGCTTCTTTAGGCATATAACGCCCGTTACCTAAAAGCATTGATAAAAGGGATGAGAAATGCTGGGCTTATACAATGCTTTATTAATAAAAGAGTATAATAGGAGCAATCATAGATAGCTGATTAAGTATGGCAATAAAAGTGAAAGACGAGACAATCGTTAACTTGTTGTTTAATGACCCTTATAAATATAGCGCCACTGAGGGCTTAGGATTGTAGTTTTGCGAGATACTGCACTGTACTCGTCACTAGAGATAGCGATAGTAACCGATCGGTATACTTCTAGTGGCGTGTTAGGATCCTACAATATCAGGTTTAGTCCTCGGCTCTGCCACTGACTTTTCATTATTTACAGATTTCAATCGCTTCGTGCTTCAGATGGCACGTGAAGCTGTCGGTCCCAGCTATTATTGATTAACAGCAGTCATTAAGCCATGTGAGAATCCCTCAGACAGCCTGACAAACTCTGACACTAGAAACGCACCACATAATTTATTATCACAAGCAAGCACTGATTTACTACACACCGCTACACGTCAGAGTGCTTGTAGGTGGCCAGAAGCCCATTATTTGAATGGATTATGTTAATTTAATTTCAGCAGAAAGGTGTTTGCGGAGAGGAAAAACTCGTTTGAAAACGATTAAAAGTTTCCCCATAAAATTAATCATATTAATCGCCCCTAAAATACTTTTTCTTAACTCAATATCGTTGAAAGTTTTTATCTATAGCCTAAATAAAATTTAGACTCTATTAACTTTTTTGTTGTATGCATTGAAAACAAGACCAAAATCATGTTGACCTACGTTCATATGATTTTGATTTGGTTTTCATTGTAAACGAATAAACAGGCAAATTTTAGTTGATAATTCGTCTTACATTATTGACCGAGCCAGTGCGAAGCGCGAGCGAAAAGCCTCCGTTTCTGCTTTTGCTTAAATGCTTTCGTATGCCCGGCGGATCTCCGGCTGTTCACCTCTACATGTCGCATTCCTCAACTAATTCTCGTGAAATTTTGTGACCAGATTCGATTTTTAAATATGTTTTATCGGTCAATTCAATTTTACGAAAATTTACAAAATGGCGGAGATATGGGGCCTATATCAACAAATGTCTCTCAATTTTATGTTTTAAAGTGCGCGGTGAATATTTATTCAGTTTTAAACCATGCAAATACAGATAATAAAATATCTGACTTAACATTAATGCAACCATCAGCTTCAGCAGCTATGATCTTGATAAAATAAAGAATGAAAGTAACAAAAAAAATGTTTACATTAACAAATAAATCAGTACCAAACTACGAGTAATAACATCGAAACCTAAGTACTTGTACCTGCCGTTGCCATTATACAATAGAATATGTCGTTAATCTTTAAACCCTTACCCATTTTCCATTATTCTGTTTCGTTCATGTGATTGTTTGTTCTTTTCAATCATAAAATCGCTGAACGGTGTATCGAATACTCGGTACTCCAATTTTATGTTCTTAGTACGTTTAGTATTCTGTTGAAACACTTTGTAAGAACCATAAGTTTCGGTATTAATTTATACTGAATTTTGGTTCATGGTTTTGAGTGTGTTGTTAAATAATGAACGTAACTATGATGCCTATAATGTATTAAATTATGTAAAAACAGTAGTACACACATATTGGCTTCTATCTTGTAGTAAATTTACTTATGTACGAGCCAGTGTTAAACATAATTTATCTCAATGATATCACAGTAATGATTTCTTAGTGCGGTTAAGGATACAACTTTTAAAACTAGTAGAACTCCGATAGATTCAAAGTCCTCGACTCACACGTTCCGCTATAAAAATCTTCGTGAAATGCATTATAGTAACACAAAGATCTCTACCGAGAGACGCAGTCTCGGTTTTATCACATTTACTGAACTGAACAAAGCGTTCTCTCAATAACTTCGGGCCCACGTTTCTATTCACATTACATCTTCTGTCATTAACACGAAAATGGGTACAGTACCAAAAGGGTAACTTTCAACCGCGTCGTTAAAATATGAAAATGGTATAATACTGCTTTAAGTATTTACATATTGTTTTAAATTGTGCTCATCAAGCTTATGACTTAATGCATCAAACTTTTTGAATACGATCTATACTATAATAAAACTGTAACTGGGCTAAATCTGTACATTAAACATTTTTTGAAATTTTTTATTGACATAAACTTCAAAATCGATATGGAGTGCAAAAAGGTTATTTTTTTATTTTTTGTCTGTCTGTCTCTTTGAACACGCATCACGCTGAAACTACCAGACGGATTTTGATGAAACTTGGCAGAATAATAGCTGATGTACTGGATTAACATTTAGAATACTTTTTATCCCGGAAAAATTAACGGTTCCCGCAGGATGGGGCTAGAAAGTTATTTAAAATAACACGTATCAAGCTAAAACTACGAAACGGATTTTGATGTAACTTGGCACAGTCAAAGTTTATATAATGTGTTAAAATGTTGAATACTTTTTATCCCGAAAAATTAAAAGGTTCCTGCAGCCAATGGGTCCAAAGTTGTGTTAAATTTAAAGTGATCATACATCCGTTTATAGACTGGTACCGAATTTCGTCATTCTGCTACAAGGCTCACTGGCCCAGTTGGACAGATGCATGGATGCGTAATCTAGACGTACGTGGATTGAAATCACGCACCGTAGAAATGTTTTGCTCCATAATTTAAAGATTTTTACATTATTTATGCGCTATTTTTTACATTTTCCTTGATATCTATACTATAATAAAACTGTAACTGGGCTAAATCTGTACATTAAATATTTTTTGAAAATTTTAATTGAGATGAACTTCAAAATCGATATGGAGTGCAAAAAGGTTTTTTATTTATTTTTTGTCTGTATGTCTGTCTGTCTGTCTGTCTGTCTGTCTGTCTGTCTGTCTGTCTGTCTCTTTGAACACGCATCACGCTGAAACTACCCGACGGATTTTGATGCAACTTGGTACAATCATAGCTTATGTTATGGATTAACATTTAAAATACTTTTTATCCCGAAAAAAAAATGGTTCCCACAGGATAAGGGTTGAAAGTTATTTAAAAAAACACATATCACGCTGAAACTACCGTACGGATTTTGAAGTAACTTGGCACAGTCAAAGTTTATAGTATATGTTAAAAATATGAATGATGAATGATACTTTTAATCACGAATAAATACGGGATTCCTGCGGGATATGAGTCGAAAGTTATGTTTATTTGAAAGGAATAATAATTGCACATCCGTTTATAAAACGGTACCGTAAATTCGGCTCCTATGCCACAAGTCAGAGTGGCACAGTGGAAGCGGTGTCTGGCCTGCAACCCAGAGGCACATGGATTGAATCCACGCGCTGCTATCAATGTTTTGCCTCAATATTTAAAAGCATTTACATATTTTGTGCCTTTTTTTACATTTTCTTTGATTTTTTTAAGGCTTATGTAATTTCCTGAAGTAAACCGTCAAGTTTTGTTTGAAAACAATATTATATATATTATATGGGATCTATCCAAACGAATGGTCCGAATTAGGTGCGGTTTTTCATGTTTGCAAGCTGAGGTAATCGAGATGGTACGAGTTTGGTACGAGTATAGATAGCACAATGGCATCAACAACTCAAGCGAGTAAACCAAAGGCATCAAAGTTCTCCCTCCGATTTAACTAGATGGCGCTGATTGACCTTAAAACACGCAAGTATTTCATTCCTGCAACCAAGGGTCCCGCTAAATTCAAATTTATCAGCTGTTTAGGATTCGGCTTCACTAGCACTAGCACGACCTCCAGGGGCCTAATTCTCTAATTTTAGACGCCAATTCCTCGCTGCCTGCGTGGAAATTTGAATCACGAACAAATTCCACGTAAGCATGGGTCATACTCGCAATATCCAGCACCAGGGCTTTCAAGTACGTCCATCTTCAAACACCAGGGCGAAAAACCAGGGTTCAAAATACTTTCAAGTGCTTTCTGTAGAAACAGATTAAAGCCTTGAAAGTAGAAAATACTTGCATAGGAAATTGATCTTTGCCGTCATATAAAGAAGGAGAACAATCGTGTTTGCAAAATAAAAGTACTTGGAAGCCTTGAAAGTAGAAAATACTTGCATAGGAAATTGATCTTTGTCTCTATATATAAAAGGAGCACTATCGTGAGTGTGAAAAAGTACTCTGAAGCCTTGAAATTTCATTTTCTAAAATACTTGCATTGGAAATTGATCAGTTTTGCTTTTGCAGACCACAATTGCTTTTGCGTAAAAAATACTTCGAAGCGTTGCAAGTTTTCTGAGTATGTATATACATTATATGTACTACGTTTTTTTATTATGTTTCTTCCATTGAGATATTATAATGTACTACCTACGTACCTACATAATTATATAATTATATCGGAGGTTTCTTCATAATGTCTTACTGGCAAAATGGTTAGTTGTCGGTATTGAAATGTGTACATACAGAGGTAGGTACATGTATTGCTCTTCTCAGAGAAAGTATAGAAAACTTTTATTTTTTCAAATCAATCCTCATATCGTGTTGAAAAAGCTCAAAAAGTAGGTAGGTAGGGTAGGTAATTATTAAGAGCCTGTTAAAGTGCCAGTAAGTACGTCGTTCTGTGAAACATCATAAAAAATAATTTGTACTAAGAACACAATGTTTCGTTGCATTAAAATTTGTTCGTATGGACCTCATAATAAAAAAAAATATTTTGCTTAAAAAAACTTCGAAGCCTTGCAAGTTTTTTGAGCGATGTATCGGCCACCTAGCTTCTTGTGACCCGGCAGGCCGAGTGCGGCCGAACTCAGCCGAAGCCATGCTGAACCCGCCACCGAGTATGTAGGTGCGGACGGGGCGAAAGAGCGAGTTGGTGAGTAAAATTCTTTGAAAGTCTTGCAAGTATTGCGGGTCCGCACCAGGGCGGCGTACTTACAAGCCAAACCCTGGTTTAAAAACCTGGTAGCGTAAATACCCACCTTCCCTAATTCCACGAAGGTGGCGTGGAATTGGCGTAAGTGGTCATACAGAATCCAGGCCCTGCTCTCAAGCCCTTGCAACTGGTATAAAAACTGGGGTACTTGGTATCTTAGGCCTTGCACGCACTGCCTTGCAGTGGAGCGCGGTGCGTTTATTCTAGCGTTTATTTCACATTGTATTATATGCGTTTATTTCATATTTTATTATATGCGTTTATTTCATTGCAATACTTACACTTCTATGAAGTGTCATAGAAGTGAAAGGCAAGGCAGTGCCTTATTCTGATGATTAGATGCCGAGCAATCGATATAAAACTATTTAACGACTGAACGAATTTTGAAGAAATGTAGTATAATATTGTACTTTGTAGGTTTGGTCCTGGTCCTCCTGGTCCTCTGGTCCTGGACCAAACCTACAACTGGTCTTGTGGTGGTTTGGCTTTTGGTCCTGGAATAAAACGTGTGGGCTACTTTTAAACGAAATGACCACGCGGGCAAAGCCGCGGGCACAGCTAGTCTTCAATAAAAGTTTCATAGTCAGTTCTTGTGATCCCATAGATGTAATTTTAGACGTCATTAGATAACAATCGAGCCTGCAGTAGTCGCATATGACGTGTAATATGTTATTCCAGGGTATAAGACATCTCCATTTCAAATTTCATCAGAATCCATTCAGCCGTTTGAGAGTGAAGTAAGATGATGATAAAAAGTATTCTATGTGTTATTCTAGAGTTGAAGCTATCTCCAGTCCAAATTTCATCAAAATCCGTTCAGCCGTTTGAGAATGAAGTAAGATGATGATGTTAACGTTTTACTCTGTTTAACACCTTGTTTATGCTTTTCACGAAATCACTCCCATAGATTGCAGAAAAGCGAGCGGAAAGATATTTCTCATCAATAATAAATAACAATTACACCTGCATACTCGTACATCTACAAATAAGTATAACAATGATAAGGGTAAAGGCTTAAAAAAAAATTTAATATCAAAAAAGTACATGGAACACAGTTAATCTATTATTATTACTTATAATAAAACTGTAACGGGTCCAATTCTGTACATTGAAGATATTTTGAATTATTTTTTTGGAACTTACTCTTGATTCGTTACTGAAGCTAAAACTGTTTTTTTTTTTTTTCATTTTTGTCTGTCTGTCTGTCTGTCTGTCTGTATCTTGGCTAGGCATCATGCCGAAACTACTGAATGAATTTATATGAAACTTGGTATGATTTGAGTTCGTACTACGAAGTAGGACATAGGCTACTTTTCATCCCGAAAAATGAAAGGGATTGAGGTTTAAAGTTATTTCAAAAACACTTACCACTCTGAAACTACTGGATGGATTTTAATGCAGTTTGGCAAAGTTATAGTTTATATGATGGGTTAAAATTCAGGATACTTTTTATCCCGAAAAAATAGAGAGTTCCTGTGGGATAATGTCCCAAATTCTGTTTTTTTTTGGTGCCTTTCTATTTTCAATACTAAAGCCAAAACTGTATATTTTTAAGTATTGGTCTTCTGTCTGTCTGTACCTTGGAAGTGCATCACGCCAAAAATACTCAATGAATTCAAATGAAATTTGGTATGATAAGAGTTCATACTTCGAGGTAGGACATTGGATACTTTTCATCCCGAAAAATTAACGAGTTTCTGCAGGATAGGCGTTAAAAGTTATTTAAAAGAACACGTATCACGCTGATCTACTCGACGGATTTTTTGAAACTTGGCACATTTATAGTTTATATAATGGGTAAGAATTGAGGATACTTTTTATCCCGAAAAATGAAATGTTCCTGCGGGATAATGTCCAAATTTCTGTAAATTGAAGATATAATATTTATTCTTTTTGGAGGCCGTTCTATATTCAATACTAAAACCAACACTGTATTTTTTTTATTTTTGTCTTTCTGTGTGTCTGTCTGTACCTTGGTAGCGCACCATGCCAAAAATACTCAATGAATTCAAATGGAATTTGGTATGATTTGAGTTCATACTTCGAGGTAGGACATTGAATACTTTATCCCGAAAAAATTAAGTGTTCCTGCAGGATAGGGGTGGAAAATTATTTAAAAGAACGCGTAGTACGCTGAAACTTTTGGACGGCTGTTGAAGCAACTTGGCACAGACATAGTTTATAAGATGGGTGAAAAGTATGGATACATTTTGTCCCGATGTGTGGGATATGGGTCCAAATTCTGTACATTAAAGATAAAGTGAATTTTTGGAAGTTACTCTATTTTCGATAATGAAGCCTAAACTGTATGTTTCTTCATTTTTGTCTATATGTCTGTCAGTCTGTATCTTAGCCGCGCATCACGCCGCCGGAACTACTGGAAGAATTCAAATGAAACTTGGTATGACTTGAGTTCATACTACGAGGTAAGACATAAGATACTTTACATCTCGAAAAATTTATGGGTTCTAGCAGGATAGGGGTTGAAACTTATTTAAAAGAACACATACCATGCTGAAACTCATTGACGGGTTTTGATGCAACTTGGCACTGTCTTAAGTTAGATGGGTTAAAATTGAGGACACGTTTTATCCCGAAATTAAAGGGTTTCTGTGGGATATGGGTCCAAACTTATGTTAATATTTAAGTAATAAAAATATTTTTTGAATGGTTCTCTATATTCGATACTGAAGCCAAACTATTTTACTTTTTAATTTTGTCTGTCTGTTTGTCCGTATCTTGACCGCGCATTGCACCCAAACTACTAAATGAATTCAAATGAAAAAGAAATGCTCTTGGGTGCTTAAGAAAGGTATTGAACAATTATGTTTTTGTTAATCGTGTCTTTCTTTCTGTTTGTCTGTATGTTTGTTTGTTCACGCGTCACGTAAAAACTACTTGACCAATTGCAATGCGGTTTTCATTGTTAGATAGCATAGGGTTTAATTTAAATCTGGTGTAATTGGTATCTGAATCCGGTGAGTTAGAAGCCGAGCAATTGATAAAAGTATTTTTGACGGCTGAAGAAATTTTGATCAAGTGTTAAGAAATTTTGGTTAGTGTATATTGGTCCTGGAATAGCACATTATGGTACTTTGAACCTTTAGGTTCAAAGTACCTTAATGTGCTACGTACGTCCACGTGTGCGAAGCCGCGGGTACAGCTAGTATATATATATATATAAAGAAAATACAAGTGCAAGTCAAGTTAAAATTGTGTTTAATTAAACTCCAACAAAAGATCCCACATATATGTATACATAATTGTATATACAAAAAAGTATATATACTAATATAAACATATATATACATATACATATGTGGAGCTATTTTTGCTAATGCGATTATAATTTTATTGATATTTAGAGTACTCCAGCGCAGTACGGTGCAATAAAATATCTTAAAATACCTGATTTATTTAACTACATTTTCGATTTTATTTTAGGTTATATACATTATTTTGGTCTATACATAATTATAACTTTCCATCATAGGTATGCTACAAAATAACTAAACAATTAAGCTAAGGCATTTTCACAAAATAGAGGAAGTGGTTCTGATTCAGCTCGCAAAATTACACAAACATCCATATGTTGCAAGTTTAATAAAAGCTATTTAAAAAGAAAACGGGAAAATAAAAATCCTCTCGGTGAATGCAACCTACCTACTTGTACATCATTTCAGTATGTTCAACGTACGCGCAGAGGCAAAGTAAAAAAAAAGTTGCTTTTACCTACACGCTACGCTTCGCGCGTTTGACCATGGCTGCACGTAGTTTTCCGAAACCCTGCCTCGTAGCAAATATCGTAGCACTTTGACGTAGAAGCGTATGTGTATAGCACTTGTAGCATCCATTGATAGTAGTATCTAAAATTTTAAAGTCACGTCACTAATACCCACTATATCACTGTCTGACTTGTCACACGATTTTTAGGAAAGACGGTTAAAGTTTTAGGCTGTAAATGGGTATACTATGTATGGTCCTATGGCACATTCGCAAGCCTATACGGCTTTATTGACGAATCCGTATTAGCTAAACCTACGTATGCCTAAATGAGTTTGATTACGATAAATGTGGTGTCATTAGTGGTATAGGCAATAATGAAAACGAAAGAGTGAATGCCAAGAAATCAATACCATAATGTTATGTATGTTAAAATGACGACTCCGGCAATCAGGGGTAATTTAGTCAGCTAAAAGGTAAATTACTGCATCACATTCCATTAGGCATGCACCTATTTTTCTAAATTCATCATGCTTCCATCTTTTTAGGCAGTCAAATTACTGTATTTTTATATATATATATTTTTTCATGTTTTTTTGTTTGAATAACTATGTTACTTGGGGGGATATAAGGATTCTAATAATACCCCACACGTCTAAATCAAATCTGTTCAGGCATTTAAAAGTTATGGTGGAATAAAGAAACTCAGATAAATACAAACATACATGAATCCTAAAAACATTTCTCTTTTTTTAGGCAGTCGTGTAAAATATATATAGGTACTCGATATTATTCTTCGGTGAAATACTCTTTGGGGACCAAAGATCCAGAACAAATAAAAACGATAGAAAAACGCTGCATTGGGAATAAGGAAAATGATTTCTGTTCACAATACAACACACCGGCACATGACGGTTCATCGTGGCGCTCTTCGGGGGAGGCCTATGTTCAGCAGTGGACTTCTACAGGCTGAAATGATGATGGTTCTGGTAAATCTTATGGAATACGTTTTTTTTTTTTTTTTTTTTATTACGGACTAGGCAATCGTTTGACCACGATCTCACTTGATGGAAAGCGATGATGTGGTCGAAGGTGTAGCACGCTTGCCTAGTAGATACCTATTCACTCTTGACTTGAACACACCGGGGTTACAATTTACCGGAAACACTGACGTAAATTACTTTAATATGTTTCAATATTAAAGTAATTTACGTAAACATGTTAAACAATTGGCAAATGCGGCCAATCCGGATACAAACTGTCCAGGTCATAGTTTCGATTCCGTTGAAAGTAATATTTTATTTAAAAGTACAACTTAAAACTTCGAATAATAATTATTATTGTTTTATGATGACTTCCTGCATAGCGTGACACACATCAATTAAAGGCAATTATAAGCTGTAGAAAGCTCTGCTTATCAGTAATGTTATACCAATTATAAAGTCAGAGTAGCACGAACAGGACACACATCTTTACGACGAAGGACGGAGACTTCTATTCAGGCTGGAATAAACCAGCACCAAAACCTTGGCTTAACCACAATTAACTTGAAATTGTCTTACATTTTTGTTAACATGATTCAAATGTTGGTGAATTCTATGCAAAGTGTTTTTATAAACCGTGAAAGCAATATCTCTACAACAAGGCAAATAAGCTAAATTAGCAAACAACCTTTTTTTCATGTTGTGCGGAAGATCCTTCGAGCAAGCATTGCAAGCAACTTATTCCGTTTATGGGTAAGGAGAGCTGAAAACCGAGCTCAGTGGCATGCATTAGGAGAGGTCTACGTCCAGCCGTGGACAAATATAAGCAGATAACGAACTCCGTTGGTTGTTTGCTAGAAGCATACAAATGTATAGGTGCAAATGGAATGACGATAGTTTCATAATCTTTTTGAAGCCACGTATCATATTATCGTTGTTTTTAAATTTGCAGACGTACTGCTATATTGTTAGTGGCAGATGTGGCACTTACCATCAAGTGATCAACCTGCACGTCTTAATACTAAAAAAAGTAAAACTCAGTTGAAACCATTAGTACCATTATTAAAAAATGTTTCCAAGAATAACAACCTCATATTAATCCAATGGAGTGGTTCACATAACTCGTGCCAGATCTGTATTAACCTACTTATCGTTAGAATTTTTCCAGCTCAGTGAGGTAAATATGCCTTTGGCTGAGCTCCCGCGGTATTCGAGATCCGATTGGTATTATGTAAGCGGAGTTAACGAAGTAGCTCATCTTGTATGAATGGAAGTTTACAAGCCAAAAGGTAAGTACATAAATTAAGTTGTACTTACGTATTAGATTTAATCATAACTTACGGGGCGGGTCGATACAAAATAGCCACGTCCGTGTTGGACCACGCATAGTGCAAGGTTTTGTGGTCAGCACAGATTTTCTTTCCAAAATCGAAAAGTTTTTATCTCAGGATACTCAACATGATTTTCGTTCCATGTTTGTTTCACTAGTGTGAGAGCTTCAAGCTTCTAGTTCAAATAATTCTTAATTTAAAAGGAAGGGACACACAGTTATTAACTTAAACAGGTCACCTCAAAAAATGTATCTTTAAATCGCAAAAAAAAGATTTATGTAACAATTCATAACTTAAACAAACTTTACATGTTCTGGTTCAGCAGTGGGAACGTGATAGGCTGATGATGGACATTCTAGAAGAGGGAAAATTTTGAGTTCAGGCTTCAAAATTTTCTGAAAATAAGGACATTTTGGGTAAGAGACATTCTGTGTGAGGGAAGTTTAGATACTAAGGGACATTTTGTAACAGGGATATATTGCACCTAGACGTTCATAAAGCACCTTACTTTTTTTCTATTCATCATAAAACAATAATATCATCAACATCGTATGAATGGAGTAGTGCCAACCTCTGCAATCAATTGTTACCAACCACTGCTTGACATGCCCTCCAAAATGTGACAAATTTGCACCTAGCTTATTAGAAAAATGCTGGTCGAGAATCAAATCCAGTGTCGTTGAATTACAAACATAAAACCGCTTGGCCACCATCATCATTAATTGACCATATTATTGCACTAACCATTCACTGGAAAGACACTTAGTCTTGTATACGCAGTTATCTAAAGAAGTAGTTTTAAATTCCTTTAGCTAAAAGACACACTCGGTCGTTCCTAAAAGCTTACATTTTGTGCCAAATGAAGCGATTCCGTCCAACGAACTGCTCGTATAGGTTTGATTCCAAGTCACGATTTATTCTATCGTAATCGGCGGAGTGCGACTCTACTTGGCAGCGCTGCACTCGGGTATATAGTGTTGTTATTTATTTACCTTTTAACCATATAGCAAGTGAAACTAATTCATACCTGATAATACACAAGCAAGTTTCTATCTCATAAAAGCTTGAAATTTACTCAGAAGTTAAGTACCTATCTAAAATATACTGAATAGCATAACCTAAGGAGTATTCATAGAAACAAAGAAATGTAATTGTTATCTTTTTTATTGATTCTACCACCAGATTCGGAATATACTACATAGAAGAAATGGCAAGAAACTATGTAGCTAATATATTTTTATCATCATTATTTACAATTAAAATAAACACATTATTATTATCAAAATAACAACCTAAATGTGATACTTGGTCACAGTGATATTTAATTATCATGTTACAACACCATAGTTACATCTGGCACAATAATAGCATTTAAACAAAGTGATCCTGTCCTAATCATTTCGAACATAATCACATTGATCATATTGGTTATAATAACATCACATTGAACCGACAGTACCTATGTAGTATTTGTATACTCTTTGGTACCTATTTGCAAAATACTCAGTTACACACAGTTAATATGAGACAAGGAAACAGTAGCAGAACAATAAAGTAATAGCAATAGTACTTAACTTGCCAGGGTCTGGTTCGTGCGACGGCCATTTTAAAAGTGACCTTCATAAAATAGCAGAAAAATATCATGCCACTTCACAAATTTTTCCACCAGATCGACCAATCAGGAACCATCAATGGCATCAGGCGTGACGGAAATGTACAATTCACTTCTATTTACATTTGGATATCCATAAAAATCTATATAAAAATAATACTTACAGATATTTCAGAGTTGTAACAATTTGCCATCATTAATTAGTAAATACACAAGTTTTCACAACAGACTTGTTAATTTTACTTAGAATAACGAATAACTCTATTAAGCATTTTAAGCATCATTACATAACTCCATAATCATAAATTCGAAGCTTTTGCATAATATTGCATAATAATAAAGTTGTTTTATAGATTCAACCACATTATCTTCGTTCAGAAACATATTTTTTATTACCACAGATTACAAACTCACCATAGATATAAGAAAATACATATTTACAAATAGATTCAATCGGTTGTCACTTTTGGCTTAACAAGCAATATTTTATGATACCCTAAGTGGTAAAGTTATTCAGTGATAATATTAATTACATTGTTAAATAATATGTTATAATCTAACACGCGCGTCTCTACCTAAAATCTGCAGGGCGCGCTTAGAGCGACGCAGTGTTTGCGAGGTGAGGGTGTGGGCCGTTGTCAGCGCGGTCGTACATACCGCATGCCAACCAGACCACAACTCCACTCACACTCCACTCCCCACATTTTCCATCTTGACGTCCCACGCAATCACATTATTGCGCACATAAGTATACATTGACATTTTTTTTTTTTTAAGTTTGGTTGGTTGCATACTAATGGATTTTTACCATTTTGAAGTTTTTTATTTGCCAACACCAGAAAAAAAAAACAACTTATTAAAGGAGGACCTCGTCTTTGTCGATTGACTTTGTTCTACGAAAGTAACAACACACTGTGGTAACACTTTATACGTCAAACGGTATCTCAAATGATGTAGATATCAGAAGGTTAATTAAAATTTTAAATTTCAAAATGGTATACGAAGTGGCGGCCATTTTGTAAAAATTATACATTTATCCTATTTTAGAATCGACTTTTAGGGCATTTGTCAACACTAGAGCAATATGACTTGTATGAAACATTAAGTGTTAGTAGTAGCACTATTGCCAAATGTCTTTTTTTCCCCACTTTTAGGGTTATTTTTTTGATATTTTCCCCTTATACATGAAAAATTAGTATAATTACATTGTAGATTAAAATTTGATTTGATTCGATTGCACTAAAGAATGTGCTCATGTTAATGACTAACTAAAAGAATCGCGTTGACTTTAATTGCAAACAATAAACTAAAAAAAGAATGCCAAGTAATAATAAAAAAATGTTGGTTTATTTACCCTCTTCAAGGGCAGATTGTTCGTGCGCCAAAACTTTTAATCATTCAACATTTCAAAAAAGCCTAAAATATATAAAAAAGCATTTGGTGACGGTTAAAGAAATACAGATAGCCACGTCTTGAAGCAAGAAAACACGAAGGAGCTCCAAATTCAGCAGCAGTTACGCTCCTCCGTCGTATTCGGTCGCGGGTTCGAATCCTGCAAGGTGCAATCATTTGTGTGATGAGCAGAAATGTTTGTTTTCGAGTTATGGATGTTAATATTCTTATCTATGTATGTTTATCCATTATCTAGTGCCCATAGCACAGGGTATCCTAGTTTGGGGCTAGATAATTGGTGTGGGAATGTCCCGAATATATTTATTTATTTTATTTATTTATTCTCTTTGCCCCTTATCTAATCTACTCTGATATCACGTCTCTCGCCTCGCGTTAAAGACCCAACATTACAATTCCGTAGGCAGTTACAACGAGAAACCCTCGCCAGTCACGAGTTTTGCAGGATATGAAAGTTAGCGGATTTCAACCGCACGCTGCCGAAAAATTAATTAAACTATTAAAACTGAAAGAAAATATGTACTTACACCTACTTTTCCCTCAAATGAGAGTTGTTTTTATGTACATGATACGAACCTTGAAAAACTATGAGGTCTTGATGAAAGGGTTTTCGCTAGAATTTTACTGCAAATAACATAGAAATGCTTAACAACTCCAGTCTCCGGTAGTTATTTCAGAAGCTTACTTTTATAAAGTTGATTAAATCTGCAGT
The DNA here is from genome assembly GCA_946251855.1 of Alsophila aescularia. Classification (NCBI taxonomy): domain Eukaryota; kingdom Metazoa; phylum Arthropoda; class Insecta; order Lepidoptera; family Geometridae; genus Alsophila; species Alsophila aescularia. The sequence continues at coordinate 19,948,494 of OX276379.1, forward strand.
CGACTGCAGTCGGTACTCCGTATGTAGGTTTGCTGTATAATACAAACATTGTGCAAAAAGTAAGACGTTAGATGCCATGTAATTCATATTTATATATAAAAGTGAAACGTTTGTTTGTTTGTTTGTTTGTTTGGGGAGCTTTCACGCCAAAACGGCCGATCTGATTTAATGAAACTTTGTAAATAGGTACTGTACAATATAGAAACCAACATAGTATACTTTTTATCTCGGAAAATTTCACGGGAAAGCTGGAAAATGTCGATTACTCGCTGTCAGGAACGGTAGCCATGGAAACGAAATAAAAACAAGTTTTAAAAAAACATCAAGAGCGTTGGTGTTATACTTTTGCATTGGTTTTTAATATCCTAGAAGAACATATAAACTCTATCATTGCCTCTCTACATTATTAACTAGCTCTGCCCACGCCCGCGTACTCATTTTTTCTGGGCAAAAGTATCCTGTGTTATTCTAGAACCAAAAGTACCTATAAATAGGCCAGTCATTGGAGAAGACCAATTCCCATCCTATAAAAAGGAAACGAGTCGTTTTTCCAACGTCTCGTTACTTTTTGACTTTTTGAAATCATTAGTAATTAATGCATACGAGTATCTCTCCTCCGGTGCATCTGGACTGATTCTTGACTGGATAGATTCTCAGTTAGACAGATTACGAGTATAACTGGAAAGAACGTGTAAAGTCAATAACATAGTAATATGTCTCTCATGTCAATAAATAAAACGGCTACAGATATTTTCACCATACCATGATATTATTCGGATGCCGATAGTATTTACATCTATACCAATGTCAAAGATCTTGAAATATCTAGGTTCCCATCTGTTTTTTTCTAAATGCGGACTTATGTAGAAATGTAAGCGAATTGTATATTTGTCGTGAAAAAAATGAAATATATAAAAATGCAACGTTGTCTGTTTGCTTGTTTGTTTGGTTAGGTTTCACGCCAAAAAAGGTGATCCAATTTTGATGATAGTTAGTAAATAAGTACAGTTAAATATAGAGACAAATATTAGATTATTTTTATCCAGGAAAATGGTAAGTTGCCACGGGAAACTGGAACATGTCGAGTACTCACTGTAAGGAACGGAATTCCGTGCCGTCGGCGTGGAAACGAAATAAAAACAAGTGTATCAAAAAGCATCAAGAGCATTGGACGAAGTCGCGGGCGATATCTAGTAGGAGATAAAGTAGAGTACGATTGTGATGCTGCTGTCCAGTCAATGTTGCATCTTCCCTGAAGCCTCTTATGTCCGGCTCATTGTACGAAACAAGATCTGAATTAACTTGGCCACTAATCAAGCGGTGGAGGTTGCCGAATTTTGGTCCAAAACCATATAGTAGCCTAATATTTCAGCTATTGTCACGAAGAAGAAGACTAACCCCCTTAGTTATAAAAAGTTATGCAATGATTAAGTAATGATTAGTAATTCTGCGCAGTACAATATTGTAATGCGCGGAATTCTTAATCATTGCATAACCATTGCATAACTTTTTATAAGTAAGGGGTAAATCACAAACTTACCACAATATATAAACTAATTGACATACATTTTGTATACAATAGTGTACATCCGCTGCACATGATGACTATTTTTACATCTATACAATTTTAATTGCGATAAAATTGCTACTGCAGCAGTGACAGTAGACCACAGAACCTAATTTGCATTTGCCATTGAGCGTTCCACATCTAGCAATGTAGCATCAGCGGTTTCTGTTGCAAAATTCCTAGCGTACCTATATATGAGTATTTACGTTAAGTAAGCATATATTTTTTCATACCACCTGCTCGATAATGTCCAATTACATATCATGCAACCTCAACGTAAAGCAAGTCATTATATCCCAAGGGAGATAATGTTATATAAAACTCCCAAAGGATATAATGTGATTTGAATTTGGAACTTTAAAATTCGTATTACTCTTAGCTTAGGAACGGGCATTATAAAGAGAGTTTACTCGAAAATTGGACTGGCTACCATAGGCAGAACACAAAAAAAGGAAAAAAACGTGTGATTCACGCGATTGTAAAGAATGTGAAACAAAAGACGGTTTTATTTTAACCATCCCGTATTGTATCATTTTCAAGTCGTCATGCGATAGTGGTTTAAGGCACGATTCTAGCACTTTTAGCAATTTTTGATCATTTTTGAACGTCTGTAGCTTGTTTTATAATAAACCCAAAACTATAAAATTGGTACCACAACAAAATTTGACATATTATCTCGTACTTTGTGAACACAGAAACATGATTAGTATGAATTCTCTCGATAGAAAATAAAATCAAAGGTAACACTACTTTATGCTTAGAATATTGACTGGAAAGAGACTCCGTCACTAAATGATATCAAAGATTTACCAAGAGAAAGAGCTTATTATGATTGAGAAAATGGCTAGATACTTTTTAATTCCAAGCTTTAGTTTTCCTACATATACATAGACACCTGAAATTTTACTCTCGAGACGTATCATCTTTCCCGCTTTACTTTATCACGGATGAGAGGGACATAAAATTCACAGACACCCGGCCTTAAGTTCCGGAAGCTATTAAATCAGACGCTTTGTGCATAATTGATAATGTACTACCGAAAAATGAAAAGAAGCTACAATGATTTTAATCAATGTAGAACAACAAAAGGAATACGTGCTTTTAGTTTATTTCCAACACTTAGCATCAACTCGAAAGCCAAGCAGCATATGGTGCATTTAATTCAATGTTCAGGTCTGGGTTTTATTGTCTTGCAGAAGGTGTGAAAAGTAGAGTATTCACCTCAAGGATAAAGTCTGTTTTTTGTCACGGGCGGCATATAGGACCCATCGCTTCACTCGGGACTCTACATAACCTCGCTAGGCTTGGGAGTTAACTGTGAGTCCTTCGTTACGCTCAGAGTCTAATATGCCGCCCGCAACGTAAGTCACTGCTTTATGCACTTGGTGCATAATTTACTATACTTATTCAGTTAGAGAATATGTTTTTCTAGGATAACCACATTCCATCACATGAAGATGCTCTCATCATCAGGTAGGTATTATTTCTGACTCTCTCGCACGATGAGATTGTATAGACTGTTATCCATCTTACTGGTCCACGGTGTTTTTGAATTTTTCAGATTCACATGCCAGTTTCCTCACGTTTTGAGAAAAATAAAATTAAAAAAAATACACTTCAGAAGTCTATTTAAGTAGTTTCTCAAAAAAAATATTACATGCCAATCCAAGTCGACTCGCAAGCTTCATCATTTACATCTTCAATTATAGAATTGTTTCTTAGATCGAAGATTTACATAGACAAACGATCAAAATAACAAAAGAAGTTCAGATGAAAACTCATTGTAATATCTGGCTGTCTGTTTGCCAAGACTTTTATTTATTAGCAGAGTCAACTGTCATTACTAGCAATAAATACGAAGGAGGAGTATAATTCATACATTGTACGTACATTATTCGGGATAGGTATCTCTTGGCGGGCCATCGCAAGCACGCGCCATGCAGCAGCGAAGCAGTGGCCGTCGAAGAGATATTCATTTTGCTGATCAGTTGGTTCATATTATTTTTTCATGTCTACATTTGGTTACTTAAGAACAATACGTATCTTAATTCAAATAAATCTTTTGAAGGTATCATTAAACATACCTACATGATACATTTTGATTGCGAAATTAAACCAAATTGCCACCAAAGTTGGTATCAAATAATTATCTTTATATTTAATTTTAGTTTAGGTCACCAATGGCTGAACGTCACGTCATTACGAAAAGTTAATAAATAGCGTTTGTTCATGTGGCAGTGAATTCTGTTCGTAAATGCATTAACTTATGAGTAGAAGACTGGGGACGCAGGTCGATAGAGGTAGAATATGGACTTCCAAAATCTGATCAGATAATTATTAACATCAGTGAACAAAGTCATCAGTGATCATTGACTAATCACACCGATATTTTCATAGAAACACATTAATCACTAGAAGTCATTTTATATTATTTGAAATTTGGAACCCAAGTGGTGGGATATATTATATGCTGATCTTTATCGTCACTGAAAACAGTGAACGATTTCAAGAAAAATGCCATAATATTATACAAGAGCAAAAATAATTAGAACCAACTAAGCCACACTAGGTGTTTCGTTCTCTTTTTTAATATTAATTAGAGCATTTATTTCTCTCCGATTGGGTTGAGAATTCAATGAAATGAAATGAAAAGCATACATTAAAGTGATTCAATTACCGTCATGCCAACATTTCTACTGGATAATTGTTTTTGATATTTCATGTAGGCAGCTGTAACTAACATACAAAAATTGAATTAAATTGAAACGTAAGGAGCAGTATAATAGTTAGTACCGCTTAGTATTCACATGATCTATAAAAAGCAGATAATATATGTTAAAGACAAATGATTCAAATTCATGAATAAAATCATTGAATGGATATTTAACTTTCAAACATTTCAACATTCATTCATTTTCATTAATTTTTTTACGCGTAAATAAATAAAAAAGTTTTTATTATTCAGTTTTTATTTTGTGCTTATTAAAAGATCGAAACAACAATTAAAAGTATTATTTTTGAAATAAGAATATATAAGGAAGAAAATAGACCATTTTAAAACAATGCTTCAAAACACTTAACGTAAATGTAGTCTTTGAAAAAAATTCAAATACAATCGATGAATCGGGCAAATCGGGCAAGACATTTTAAATATTTTAGGTACTTGCCGCAGTACCAAAACATTCTTCAGTGTTGAATTCCAGATAAATTATAGACATTAAAGTATGAACCTATAAGCTGTGAAAAAATATATGTTCACCTAGGTAAGCATAGAAACAAAAAACTGCCACGAATTTAGCAAACCAAAGATTTTGGCTTTTCCAAATAAACTGTCATAAGGGACAGAAAGTACCACAGCATTACGCAAAACATAACACACGAGCATTTTACCATCATAATGACATGTTATATAATCCGATTGTACTTAGCGTAAAACCAGGCTCTACCACACAGAGCGCTTGTGACGACATCCCCGCTAACAGGCAGCCAACACTGGATTAAATCGTATCTACAGGCACATGAAACACCATAATATACGGTTTTTGAAAATCCATCAACAAAGAACCATATGAAACCATCTCAAAACTGTCCTTATTACAATGCCTTAAAGATTTTTTGCCTTGAGATTTGAGTATGGGAATAGTCTAAGCAACGCTCAACTGGGACGGTTGTGCAAGATAGTAGAATAAATCCGTTTCTGAAACATTACTTTAGTGCTGTGGCGGAATAGTCGTGTGATTCTCTGCTGTTATTTCAATAGTTACTGTTCTTAACTAATTCTAATTTAATACGTCCTTTTCTGAACTGAAATTATGAGTACCCTGCAGATAGTATATTACTCACAGTTAACTAGTATTGAAGTCACGACCATAAGTATAGTGTATGTATTATATAATTATATTGTTTGATAACGATACAAATTCATTCAGTGGATTTGTGTTTACATTAACTTTCTGAGCAAGTACCTACCCCTGTGAGAAGCTTTCGTAAAGTTCAAACAGAACTGTGTCATTAACCCATACGGTCGTTATAGGTAGGTAAAATATTAAACCCTTTCACATTTGTAGTAATTGCAAAATCATAAATGTTTCTGCATCCACTTCGCCTAAATTAATTTTATTTGGTTTCCTATACACACAATTAAATACGTATAACAATATATCTGGAACAAAAGATGTCTGGCGACATTATTGCTACTGTATCCAGAAGTTAATTGCGTGTTCCTTATCAAGCTCCGGATTGTGGATGATTTAAGGGTCCTTCCTTCCCAAGTCACAGACCGTGTTTCAGCTTATTAAAGTTAAGCAAATGGCTTGGTATACAATCCTTTACAAATTGAATTTCCACGAACTAACCAGAACTTGTTGCCTGTTCATACAAAGGTGTTTTTTGTAAAACAACTATAGAAGTATATTTTTTAAATATTTTTCGTAATCGTAAATTGCTAAAATATGACAAATTTATTAAATATATACAGTGTTTACCAGTGTAATTGCAGTAAAATACATACTGCATAAGATTCATTTGAGTTCCCCAGTTAAAGTGCAGTATTTCATCATATTTTGAAACACTTTAAGTGATAGTTTTATCTGGAAGATTAAAAGAAAAAAAATATTAAAGTGCAGTATTATTTGCTTCGATACAAGTTGATTATACTGCAGATGTTTAAAAAACACTTTTTATTTGTATCTTCTAATTAAAGTGCAGTATTAGTAAAGTGCATACTGCAAATACTGCACTTTAACTTGTGTGGAATTTTATAATGCCTGTAAAAAAACAAATAAAATGAAGTATTTATAAATTGTACTGCAGTTGTACTTGTTAGTCAGTTTATATTACTTTGTAAAAACTAAATAATTTACAGTGTTTACATTTTACTGCATATTAGTTAGTTTACTCCATCCGTTTCATACTATTTGCCACAGTTTGGCATAACGCGATCACAAAAAGAAAACAAGAAGATATTGTGACTACCTTTAGGGATTTTTGATGAAGTCAACGTAATGCAAAGCAAATAACTTTATGGCTAGATAACTGTTCAGCACAAAATAAAATTCAAATTATAAATTGTTGTGACATTGCTGCCAACAACATATTGCTGAAATATTTTGAGCCTGGACAAACTTTTATGTCGGCCGACTCTTTTCATCACAGTGTGGAGATCATTGAAAAAGGAAGACAAAGATTTTATTCATTTTTATTACAGACTAGGCAATCGTTTGGCCACCATCTGACCATGGAAAGCGATGATGTGGTAAAAAAAAATAGTACGCTTGTCTAGTAGATACCTATTCTCTTCTCTTGACTTGAACACACCTGGGTTAATTATACCGGAAATACTGCCGAGGGCAGGGCATTTCTCTACTTTGTTTATGATTTTGGGGATTTTGTGAACGCGGTCGAAGAGTCACTCAGGCCGAGGAAGGTGGTATGTAAAACTTGGAAGGTTGAAGATTTTTATAACTTCAAACCTGATGTTGCAGAAAACAAAATGAAGGATAGTGAAGGAAACAGAGTTTATTTGAAAGCTATGGTTGAAGTTTTGGTACAAATGGGAAAGCAGATCTTTTCCTACAAAAAAACAATTGGACGAAACTACATACAATCAGATGTCTTGCCTAAAATCAAAAACTTTGCCTTTCTTTACTCAAAGAACGAGCCCAAAAGGTATCGGTTCAGGAAGGAAACAAAATATAATATAACAATTAGGTTCCTTAATGCCTGAAAAATTATTGTTGTTTTGGGAAAATCTCCCTATTCTCAAATATGATACAGGTACTGATGAAATATTAAAATTTTATGGAAACGAATCAGCAGAATAACACAATACAACTGGGTAGCAATTTGGTCATTTTAGTCTTTAAACTAAACTAGACTAAATTTCTTCAAATTTAATTTTAACCTTGTTGACTTTGTAACATGTTTTTATTTTGCCTATTCTAAATTAATGTCAATTAAAGCTGCACCGCTTAAAATAACGTAATTAAAACAGGTTTTTAACACGCTGTATAACAGCGTTTGGATAAATTTGGACACGTTCTGAGAAAGCGTTTGGACAAATCAGGACTCTCGCTACGTGAAAATAAAGTTGATTTTACGCTGACAGGCTTTAGTGATAGTTTATTGAATGAGGGTTAGATGCCAGGGGAATAAACACCTTGTTATAAAACCAACAAGGTTTAAATTACATTTAAAGAAATTAAGTTTAGTTTAGGGGATGTCCAAATTGCTACCATTGTAACATTTAAGTCAATAATATAAAGACTGATTACGTAAATCCTATAATTACCTACCAAAAGTGATATTCATTCATCGACCCTATTAAACAAAGAAGGACGGGGCAACCTAGAACTTCATGTAAGCTACACCCGTACTAGATACAATTACACACCCACACAGCTAAATTTGCATTATCGTACACTTCATACACCAACAACAAAGATACAAAGATATACGCAGACAGTAGTGCAAATGAGATAACAACATATATACTAGAACCAAATACGATTCTGGTATCGGGTAAGTCCGTCTTAGTACGTAAACAAAAAGTAATCTAAGGAACCATTAGCAAATAAATTTCATAAAATAAAGTAATATTATCTTGTAGTACCGTGGTTTTGATCACCAATGTAAAAAAATGACTATTTGTTAAGTTTCGTAGTTTTTGTAGTAGGTACTTCATACATTTCCGATGTTAGTGTGTGCTTCAGTAACAACATTTAAACATTTTATCGTCCAATAATACCATTTACGAAAGTTTGTTTATATGTTATTCAATCACGCTCTGACCGCTGATAAGACTTTGATGAACATTTGAAAAAAAAAACTCGATTGCTTGGCCATAAATGAAACTAGTATCAATTGATAGGAAAAAATATAAGAAACTAAAAGTGTTCTATGAAAATATTGTGATATTCTTTAAGACATATTTGGGTTTATTTTTCGTCCAACTTTACGACAGTATTAATTTGTCGTGCAATTATGGGATGGCGCAAGTCAGATTAGTTGTCTGTGTAATTAATGTCATTAGTCCCCCTCATCCCTCCCTGACCAAGACTGAAAAACAATATTGCAACTTTATGTTCCTAACGCATGTACGAGTAAAAGTATTTTTTTTATACCCAAATATCTCAGAAAACATATCACTTAGGCAGTTTTTTAATACACTTTGTTTATTATATTTTTTCCTGTCGATTGACACGACTAGTTTCAATAAGAGCCAAGAAATCGTATATTTTTTAAAATTCGGCATTTTAGGTATGCCAATAAGGTTATTACTCTTTAATATAGGTAAGTACATATCACCTAGTATGGATCTGTGTTTTTTAATATTTTCCTATATCCTTTATGTTATTGTTGGGTAGCCAATCTGGCTCTTCCCCATAGACAACTGCATATTACTAGTACTCTAGACAGACTATTGACAGACAAACGTCGCAATTAGCGTATTTGATTATCGCCATTTTGGCGCTGTTGGCGCTGATAGCAGTACTTTGGCAGTAGTGAGCGTCCACGGAACTAACGTATTTACTACTTACTATTGTACAATATTTATTTGTTTGTACTATTGTACGCTCAATGTGGCGCTTTGAATTAGCACAAACGAAAGTACGGCATAACCTATCCATAGAGATCAGTGTGCTCTTTCCTCTGTCTTCTGACAACTTGTAGCCATTTATGTTTCCACAATTCGTCTTTGAAACATATTAATAACAATTAACTTATCAGTGAGTGTAGAGTAGACAAAATAAACATGTGAAGAAATATCAGGAACATGTTAAAAAGTATATATTATGTTGACGCTACTAATATAAACGAGAGGCAAATGTATACTTATAATAAAACTGGAACAGGTCCAATTCTGTATATTGAAGATATATAGTAATTATTTTTTGGCTGCTGTTATATATTTGATACTGAAGCCAAAACTGTTTTTTTTTTTTCATTTTTGTCTGTCTGTCTATCTGTATCTTGGCTAGGCATCACGCCGAAACTACTGAATGAATTCAAATGAAACTTGGCATAATGTGAGTTCATACTACGAGGTAGGACATACTTATATCGGGATATTTTTCATCCCGAAAAGTTAAAGGGTTCCTGCAGGAAAGGGGTTGAAAGATTTTTATAAGAACACGTATCACGCTGAAACTACTGGACGGATTTTGATGCAACTTGACAAAGTTATAGTTTATATGATGATTGAAAAATTAAGGATACTTTTTATCCCGAAAATATAAAGATTCCCTGTGGGATAGGGGTCCAATTTTAGAGTCTCTTTTATGTTCGGTACTGAAGCCAAAACTGTTTTCTTTTTCTTTTTTTTCTGTCGGTCTGTCTGTCCGTCTGTCTGCACCTTGGCATAGCGTCACGCTGAAATTACTCAACGAACTCAAATGAAACTTTGTATGATTTGAGTTCATACTTCAAGGTAGGAAGGACATTAGATACTTTTCATCCCGAAAAATTTAAGAGTTCCCGCAGGATAGGGGTGGAAAGGTATTTAAAAGAACACGTATCACGTTGAAACTACTGGACGGATTTTGATGAAAGTTGGCATAGTCAGTAGTTTATATGATGATGAAAATTAAAGCTACTTTTTATCCCGAAAATATAAATCGTTCCTGCGGGATAGGGGTCCAAATTCTGTACATTGAAGATATTATGTATTTATTTTTTGGAGTTTGTTTTATATTCGGTACTGAAGCCAAAACTGTTTATTTTTCATTCTTGACTGTCTGTCTGCCTGTATCTTAGCAGCGCATCATTCCGAAACTACGCAATGAACTCAAATGAAACTTGGTATGATTTGAGTTCATACTTTGAGGTTGGACATAGCATACTTTTCATCCACATAAATTAATGGGTTCTCGCAGGATAGGGGTTGGAAGTTATTTAAAAGAACACGTATCACGCTGTAACTACTGGATGAATTTTGATGCAATTGGCACAGTCACCTATCTATACTTATAATAAAGCAATAGGTACGAGAAAGGCTGTACAAAGAAGTATAATAAAAAAATGGTCTAGGGTACCCTAAAATAAGCTACAGAACATTTTTTTTTGTTTTAATTCGTGTCTTTCTGTCTGTTTGACAAACTACTCGACCGATTGCGATGCGGTTTACAGTTGGATAGCTTAGGTTTTGATATTAAAACTGGGTTACTTGGTATCTCAGTCCGATGAGTAGAAGCCGAGCAATCGATAAAAAACTTTTTGATGGCTGAACGAATTTTGAAGACATGTAGTTTTATTGTACTTAAAAGGTACTTTTGGGCTTGGAATAACACGTATGGGCTACTTTTAAATGAAATGAATACGCGGTCGAAGCACAGCTAGTTATTGATAAGCTTGCCAGATACCAAAACAGAGAGAACGGTCGTTCGTGGTCCGTGAAGAGCAACCAAGAATTGTCAAAAGTATCCAACTCTACGCCCTTCTAACATTAACACTAACAGATTTTTCTCATGTTATAATAATCGCAAATGTACCAGAGAAGTCATTGGCAAAAATGAAATTGGTGTTATTCCGAAGGAAACTGCTAAATACCTAAAATTCCAAAATGCCGAACTCTACACAGGCCATTTTTTTAGAATTACATCAACTACTTTTTTGGCAGATTCAGGAAGGGATATAAGCCAGATAAAACTACACAATGACTGGAAATCCAATGCAGAGGCGGAAAAATCAATGCAGAATAAGAATAAAATAAGTCAAAACTCATGGTCAAATATTATTTATCCCTGGACACCATTGCCCCCAGAACCTTCGACGTCAAATAACGTCACATCAGAAAACTCGCTCCTCTAGAACAGCAACTTTCATAATCCAAAACGAGACCCAGACACAAGTTTCTGAATCTTTAAGTACTGCTCAAATAAATTCCAGCACAACTGAATAAATATGTCCAATATCAATAATAAGTTTCAATTTATTTAACTTTAAATGCTTTATTTTTGTAGCCCTGGGTTATTATTATCTCGCAGAAGGTATAAAAAGTTAGAGTATTCACCTCGAGTATAAAGCCTGTTTTCTTCTTGGGCAGCTTGAACTTCTCTTGATTATCTACTATAATCGTTCGTTTATGCGATAGCTGGAATATCATGACAACAGCCTTATCACATTATGTTCGTCATTAGCAAAAATTGTTTATTCAAAGCTATTGCAGCATTGGTTGTTGGTTATAAGTAGGTTGTTGTTTTTTGGTTGTACCTATATGTGAATTGAATATACTCGAATAAGTACCAATGTCATTTATTTTGAAATCTTAAACTAACTATGGATTAAATTTATTTCTAACTTATAACTAGAGGTTCTTTTGAGGTTGTAAGTACATATGAGGCTAGAGTAAAAAAGGCTTTCTTGTTAATAAATAACACTTGCGTCTGAAACTTCTAGTCCATTTGATCCAATATGTTATTGCAAGCAACAAATGTGTAAAGATCGGTCTTTAAATCGAATCATTGATATTTAATTTCATTGAAAGACTCAATTGAAATAAAATTCACTGAGATAATGGAAGGATTGATGGTCACTGAGTGTGGGCGACACAATGATCTTATTGCATTAATCAAATGCGTATGGGCACCCGCCGCCTGTACTATAATACCTATTTAGCATAGAAAGCCCAAGTAATGATTATGTAGCTAGATATTAAAGCAATTAGACACTTTCGAGGCAGTACTCATTAAAGGTGGTATGTAATAAAACAATTTGATTTGATGAATATACTGGAATCAAAGTGCCCGATATTTTGATGATGCTGATGCTAGGACCTGTGAAAATTTAGTTAAATTAATCGTTTCTACGCATAAGACATTATAAATGCGAGATTTTGTTACACCGGAGATTTTAGTGATGACAAATAATACTTTTAAGGGTTAACATTATCTTAACACTAGTTGTAATACTGACGAAAACAGAAAAAAACTAGGGCTATAATTTTAGCTTGTTTAATGGGCTATTCGTGCACAGAATATGTAAATTTCATTTTAACTAACGTCAAATAGTACTAGGTGGTTTATATTTATGATTACAACCACTGTTTTATTGTTACTTTAATCATTGTTAGGCATGTAGTTTGAAATGGCATAATCCTGATATTCGCAATAAAAGGTTTCCCACTTTCAGCAGTCATAGCTATCGTATCGTATTTAAAGCCGTTATTTAAATCAGGATAATCTCTGTTGTATTACCGTATCATAAAGCGAGGAACCATCATCGAAGCCATAGGACTTGGCTAAGGCCACCCCTTCGATCAGCGCTGTTCGTGCTTCAGGACGGTTGTTTTGGAGTAAATGGCAGCGGGCTAGTAGAAACAATGCGTTCAGGAGCCAGATGCGGGTTTCTCTAAAAGTATAAAGTCAAATAAAGTAATTTAAGTTAGTTAGATCAATAAATTAATTCGTTAGCTATGGCATATTATTTTGGTTGAATAGTACAACTTAGATTCCAATGATACTGAGTTCTGTCCTAGACACCAGTGACTTTTCTAAGTTATGTGCGGTTTTGTGCTTATGTAGGATCCTGGCTATTATTGAGTGATAGCAGTCGTTAAGCCATGTCAGAGGCCCTCGGGTGGCCTGACAAAACTCTGACACCAGAAACCAGCACTACCTCATACAACGAAACCAAAAAAATGGCATGTTCTGATATTGGTCTGGGGGTGGTTTGTCACATGCAAAAACTGTAAGACAAAATATTATTTAACATAAAGCAATACATCTAAGTACAATGAAAAAATCCTTAAGAATCCTAAAGTTTCTTATTTATTTTTGGGATACGAGCGAAATCAATCGATTAAAAAGCGTCCCATAAATTTAAAAATGGCTTAGTGGTGAAATGGCGCCAGGAAATATTACACGCCAAGCACAATTGGACATCCTCAAATTATTTCACCCTTCCTTTGTCCAGCTGCTTTTAGAGTGCTTTTAAATAAAATTCTAGCACGCAGCTTGAATGTTTTAGAGCTGGGCCTAATGGCGTTTTGGTTTAAGTCATGTGGCGAGGAAATTAAATGTTAGATTTTATCATTTAACTGCACTCTATAGTATTAAAAAATTATACATTACACGTAGCGAGCAGTTTGTTCGCATGAGGATAAGTGCTTTTTTTGCTCATAAATATTGCAGTGCAACCTTTCTTCGTCTCTACTGTAGGTTGGCCGTTAGCTAAGCATACCCCTCTCTGTTAATCACCAGACGTACAAGATCTATGCTGGCAATTTCAGCTCACTCTCGTACATTTTTGAACCATGATTTTCTTCTCTAGATGTGGCGCTTCCTTTCTATCTTTCCCTTCATAATAATATTGAAATGATGTTAGTGATTATTCTCGAATACGTGTCCGGGAAACACTTAATTTTATCCCTTGATGTTCACGACAAGTTCTCAAGATTTGTCCACAAATCGTAATATCTCTTCGTTCGTGACCCCGAGGATCAAAAAATAGTATTCATGCGGCGGTAGTACATTATATCTACAGCCTCTAGTTTCTTACGAAGGTCTTCTGTGATGATAGCCCATGCTTCGCATCCAACAAAACTATTGGCCAGATGTAACATTGGATTATACATAATTGAAGGCGTATGTTCAGTTGAGATGAGGCACATTTTCTTATCTTTTTGAAGGTTGAACGAGCTATTTCAATCCAGGTCTCCACTTCTATGTTGGACTCCCATTTTGCATTAAAGTAAGTATAACTTATTTTATTTAGAGACACCTATAAATTTGTATTAAAATCTTGCGCTGCACTGCACAACCATGTCGCAAATGTTTGCATACTACTGATTGGCAATCTGATACCTGGCAAATGTATAGTTCTTCCTAATGCAGATCCTTACAGAAGGAGCACACTACTCTTTATAAAACATTTGTTGGAAAATATGTAGCTTCCCTTGGAATTTGGTTTAGTAACGGTATCAGTTACAGCCTCACTACACTAGATAGCGAACGCGCTTCATTGACTGTCTTGGTACCACCATTAGCAGGGGAAAATAAATAACTCCAAGTCTTGGTGACACCAAGAATAAAAAACTTATCGTTATTACCATGCAAATTAGATTAGAGAGCCATCTCCTTGAGTATCGATGGTGAACCTGATACAGAAGCAGTGATCGCACCTTGGCACCCACGCATGCCTTAAGGTCCAATGTGCTGGGATGGGAAATCGGATCCCCGTATGAGATTCACATTGTGAGGGGTTACCCCAACAGGCTTCCATACACCCCTTCCACACAGCTTGCCTTTCATCCTTCAAATTAGTGCGTGTTCACTGGGATGAAGGTACCTCCTCCATCATGTTCAAAAGCGCAGGAACGCGAACAGAACAGGAACCAGGAACCGCACGCAATGGCAAAAATGTAAGATGGTCCGACTGGGACGTCAAGGAGTGAGGCCATGCAAGCAACCTGGCCTTCAGAGGGAACGTGCAATTGCCCACTTTCGTGTGCCACTCAAGTGGGTTAATTTAAATGACAGGAGCGCCGGGTGCAGTGCTGTCAAAATGGAGGGGGGAAACCCATCTGCCGGCAGCTACCTTGCGTAAACAAACCGTTTTGTTGACCGCCTCATACGGTTGTTTGATATTTATAAAAACACGCTGACAGTTGAAGAAAAGTCAAAATCTATGGATTGATATTTTCAATATTTTTTTGTTCGAGATCTTCAGCGACAACCTATAGTTTTTTATCTGTATTAAATACCGCAACAGATGTGCCTTTCTAACAGATAAAAAATAAACTCATAATCGTTTATGTTTTTTTTAAATAATCCACTAACACCAAAAATATATTTGGGCAAAAATCATGAGTTATGTTTAAAAATTATTTATGGAAAATCTAGAGCTTATAAGTGAAATATAAAGTCAATATTATATTGCTATTTGTTATTACTAGTAAACTAGATTAAATAAAGAGCCCTAAGTTTGATAAATTTTAAATAAATGGATAACTTGTTCGGCTGGCAACTAGAGAAGCATGCCGCAATCGGGCTTTAATTATTTTGCAACTAAAGAAGCTTTATTCATAAGAATTATTTAATCGATAGAGGTTGAAACAACGATAATTTTAATATATAACATTTGTTATCCCATGAACTTACGGCATATTTGCAGAATTTGCAAAATATTTCAAAGTTAACTTTTTTTGCTTCCGGGTTGTGCGTCAAAGTTGTTTTTTTTTTAATTTGAAATTAATCTGTTTATTGGACTATGGCATTTTATCCTATTGCTACATGATATTACTAGTATCTTAGATTAACTAAAGGGCCCTGCGGACGAACAAAATTGAATAAAACGAAAATAAAAGTGTCAAGTGCGGCAAGCCCAAATTGTTGCCAAACCCACTTGATATTTGTGCGCTTGGCCACAAAAGTTGCCGCGCGCACGTCAGCGGCTAGTGACTCCAGTCTGCTATTGCACTCGTGTCAGCGACTCACTCTATCATCTATTGCACTAGTGCCAGCGATTTATGTCTGCTTTTACACTTGTGCCAGTCTGCTGTATCCAAACGGTGCATGATTAGTGCCACTACCTCAGTTCACCCAACATTACATGCAGTATAAAACCATTGCGATATCCGTTATCAATAACAGCGAAAGATAAGATTAACTCACCGTATACGATATCTGCATCGTACCTTCAGTGCGCGTGCGTACGCGTGCTAGCCACGCGCGGTCAATCCTCATAACCCTTCTGCGAGGGTCCATATTTCCTTCGTTGCCTTTGTATTGCACGAAGCTGCTGGCGGAGTAGTGAGTAGGACACATGGTGGCGATGATGGTCGCGTCAGAGTGGTGGACGTGCGCACGCGCACTGGGCCCCGATTCTGTAAGCTATTGAACCGCGATAACGCAAGTCGATCGCTTGAAATTTTTTGAGAAATTTTCTTATTTACCACTTAAAAGTGCTAGAAGTGTTTTTTTTTGGAAATATTAAAAAAATAAAAAAACTGAAAAATAAAAAAAAAACAAAAAAAAACAAAAAGGGAAAATTTTAGCAAAATTTTCGCTTCCAGCACTTTTAAGTGGTAAATAAGAAAATTTCTCAAAAAAATTCAAGCGATCGACTTGCGTTATCGCGGTTCAATAGCTTACAGAATCGGGGCCCAGTGCGCGTGCGCACGTCCACCACTCTGACGCGACCATCATCGCCACCATGTGTCCTACTCACTACTCCGCCAGCAGCTTCGTGCAATACAAAGGCAACGAAGGAAATATGGACCCTCGCAGAAGGGTTATGAGGATTGACCGCGCGTGGCTAGCACGCGTACGCACGCGCACTGAAGGTACGATGCAGATATCGTATACGGTGAGTTAATCTTATCTTTCGCTGTTATTGATAACGGATATCGCAATGGTTTTATACTGCATGTAATGTTGGGTGAACTGAGGTAGTGGCACTAATCATGCACCGTTTGGATACAGCAGACTGGCACAAGTGTAAAAGCAGACATAAATCGCTGGCACTAGTGCAATAGATGATAGAGTGAGTCGCTGACACGAGTGCAATAGCAGACTGGAGTCACTAGCCGCTGACGTGCGCGCGGCAACTTTTGTGGCCAAGCGCACAAATATCAAGTGGGTTTGGCAACAATTTGGGCTTGCCGCACTTGACACTTTTATTTTCGTTTTATTCAATTTTGTTCGTCCGCAGGGCCCTTTAGTTAATCTAAGATACTAGTAATATCATGTAGCAATAGGATAAAATGCCATAGTCCAATAAACAGATTAATTTCAAATTAAAAAAAAAACAACTTTGACGCACAACCCGGAAGCAAAAAAAGTTAACTTTGAAATATTTTGCAAATTCTGCAAATATGCCGTAAGTTCATGGGATAACAAATGTTATATATTAAAATTATCGTTGTTTCAACCTCTATCGATTAAATAATTCTTATGAATAAAGCTTCTTTAGTTGCAAAATAATTAAAGCCCGATTGCGGCATGCTTCTCTAGTTGCCAGCCGAACAAGTTATCCATTTATTTAAAATTTATCAAACTTAGGGCTCTTTATTTAATCTAGTTTACTAGTAATAACAAATAGCAATATAATATTGACTTTATATTTCACTTATAAGCTCTAGATTTTCCATAAATAATTTTTAAACATAACTCATGATTTTTGCCCAAATATATTTTTGGTGTTAGTGGATTATTTAAAAAAAACATAAACGATTATGAGTTTATTTTTTATCTGTTAGAAAGGCACATCTGTTGCGGTATTTAATACAGATAAAAAACTATAGGTTGTCGCTGAAGATCTCGAACAAAAAAATATTGAAAATATCAATCCATAGATTTTGACTTTTCTTCAACTGTCAGCGTGTTTTTATAAATATCAAACAACCGTATGAGGCGGTCAACAAAACGGTTTGTTTACGCAAGGTAGCTGCCGGCAGATGGGTTTCCCCCCTCCATTTTGACAGCACTGCACCCGGCGCTCCTGTCATTTAAATTAACCCACTTGAGTGGCACACGAAAGTGGGCAATTGCACGTTCCCTCTGAAGGCCAGGTTGCTTGCATGGCCTCACTCCTTGACGTCCCAGTCGGACCATCTTACATTTTTGCCATTGCGTGCGGTTCCTGGTTCCTGTTCTGTTCGCGTTCCTGCGCTTTTGAACATGATGGAGGAGGTACCTTCATCCCAGTGAACACGCACTAATTTGAAGGATGAAAGGCAAGCTGTGTGGAAGGGGTGTATGGAAGCCTGTTGGGGTAACCCCTCACAATGTGAATCTCATACGGGGATCCGATTTCCCATCCCAGCACATTGGACCTTAAGGCATGCGTGGGTGCCAAGGTGCGATCACTGCTTCTGTATCAGGTTCACCATCGATACTCAAGGAGATGGCTCTCTAATCTAATTTGCATGGTAATAACGATAAGTTTTTTATTCTTGGTGTCACCAAGACTTGGAGTTATTTATTTTCCCCTGCTAATGGTGGTACCAAGACAGTCAATGAAGCGCGTTCGCTATCTAGTGTAGTGAGGCTGTAACTGATACCGTTACTAAACCAAATTCCAAGGGAAGCTACATATTTTCCAACAAATGTTTTATAAAGAGTAGTGTGCTCCTTCTGTAAGGATCTGCATTAGGAAGAACTATACATTTGCCAGGTATCAGATTGCCAATCAGTAGTATGCAAACATTTGCGACATGGTTGTGCAGTGCAGCGCAAGATTTTAATACAAATTTATAGGTGTCTCTAAATAAAATAAGTTATACTTACTTTAATGCAAAATGGGAGTCCAACATAGAAGTGGAGACCTGGATTGAAATAGCTCGTTCAACCTTCAAAAAGATAAGAAAATGTGCCTCATCTCAACTGAACATACGCCTTCAATTATGTATAATCCAATGTTACATCTGGCCAATAGTTTTGTTGGATGCGAAGCATGGGCTATCATCACAGAAGACCTTCGTAAGAAACTAGAGGCTGTAGATATAATGTACTACCGCCGCATGAATACTATTTTTTGATCCTCGGGGTCACGAACGAAGAGATATTACGATTTGTGGACAAATCTTGAGAACTTGTCGTGAACATCAAGGGATAAAATTAAGTGTTTCCCGGACACGTATTCGAGAATAATCACTAACATCATTTCAATATTATTATGAAGGGAAAGATAGAAAGGAAGCGCCACATCTAGAGAAGAAAATCATGGTTCAAAAATGTACGAGAGTGAGCTGAAATTGCCAGCATAGATCTTGTACGTCTGGTGATTAACAGAGAGGGGTATGCTTAGCTAACGGCCAACCTACAGTAGAGACGAAGAAAGGTTGCACTGCAATATTTATGAGCAAAAAAAGCACTTATCCTCATGCGAACAAACTGCTCGCTACGTGTAATGTATAATTTTTTAATACTATAGAGTGCAGTTAAATGATAAAATCTAACATTTAATTTCCTCGCCACATGACTTAAACCAAAACGCCATTAGGCCCAGCTCTAAAACATTCAAGCTGCGTGCTAGAATTTTATTTAAAAGCACTCTAAAAGCAGCTGGACAAAGGAAGGGTGAAATAATTTGAGGATGTCCAATTGTGCTTGGCGTGTAATATTTCCTGGCGCCATTTCACCACTAAGCCATTTTTAAATTTATGGGACGCTTTTTAATCGATTGATTTCGCTCGTATCCCAAAAATAAATAAGAAACTTTAGGATTCTTAAGGATTTTTTCATTGTACTTAGATGTATTGCTTTATGTTAAATAATATTTTGTCTTACAGTTTTTGCATGTGACAAACCACCCCCAGACCAATATCAGAACATGCCATTTTTTTGGTTTCGTTGTATGAGGTAGTGCTGGTTTCTGGTGTCAGAGTTTTGTCAGGCCACCCGAGGGCCTCTGACATGGCTTAACGACTGCTATCACTCAATAATAGCCAGGATCCTACATAAGCACAAAACCGCACATAACTTAGAAAAGTCACTGGTGTCTAGGACAGAACTCAGTATCATTGGAATCTAAGTTGTACTATTCAACCAAAATAATATGCCATAGCTAACGAATTAATTTATTGATCTAACTAACTTAAATTACTTTATTTGACTTTATACTTTTAGAGAAACCCGCATCTGGCTCCTGAACGCATTGTTTCTACTAGCCCGCTGCCATTTACTCCAAAACAACCGTCCTGAAGCACGAACAGCGCTGATCGAAGGGGTGGCCTTAGCCAAGTCCTATGGCTTCGATGATGGTTCCTCGCTTTATGATACGGTAATACAACAGAGATTATCCTGATTTAAATAACGGCTTTAAATACGATACGATAGCTATGACTGCTGAAAGTGGGAAACCTTTTATTGCGAATATCAGGATTATGCCATTTCAAACTACATGCCTAACAATGATTAAAGTAACAATAAAACAGTGGTTGTAATCATAAATATAAACCACCTAGTACTATTTGACGTTAGTTAAAATGAAATTTACATATTCTGTGCACGAATAGCCCATTAAACAAGCTAAAATTATAGCCCTAGTTTTTTTCTGTTTTCGTCAGTATTACAACTAGTGTTAAGATAATGTTAACCCTTAAAAGTATTATTTGTCATCACTAAAATCTCCGGTGTAACAAAATCTCGCATTTATAATGTCTTATGCGTAGAAACGATTAATTTAACTAAATTTTCACAGGTCCTAGCATCAGCATCATCAAAATATCGGGCACTTTGATTCCAGTATATTCATCAAATCAAATTGTTTTATTACATACCACCTTTAATGAGTACTGCCTCGAAAGTGTCTAATTGCTTTAATATCTAGCTACATAATCATTACTTGGGCTTTCTATGCTAAATAGGTATTATAGTACAGGCGGCGGGTGCCCATACGCATTTGATTAATGCAATAAGATCATTGTGTCGCCCACACTCAGTGACCATCAATCCTTCCATTATCTCAGTGAATTTTATTTCAATTGAGTCTTTCAATGAAATTAAATATCAATGATTCGATTTAAAGACCGATCTTTACACATTTGTTGCTTGCAATAACATATTGGATCAAATGGACTAGAAGTTTCAGACGCAAGTGTTATTTATTAACAAGAAAGCCTTTTTTACTCTAGCCTCATATGTACTTACAACCTCAAAAGAACCTCTAGTTATAAGTTAGAAATAAATTTAATCCATAGTTAGTTTAAGATTTCAAAATAAATGACATTGGTACTTATTCGAGTATATTCAAAAATTTTAAAAAAATAAAAAAACTGAAAAATAAAAAAAAAACAAAAAAAAACAAAAAGGGAAAATTTTAGCAAAATTTTCGCTTCCAGCACTTTTAAGTGGTAAATAAGAAAATTTCTCAAAAAAATTCAAGCGATCGACTTGCGTTATCGCGGTTCAATAGCTTACAGAATCGGGGCCCTGGTGTGGTGCGGCGCCCGGTCACGCGCGTCGCTCTGCTGGCACCAGCGGAATGTTAGTGCTGATCTGAACTTGTTTGTTTGTTTTTATTTGCCTTTGTCAGCTCAGTTCAGCACTATGGGGGCGGATTGTAGGCGACGCACGTCACAAGTGCAATATATACCTATTTTTTTGTTTTTATTGTTAAAAAAAAAACTACTACTTTCTATGTAATTTGTGGTATAATATTTAAAACTATAAGATACTTTTGTTAATTTTTCAAACTGTTTTCCGAACCGTATTTTGTTATCTGTGCCGCTTAAAACAAATAAAGTTGCATTTGGAGGGTGCGCGTAAAATATTTTTATTTGGTGCAATGTCGGTAGCACACACGAACAGAGCTAGCCGCTTGATCTTTAAGTTTTATTTTGTAATATTAGTATTTTCGAAGCCGCCGAACTAGCACTCTCCAATTTATTGTCGTACTAAACTTGGGCCTTTTATTTATCGTTAATACTAGCACTAGCAGCCAACACCCAGTCGATTCTTACGCGTAGATACAAATCACCATAAATACCTACTTACCTAGGTAGGTACCTTTCTTTTTTACCAGGTCAGGTGGTATCAGTATGTAGGTACCTACAATACAAGGGTAGCCTGTATGTCTGTAACCCTATTTTGTTAGTTTAGCGCTCAGATTAATCTGAGGTCTAGCGCATGTACCTACTTATTTTTATTTAACTATTCATTTATACTTTTTCCAGATGATAGTGGATAATTATAAAGCCTTGGTAACAAGTGTCAGTTCCTGTGCCAAGTCATTCAGAAGAAAGGTATGATGTCTTCAAAAGTACCTATGCAATACAATATTGTCAAGGACAGTCCCGGAGAGCTCTAATAGAGGAGAAGGCTTCAAAAAATAAAGTGGTTGTGCTTCATAATATTAAAAAGAATGTATACCACATCCAGTGGTGGTTGTTTTAGAAGGGGTTGTTGAGAATCTAAAATCTTTATTTTGTTAGGATCGTAGCTCCCAAACGAATGGACCAATTTTGATGCGGTTTTTAATGTTTGAAAACTGACGTGGACAAAAAGTACCCGCCCCTTAGACAGTACTCCGTCTATTCAATGTACACATTAGGTAAATTCGAAGTACGTATTAAATTGGCAATAATTGTCATAGTGTCTTCTACAGGTAAAAAGCGAGGCGACGTCAAAACTGACCATAACCTCAGTTGGCAGAATGTTCACATCTGTTATTAGGCGGATAAAATGTCCCGAGTCACTTACATGGCTACTGGTTTTTCCGGCCAAAGGATGCAGAAAAGCGGCAAGATGTCGCTAACTTATATGTTGGAGCGTCAATTTGACTATTGTACAGTATAGTTTAGATTTGTTAAAAAAAACTTCTGTCATTGCTAATTTAGAAAGAGGATGTAAATGTTTTTTTTTACAATTAATAATCTTTTAGGAAAGTCTCTAGATAGATAGTTAAGCCTTGACGACAATGATATTGATCTCAGGGTGAGATTTGTGTTTGGCCTACACTGTCCTGCCTTGCAACCAAGGTTGAACACATTACCCTATCTTTGTTTCTCCGTAGTCGGGTAAAAAAAAACCAGTGACACTCTGTATCTGAAGACGAATCGATTGATACATCGCATATCAAAATGGGACCATTAGGGGCGGCGCTGTGGTGGAGCGTCCACATAACCACATACATACAATTATAGACTGTTAAACTCATAACCCTTCCCTTGTTTTGTCGTAGTCGGGTAAAAAGTAGTCAAAAACTTCTTATGAAATTTTACATAAAGAAGTTTAGTTTAAAAACTGGCTCAATTACCCGCTTTCTAGAACATACTCGCCAGATCGTACAAACTAACCTTCAAGTGTTGCAGCATCACTAAATTTGGAGACGACGACAAACTTTGCCAACAGTTAACACAGAGGTTAAATCACGCTCACGATTTTAGTCAAAATACCGGAGTTCGATACGCGAGCACGCTGCTAGTTACCGATCTTATTAGCTTAGAAATTGTTGGAGATGTTCCCTAACATCTAACATGTAGGTTGGTGGTAATAATGACGTGTAACAGTGCTAGCTTGGTTTCAGTCTAAAGTCTTATTAAGGGACTTACGCGTCTATGGCAGTGTCATTATATGCTCTTAGACAACAATTGGAAAGTTATTGATTTAAAAGAAAAAAAAAAAACGTTCATATATGTGAGTACTATTTATTACTTGAAGCGTACCAACGAGCATCTGCTCGTTAAGTTCATTAAGTACGGTGATGGCTTACTCAGAGCCAGATGGCTAGATTTGGAGCCAGATGGCTCGCATGAGTAAGCCATCACCGTACTTAATGAATCTGTAACACCTGGGATGCTGACTTATGATAAACTTTTTATATATTACTATGTTTCATTGCTGTGATTTATATGCTACTAGTTTCCCACCCGCGACTTTGTATGCGCAGACTACTGTTTATCGCAAAAAAATAGCATCTCATTGTCTTCTAGTATATTAAAAACCAATGCAAAAGTAGGTATAGCACCATTGCTCTTGATGTTTTTTGACAGACTTGTTATTTCGTTTCCATGGCAACTACAGACCATTCTGTAATGGCAACCGTTCCATATAGTGAGTTATCTACATTTTCCATTTTTCCCATGATTTTTTCAATTTTCCGGAAAAAAGTGTCCTATGCTTTATTTCAGGGTTTAAGCTATCTCCATTCTAAATTTCATCAAAACCAGTCCAGCCGTTATTGCGTGAAAGCTCCCCAAACAAACAAACAGACAATGTTTTACTTTTATAATTATATTGTTATGTATAAAGAAAGGTCCACATTCCGTGTTTCAATGTGGTTATTTTAAGTTTAAGTTTTAATTATAGTTGCCAAACATATCACTAAAAAGTTGGCACATTTAAGGGAGCTATATATATTTTAAAAAAAAACCGAACGAATATACAAATCCCCACTCAAACACCGAACGAAATTAGTACAGTGTGTGGTCATTCCTGATCCATTCTTAAATATGTGAACAGTAAGAATCTTCTCCCAAAACAACTACCTATTTGAATATAATATGCTCTAACGGCACTCAAGCTCATTATGATGTTGTCATACTAAATCAGCCAAGAATATTAGGCATAATGCTATAGTCTAGTATTTTATGTTACAACATAAATACTTTATTAAAAAACTCACATGAACTGTCGCACTGCTTGTCGAAGGTGTCCCCCATTTCCTTCCAGACATTGCGGTCTTCTGTAATGTGGGACCATCCCTCCTGGAAGCCATCTAGGTCATCACAACATCGCTTCCTGAGTCTACCTCGAAGATGTCCCCCTGATCAGGCACCCATGGCGTGACCCTTGCCCAGTGATCCGGGTGCACTCGGCTAACATGTCCCGTTTTTTTTCATCCCGCCCCCACGAGACAAAGCTAGACTTAACTTTGTTAGATTGGATATATTTTTTTTCATCCCGCCCCCATTCGAGCCAAAGCGAGACTTAACTTTGTTAGATTGGATATAATTTTTTCATCCCGCCCCCATTCGAGACAAAGCGAGACTCAACTTTGTTAGATTGGATATTATTATTTTTGATAGTAGTGCTACAATTGGTGTTGCTTGTTGTTTTTTTTATACCTACGACAAGGAGAAAATTCTCCGTCAACCGGTAGATAAAAAGCAGAATAAACTCGAAGCTTATGCCAAGTAGCTTATATGTACCAGGGATTCAGCTCACGCTCGTGCGAAAGCGAATTAGGAAGATTCGTTCAACGTTGGAACTTATAAACAGCATTAACTACAATAAAATAATATTACCCAATGAGAAGCAATTCTGAAGGTGTAGCATGCTTATCTGTCTTAATTTAATTTTAATCTTGAAATTTAACTATAGTTTAGGCTTAAAATCAGTATCACCCAGGTTGCTGTTTTCTACAAACACCTTACTGGTTGTATAGGTATCCCGCTCACTCTTGATTTTGGAGCTTTTATCGCGGACGGTTGAAGGACGCTGTGTAATCTGGGACCGCTATCTTGCAACCCTTCTCGTTTCCTCTGGGGACGCCACATGTAACTAATCAACAACCACTTCCCTCACGATGTAACAACCTAATTTTAATCCGGATGTTTCTAATGTTATTTGATTTTCTTTAGGTATACACGCTTTTATTAGGTCGACTGTGTAACGGATTATGAACTGAATTTCACCCACTTTTAGTGGTAGTATTCATTTAAAGCGGCAAATGTACGTAAGACCGATGTTTTTTTTTTCATGTTTTTTAGCAGTTAACCAATATAAAAAAATGAAACGTTCTCTGTTTGTTTGCTTGTTTATTTGTTTGTTTGTTTGAGGAGCTTTCACGCGATAACAGCTAGACAGATTTTGATGAAATTTGGAATCGAGATAGTTTATACCCTGGAATAAAACATAAAGTACTTTTTATCCCGGAAAATTGTAAGTTTCCACGGGAAAACTGGAAAAAATTGATTACTCGCTGTAAGAAACGGTTGGCATGGAAAAGAAATAACTAATATGTCAAAAAACATCGAGGGCATTGGTGCTATATCTACTTTTACATTGTGTTTTAATATCCTAGAAGAACATAGGATGCTTTTCTCGCGATAAAAAGTAGTCCGCGCGGACGAAGTCGCAGGCCTGGAAGCTGGTATCTAATATTTTCTGAAAGAAAAAGTTGGATCTCGGACAGGATTTAATATATTTCTTTAGAAAATTATTAGATAATAGAATTATGTATGGAACCAACGAGCTGGTCTCACAACGGACGGAGCTAGTCAGTACAACGAACCCTTGAATGGCTACTAGTAACTCCTTCTAGTTTGGGCTCAATTGATTTGTCTCAAACGAGTTCTATTTATTTCAGCTGATGACGTAGGTGTTTTTTTCTCGTCGAGCGTTTTTTCAAACTTCGGTTAATTTACCTTCCTCAAATGCAGATCATGTGTTTGCCCAACCTGCTCATATTTTATATATACCTGATAATAAAATAAAAAATGCATAAAATTGTGAGGCTATATATATATATGAAAGTATATACTGTTTTTATACCATAAGACTATGGTATAAAAAACTTTGAAACTATTTATTCAGTATTTTTTAGATCAATTGAATTATTTAACCTTCGGGCACCGCGTATGCCAGCATACATTACGTAAATGTGCGATATCGAGTGAGCTGTGCTCTAAGGGTTAAAGGACGAGCAGGTATATAGGTAGCTATATAGGCTAGTAATAAATCATACTATACATTAGGCTTAAATTAAGGTTTTGACTGGATTAGCAACATTCATCAGCAAGAAAGGAAAATACGGTTTTCTCTAACTATTATTTCAGGACATTTAATTCAGATGATACAAAAGCACAAAAAGGACACATGGAAAAATTCATCAGGAACATAATTTGACGATGCGGATCTCAAAAAAATCTCAGGGCTCAATCTGCGCTAATGAAGTAAGTTGGCGATGAAAAATGCGTCGCGGCGATAAATTCTTTTTCATTTTGTGATAAAAACTATAAGAATTGAGGGATTTGGCTGATTTATATTCGAGAAAGAACGTTCAATATTAAGTTCTTTCTGCGGGATTTTTACTTCTTCAGTAAAATTAGAACAGTTTTCGTGCCTCTTTTTGTGATTAAGTTTTGAACAAAGTCGATCTACTTTTTACACTAATAAACGCAAGACCCGAATCCTTTATTTATTATGCTCTAAATTACATGTCACTTCCACAAACTATGTTATTGTGTATAGCTGTAAGTTTGCAATTGTTAATGAATAAATAAATAAACTAATTTGAAAGAAGCTCAATTTGAATTAATTGGAAGAAGAAATACAGTCAGTAAAAAATGTGCCTGACGTTTGAAAATTTGGTAATTCCATTTTCGGCCATTAAGAAATAATGAAAAACAATGAAAGGTCAAACTTTTTGTCAAAAGAATAAATTGAAAATAAAATATATGAAAGTACGAAAAGGTTAGATAATCCTCAAAACTACTGCTTGATAAGTTACTCGATAAATAAAAGTGAATGAATAGATAAGAGTCGATAATATAAGAAGGGCTTGTCTGATGACATCCCTGATTAGAATGCGCCTTTCTATCATCCACACCTATATATAAAAGTGAAACGTTCTCTGTTTGTTTGTTTGTTTGGGGAGTTTTAACGCGATAACAGCTGCACGGATTTTGATTCAATTTAGAATGGAGAATACCGTGGAATAAAGCATAGGATACTTTTTATCTCGGAAAATTGTAAGTTTCCACGAAAAAAGTGGAAAATGTCGATGACTCACTGTAAGGAACGGTTGCCATAGAAACGAAATAATAACAAACATGCAAAAAGCATCAAGAGCGTTGGTGCCAAAGAGAATACAATACGTTGGTGCTATACTTTTGCATTGTTTTTTAATATCTTGGAAGAACATAGGATGCTTTTTTCGCGATAAACTGTAGTCGCAGGCGAAAGCTAGTCCTAGATACTTGATAAAAAACACAATCTACTATACTCACAAGGCATCACAATAATCATCGGATTATAAAGTCAGATGTGGTTGACCGAGCGAAGCGTGTAGGTACGTATCGTATTCAAACGCTGATGTGATGTGATGTGATTGTTTGTTGGTAAATTCGAACAATACTACGGATGTGCTTACCAGGGCCTACAGTCTCGACATCGACAGTGATTGCTTTACAACCAAAATATCCTACGTAGTATTGTATTCTCTTTGCCGAAATCGGTCGCAAAGTCGGATTATAATGGTATTTGGTAGTATCTGCCAAATATCGAAGTCAATCATGGTCAATGTCAGTAAAGATATCGATCACAATCAATAGCTTTTGACTATAATAGCTGTCAAAGCTAACGATTGTCAGCAATTTCAGTTGTAAAGCAAATTGCTATCTGTATATCGAGACTGCAAGTCATGTACGTTCATTCTACCTTCACATCAATCTGAATCGTCAGCCTTGAGGCTGGATTGGATCAAGGATAGCCTCTTTGCCCAGGCATAATCTCGGTTGGCGACTGCTTACCGGTACTTGCATACACCCCGTGCAGGTTCTTGGTGAAGACCGCTCTGCACAGGGTTAAGGAATGGCTGTTCGGAATAGAAGGAATATTTATATTTTAATGAGTTCATTTAAATTATAAATTTCTTAGTCAATTTCCGCGGTTTCTGGCGGTGACGAATCAACCTTTGCTCTGGTTGCTCGCCATGTCGGGCTAGCGTCTGGCGGTCTGGCGTGCAGCGGGGCTAGTCCTTGAAGACGAGTGTGCGGTCCGGTATCGGCAGCATCGAACATCCTCCTTGCTAGCCGGATAACGAACCTCTCCACTGACTCCAGGTTCGTGTCGTTCGCAACCACCTCGTGGAGGTAGCCCTCCAACGTCAACGTCGTTGTGTCGTCAGTACAGGGCGTAAAGTGCTGGCGACAGGTAACTGTCTTCAGGGACTCCAGCATTAACAGGCTTGATTTGGGAATCGCAGCGCTCCACCTGCACGAAGACCTTCATTATTTTTTGTAAAGATTTGGGTTTTATGAGTAAAATATTTTTTATGTTTGTAATATGACTGCATCGGTTTATGGGATGTTGAGGTATAGAGGTCTAAAAGGCCAAAAGAAATAAAATTTCAAAGAGAGACAATTTGCTCAAATGGGGTATCTTATGAAAGAGCTTTGTTTGTGCGTAGACAAAAAATATATAATATATGCTTCTTAGTTATAAGCTAAAATGCTAAAGAAATCGCTAAATCTCAATTCAGGGTGAACCACTTGGAGAGGGATGAGAGGGAGGAAGGGAAGGGGCAATATTTGTACGCGTGCAAAGCCGCGGGGCGCAGCTAGTTTTTATATGCTGTTTTTTATTATATATTTATGACCTACCAGACATAACAAATTATAAAAGCACATTATTTGCAGATGACATTTCCATTATCTTGACATGTAATAATAAAATAAACTATGAAATTGAAATTAATAATACAATTGAATCTATTGTTAAATGGTTAGATGATAATAATTTAAAGGTGCATTTAACTAAAACCAACTATATTCAATTTCAAAACAAAGGTTCTAAGGCAATTACGAGAAACGTAGTACACAATGATAATAAACTAAATGAAGCTAGTAACGCTACATTCTTGGGTATAACTGTTGACAATTTCTGTGATTGGAAATCTCAAGTAGATAATGTCTGTAAAAAGATAAATAGGTTTGTGCATGTACTAAATAGACTGTCAGCACGGCAGACTGTTTTGTTAGCATATCATGGCTATGTAAGTTCTGTGCTTAGGTATGGTCTGCTACTCTGGGGGAATTCGACTGTCGTAAATAGAGCATTGTTGTCGCAAAAAAGGTGTGTACGTGCCATGGTAGGTGTTCCTCCTTACGTATCCTGTAAGCCTTTCTTTAAAGATTTTGGAATTTTAACACTGCATAGCATGTACATCTTTGAAGTAGGAATATTTGTACGAAAACATCCTTACTTGTTTACCCGAGCCAAAGACTTGTTTCCGCGGAATACGAGAAATAGCGAAAGACTTGTTTTCAACCATGTACCGAAGACTGCGTTGTTTCATAAAAACTGTTATGGTATGTGTATCAAAATTTATAATAAAATACCATTATCAATCAAAGATCTCCCTTTTGGAATGTTTCGTAAGAAATTGAAAATATGGCTTTTAGAAAAATCTTTTTATTCCATAGGTGACTTTCTAAAGGAATAACTATATCAATTTAGACATTGTAAATAATAATACTAATAATACTGCTAACTTACTATTTTTTACTAGGACATTTACCAATTAATATTCCTACCTATTTTTAATTATAACATTTATAAATTTTTGTTTTTTGATTTATTATTAAGTATTTTTTATTATTATTTCATATTAAGTTTTCAATTTTATGATTTCACATGCCAGCTAATGGCAAAATAGAAGGACTATAATATTAATTTAACATCATCATGTAACTCTATTTTTGTGAAATATAAATTCCTTTCATTTCATTTCATATGTAGGTATAGAATATTAAAATAATGATACTAAAATAATGTTACCATTTGATTTTATTAACTAAAATTACTTTAACTAAAATAATATTTGCATTTATTTATTATACTACTTCAGTTATCATAAATCAGTTAAACACATATATCTTCTCACTTTTACAAATATCATAAATAAATTAGGAATAGAAAATAAATAAGTACATACAATTTTAATAACCAACTAGGGCTTATCACTTTGATCTGTCAGTTGTGCATGTGAACCAGCCAACAGCCGAGCTTTTCTTCTAGTTTTATGACTGAAATAGATCAGAGAATAAGCAAGTTGAAATGGTAATTTGTCGTAAAACCGATAACAGTTGGGGTAGACGAGTTCTAGAGTGGAGATCGCGAATTGGCAAACCTCGTGTAGGATGCCCTCCGGCTAGATGGAGCAACGATCTGTGCAATGTAGCTGGCAGTCATTGGTAGAGAGCGGAAGACTGGTCTCCGTGCGCGCCGCGGAAGAGGCCACGTCCAGCAGTCGACTAGTATAGGATGTTGATGATGATGATGATGATAGGACTAGGATAAGGACTTATTCCTTTAATCATCATCCGTGATATGTTAAAATATTAGATTTACAATTGAAATTTAAGATGACATTTTATCATTAGACGGTAAATAAAGTTACCGTCTAATGATAAAATAATTATGCAAAGCCAAAACATAATAATTATTCACATATTGTCATTTAGCGCCATCTAGTGAAACTCATGTCGTGGACCATCCAGCTTAATGACTTCATTTTTATATTTTTAATTATTTATTGGAAATTTTTGCTCTGGTAGGTATTATTTTGTTTGAATTGAATTATAATAGTAAGCATAATTATGTACCGAATCTTATGTATATATGTATGTATATATGTGATATTGTCCAAAATTCTTAATATTCATTTCTGATAGTCTATATGAGCATAAAAAATTACAAATATACAAAAATTCACGAATGTATGTATGTTCACGTATTTCTCGGAAACTAGAAGTCTGATGGCAATAGTTCTTTTTTTAACAGTTTTGTATTTTTTTAACTTAGAGAATGGTATCAATTTGATCAAAATTGGTCTAGTAGTTCCAGTACCTATGTTTTTTTAAGCAACCTGAGTAGAATAATTATTTCATTTGCTTAGGCCTACTTTAATGAAACTCAAAAGAAAGAAATAATAACTAATTTAGAAACAAAAAAACCGACTTCAAAGAGAAATAAATATTTAAAAACAATTGAGGTCTGTACCAGACAAATGCCTAATTACTTACTTTTCGGTCGGTTTGGGCGTAGCACAGACCTTAAAAACGGAATTATTTCTTTCTTTTAAGTTTAATACGATTTGAAGTCGGTTTAATTTTATTTTAATTAGTTTTGTTAATTTATAATCTCATCATGATTATTTTTAATATTAACTTTCTACAATAATAACTCTTGGTGAATGGGTAAACGCGTACTTACTCAGTCTCCTGACCATCAGTATCTGAGCCGGTAAATCAATTTTATCTCTGGGCGTTGAACGAAAATTTAATTAAATGAGTTGATCATAATCTAAGTCAATCATTTTTTTACAAATGTTTAACTATCGCTTCTTCCGTTCGATTGAGTATGTAGGAGACGACGCAGTATGTAATATTTAATCTGTTTTATCTACTAATAAAACTCCCCAGGTCAACCGATGAATCCATCTCGGATGGGCAGCGTTCGGGAAATTACGCCATGTCTTCTCGTCGCAGATACCGCAGAGTCTCAAGACGAAAGTTTATAATCAGTGCGTGTTGCCAATGATGACATACGGCACTGATACGTGGTCGCTAACTATTGGTCTCATATAAAAGCCCAGAGTTGCGCAGCGTGCAATGGAGAGAGCTATGCTAGGTGTTTCACTACGTGATAGAATCAGAAATGAGGAAATCCGTAGAAGAACGAAGGTTACCGACATAGCTCTCAGAGTTTGCTGTGAAGAAGAGTGAAGTGGCAATGGGCAGGCCATATAGCTCGCAGAACCGACAACCACTGGGGAATAAAGGGTTTCGAATGGCGACCACGAACAAGCAAGCGAAGAGTGGGGAGACCCCCCACACGATGGACCGACGACATTGTAGCCATCGCAGGAAGTCGGTGGATGGAGGTGGCACAAGATCGCTCGTCATGGCGCTCTTTGAGGGAGGCCTATGTTCAGCAGTGGACTTCTAAAGGCTGACATGATGATGATGATGAGAGTTAAGTACTAGCTACAGTTATTTACTACTTCAGGCACCAACGATCCAACAAAATAAAATTCTTGTCATAAACCTCGTGCATTATTATTAAAAAATAAGTCAAATATGTTAATTTAAGAAAAGAAAAAAATGCTACGCCCCGCGGTTTCACCTGCGTTTTTTTTTTATTACTGTCCAGGCATTGTTTGATGGAAAGCGAAAAAAACTAATATCCATCGTTCAAAGTTTACCCGTGACGTGTCAAGAGGCCCGCTAAAGGACAGAAGCACCATTCAGGCGTCTTTTGTCTTATTCGTGCCTGGAGTTTCCACTTACCTGGAGTATATGCAATGTTTATATCTTAAACCTGTTTTTTCCTTCTTTTCTTTGGTGTATGTGAATGTTGAATATATTTCGTAACCTTCCGCTGCTATGAAGTTCACCAACAGGCTAGTTTGTACCTCCATCGATTCCTTGTTTACACTGGATGCCTTCAGGAACACCTCAAACTGCTTCCACCATTTTCGTCATGCATAAGCACACGCAACCAGACTGCTTGCGACCCGCAGTTCTGGTAGCAGATGAGCGTTTTATATTTATCGAATCTCACAACTAACATTGTCGCGCACAACTACATCAAAACGGACGGAAATCTCACGATCTATATTATTTCTTGCTAAAACTGCTGCCACCATGTAGTAAAATAAGCTTGCTGGTTGAACACTGATTTATTCATAAGAAGTATACAATTTTTGCGGTCTACCGACTGCAAAAAAATAATTAATAACTGCCTACAAGATAATCTTACAAACTGAGACGCGATATAAAATAGTTGAACTATGATTCAGATTAAAATTTAAGTTTTATATTTATGTAAAGGTTATATATATGACATACCAATGTTTAAAATGTTCGAGTTATAAAAGCCTACATATGTACCAATTCAAAACAGTTTAGGTTTTGAGTAGGTACTAAACTTGATGTCATTGTTACAATGGTTCAGATTGGTTATATAAAAAGATAAATGGATATTGAACATTGATTTAGGATACGTTAAATTATGCAAAGTATGGTTTTGGTCTGTTTTGTAATGTTTGAACGTACACGACGCGAAAATTCACCTTCTCATGCGAACGTAGTAAACATTGTCTACTACGTCTGTATGAAAAGCGTGAATTTTTGCTTCCCTCCATATCAGACTTAACAATGTGATGAGTCTTTCTCGGGCGCGTATGTTACTCACGGTACATTAAACAACAATACCTTTATTCTGCCGTCTTGGTACTACTACATTTACACTAATGTGGTTTTTGAGATATCAGAAAATATAAATTAAAAACTATTTATAATACAGTAGGTATATGTCTTCATTATAGGCACGAACACTAGGAATATAATGCGATAAACAGTAGTCTGCACGGACGAAGTCGCGGGCAGGAAAACTAGTATAATATAAATACCAATACACGTATACGCTGCTTAAATGGTTACCCTCATTTTCCATAGTCGGGTAATTATTAATCCGTTGAAACTCCTACTTACTGACAGTGAGAAGCTTTTCTGTCGAAATTACTCAATATCATGTAGTCGGGTAAAAAGCAGATGTCTCTGTATTGACTCAACATAACGCCAGCAATTTAGAACTGCTGTTTCAAAACCCATTAGGGTTGAGCTTACGCTTAGCACCTACTTGTTGCTTTACATAAAAGTTGTGTATTCTATCTTAAAGCCCTTTTGAGTGAACCTAACTAAAGTCTCCGAAGGGCTGAAACGGTACGGTTAAATGGGGAGTATTTGTCCGGCTCGGTGTGTAAAGGGCTCTATTGGTTGGACATATAATGAGCCCCTAACGAGGTCTGAAGTAACGACGGCGTTTGTTTACTTTGCGTCTTTCAACCAATGATGTTTTATATATTGGTAAAATCTCATTGCTTCTAACTACAAACAAAGTCCAATGCGGCTGACAGTTTACCTTTGGTCGAAGAAAGTAACAACAATGTTTGTTTTACGACTTATTTAGTATATTATTTTAGTAAATTTTGTTAAATCTTTGTCCAAAGGAGGTGGTTCTAATTATTTTTTTGTGTTTTATTGAGTTCATCATCATCATCCTATATATATATGTGCTGGATGTAGGCTTTTCCTAATGCACGCCACTGAGCTCGGTCTTCAGCTCTCCTCATCCATTTTCTTCCGGCCGCTTTTTTTGGAAGGTTTTTTTGGTTAAAACAATTACTTTTAGTTTGTGGTTGATTGACTTGCTTACATTGTGATTTCCGATCTATACATATATAAAACAGTACCGTGACATATCTATTGACTAACTGACTGACTGACATACAACGCACAGCCTAAGCCGGTGGACCTAGAGATATTAAATTTGGTGGAAATATTCCTTGGGTATCCTAGAGGTGCACTATGGAAGAATTTTTGGTAATTCCTTCCCGGAGTGGGGCAGGGTGGCATAGATTGCACGTGGGCAAAGCTGCGGGTATAGCTAGTTTCGTATAAGAGTTTTTGAGTACTTTAAAATAATAGTTTAAAAAAACTAAAATACACGCTTTATATAGAAAACCAAACTAAAAAATAGAAAATAAATTTTAATAGTGTAAAAAAGAAAAAAAAAAGAAAAATCGTGGGGTGCATGGGTCAATAGTTATAAATATTTCATTGACAGATATGAGAAGAAGGATTATCATTTCGATAATATCTTAAAAAGCACCCACGCTTTTTTTAAATAAAACTTTTTTTTCTTATTTACACTATTAAAATTTATTTTCTATTTTTTAGTTTGGTTTTCTATATAAAGCGTGTTTTTAGTTTTTTTTAAACTTTGTTTTTTTCTCGAATTATTGCATTGTCATCGGTTTTTGACAGGTGTGCAAAATTTGAATGAAATCTGACCGTTTAAAGTGGGTCAAAATAGCGTCCAAAGGAGTCGGTTACAAACATACAAATATACAAACATACAAGTGAAGCTAATATAAAGCGTATAAAAAAGTAATCGTATCTAGACGCAGACCTACAAGTGACGATCTAATTCAGTCTGAATTTATCATTACAAACTACTAAACGATTCGGTTTACGAGTTCAAAGCAAAGTCTGCGTATAATTGGAACTTGAATTACCTAAACACTTACGCTAGACTTTCTTGATGGCCAGCCAACTTGCTGAATAAAGCGTAATTGCATAAAGTAAGAGCCTACGATCAAATGAACGGAAAGAGGTTACTCAGCGATCAACATTTTCCAGACACAGACTTGTAATTAGACGGACGGCTCAAAAACAAAGATGTTAATATATTTTTTAGTGATTGATGTGACGGTCTTCAGATCTTACATTGTTAGTCTATTGTTATAAAAATGCACGGTACTGGACAGGTTAGGTATACACACATACAGGTTAAGTGATGATGCACCAGCTCAATATTGTAAAAGACAAGAAGGTTCTACACAACAAACAAACGTAGCAAACGTAGTGTATTTTGTGGTGTTTTGTAGTTGATACACAATTTCATTTCAAAATACTGCATTGTTTTTTATTTTCCGAGAGTACTTGATAGAACTAACATGAACGAAAAGGTCGAACTGTTGCTGCGATGTGGTGGCTGATCGGCGTGAGATGGTGTTGTGTGCATGAGGCTTGTGCGTACGAACGGATTTATTATTTTGGGTGCTTCACTTTAAGATTCTTGGTAAATGAGCACTCAATGCGAAAATTACAGTCATAATGATTCATTTCACTATGTTTTTATTTCAATTCTGAAATGAGCATAGTAATTTGAGTCTGGTTTTTTTAAATGGCTACATTAAAAAAAAAAAAAGTATAGTCCATAGTACGATGGTACTTTACATCACGAATATGGATAACATTTTACCTAGTTTTTTTTATTCTTCTACTACACCAGGTTACTATATTATTTTGAGATATAAACAAAATTAAACGTATTGTACAGGATGTGCCCTCGGGAAATTTGTCGTAGGGACAAAAAGTTGCTTAGACCTCGACGCGTAAGTGAAGTTATATAGATATTTTATTAAATTTATACAATGTTATTATATCTTTAAAATTGTACATTGATAAACACTGAAACTGAACCTTGTCAACTTTGACATAATAATAGTTTATACACAAATGAAACAAGTTTTTTTTAAATCTAGATACAATTGTTTTAATTAACCGACGTCAAAAAAAGTAGGTTCTCAAGTTGATGTGTACGTATGTAATATTGACAAAAATGCTTAATATTCATATTTTACCCGTTTTCCCGCCCGCGACATCGCGCGGACTACTGTTTATCGCGAAAAAAGCATCCTCTGTTCTTCTAGGATATTAAAAACCTATGCAAAAGTAGGTATAAATAATAGGTTAGTAGGTAAAAAAGTAGGTATAAATATCATCACTCTTGATGTTTTTTGACATACTTGTTATTTCGTTTCTATGGCAACAATGCGAGTAATCATTTTTTTCCAGTATTCTATGGTTTCTCACAGCGAGTAATCATTTTTTTCCCAGTATTTCCAGTTTTCTTAGGCCTACTTTAATGAAATTAATAATTAAGCTACAGAAACTAATTTAACAAAATTAAAACCTTTTCATATCGCTCACTGCGACTGTCTGAACACAGTATGTAGAATTATTTTTCCGCTCGTTCAAATCGTCTCGTGATGTCAAATCCTTAGATGTGATTGATATCAAGCTGTCAATGATTAATCATTCACTTTAAGTTCCTAAAACACAATGAGGTTGAACTACGCTTACCTAGACCATCGTCATCATCCTATACTAATCCACTGTTGGACATAGACCTCTCCTACTCTCCACATCCAGACGCTGCAAGCTGTCTTTTAAGTCGTCTCTCCACCTAGCCAGCGGGCGTCCCACAGTACCGCATTTGCCACTCAGAACTCGTTTTCCACAACGGTTGTTTGTTCTGCGAGAAATGTGACAAGCCCATCGCAACTTCCGCTTGTTTATTCTCTAGGCTATGTCGGTATACCATACAACCTCCAAGCCTTAACTAAGTATACCATAGAATAACTATAATACGAGTTTACTCCTATACTAAACATTTAGTTGAGTCAGACGTTCAAAAAACAAAAAAGAAAGCTGGTGCATCAGAGGCACTCATTTATCGACTGATTCTCAAATTTAATAATATGCTATGACATTCATATCTTATCATAAATGAAGATTAAATAGATTTAACCATTATGTAATTAATTCAAATTTTGAATTTTAATGTATTGGAGAATAATTATTGAAATCCATTAACAATTTCGCAGTGCCTACATTTTCATGTCATCCCTAGGGTTGAAACATTGATTTTTCCTTAAGACCACATTGTTCATTGTACATGTTTATTTAATGAATAATGTATGTGCCTACAAATATATCGAATAATTAATAAGAAAGTAGTGACATTGTGATAAAATATTTTCATGCCGATTAGCACTCCATTCGAGTTCACTAAATTTTATTCGTTATCGTAAGGAATTAAAGTACAGATTTGTTTTTTCAAGGTTCGCGTCAATACGGTGTAAATCTTCACTTCCATTTCAGGTAAAAGCTTTTCATAATATACCTGTGTGGTTCGCAAATATGTTGATGCCGCAAACAAGACGGTAAATGCTAAGATATCGCTCAAATCGAGACCTTACACGAGTTATATTATAAGTGAAGCCTACAAAAAATGTAAATGGTGTAAGCAAGTACAGACATGTCTATTCAATTTTAAAATGTTTGGGCATAGTAGGTACTACTTAACGCGCAAAAATCTTTTTAACAAATGTTGAAATATACTCAAATCGTTTACAAGCTTATAGCTTACACATATTGGGTATAATTATAGGTTAATAGGTTACTTTAAAAGCTTGTATCTATTAAAATAATTATACACGTGATGTCAATAGTCAAAAGTGATAGCGATGCTATAAGAGCTTGGCTTGATAAATCTAGTATAATTAATGTCCAGCCAATTTATCTTCATAAATCGTGGAAGGAAAATACCACAATTTTTGTTTTTTTTTTATTACAGACTAGGCAATCGTTTGACCACGATCTCACCTGATGGAAAGCGATGATGTGGTCGAAGGTGTAGCACGCTTGCCTAGTACATACCTATTCACTCTTGACTTGAACACACCGGGGTTATAATTTACCGGAAACACTGACGAGGGCAGGGCATTCCACTCCTTCAAATGTGTTTTCCTCCTTTTATGTGGGGTTCTGTGGATCATAATGCTGTATGTGTCGCTAATTAGATAGTTGATTGATCCCGGACTTAAGTCTTTGTGCTCTTATTGACTTAAAAGCGACATAAGCCAATTAATATCTAAATAGAAACCAATTGCTCGTTTACGATTATTTTTGATCAGTACATGCTGGATAAAATTACCTATTATGTTCTATTCAATAACGGTGCAAATACACCGACACCGATGCAAGTGGTAATGAAATAGAAATTGAAAAAATAATATGACAAAGAGCTTCACTAGCTATCTATCTATCTATCTATCTATGTATACTTATAATAAAGAAGTGGGTAACAAAAAGTCTGTACAATTGTACCTAACCATAATTCGATCATCAATGTGTTTAACCCTTTGCTTAACGTGAACATTGCATTGTTACTCTAATCATAAAATTCGTAGTTACTGGAATTATTTATTATTATGAGTGGAAAGTTTTGGCTCGGCGTTGTAGCATTGCAGCCCAGGGATGGGGAGAACAACGAACGTAGTCCATCAAATCATGCGCATGGAAAAAACCCGAGAGCCAGTGCCGGAGAGGGGCAGTCAGTGCGGGATCGTTCCAAGGGTAGGTCGCGTGCAGAGCAGCTCCGCGAACACACGTACGTAACAGTTAAGCGAGGCCGGGCGTCCGAGGCAGTTGTTGCGAGACCTCTAGAAATTAACACGTGTTGAGAGCCACGCCGGATGGATCTTAAACAAAAAATTCAACTGTAAATTCTCACAAAAAAATAAATAAAAATCCGTAAAAGTGCTCCGTTTATTTAAAAAAACTTGTGCGGGAAGTTCTATTGAATATAGATTATTGGTTAATGCTTTGTTGGTTGTGTTGTTCTTTAGCGATAAATCACAACAGATAGCATTATTAATTGTGTTTTTTTTTCAGAAAGTTTGTGTTTAGTGTTCTACTAGCAGGGGACGTGAGTTATTTACTGTATATTAGAATATATTGCTCACGTGACGTTAGTTGTTTGTTTGAAACAAACTTAACAATATATTCATATCTAACGTTATGAACGAAAACGTTTCTAAGAATTTTGATAATTCAAAGTTGTTAGAAAATTATTACTTACAAAAAAAATGGATTATAATGGCAGCATGATTCGTTTTAGTTAGGTTGCCTAGACGTCATTATAGAAATCTAGGTTGTGTGATTAAAAAAAACACGTGGTAATAAAATGTACCTCATTAGAGTGGTTTAGTTTACGCTAGAAATAATAAATAAATAAATATATCTTTAATGTGGATCTTTAATTTTTGATCTTTAATTCAATTGTATCTTTAAATTTATACACTGGCTTTCAATAAAATGTACCTCATTAGAGTGGTTTAGTTTACGCTAGCAATAATAAATAAATAAATATATCTTTAATGTGGATCTTTAATTTTTGATCTTTAATTCAATTGAATCTTTAAATTTATACACTGGTTTTCAATAAAATGTACCTCATTAGAGTGGTTTAGTTTACGCTAGCAATAATAAATAAATAAATATATCTTTAATGTGGATCTTTAATTTTTGATCTTTAATTCAATTGGATCTTTAAATTTATACACTGGTTTTCAATACATTAAGTATTGAAAACCAGTGTATAAATTTAAAGATTACATATTTAAAAAAATAATAATATTTTAAGGTTCATCGTTGACTCCTTCTTATTAAATCGAGATGCTGAGTACATCAGATTTTAAGTCAAAATTTTGAGCTAAACACCGATGAAAGGCGCATTGTAGTCAGTCTAGCAATTTAAAAAAAAACTAATAAATAATGAAACTTTTATATTAAAATTAATAACTTGCTTGTCAAGTTTGGATTTGAAATAGACTTTTGAGAATAATAACAGAGCTAAACTAGTTCTTATTTTATTAAAATATAACAAAGTATAACTTTCTGAATTGCATACTTTTTATTGAATTTAAAAATATTGATTGTTTCGTTACATGAGCAATATATGTTTGATTTTCGTTTTGTAAGGATGTTTTGTTCATAATGTGTACTTTCTTTTGAGGAATGATTATGATAATTCGTATCTGTTGCAACTTAAATTGTTTATCCAAATACCAATCTTCAAAATTATCATTTGAATTTCATATTATTTAATTTCCTAATTTATGTTTTGTGTTAAAATCTGTTTGAATCTTATAAAATTTTAACTTACATTTATTTGGTGGAGGTTCACCTTATTGATTCTAAGAGATTAAAGCTTAGCTAATTTTTCTGATTGATAAGGTGCGCTTTAATAGAATTTCAATGTTTTATTTTCCCTATAATGGACAAATTATAAAACATGAACAAAAAAATAATATTTAGAACAGCTTATAGTTTATAAGTCAATTTCACTTGTTATAAAATACACATAATTACTCGAGATGAGTATTAAAAATAAATAAATAAAGGAAAGAAAAACATCATTCATTCATTTATCATATGCATTACCATTATATCAGTTAAATTAAGTCATCCATTCTGAACTATCATTATTCATCACCATTAACTTAGGTTAAGTCAATCATCCATAACCAATAAAAAAAAAGAAAAAAAAAACATATCCATTAATCACACACATACTATGTACTAAATTATTGAAAAAGTCTTGGCCGGAATTATTAGAATCTAGACTTATTGTAGAAGTCTTTCGAATCTAGTTCTAAGGTTAGCATGATACCAGCCAAGACTTGAGTTTTAACTCAGTCATATTATTATAATTATTTGAAATTAATTTAAAAGAGATTCAAACAGACCTTTCAGCTATTATAAGTGGG
The DNA here is from genome assembly GCA_946251855.1 of Alsophila aescularia. Lineage (NCBI taxonomy): Eukaryota > Metazoa > Arthropoda > Insecta > Lepidoptera > Geometridae > Alsophila > Alsophila aescularia. The sequence goes on from OX276379.1 coordinate 19,990,195, forward strand.
GAAATTAGTCAGTATTCCTGTGCTACAAATTACAGTTAAATAACAAATAAAAAAAAATACTATTTCAGAGTGAACAGTGACGGCATCTTGAACAGTAAATTTTTTAAAGATTCCTTCACTGCAGTAGGAAAATTTGAAGTTCGTAATTCCTATGTTCTTGGCTACTCTTTCAATACTGGATTTCTATTATTATGAGCACAGTCGCGATTAACTGATAAAATACTGAAATCTCTCATAAATTTTTGATACGAAATCATTTCCTTTAAGGGTTTCAATAAAATTCCTCATCCAGGGGAAATTGGGATTCTTTCAGTGAAATATATATTCGGAGGCAGCGACACAAAAATAATCAAACTTGTGACCCCACACTATCGCGACCCGGAAGGCATTAATAGAATTAGAATTAAGTTAATCACTTCCTTTTCAGCTTTAATGTAGTCAATAACTTAAATTAAGAAAACGTAAACAATGCCAATTGTGATGGGCAAATGTGGATCACTTCTATCTCCGTCGCGATCATATCAAATTAAATATGAGAGAATTTCACAAAGACCTAGAAATCTAAATAAGGTCAAACTTAGAAAACTCGTTATAGTTCAATTTCATGGGAAGGGAAATATTAATTGTTTCTTACAGATACGAGAATTCTAGAAATCAACGAGTCCGGATCCTAACGATTGTCATGTTCTCCGTTAATAAGATATTTTGTTACAGCAATGAATTTTTGAAGTTTTAATTAATTACTTTGAGTTGACTACCAAAGGAAGCCTTCGATGGTTTTCTGACTTTAAGTGGAAATTAGATAAATCATAGAAGAACGAGCGATAATTTTTTTTATAAAAATAAAGGACTATTTTTAAGGTTGACTAACAACGAGAGCCTTCGATGGTTTTCAGACTTTGAAGTAATATCTGAATGAATAGTAAAAAATAATGAACTATTATCTGAAAATTGAGCTGAGAACTATTAAAACCTTCGATGGTTTTCTAAACTTAATTGTAATCTATTTAAATAGTTAAACGGACGAATGGTTTTAACAGTTGGTTGGTCTGAGTGGCTGGCAACCCTAGGAGCGAAATCAGGCGGTCGCAGGTTCGAGTCCTGCAAGGGGCAATCATTTGTGTGATAAGCGGAGGTGTTCGTTTCCGAGTTATGGATGTTGATATTCGTATCTATGTATGTTTGTCCGTTATCTGGCGCCGTATTACAGGGTATCCTAGTTTTGACATGGTGATTGGTGTGAAATTGTCCCGAATATATTTATTTAATGGTTGTTTGAGTTGGCTACCGGAAAAAAAAAACCTTCGATGGTTTTCAAAGTTTAAGGTGACACTTGGATAAAGAAAAATTATAGTACGAGATTACAAAAACAATTTCAAATGGATAAACACACACTATATATTATGTATTGTGACTTATAACTATTTCTGGTTTTGGTGGAGGGATATTAGAAATTTAAAATGATGTTTATTTACAGCTACCTAACTTTTTACTATAATTAGTAATCTTGCATATTATTTTATATCATGTCCCTTTCAGTTAATGATGGTACGAGATTTCCTGATTATATCATGTATTAGTGGAGGGATATTAGAAAATTATAATGATGTTTATTTACAGCTACCTGACTTTTTACTATAATTAGTAATCCTACATATTATTTTATATCATGTCCCTTTCAGTTAATGATGGTACGAGATTTTCTGATTGTATCATGTATTATTAACCTTGCACATTATATCTTATTATTATGTTCCTTTTAGATAACGGTACGAGATTTCCTGATCTTAGAATAAATTGGTGGAGGGTTTTAGAGAAATAAGATTTAGAGATAATAAGGCGAAATCGTTTATTTGAGGATCATTCGTTTGTTAGGTTTCAGAACGACTTTATGTTTCTAATAGAAGCAGAAGTCCCCTTCCCCTTGCTAGCGCAGGCGATTGATCACTAAATACAACAGCGTTAAGAAATAAGTATAATTTACCCTTATCCTCATAGAATAATAAAATAACGGACTTTTGTTTTACATTATATACTAATTGAGTGATAGCTTATTCATTTACATACTGTATGAATTATTACCAAGTGTATGGGGATAGATGCGATTTTAAAGCCTCACAACCTTTACTATATACGTGATCTTTTCTATGTATTGCTGACTTGTAAATAATATCTGCTGCTATCAAAAAGACTTCACAAAGAGGAGATACTCTTAAGCACACTATACAAAGAGTAAGTGGAGTATTGTTCTGTTCGGCCAACAGATCATTGCTTACTGACTCAACCTTCAAACATAAATATCAAATACAGATAAATTATGGCTTGATTAGTAATCGGTGATAGCGGAGATTGACTCCGATCACTTCCTCCTAACTGTCATATTCCTACCCTTCAAACCTATTTCTTTATGTAAGATTAAAGATGAATTACGCCTTAAGGGTGAATTTAATACTATTTTAGTCTAGCAGAACTGTTATATCTATATAATCAACCACGAACTAATTAATAGGTTTCTTGGTTGAAATATATGGAAAGGATTAAAGGAAGATATTTTATATTTTTACTTTTCTATCCTTATCCATACCCACGGACCGCCTGTCAAAAAATCCATCCAGAAATCACCATCATAACTATTGTAGGAAATTTCAAGAAATCACCACTATACCACAGAATGAATATTAGTACTACGTCCACTATACAATTATTGAGGCTGTGTGGATTTCAGGAGGCTTATTACAGTTTCATCCTAATGGGTATTTTAAATTTAATAAAATTGACGCTTTTTCTTCCTACACCGAGTGATAAGATCAAGTACAGTCAGCGTTACAATCACAACCGAGCTTTAATAAACTTTGGGTATACTCAAACATCCTCACTAGGACGAGGCAACCTATCAAGGACTGCGCGATTTTAATTGCTTAATACGTAGTTATCCAAACTTTTTGTGCTCTCTTGGTACATTTAAATACTTTTTTAAAATAATATTACGATTTATCTATGCCTCGTACCTTAGTAAGATGCCATTACAATTTTGTATCCTCGCAGTGAATCGCACCTTTTATTTAACTCACTTATGCCGCGGACTGTCCAACATGTAAATAAGTTAAATAAAAACATTTAAAAAAAAACTTTTATGCAGTAACCATGTCATGATGAAACTTAGAACCAGCTATCACAATTAAATGCGTATACAACATGTCGTGTCTATTCTGTTAACCTTTGATGAGTTCCCTAATCAGGAGCCAAACCGGAGTGCTGCATCATGGTGAAACTTCAATTTGGCTATCATAATAGAATGTGTACACAAAATTTCGTGACAGTGCTGTTGACCGTTGAGGTGTTCTTTTATCTGGAGCTGTTCATGCATGTCGATTCAGGTCATGCTTAAAATAAAAATGCATTGTCATCGAAACTTAACAAACATGCAAAAATTCAATTCCGTAACATAACAGGATGTGGTTCTAATTCAGGTTGCAAGATTTGACCTAAACATACGTACATACATACAAACATTGCAAGTGAAATAAAAGCTTTTAAAAACTAGGTATGTCTATGATGAAACAACCATTAAAAAATAATATTTTATTTAGCTAACAGAGCACATAAGTAGGCATTAGGACGAACAGCAAAAACATCTTTCAGGAATGTCCAGCCCCACACCTCCACTCCAATAGACTTGGCATAAAGTAAAACATTTTCAAGACATCAACCAGCCATGATCCTATACTCGTATATACCGTCCATTCAACATACTCCCTGCATCTTTTGCCTATAGGGTATAACATTATATTCCAACTCTGAAGGAGTAAGTTTGTCATGTACATTACGGTCGAATCCAATCTGCAAATATTCGGCCAAGATTGGAACTGTGTAAACATAAATTGAAACGAATGTACAAAAACAAACCAAACGACCGCCATACAAAATGGAACGACAGCCATGGAATGAGATCTAGATAGAAAGTAGATAGTGGTGACCATATAGTGGGGGAAAACGGGCGGTTAGAGAATGTGTTCGATCGACAATTCTCTTGGGGCATGTTTGAATTTCGCAGTGAGAAGGGAATACCTACTCATTGCGAAAATCAAACATGACTCATTACAGTAAACGGTTTATAACGTGATAATTATTATTATTTTGATCACATGAAGTTAGCGCTAAATTGACAACTTGCACACGTGCGTAATGGCTCGACAAGTGTACGAGTGAAACAGAGCACATACGAGGTTGGAGAAACACGGGTTGCAACCACCGCATTTCGATATCCGTTTTCATCCGACTCCATGGTAATCATATTTCTTAATTACTATGAAATAAATTACAAAGACTTTCTGTGCTCATATTTAGACTAAATGGATCACATATCACTTGAAGAGAGGCCTCCTGAATTGCATCACACTTGATAAAAGAACATCAAGATTTTAGCGCTACTACTGTGAAGTTAATTACCTAGGTACATATCTAACTTCACTATACATAATAGGTAGGTATGTTAGTAAAGCACAGAAAAGATCATGTTCCCATTAATAAAACCATACTATTCTTACAATAATTCTTATATATATTCTTACAAATACGTGGGTGCCACTGAATCGGAATAGACTAAAGTTTTCATTTAACCATCTCACGATTAATTGCCTATTTAAAAACTAAAATGACAAAAGACAATGCTTTATGAGGTACTAGCGTTCCCGCCCAAGACTTCGTCCGCGCGGTCTACTGTTTATCGCGAAAAAAAGGATCCTATTTTCTTCTAGGATATTAAAATAGGTTTAGCACCAATGCTCTAGATATTTTTTGACAGACTTGTTATTTCGTTTCCATGGCAACCACAGACCATTCTGTGATGACAACCGTTCCTTACAGTGAGTAATCAACATTGTTCAGTTGTCCCGTGAAAATTTTCAATTTTTCGGGATATAAGTATCTTATGTTTTATTCCAGAGTATAAGCTATCTCCATTATAAATTTCATCAAATTCCATCCAGCCATTATCGCGTGAAAGCTCCCCAAACAAAAAAGCAAACAAACAAACAGACAACGTTTCACTTTTATATATTGGTATGGATTGCAATCATCAATCACCCTCGTGTAGGACGCTTTCTGGCCATCTGACTTGTAGTCATTGGATGAGAAGAGCCAGAGATAGGGCCCTGTGTCCAGCAGTGGACTAAAACAGGATTTTGAGGACTACAATCATCACACCAAGTATAAGGAGAAATAAACGCCACTTCCCTTTGCCTTTGATAACTTTTTGGTTTATCAACTTGTCGTTGTAATTTTCGTTAAGCATTGCATAACAGGGTTCGTTCCATCTTGGGATGTTTCTCCGCTAACACCTAAACGGACCCATATAGGTACAAATATTTGATCCACTGGAATCGCATGCGAGGGGAGCCCACTTGATTCCGACCTTTTTATCGACCTTTTTTATTTATATATATATATATATATATATATATATATATATATATATAATAAATAAGCAATAAATAAATAAATAATAAATAAGCTTGACATTGACGAAATGGTAGTAGGCAAAAGAGAAGAAAAAGACTAATAGTTGAGTTCCTTTTATCGCAATGGGAAGATTTCCGACAGCCGATAATTTTTTTATTACAAAATGACCGAATAGATGGCATTAGCAAATAATGAAGTGTGTTCGTCTGACACACATTCAAAGGTTTATGGACAAAGAAAGGTACAAAGAAAAAGACACAATACCTATATTATTGTCATATTTGAAGATTGCACGCGGTCAAAGCCGCGGGGAGCAGCTAATTTATTATAAAGTCAACTGTTAAAGTCAAGATTCATTGAAAAGGTGGACGTTCTACTGAAACTTGAGTTTTGAAATATCACAAAATGACATTTATTTCTGCGTTTGATTCGTTTGCCTACACTAGTGTCGGTAAATAGTGTGTAGTATAATATTCCACCAATATGACAAAAAACTCGAAGAAACACCAAGATTGAAAGAAGATTGAAAATAAAACTAAACTCTATATGACCCCATTTTTTTTTGTTTTCGTAAACCCCTCTACTATTTGCATCGCGTTGCCAGAGCGTTGTGTGACTTATTTAATCTGTGGTTTAAGTTGGCGGTCTAGTTTGAAAGTAAACATATGTGTAGAAGAGTTTTTTTTTGAGTTTATAACCATTCAATCTATCTCGTTCCATCGGAGTAAGAGGTATATGTAGGACAAGACTATTTAACTATAGCTATAGTTACTTAACACGCCTATAAATATGTGCTGTATTTAAGAATCTTTGAAAATGCGCGATTTACGCTCTTGCACGTGTCAAAGAATGAAACTACCATGGATCATACCATGGAACAAGATGCGCGGAGGTACAACGGGTTCAAAAGACAAAATAAGTATTAACTTACTAAATAAATATTTGGTAAGTTCCTACCTCAGAGATTTGATTTTATATAAATATATGCAGAACTTTTCAACATCAATTACTCAGTTTCTTTATTGATATCTTTATCTGAGAATAATAAATAAATACAATTCCTACAATTGATAAAAGTGTTTTCCATGAACCCTTAAAATAAAGTATCTCTTTTTCCGCATTGAAACCAATCTGCTCGACTGAACTCACTAGTACGCAAGTAAAGGTCGTAAAAAAACATAAACAACACTTGATTCAGGTCACGTTTTGAGGAAAGATCACGTCCTTTGTTTCTCTTTTTGAGATGACCTAATCTAGCTTTCTGGTAGATTTCGGAACCGAGTTGAATCCTTAGAGACTCAAAATAGACTCAAAAATGTGAACACTTATAGTAGGTAGGTACTAAAACTTATGCAGGTTTTATTTCCATAATATTTGTGAAGATAAGATGGACAGGATCGCTAAGTTTTCTCTCTGTCCTACGACGTTGGTAACACTTCGTACAGCTCAGGTAAATCTATTGATTTTTTTGCTTGCTCCTAAATATCGCTCAACGCCCATCGGAAACAAGCAGGACTGAGCTGCTGATGTGTGAACCGTGAACTTAATATACCTACCTAATTATGTGGTTGTTTAATTTTGACCTTATCACACCAGATCCAACTGAAATTCGTCTTTACGACCAGCGGTTATATCGACGTTTATTTTTTGTACGCCCGCCACATGTGGGCTTGATAAATTGCCTCGCTCTCGAGGGGCTAAAACATGTCTATGAAATATTGATGTTTGAATGTGAGTGGTGAGACATTGGTTTTTTTTTCGTCGAGTTAATGTAGGCCGTTATAAAGATATACAGGGCAGTAAAACTGTCGTAGGTTATAAACGTACCCAGATTTGTTGTTTGTATCTGATATTTTCTACGAATAAAAAGTTTCATGTTTGTCCGCTACATTTTTGCTTTCTTATTTGACATAGGGCTAGGCATGAATTCGAGCGCTATATTACTGAATTATTATTGTGTATTAGTCACCGGTAGATAGCTTAATCCACCGTTTAATTAACTGCCTTGCCTTTTGATAGAATGGTGCCATTTAACTAACGGCCTGAATGATATTCAGCCAAATAAATATAAAATATAAATAATACATAAGGCTAAAAACTCACGTAAAAGAAGATCGGAAATACTCCGACCAGTTTCGGACTTTGGCCATTATTTGCGTTTTGATGGGGTTTCTGTGCTAGCGAGGGAAGAAGTTTTTTGTTCCTCGAAAGGTACGGGAGGCTATCGAAATTAGTCGCCATTCCAAGTTTAACTGGGATCGTGGGTGGATTATTCCTTCGGCGTGGAGACCAGTTCTTGATGCGACTGACACTGGGACCACAATGTGGGGTCACGAGCCGGACACAAGGAGCGCAGTGTGCCAACAATCAAAGTTAACGGAAGTGATGGTGTGTGTATGTGTGTGTGTGTGAGGGTGTGTTTGTTTGTGTCTGGCTGTGGCATGGTAGCTCCCAAACGAAAGGATCGATTTTAATTCGTTTTTTTTTTGTTTGAAAGCTTACCTTTGTGATGGAGATGGTTTTTAGCTTTAATGGGAGGAAACGGGAAGGGGGGGGGGAGGGGGGGTAATAATTATAGCTTCCAAATGAATTAGATGCAGTTTTTTTATGTTTCAAAGCTGAGGTAATCGAGATGGTTCTTATCTGTAATCTAATATGTCTGAGCTTTTAAACCCTACACAATGAACCGATTTTTATGATGTGAACGAGATGGTTCTTAGCTATATGGGGGAGGAGTTGAGAAGGGGGGGGGGGGGGGGGGATTTGAGAAGGGGGGGGGGGAGTTGAGAAGGGGGGGAGAGTTGAGAAGGGAGGGGAGGAGTTGCAAAAGGGGGGAGGAGTTGATAAAGGGGGAGGAGGAGTTGATAAAGGGGGAGGAGGAGTTGAAAGGGGGGGGGGGGGGTTGAGAGGGGGGGGTGAGAAGGGGGGGTTGAGAAAGGGGGGGGAGGAGTTGAGAAAAGGGGGCCCCGATTTAGATGCGGTTTTTTATGTTTGACAGCTGAGGAAAACGATGGTTCTTAGCTATAATGGTGGAAGGGAATGGGGGGTGAGGATCGTATCTCCCAAACGAATTTGGACTGATTTTGATGCAGTATTTTGTGTTTGAAAACTGATGTGATCTAGATGCTTCATAGCTTTAGGGGTGGGAGGTCGGACTTTTTTTTTTAATCTGTACTTGTGTTAAATTCTGTATTAACTTTTTCAAATGGGCTGTAAACAGGTCGTGAGCACTTTGAACATCTGTAATTTCAACCGAATAGTCCCTTTAAGCCGGTTCCTATATCATAAAACAAACCGTTTTTGCTTACTGTCTGTCGGCTTTTGACATAAACGCCTTACAATAAACGTCAAAAAGTAACGAGACGTTGGAAATTGACACGTTTCATTTTATAGGAATGGGGGATTAGTGGCAGTAGTTCAGTGGCAATAGTCCGGTTGGTACAAAGCTACCCGTACCGGTTGCTACCCTTTAGTAGCAATAGTTCGGTTAATAATGTTCACATTTGCATTGAAAAACAAATGAACTCATCAGAAAAACAAATGTATGTCAGAAAAACAAAAGAAATATAAGAAAATCAATTGAATTTCGGGAAAAGTGAGTGGAAATGTACCCTCACTTACGCTCACCTACCTTCTTGTGCCCTCACCAACCCTCACCGACCCTCACCAACCCACATTTTCCCCTCTTTTCTCCACCTTCCCCCACAACTGTCACTTTGACACCTGTCACTTTTCCCAAGATTCAATTGTTTTTCTGATATTCATTTGTTTTCTGACATACATTTGTTTTTCTGACTGATGTGTTCATTTTACCACTAAAGGGTAGCAAAAGTTCGGTGCTTTGTACTAACCGGACTTTGTTTTGATGCATTTTGAAGATCATTAACGGGAATTACCTACATTTGTGTTCTGAAATGAATATTATAATAATGTATATTCTCTTCTTTTTTTCTTTTTTTTATTACGGACTAGGCTATTGTTTGACCACGATCTCACCTGATGAAAAGCAATGATGTGGTCGAATGTATAGTACGCTTACCTAGTAGATACCTATTCACTCTTGACTTGAACACACCTGGGTTATAAATTACCGGAAACACTGACGATGGCAGGGCATTCCACTCCTTTGCAGTTCTTATAATAAATGAAGAAGCGTAACGCTTCGTTCTTGTGCGAGGTATTTCAACCATAAAAGGGTGGCGCTTTGCTGATCGTCTAGTTGTACGGTGTTGGAAAGGTGATGGGGGAATCAGATTGGGCAGTTCTTGTGCACACTTTCCATAGTGCAATCTGTAGAATACCAACAGGCTTGCTACCTCACGTCGATGCGCCAGACTTTGAAGCTTATTCTTTAAAATAATGTCATCCCAAGTGAGCATGATTGCACGTCTCTCAATTGTGTCCAAAGACTCAAGCTGATACTTGGCAGAACCGTCCCAGAGGTGGCATCAGTGCTCCATACAAGATCGGACCTGTGCTTGACAAATATTCAAAAGCTGTCCCGGTGTGAAGTACCGCCTAGACAAAATACAAAGGTTGTTTGCAGCTACCTTGCTGTTGGAATCAATATAAGACCCAAATTTCAGGTTTGATGTGAGTTCGACACCCAAAAGCTCCAGTCTAAAAGTCCATTCGCCTTTGTCCAGTCGTCTCCATTGGTATTGTTACACATTGGAGAGACAGAGATCGGTTTAGGACTCTTTTTAGCAGAAAACAAACACGCCTGCTTTTTAGTAGCATTATACTTAACCAGGTTAGCATCGCCCATGCAATCCCAATGGACATGGCTTCTAAGGCTAAATTCAAACGGTCTACCATAGCCTCTCTCTGAAATTGGATAGCGTCACAGCTGGCTTGAGCATTGGAAGTGTATCTCTTAACTACAGTACATATGTATTTAGGTAGGTATTATATTTCAATTGGAAGTACTCACGTTTAAAATTTAGACCATTGAAACTATAATTTCAACCACATTCGGTGGTATTTTTCTAGGGAGTGCGGATCGCTCGCGTACTGGTATATCTCGAGCATCGAGCAGTGCTAAGCGAGATATGTTAAATAAAACAAACTAAAGTTAAAGCGGTCACGATCATACTTTTATACGTTAGTACATTTCCCGTTCGTAATTCATAACAGAATAGCCATAAATTTAGAACTTGCTACAGTTTGTGCTGATAGTTATTGTGGTCGTCGAACATCGAGCCAGAATTAGTACTTATTGATCTGCTCTTGTCTGCCAAATCGATCTACAGGTTGTAATTTAAAGGTGGAAAAAGAGAAAGTCTTAAAGGAAACATTCCTATATTAATTAAATTTATTACTGCTGCATTCAAAGGTTTTTCACCAACATTTTATCAATTCAATGTGTATTATATTGTAGCCTAGCCTGCCTAAAAATGCTTTTAGATAATTCCTATTTTACTACGGAAGTAAAGTTCCGTGAAACGCTGCTATTAAAATTGCTGATCTATAGATTAGATGCAAAGTTTTAATGTGATCGTGTAGATTACTCATAAAATTGAAGTTTATTGAAATGTTATAATCATTATTGAATATTGATTAATATTTAAATGGCTTATGTGATCGTCTAAATTAAGTTTGTTAAGTTAAATGAACAGTTTGCTGAAAATTAACTTAATTGGTTAAAAGGTAGTTTTCGGTTGAGCTGTTTTATAGGAGAAAAATATGTAAAATAAACATTTAGGAAAATATAGAAATTGTGTAAGAAAATGTGAAAAGCGACTAACTTGGATGTTGTCTTCAAACGTTGTTTGCTACGCGTTGTAACTCTCTCTTGCAGGGTGAAAGATTAGACCTCCGACTTCTGTTGGAATATGAAAAATTGCTGAGCGGTTTCTAAATAAATTCCCTATCCTAATAAAAAAGATTATTGTTTATATAATAGGTAATAGTTTTGTAGTATTTGAGTATAAAACATGTTATCATAATATTTATTAGTGTTTATAATTCACTTCCTTGGTCAATGTTAATCTTTTGTAAACGAGTAACTTTATTTTATGTATTTAACATTCATACGAAAGACAAACTTGAAGGTTAAATAAAGCGTTATTTATGTTTTGTTTTAGTGTAATGACATATTTTGTCTGTTTCGGGAAATTCACATGATTTTGTCGGTAATGTCTGTCTTGGAACTGTATGTCCAGTTCCGGTTAGATTCATGAACCATTATCAACCCAACAAGTAAGAACTAGACTTGAGTCCAACGGTGCAGCCATTTCACGGCTATACTAGGCTACTTTAATATCCAGTAAACTGAATATTCGGTATCACTGTCTAGCCCAAAGCCTGCCGGCTGGACGTTATTTTATGTAATTCCTCAGAGTGAAGTTAAATCATTATTTATATTTACCAGGATGCCAAGAGTAACAAAGGAAGATAATTTCTTCCTAGTTAAATCATTATTTATATTTACAAGGTTACCAAGAGTCCATAAGAAAGATAATTTCTTCCTAACATAAATAAAAACCAAATCTTTCAGAATTCTTAAGCATTTTAAATGTTGCTTTAATGTAAATCCCACGTTGCGTGTTTTCCACGATGATATGTATATGATGTAATGCTTGCATGGGCTATTTAGTGTGTCTCAGGATGAAACAATTTCTCTTCTCTCAGCTATTTCATTAAATTATGAAATAATAACAATTACCTCCATAGTAATTCATTATAAAATACGTATATTTATACATCTTTGTACCAAAACAAAAGGGGTTATGCATTCGTAATGTCACGTAATGTTCGTAATGTTCGTGTTGTGTAGGGGTTGTGTTTTGTAATGTATGATGAACATAGTATTTCAATCAATTTATTTATTATTAAAGGTAGGTATATAACCTTCCTCTTTAATATATCTGAACAAACAAAGACGAACAAAGTAATACTTTAACATGATATAATATATGTGTCATTGTCAGTAATCAGCAATAACTACTTTGTCAAATCATGTAATGTCATAAGGTTTTGTCAATTTATAATACATGAGAATTACTCTGTATACTTTTGTATAATATAATATAATATGTGTCATCGTCCTTAAATTCGCAAATAATCACTCCGTCAAAACTTGTAGTATATAAGGTTTTGTCAATTTATAGTACATAAGAGTTTCACTGTATGTAAATAACTTGTCATTTACATTATAATAAGATCCACATCAATAAATAGATATAAACATCATCAACAATTTTCACTAGACTTCCCCTCCCAGTATTAACAACTGTTATATTTCAATAATATACGAAATCAGTTCAGGTTATCCGTACTCTATAAATACATATGGAATCCACTCGTTCAATAAATAATAAACTCTTCTTAGATCTGTTCTTCTTATAAATAATCAACTTGTGGCTTATTTACTTAGTTATAGTTACATAAAATCAGTTCATCAGTTTTTAGTTATATTTGTATATAAGCAATGTTATGGCTTATACACTTAATAGCGATTGAAGTTTAAAATATGGTACGATGTCCAGATCCATCAACAGTAAGATTTATACTCTTAGTTATATTAGTTCAGTTGAAAATTGTATATCCTGAGTATAAAAAAGTCATTGATTATAGACTTCGTTTTTATTGAATTTTATTTAGCGATTCATTTAAAATCATCATACACAAAGTAACATAGCCTTTAGCTTGGATACTTAGGTTAAATCAGTTAAATTTAGAACTGTATATGCTGAGTATATAAAAGGTCATGGACTCAGTTGTTATTTATAATTTAAATAAGGTAAAACTGTCTAGGAATTGCAATTCTGAATCTATCTTCTAGTTATAATTATATGTTGAGTTTACTCAAGAAATTACCATCATCAAGTTTTAAACATAGCTATGTAATTTAAAATATAAGAGAGTTTATACAGAATAAATGACCAACACCAAGTATATACTAATACTAAGATATGTATTCTAAATATAAGAGAGTTTATCCAGAATAAACGATCAACACAAAGTTTTTCTACTTAGTTATGTATTCTAAATATAAGAGAGTTTATCCAGAATAAACGATCAACACTAAGTTTTTCTACTTAGTTATGTATTCTAAATATAAGATAGTTTATCCAGAATAAACGATCAACACTTAGTTTTTCTACTTAGCTTATGTAATTTCTGCATGTAGGCACGGCTTCACCCAGTCACTGAACACCACTGAATCTAAATTCGCTTTTCGTATTCTACCACATATGTTCAAAAATTAGTTTTAACACTTTATTTTAATAGTAAATAAACGCGAATTATTAATTATTTAAATCACTCGTATTTGTCTCTTTTTAATATTGAGATCGCGTCGCGCTCGAATCTATCTGTATTCTGGTTAACCAGGTTTGCCCCTTTTATATTGACTTTTTATTGGGCTTACAGGGTTGCGACCCTGTAAGCCATCATTTTTTTAATGAATAAATCAATATTTTAAATAGATTTTATCATGTATTGTTATATCATGTATTGTTATTTTAATTTTATAAGTATTTTGGTAGTTAGTTTGATAATTTATTATAATCCTATACAAAAGATAATTAGTCTATTATCTTCTTCACTCTAAGGTTTTCTGGTAGTAATTCTATCTTTGACGATAAGTCCGATGATGGTACTTTTGATTATATTATTTTAGCATGTACATAATACATATTATTATATAAGTTAATATTCTGAACAATATAATCATTCATTTAAAAGTAACTATTATGGATTATTTTATAATCAGTAATTATTAATTATGTTTTAATATATCTAATGTATTATTGTTTTTTTTTTTTACAAATAACATTTATTCGATATTTACTTTGTTCTACTTAATGCGTTTCTGTCTTAAATTTGTCGTTCCTTTCACACGGTATTGAAAGATACGCAAAAAAACTTACTTCACTTTTCGAATGGTTGAAAACTGTACTAAAATCAGATATCATTTGAAGTTTTGCCATTAAATTAAATGTGTGAAAATGCTTCGCATTTTCATTCATGTTCATTTTTTTTTTTAAATTAAAATCTATTTTGCTTTGATGTATTTTTTTATTGAAAACTAAGTTATAATGCTATCATATTTTACAATCTGATTCTTAATTATTTATTTACTTTTATTATCTCTAAACATGTTACTTAAATATATGGTTAAAGAATTCTAAACACAAGTTATTTTTTTTCTAAATCTCTTTGTTTAATTAAAATGAATTTATAATATTCTCCAATTCCTACAATCTGTTTCTTAATTATTATTTACGTCTATCATATATAATCATGTCACTTAAATATATGTTTTTATGTATTCTAACTTAATGTATTTCTTTTTGTTATATCTCTAAATACCTGTTTTTTTTATTCTTATTGCGTATCATATTTTTATATATCTATCATATATATAAGCTTAATTACTAAATTAACTACGCAAGAGAGTCATCTAAATTAAAGTTTTGTATTATTATTCCACAACTTCATTTATATAGTAACGTGCTAAATGAATTGTATTATAATTTCCAACTATTTTCCCGTTTTTGGACAAACTAAACTATAAACATTAATATATGGTATGGCACCAACTCTATAAGGTCCTGAAAACAAGAGACTAAAGGACTATGCCAGATCTCCAAAGTGACTTAGGCTCGATGTAAAATTATCGCGGACACAACTGAACAGTATTTTTATTTTTAAAGTATTATGTTAAAAGCTTTTGTGTGTTATTAGTTTTTTCTGGGAACTATTCAAAAATAAGTTATGAGGAAATAAAGTTAACTTTTGTGGTTATGTGTCTTTCGTTAGATTATGACACGGTTTATGGTCAAGAGAATAATATAGCCAAGATATTATTGAAATCTAATATTAAACTGATACATTATGTAGGTACTTTACGATAATGTTTAATATCATTTATAAAGTATTTTTACCGACCTATACCTGCTATAGTAGTAGGCACTTAGGTACTCAATCTGAGAATCGAACCCTGGGCCTTCTCGGCTCTTGTCATGAGCTTGGTACCTAAACCACTGAAACATTTATAACAAATAATGAATTAACGTATAAGCAAAATAAAAAAATACGTATGCGTCTATTGTTGTTATTTCTAATATCATAAAATAATATACTGAAATGATTTCTATTAGAATAAACTAAGATAGCCTGTAGATTATTTTTAAATCGATTTTGTTTATCGATTTATTAATAGTTTATTTGCACTAATTACGAGTTATAATGAACGCTATGATTCGTAATTAGTATCAATTCACAGCAACTTCCGGTCATTTCTATCCATTTTTAATCCTATTATTTTAATAACCGTTTCCGAAAGTTATTGTTTTAATAAGAATTAATTAAATTATTTTATATGGTCAATAATGTGGATATATTTCGTGTTCGCAGCATTTAACTTTTAAAAGTTTTGCACGGTCATTTCTATTCACATTAATTGTTTTTATTTTAATAACAGTTCCAGAATGTTATTGTTTTAATAAGAATGAATTAAATTATTTTATATACCCAATAATGTGGATAGATTTCGTGTCCGCGGCATTTAACATTTAAAAGTCTTGGAAGCCAAAAGCTGGCATCCTCCTTTCTTTGTAATTTTCCGTTTGGCTTCACATTTATTTAATTTACGTAATTTAACCCAATCACCAATTTGATAAAATCGAACTGAATGTGTTTTAATGTAAGCTAAACCTCTTTTCGTGGCGGCATCTTTTAAATATTCTCTCACTTTGTAATGAAATACATTTAAATCGCCTACACTTTCCAATACCACGTTACATTTTGTTAACTCTTTATCTAAACTCAATACTGTATTTTCCCGAAAACGATTTGATTAGGCGTATAGCCTGTACTTTCATGAACAGTCTCGTTATAACAATTTTCTATATCCTCAACTATATCTACCCATACCTTATGATTTTGAGAACAATATGTGCGAAAAAACCTCCCTAATTCTCTATTAACCCGTTCAACACAGTTAAGAAGAGATCAATAGCACGCGAAAAACTACCTACAGACGTTTTCAGTCCCTGAGGTAAAACATTATACGCATACGATTTACCCTGAAATGTAAATCCCGTGTAGTTTCTTGAATTTTCATGTATCGGAACTTGAAAATAGGCGTCATTTAAATCAAAACAGACAATTTTCACGTCATGAAACGACTGTAAAATTTTATTTGTTAACGGTAGTGTTTCGACATCTCCCAGCATTCGACTATTTAATTCCCTGGCATCTAATAGAATTCTAACTGACCCATCCCGTTTTAATGTATAAGTTAGTGGGCTGCTAAAAGAGCTGCTTTCTCGTTTGACTATACCTAGCCTTTCAAAATCTTGTATTTTATGCTCTACTTTGTCTCTATATGCAAAAGGTATGGGATACGACCTTTTCACAAATGGTTTTGGATCTTGCATTTTTATTTCGTGATAATACTTATCCGTTCTACCTGGTTTTTCAGAAAATGCATTTTTATTTCTTAATAAAACCGGTAATAAAGCCTTCTTAAGTTCAAAGGGCATGTTTTGGTTTTTGATAAAATCAGTTATCTTACTTTCAGTTGCATAACCTAAGTCTACCGAAGTTGGGTTGATGTTTATCAAATTTCTTATTTTTTTACATGGTATATTAATCTCCCCTCCCTGACCTTTATTCGTTTTTTGATTTTGATTGAATCTCTGATTTTTATTGGTATCACATTCTTGTTTTTGTTTGATTTCTATGAGATGAGTACTACATTCCAATATGGAATTCTTGTTTACGAATTTTAATCCCATTTGAATTTTCAATTCGCGATCTAAATGCTCTATTCGTAAAATTATTTCCCCAGAACAATCTATTTGCGCTTTAACTCGTTCCAGCCAATCCATTCCCAAAATCAAAGGTCGTGTTAATTTTTTAATAATTAAGCATGTCGTATCTAACTCATTCCCCTCGATTTGTATGGTAATTAAACACATTTTATCAATCTTTTGACTTTTTTTTCCGACTGCTCCCTGAACTTGTAAAACTGGAATGGGCATCTCTTTTAATTTACCTGAAGTTTTTATTAATTCCTCATACAATTCTTCTGAAATACATGTAACCTGTTGTCGTGTAACGCAGGTTTAAAGGTAGTATCTACGTGTTACGCCGTTGAGTGACGTAACGACTAGGTAGATAGGAAGTTTTACCTCTTTGCGTTATATTATGACGTAACGCTTGGAGGCAAAATCAAAGCTTATCTAGAGTGAGATAGGTCTTACCTCTTTGCTCTACGCTATGACGTAATGCTCAGAGAAAAGATCTATAACCATATAAGAACTTTATATCCCTCAAGGAAGAACTGGCTAGTGGGGTAAGACAAGATAATGAATTACCTTACTTTCAGTTAAACCTTAGTCTACGACTAATGGACCGTAATGCTATCTTACAGTTTGCAAGATTGTGAATTACGCTTACCTCTATGTTAAGCCCACTAGAGGGTATGAAGTCTAATCGTCCTATGTCAATGGTTTTGCCACTCTAGAGGAATAGCCGTAAAATTATGGATGGGGATTTATGCTTTTTAGGGCATAAAACCTCATGAACATGAGACATTAACCTGGCTATTGCATACGTTACGACGAACAAAAATTAAAATTAAAGAATAGATATTATGTATATCAATACTCTTTGATTTTAAATTTAATGACAAGACACGAGGGTCTTCAAGATATGTTGAAGATATGTTTATTAGAAATTACAGAATTACTCCAAGATATCTTTATAGAATTACCAGAGGGAAAACGCGAGGTTAACCTCTAGGTACTCTATTAATCAGAGACTATCTTGAATAAGCCATAGACAATTGAGGTAATCCATAGAATTATCCAAATCAGTCAAAGGAAATAAAGTTTAAAGACCAGACTCATAAAGGTTAAAGAATTTGGACTCTAAAGCCTTCCTATCAGATTTCCCTAAATTTATTAAGTTGAAGGCCTACCTATTCTATAAGGGGA
This sequence comes from Alsophila aescularia, assembly GCA_946251855.1. NCBI lineage: Eukaryota > Metazoa > Arthropoda > Insecta > Lepidoptera > Geometridae > Alsophila > Alsophila aescularia. The sequence goes on from OX276379.1 coordinate 20,008,608, forward strand.
GGCTTCTTATATTTTTTTTTTTTAAATAAGCAAGTATTAATATGTTAGTGAAGTAAATTTTCTATCGTAGTAACAGGAACTGGAGGAAGGCGGCAACTCGGTGAGGAGGACGGCGACTCGGGGAGGAGATCAGCAACCCGGAGAGGAGATCAGCAACCCGGAGAGGAGATCAGCAACCCGGAGAGGAAGGCAGCAATTCGTTCTCAACTGCCTCGAAGTAGGCTCACGGTCCGATGAGGAGTTTCGGTCTCCAACTTCAATTTTCGGCGATATAGTAGAATTGGTCCTGGAGTCGTCTTAATTCTCGAAGATCTTTGGGATGAAGCAGGTGCCTAAAGGCAGTTTAACTCCCATACCAGATCAGACGAGCTCCCTTCGAATTGAATCCGTCTGGATGTTCGGTAGACGTCTCTCCTTCGAAGATCTTCCGGGTACGGTATGTTACCTCCCTGGCGAAGCCGTTGTAGCTGGTGGAGTTTGGTTGAGTCGCAATCTGATAGCTCTTCTAAAATCTATGTGTTTAGGGAGAATAGTTCATTAACTGGAGAATTCTTCACATTAATAACGAATACTTTTAAAATTTTGACTCGGTTTATTTAATTAAAACACTATAAACATGAATTTTAGAAAAGGTCAAATATCTTAAATGGAATTTATTTTATATATTATTTTTATAACTTCTTTACTAGAAGTCTAGATCTACTCTGACCCCCAATCTGCTTTCATTTAAAAGGAAGACTTTCAAAGGCTTGAAAAAAGAACTTTGTAATAAAAGTCATATTTATTAATGAGCAGTAACTTGATACAGAATTAAATGAGGTCAGTTAAGATTTACATTCGAATTATAAAATTTAAGAGAACAAAGTTGACAACAGATGCCTATTTGACGACTTCTGTCAAAATAAAATAAACTAAAAATGCAATTTTGTCAGCCTGTAGCCGTCCTTCAACTATAATATTAAACTCTGACAAATAAGAAAAATTAGGACTACATTTATGATTAAAAATATCATTTTCAAGAATTTTAACAAATTAACTTGTAAATCAGGATTTATGCAATAAACTAACAAGGTAAGATAAGAATTACAGACAATAATACCTCATATATCAAGTTATCTAAAATCTGACTCTGAACGTAACCAATTTTGGAAATTATTTTACCTACAAAAACTAATAGTATGAACAGATAATATGTTGTTCTATGAAAATACATAATACCGAGGTACGTAACGTGTTTTAAGAGTATATCTGGAGGTAGTTATATATAATTTCGATAATTCTGATTCAATATTCATACTATTTCTAGTTAAAAATTATACATTACTAAAGTAGGTCAGACTATATTGTGGCAAAATACTTGAGGCCGATTATAGGACATTTACAAGAGTTATAAAGGATTATTCATCAGATAACTACTCCTATCATCACACAATCGATTTTTTACTCTAAAATTATAATATTGTGTAAACATAAATGATATTATTTACAGAGTTGAAGAAAGATGTAATATAAAACAATCATCGTATCAGATACAGCTTTAAAACACTACCATCCACTCAAAAGGTATAATTGGAGGTCAAGAAGAGTTAGATAGAAGGATAATTGATAAGATTTTAGCTCCACAAAAGAATCGTAAGTACTTTAACATAAAACGAAATACTACACTGAATCAATTAATCCTTTGGTAAAAATATCCCCTATCTGTACTTCTAATTCGGGTAATTCAACTAAAAGATTCGATAATTGTTCTTCGCAATCTGTTTCGTTATCATAAAATACTGTCATAACATTCCTATGTTGCAATGTTAATGTGCAATTCGAACAATCCCGTGTTACACCTGGGCATGTGAATAAATTTTTATTTTGTTTGTTTTTGATTTCATTGAGCAATGTTTGTACGTCCTTTTTAAATTTCATCAAATATTTTGTTTTTTTTACTAATTTTTCGTTATAATCCCCATTAAAAGCTATTAAACTTTACGATAATAGGTTTTCTTTTAACTTTGTACGAATAGGATATAATCACCTGTTTTTTTCACGTCCTAGTCTTAAGCCAGCCCTCCAACCTAAAATACATAAGTGTCTATATACTATATGATTCACTCTTGCCTTCCTTGCGTCTGATCTGATACAATCATTTTTATTATTATTGTTACCACTAAAACTAAGATCATTGTCTTTATTTAACTCGCATGTCGATTGTAAAAGACTACAATCGACCGGAATTAGTTTTCCTTTTCCGTCGAATTTATAATTCATAAAAATAAATCTATAATTTTCTCTTCCTGTGATACGTCGTTTTGCGCCGCATTTGACAGTCCTACGGAGTTTATGACTTCGCCTCTAACCCAATTAGAATTTTGTGTTTCATTCGAATTATTTTGACATTCAGACTAAGGTGCGCAGCTATTATAATGTCCATAAGCCCCTCTTCCTGTACTTCTTTGTATACCTCCCCATTGACTGATATTGACGTCCTCTTCCTGGAGTGTAAGTATGCATAACTTTCGCAGGCGTATTATATTTACGTTGATATTAATAGGGTTGCTGCCTTTCCTTAACAAAATCGCGTCTGAAATTCAGGCTTTCTACTTTATCTTTCAAGTTATTTCCCTTGCCTTTATGATTCATTACGTTCTTTTCTATATACCTCAAAAAAATTACAGCTTGCAACGCTATTGAAGCCTGATCTCCTCGCGTGAACCAAAGACGTTGTATTTCTATTGGAAAATGATGCATTATACTTTTTACAAGGTCGCTTTCCGCTAGTGGTATAGTAAATTATCTTACTTTGTCAAATTGATCCGCAAAATGGCTTTCCATCGAAATACCTTTACTTGAATCCCAGGTAGAGCTCATTAAATTTAACTTGGCCTTTTCCTGTTCACGTGTTCCCCACATACACGTACATATCAAGAAAATCTTTCTCAAAGTCGTCAAATGTAATCCATTTATCGCGATGCAATTGCATTAGTTTCTGCGATGTTCCTGATAAACACTCAAATGCAATTTCTACCGATTTCTCGTTGTTAACATTTACATATTTTAGATATCTTTTTAATTTTTCAATAAAATGTACCGGTGAAATCGAGTTTTCTGACCCATCGAATTTTGGTTGTTCAAGAACTGGTCGCATTACAAAAACGTTAGTAGATTTCGCAATTTCAGTTTCGCAGGAAGTTAAACTCGTGCTCGGTGTTAAAGTGCTCGGTGTCAATGAAACCTCTGGTTCAATAATCGCAGCGACTCTACTTGTCGAAGGTGAATTAATACTAGAATTATCCTCAATTTTCTCAATCCGTTTTAAAATATCACCTAGCTTTTGTTCTAAGTAGTTAATTAACGTTGAGTTTTCAGTAACTACTTCCTCTTGGTCTGGTTCTAATCTAGCCCTATTTTGCCTCCCACGTGTTGAAGATTTAGCCCTTTTGCGCGACTCCATGTTGATTTATGTTATTTCTAACCTTATTTTTTTTTTGTACTCAAAGAATGTTATTTTGCACTGTTAAAAGAAACGTTCACACAAATGTTATGTTAGCACTGTATTGTAAAACTGTGTTGTGTTTATACTGTGTTATAAAAATTCTGCTTCCTGTAATAAAATTTTATTAAACACCAATGAAAAAAATCCACATAAAACAATCTGTCAATAGTTGTATGAAAAGAAACTATAACATATTGTCCAATGCGTCAGTCACTATTTCCATTTCATACATAATTCCCAACCCTTGTCTTATCGTGTTAATCCATATAAGCTATCCTGGTACGGTACCAAATTTCATACAAATCCGCTCTACCATTTGGGCGTGAAGGAGTAGCAAAAATACACACATACACTTCGAAAGATAGAGGTCGCTAATCGGTTATTATGCATTGTATGAGTTTTTGTATGGACTGTCAGTTCTAATGTATGGAGTTCTGCATCGCGCGTATGAAGTTTTATAGAGCGCTATAAGATTATACATATAACTATTATAAACTTGCCATCTAATAAATAAAATAACTACACTCGAGAGCATAGAAATCGCACACTACCTACATTTTCACTTTGACCCAAAATATTTTTGAAATTAAATGTTGGTTGCAAATATTACTTAAATTTAATTAAAGTACACACTGTTAGCTTTCTAAAAACACATAATTCCTAGTCATGACCTTCTAAATCATTACAGTAGCAACAAAACAATAGAATGACCCAAAATAGCTCGTTTCAGGTAGCGCGTTTTGCATGACTATTAGCAGGTTTAAAAGGTTAGAGGATTATTGAAATTACATCATTTGCATACCAACTTGTAGTCAAAAAGGTTATCAAATAATTCAGAACAAGAATATGGATACCACACCGGAAGCAGCGTCTCAAGTGGTTGCACTAATTGAAGCTGGGCAGAACCAAAGTCAAGTGGCACGACAGTTAAATTTAAGCCGATATGCTGCCCGGCGACGAGGAACAGGCCGAATACGTGCTACAACACAGCGCGATGACCGTTTTCTTGTCACAATATCGCTACGAAATCGCTGGTTGAATGCAATTCAACTCAGGCAGCAGCTCCAGGAAGTTCGAGCAGTGGAAGTCAGTCGGTGGACGGTTAGAAGAAGACTAGCCAAAGGAGGCCTGACAGCGCACAGACCAGCAACTGGTCCGAAATTGACCCCAGCCCACTGACAAGCACGATTTCAATTTGCTCGAGATCACGTGAATTGGACTATGGATCAATGGAAGGCATTACTGTTCTCTGACGAGTGCAGGATGTGTCTTCATGGTAACGACGGACGGGGAAGAGTGTAGCGAAGACCCGGTGAGCATTTCGCTCAATGTTGCATCTCTGAACGTGTCTAATACGGCGGCGGTTCGTGCATGTTCTAGGGAGGCATGTCACTAGAGGCGAAAACCGAACTTGTATTCATCACAGGGCCCAATGTGATGCTGTTGTCACTGTTGGATAGTATGGGGTTTGACTTAAAAACTGGGGTACTTGGTATCTCAATCTGATTAGTAGAAGCCGAGTAATCGATAAATAATTTTTGATGGCTGAAGAAATTTTGATCAAATATTGGTGTATTGGTATTTTAGGTCCTGGAAAAGCACATAATATAGTACTTTTAACCTAGAGAATGTGTACAGCTACTCCATACCAATATATAAAAGTGAAAGGTCTGTTTGTTTATTTGTTGGTTTGGGGGAGCTTTCACGCGATAACGGCTGGATGGATTTTGATGGAATTTGGAATGGGGATAGCTTTTTCCCTAGAATAATAAATACATAATATACTTTTTATCCCGGAATATTGTAAGTTTCCACGGGAAAACTGGAATATGTTGACGACTCGTTGTCAGGAACGGATGCCATGGAAACGAAATAACAAGTCTGTTAAAATTCTTCAAGAGCATTGGTGCTATCCTACTTTTGCTATCCTAGAAGAACATAGGACGCTTATTTTCGCGATAAACAGTAGTCCGCGCGGACGAAGTCGCGGGCGGGAAAGTTAGTATTTAAAAAAACTAAAAATAACAGGGTGTCATTGATCTTATTTCCAAGATACAATATTTTTTCACCCACTGATGAAGGAATGGAATTTGAGTTTCACGGGGGAAAAATATTTCGCGGCATTTTGTCGGTCTCGTGGTCACGTGGTCGGGGCGTATTGTGTATATGTATTCACAGACTTGTGACCTGTGACATAAGGTTCAAAATGCCTCAACAGAGATTATTACTGTGTGTAAGTTGCTAAGTAAGTGCTTTAAAAATAGTTTCCAAACGACTTTGTTGAAAGCACAATTAATATTTAATTTAACTAAAGAGTGGTTAATGTTCTCCCCGAAACATTTGGTATTTCTCTGGGTGACTAAAAGTTCACTAAGTGGTAAAGTTTTGTGAATTACAGGAAATTTGCTCATCTATTTTGGGTGCTAGATATAATGTTATTGCCTAAAGGTGATGTTGTTATCATCTTCCATTTTTGGTAGCTCGCTTAGACCACCATCCGGCTTGACTTTGTAGCCTACTAGCGCTTTGCAGTTTACAAACTTTTTTATTAATAGCTTTTGCCAGCAGCTTCGATCACGTGGTATTTTAATTTTCTTGTGGTTTCCTTAAATATACCCACTGTGTATTAAAGTAACGAACAGTCACATAAGGCTAATTATAAACATAGCTTAGGGACTAAGTAGGCGACGTTTTCTTTAGATACGGAAAGCTATTACCTATTAAATTACCTAGAAATATCTTAGTTTATATGATACTAGCTGTGCCCACGGCCGCTATTTTGCACGCGTGCTTATTTTTGTAAGTTAAAAGTACTCTCTATGCTATTCCAAGACCTGAAAATACCAATATGCTAAAGTTTTATCAAAATTCCTGTTTGGTTATTAACAGTCAGGCGAAAATATAACATCAAAAAATTCATGTACTGCCTTTCACCAGCGACTTCATCCGCGCAGTCTAAAGTTTAACTCGAAAATAGCATCCTATGTTCTTCTAGGATATTAAAAACCAATGCGGAAGTATTACACCAACGTTCTTGATGCTTTTTCACAGTCTAGTTATTGTTTCATTTCCATTGCAACCGTTCCTCACAGTGATTGATAGACATTTTCCGGTTTTTCCGTGGAAATTTACCATTTTCCAGGAAACAAAGTATCCTATGTTGGCCTCTATATTGTACAACACCAATTTACATAGTTTCATCAAATTCGGATAAGCCGTTTTGGCGTTAAAACTCCCCAAACAAAGACACAACTAGACATAGTTTCACTTTTTTATATAGGTGTGGACCTAGAGTTACTACTAAGTTTAATCTTAGTAAGTACTTAGCTGTAAAAATCGGTGTTAGCTCTATTGTTTATAACGGGAGCGCACGGCGAAATAAATAAAAATAAAAATCCAAAATATACATAATGCTTTGTTTTTTCAGGCCGTCTCGTATCATTCCGTTGCTTAATAAATTAAAAACACCATTTTCCAGTTTACCTCAATGATGAAAAATAAACACTGGACTCCGTTTTTCACATCAGCTCCAAATAGAGACATTTAATTTATTTTTAATTCTGCTTAAGTACTTAAATTAAAATTAAGAATTAGTGTATAGTTTTGATCATTAACAAATTTTCTTCGATTAATTTTGTGAATGAAAAGTTTCCATAGGTTTTTATGAAAGGTTGCACGATGAGGGCTATTAAAATCGCGAGAGTGAATTTAGTTAGTTTATTAATAGTATCACTCGAGTGTTTTAATACCTACCTAGTTATATGCCATACACTACTTTATCTAAACTCATGCAATAGGAACTTACTATTTATATATTATATTTTCATGATTTTGCCGGTAAAATCTTGTTCGCCATGTTCGTTCCTGTTTCCGTGATGTCAAGTGGAGTCAAATTCTCCTCACTAAAACTGCTGTTGGAAATTTTTAATCAGGATAAACCTTTGTATTTACAAAAACACATTAAATTGGTTAGGTACTGTAACTAATTTCTCGCCCTCCAAGGAAATAAAATCGCTTGGCCAAATGATCGTCTGTACTACGTTGTGAATATAAGTAAGCCGGAACTTTTAGAGTGCGTGACTGTACTGGGAGGAATGAAAATTAATATGAAAGTACAAATACAGATATTATAATAAATATGTTAACTTAGCATCTGAGATTTGGTTATTAACATAGTGTCAACAAGAGCGTGTTCTTTGATAATATAAATGTGTTGTTATACTATTCAAATAATTACTGAAGTCATATTGTTTGCATCTCTCCATACAGCACATCATAAAATATAAAACAGGAACTCAGAAGACTTAAAGTTTACTTATTATTTTGTTATGAGGAGGTGTTTGTTTGTTCTGCCTGATATTCTCCAACAATATGATCGGAGACTTTAAGGCATAACATGTATATTCTCTTTTATTTTAGAGTTTGGTTATATAAAACCACTCATAGGATAGTAGAACTTTCATAGCCTACTTACCGGAGCGGTATAAGGATGGAGTAGCATAGGTATATTTTATGTGTATAGCAAAGCAAACCATTCAGTCTAACATAACTGGAGTTAGTTCAGGTTGACTTAGATGAACATAATCGGTCTATGCCGTAGCTTGTCTTTTTACTGACTATGACTGTTTAGTTTTATTTAAATAAAGTCTGGGTTATACCAGTATATAGTTTTGTTGACATTAGGAATAAATCCTTTTAGTTTATCGGCCTTGCCATAATTCGTAATTGAGACTAAAGCCTCTGATATTCAATATGTTTCCTTTTATAATATTTAAGGGTTTCATCTGGACTGTGCCAGTGTGAATTATTTAGTATTCAGGAATAATCCTCAGTAAATTAATTTTGAAATTATTACACTTTTGTAAGTACATTTCCATAATAATTGCTATTAATTCAAGGTTGTACCTTAATTAAAGATTTCGTGCTCGATCAACCGTAAGCAGTATGTAAATGAATAAGCTATCACTCAATTAGTATATAATGTAAAACAAAAGTCCGTTATTTTATTATTCTATGAGGATAAGGGTATATTATACTTATTTCTAACGCTGTTGTATTTAATGGTCATTCACCTGCGCCAACCAGGAAAAAGGGGGATCCTGCTTCTATCAGAAACAGAAAGCCGTTCCGAGACCTAACAAACGAATGATCCTTAAATAAACGATTTCGCCTTATTATCTCTAAAACTTATTTATCTAAAACCATCCACCAATTTATTCTAAGATCAGGAAATCTCGTACCGTTATCTAAAAGGAACATAATAATAAGATATAATGTGCAAGGTTAATAACTGGCATTGAAATTCAGCTAGCTTTAAATAAACATTATTATCATCCCTAATAACACTTCTCCAATCCATGATACAATCAGGAAATCTCGTACCATCATTAACTGAAAGGGACATGATATGAAATAATATGCAAGTTTACTAATTATAGTAAAAGGTCAGGTAGCTGTAAATAATAATCATTATAATTTTCTAATATCCCTCCACCAATACATGATACAATCAGGAAATCTCGTACCATCGTTAACCGAAAGTGACATGATATAAAATAATATGCAAGATTACTAATTATAGTAAAAGTCAGGTAGCTGTAAATAAACATCATTATAATTTTCTAATATCCCTCCACCAATACATGATACAATCAGGAAATCTCGTACCATCATTAACTGAAAGGGACATGATATAAAATAATATGCAAGATTATTACTTATAGTAAAAGTCAGCTAGCTGTAAATAAACATCATCATAATTTTCTGATGCTAAGTTAACATACGTATATATAAAAGTGAACCTTGATTTCAAAATTGTTCGTTAATTTCGATTAAACACACGAAATACATCAACTAGATACCCTTAGTCCGTATTTAGGTAAATACCGGCTAGAGATGAGTTATAATCGGCAATTTGAGACCAGGTGCACCTGTTCCTAGTACGTTCAGATACTTGTTTAAAATATTTGTTCCATCCAGTCCTCCTGGTAATTCAGGATATAAGCCATCCTAGTACCAAACTTCATCCAAATCGGTTCAGCCGTTTGAGTGAAGTGTTATGAATGATGATGATGATGAAAAGTATTATATGTGCCAATCCAGCACATAAGCTATCCATATCATTAGTATCTGACTTCATCCAAATCAGTTCAGCCGTTTGAGCGTAAAGGAGTAAGAACTGCGATGACGTAAATCATTATATGTGCTAATCCAACATATAAGCTATCCTAGTATCTGATTTCATCCAAATCAGTTCAGCCGTTTGAGCGTAAAGGAGTAAGAACTGCGATGATGATGAAAAGTATTATATGTGCTAATCCAGCATATAAGCTTTCCTAATACCTATTTTCATCCAAATCGGTTCAGCTGTTTGAGCATAAAGGAGAAAAAAATGGTGATGATGATGATGATGAAAATCATCCCATGTGCTAATCCAGTATATAGCTATCCCAGTACCTAATTTCATAACAAATCAGTTCAGCCGTTTGAACGTACAGAAGTAAGAAATATACCTATATACTTCCGCCTTTACAATGTTAAACAGTGTAATCTTTCAATAATCACCAGCATTCTTCAATACACAAAACCCGCTTGTGGTAACCATCATCTGATAAAAGAGTTCCTTAAATTAATTATCTAGACTTCAACTTACTGCCCTTTTTAAGGTTCAGAAATCACTCGAAGATTTCTATTTATCTAGTGTTTATATGTAAATTATCAATGAAATTTGCCGCTGAACATAGATGTCTTACTTAAACCGGTGATTTCTTTTTTATAGTAATTTTATGATATAACTAGCCGCACCCACGTCTTCACCCGCGTGTGGATGATGATGAAAAGTGTACCCTGTTTAATTCCAGGTCACAAGACATCTCAACTCCAAATCCCAACCAAATCCGTTCAGTCGCTTGATCATACATCTAGTCATGAAGTACATCGCGTACCGTACCCAAACTAAGTACAAATTACTTTACCAAATCATGGAAGCAATGTTCAGATAAAAAGATTGCCACTATTAGCGTGTTGCCAGCCGTCCACGACTGACTGCACATGCGGCGAGCGGAGCGAAAGATCCGATTACGGGGAGTACTGTCTCGCTCACTCGATATACCTAGTTACCACGCTACAATCTCGCGATCTATGATTTCATGTGGACTAAGTTGATACCTAAGACTAGGTGCCACCCACTACTAAAGTACACGTGATCTCCGCACCTGTTCCACTATCCTCCACTCGCTATCATGCGCGAACAAACATACAGACAGACAGATAAGATTACCAAATGTTATATTTCCGTTCAACAGCCATTCAAAGCACCGCAGACCAATCCTTCCCAAACTACATTGTACAGAGACCCCCTGACACTCACGGCTCCATTATAAGTATAGATTAGTATGATAGAATAATTATACGTGCGCACTGCTTACGTTTTTTTCTATGTGTCGATCGTCCCTCGCATCGCTGCACAGAATAAATAATAGTACAAGATAGAACGTAGCCGATTATCCCTTTAAATGCTTTACGTTCACTACCATTATTATCGTATGTTCTCTGCTTGTTAGCTACTACCTTACCGCGTGCGCACGCGCAGTATGTGCGCAATGAGGCATGTTGGCGATATATCGTCACCGACTAGACAAAGCATAACACTAAATTCCCTTTACGAGGGCTACGTCCTTCCAGCATGCCGGACTGAGCGGGCGCCGCACACCGAACATAAACACTACCCCAATTCATTAAAACAAACCCCAAGTAACCCTTCTCGAATCAGAAATAATTTTAGTACGCCTCTCATCCTGTGCACTATTTCGCTGAAACTCCAAGTATCTTCCAAGAGCGCCGCTCAGTGACTCCCCGGGCCCAGGTCACCTAATCACTTTAGGTACACTACGATTTTATTGCACTCCGGAGCCGATCGGTGCACGCACAACCACTCACTTATAGTGTTTCTTCTTGACTGGCCATCTCAACACCTGTTAATTTCTCGAGGTCTCGCAACGACTGCCTCGGACGCCCGGCCTCGCTTAACTGTCGTACGTGTGTTCGCGGAGCTGCTCTGCACGCGACCTATCCTTGGAACGATCCCACACTGACTGCCCCTCTCCGGCCCTGGCTCTCGGGTTTTTTCCATGCGCATGATTCGACGGACTACGTTTGTTGTTCTCCCCACCCTTGGGCTGCAATGCTACAACGCCGAGCCAAAACTTTCCACTCATAATACTAAATAATTCCAGTACCTACGAACTTTATGATTAGAATAACAATGCAATGTTCACGTTATGCAAAGGGTTAAACACATTGATGATCGAATTATGGTGAGGTACAGTACTAAACTAATATAAAGTAAATTATGGCGCCAAAATCCAGTGTAAAAAAAAAACAGTGTAAAATCCATGAGTGTAGACAAAGTGTATGAAACGGCACATAACCAGTTATTAAAACAATCGAGTGATACTATTAAAAAACTCACCTACGGCTCGTTTTTTAAACTCACTCTCGTGTTTTATTTTTATTTTTTTCTTATTAGAGACGTGCCGTGCGTAAAATATGTCATTATGCCATTATTTTTGAGTTCATAATCCAGATTTTACGACCTGAGTGTAGATAAATACAAAAATAGTGTTTATATTAACTCCGCTCCATAGACGACTGCACATTACTCCAATTAGGGGTGCTTTGAATTGGCACAAACGAAAGTACGGCAGAGCAAACCCATACACATCAATGCTCCGCCCGAAGTTACACCCGCGTTGATATTTTCCCGGGCTAATTCATGATCTAAAGTTATTTGTGTGTAGTGTGTACACCAAGATTCATCAAAATCAATACAGCCGTTACGGAACCAAATGATTGGAAACATACTTAAACTCAAAGTCTTTCACATTTATAATAATTTATTACTTTCGCCCGCGCACAAATAATGCCACCCACCTGACTTCACCATCTTACGGATTTAATTAAAAAAAACCTTCATATGTGCTCCTCTAGGATACTCAAGGAATATTTCTCCAAAATTTCAAATCTCTAGGTCTACCGGTTAGGCTGTGCTTTGTCTGTCATTCAGTCATATTTAGGTAGGTATGTCACGGAAATGTTTTATCGGGTTTATTTCCCCAGCTTAGAGTCTCTCTGCTTCTACTTTATTGCCCTAGCTCGTGGCACAGAATAAATAATAGTAATAGACACTAGCGGTCGATAAAAGTACTATTGGGAAAAAGTGCGTTTAGGTACAGATTAGCTGCGCCCGCGTGATGATGGATGATGATAATCAAAAGTACCCTACTTTCTATTCCAACAGGAATCTAAATCCATGGAGCCGTTTTAGGGGGAAGGAGTAACACACAAACTTTCGCAATTTTAATATTACTACCGACTTGCCCCGGCTTCGCACGGGTAGCGTTCATACCGCGGCATATTTCTTACTTTTTGCATTTATATACCCGGCGCAACTTCAAACAAAAATACGCCAACAGATGTAATTTAAAATCTTTGGCATTTCGTAGCTGCTAAAGATTTTAATGCAAAGGAGGTTGAATTACGCTTGCAATGAGCAACGCTCGTGGTGTTTTTTGACAGACTTGTTACTTTTTATTTCTACGGCAACATGTCATTCCGTTCCGTTTATAAGGCAATTTTTTTATACCTTGGGCTACATTATTGTAATTTACGTATGGATCCCTATTTTTTTTAAATAAAAATGTTACTTGTTGATAATGTAGCTTTCTATGGGGAAATAGTTTTTAGAATCGGTTCAGTATTTTTGGAGTTTACCCATTACAAACAAACATACAAACAATTAAATCTTCTCTTTTTATATTATTAGTGTAGATGAGCAGGATAGAATAAAAATAATTTAACTTTTCGTTCTATTCGTACATATGCAGTAAATTAGAAAAAAAAATGAAATTGATTAGGTTTCAGCATCATCTAGTTAAGCTTATAATATGATAGCTAGTAAGTAATTTTTATTTCTAACCAGTGGCGCCGGTGGCTAAGGAATATCTCAAAATGTGAGTCAACTGGATTCAACTTATAATGTCAAGAAAGTAGAGTCATTGGATGGAAAACAGTTAATGACAATTAAATTCACTGCCACTATCCACTATCCCCCTTACTTATAAAAAGTTATGCAATGATTAAGTAATGATTAAAAATACTGCGCAGTACAATATTGTACTGCGCGGAATTTTTAATCATTGCATATCTTTTTATAAGAAAGGGGGTTTGTCACTGGGTATAATCACAGACGTCCCTATAAGTAATAGGATAGGGATTTAGGTGGGTACTAGTGGCAGAATGAACAAATAAGTATAATTTAAAATAAATATAAAACAGCTTTTACGACTTATTTTTTAAATTAACGTCACAATTTTTTTTTTCTTTGTCACTTTAAACGCTTTAAGTTTTTTTATTCACTTTTCACTTTTTCCTTTATTTTCTTTTATTTTTTTCTTTGTTTTCTTGGTCATCGAGTTGTCAGCTACCCTGAAAGTTTCCACAGGATAGCTACCCAAAAAGGGCTTAAAATTTGAGTTGCAATATTCAATTGCATAAAATATACTAAAACAAAATTCAAATATTAAAAAAAATATTGACTCGCCCCTACACCTCATATAAATAAATAATAGGTGTATTTTATATTAAGGTGAATAGTCTTTTAAATAAAATATCCGACAAACATAGATCACATCGCTTTTCCCGGCGTATCATCTGTTATGAAAAATTACGTGTCAACTAAACTTCAGCAGGTAATTTATGGGAACAGACGCAGCCTCAAGGTTTAAGTTCAGAAGAGTTTCCTCAGCAACATTTCAAACAAAACAGTGACAACCTAAGCTAAACGACTCAATCGATCATGGTGTCACTTAGGTGTAATGATAATTTATCATCTCCAAGCAGTTTGCAAAGTGACAAGAGAATTCTTATAAGCGTAGGCTCCAGCGCTTTCATATTAAAATTTAAATTGTTGTAGGTAATTGCTGAAACACAGAGATCAAAGAGTAATGAGAAAATCCTGTAAGTAAGTTAGGAAGTGTGTACGTTTGTAATTCATATAAAATTGCTTTTAGAAATAAATCTCAGTAATATCTGAGGAAGATTATGGTACAACTACCTATAACTTGACTGAGGATAGTAATGTTTGTTGTTTGTTTGTCGTATGAGGTAGTGCTGGCCTCTGATGTCAGAGTTTGTCAGGCCGCCCGAGGGCCTCTGACATGGCTGAACGACTGCTGTTAATCAATAACAGCCGGGACTGACAGCTTAACGTGCCCTCCGAAGCACGGAGCGATGGAAAACCGCACATAACTTCGAAAAGTCATTGGTGCGGGAGCCTAGGTTTTGAACCCGGTATCGTTGGATTCTAAATTGCACTATTGAACCATTAGGCCACCATCGCTCTTACTGAGGATAGTTATGAAAGCTCGGTATAAATGAGATAAAATATGGGAATTAAAATAAGTCACTGAACAAGAATATAACATTTTTTAAATGGTAGTTTGTTTATCTGTCGTCTCGAAGTGCATACGTAAAAACTGCTAGACTGATTGAAATGCGGTTTGCACTGATAGATAGCTCAAATGTTGACTTAAAATCTGTTGTACTTTTTATTTGAGACCGATATATAATAGAAGCCGAGCAATCAATAAAAAACTATTTAAAGGCTGAACAAATATTGATTAAATGTGGTAGTTAGTTTGTACTTTGTAGATACATTTCGTCCTCGAATAACAAGTTACTTTTAATTCAAAGAAATGGTCACGCAGGCAAAGCCACGGGCACGGCTAAATTTGCAATAAAATAGGTAGGACATAATTATTTTCTAGTTGCGAAATAAGACTCTGTGAATAAATTAAGAAAAATAAAAATATTTTCTCTGTAATATATACTTTTTGATACCTAAGTTCTTACAAAAATTTGCAATAGCACCAAGATTCCGGCGCAGACAACTGAGAGAGAGAGAGAGAGAGAGAAAGAGAGAGAGAGAGAGAGAGAGAAAGAGAGAGAGAGAGAGATGGCACAATCCAAGGATAACGCCAAAATCCATTTTAGTATCCAGGTATAGAAACTGCACAATATTTCCTAAACGATAGATCATCCACAAAGCCTTCTACTGAAAATTGCCAGACACACACAATTCTAAATCCTACAGCCGTCAAAGTATGTATATCCAGTTACAAAACTGTATTCAGCAGTTAAGTCCTTTTAGGACCACTCACGTGGAATATAGCTTCCTATTTCGTATCTCAATGCTGAAAACAAAAACTTTAAATATTTAAGTATAAAGCCCACAAGAGTGAGTGGATGGAACTCTCACAACACAAAAGACGGTAAGTAGAGTTTTTGAGCCTTGTGGAGGATGATGATAAGAGGCTATTTATATTCCATTTCTGTTGTAAACAAGGGTAATTCGTCATTTTCTCGCATACGTCAACGTGAGAAAATACAGTGCAATTGCTGGTAACAAATCACTACGTGGTAGTTTGCCGCAGACAATCCACATTTCATTTGAAAAATGCCCACTGATAAAGTCCATTGTTCTGTGTTTTGGGCTATTTTGTCAAGTTGTGTTTGTTATGGGGTTTTATGTTTATCTGTAAATGTTGGCTATTTAGTTTATCTAACCGACTTGAACCGCCGACCTTTTTACAGATACGATCCTTGATGATGAGATAATTAGGTACCTATCAGGTTTAATTTTTCAAGTTCAATTGATTACTCAATTGATAACTGCTACGATCAAATAATTTTGAAAATAAAAATAAAAGTTGAATGTATGTAAATACGTGTATGTAAAGCTCAGAGTTGCGCAGTGTGCAATGGAGAGAGCTATGCTCTGTGTTTCACTACGTGATAGAATCATAAATGAGGAAATCCGTGGAAGAACGAAGGTTACCGACATAGCTCTCAGAGTTTGCAAATTGAAGTGGCAATGGGCAGGCCATATAGTTCGCAGAACCGACAACCGTTGGGGAATAAAGGTTCTCGAATGGCGACCACGAACAAACAAGCGAAGTGTGGGGAGACCCCCCACACGATGAACCGACGACATTGTAGCCATAGCAGGAAGTCGGTGGATGGAGGTGGCACAAGATCGTTCGTCATGGTGCTCTTTGGAGGAGGCCTATGTTCAGCAGTGGACTTCTATAGGCTGACATGATGATGATGATGATGATGTATGTATGTAAATAGCAAGAGAATAATATATTACCGAATTATTGTAGATGTGAACCATTGATTAGACTTTCTACAAAAATAAAGCATAGAAACAGCCTTTAATAAAAAAAAGAACATATACTTAATTTTTATAAAATTTATTGTTAACAATTGATATTTAGAATGATGGGAAACTGGCAATATGAAATCTAAAATATGTCAGCATCACTCACTATATAAGTCGCCCTAAAGCTGTGGACACATTATAGAAATTGGCAAAGATATGTGATGTAAGAAAATAAAACGCGTCTATTATTAACTTATAGCTACTTTTTTCAGCTTTTGGTGTAAAATAATTTACATATTATTCATCTAACCTCGATGTATCCATAGCTTTAATGCTGAAATTGATAAAAAAAGAGGAGTACAAAATATAGACCTATTTTTAATGACAAACTATTCTTGGCTACCTTAATACGGACATTAGCAATGAGGGTGCAAAACCATGAATCTTGTTATTTACTTTCAACATCGTGAATACTGTTGAAACAATAAAACATGACCTCATTCCTTTTTGGTCCCGTTTATTCTACAAAGACCTGTTTATTTCAAGCTATTATTAATTATTTTTTTACTATCTGACAGCGGAAACAGCAACAACAACGTTTTTTCTACTCTTCATTCTATTCAATTTTACAATTCTATAAATGAATTTATGTTTTTCATGATCTACTTGATCATATTTTGTTTCTATCACACATTTTTATTTTTGTTATTAATTCTTATTTTGTTTGGTTTCTCTCTAACTTTAATCCATCTATCATTTTTCTAGTCATATTTTTTTTCTATAGCTAGTAAGATGTCATCAAACTTTGGCCAGCTTAAGTTCGTATTAAAAATATTATTTGATTTGTTACTTTTTACAAAATGTTGACTAGAGTCTATAAGCGTATTAGTTATTTCTTCAGAACTTTCTTTGTGTACAGTAGCTCCGCCAGTTACGATAGAAAACTCGTGTTTTTCCTTGTCTTTATTCTCGCTTTCCTTCGTTGTCTCTGTATTACGATTCAATAAGTTTGTCAAATATTGTAGTGTATTCTGTCGATATTGTCGCTGCTCAGCCATTCGTTGGGGCATCGTAGAAGGCATATTTTTCATGCTCGAGCTTTTCTGGAAAAAGCTATGAGACTTGAATGACAACAATATAAATAATTAATATGAGTACCAAAAAATGTAACATTATTTCTGAAGAAAAAGTTATTGGAAAACGAAAAACGTTATCACTGTTTCAGACTAATAGGTCTTATTGATTTAATATCAAAGTATATTGTATAATTGTCATATAATTTATTTACCTATAGCAAAGCAGTAAGTAACAAAAAGTCTCTACGATAAAAAAAAAATTAGAAAAATGATGACTTAAATAAGCTACTGAACAGATAAATAAATGATAAAATAAAAACTTTCTGTACGTTTATGCATCTCTTAAAAACTACTGAAGCGATTAAAATGCGGTTTTAACCGTCGGAAAGCTTAGGTTTTAACTTAAAATTTGGTGTGCTTTGTGTCTCAACGCAATGATTAGAGGCCGAGCAATTGATAAAAACTATTTGGCGGCCTAACACATTTTGTTGAACTTACAGGTACTCTTACTCTTATCCCAGAAAAATAATCACGCAGGCAAAGACGCGGGCACAGTTAGTATATAAATAAAACCGTGAGGCTGCTTAGTTCATTATCGGTTCATGGTTCAAATATGAAACATGCATTCGGAGTGAACGCTGTAATTCCTGGAAATCATTTTCCGTTAACACTTTGGTGGTACAATTCTATTTTTTTCTTATAACTTCGGTTCCCATTAATCTTAATTCAGCAAGAATAGAAAAAATATGGCAGCAAATAAACGAACGTGAAATACGTAAAATAAATGGGCGTAATACCTCCAATATAAAGTAACGAACTAGTTGTAGAAAAAGACGACAAGTCACTATATTTTTTGAGATCTTTTTTTTTGTTTATAGCAATTTTTGGCGACTTGTCGTTTCTTCGCACAAAAATCTTACAGTTATGTATCCAAATCTATTTGTACGAATTAGAAGTAGCCAAATCACGACACAATTTATACAAGGTTTTGTTTTCCAACGTTAGGTGTTCATTTAAAAAGATGCGCTGGGCTTCTTGCATTCCGATGTCGCTGCGGGTGATAGCGCCGGATGCCCGCAAGTATGTTGTCCTTCACCACTCGATTTTTCAATTTCACGATTATAGTACGCGGGATGCCTGGTTTTGGGTGCTTTGGTTGTATCCTATTCGCGAACTCGATGACACTCGGTGTTAAGTTTACATCAACGAACTTTGCTATATTGGTGAGTACTTTCATGATATCCTCATTATTAGCCTTCGGAACTCCAATAATTTCCAGATAAAGCAATCTATCCCATTACTGCCTTGCTTTCAATTCCGTGCTAATTTGAAGTGTATTTTTTTCTTAGCTCAGCAATATAGCTCTATGTCTCTATATATTCGTATTTATTGGTACTTTGCTCAATCTGGCACAGGTGGGAATCAAAATCATCTGGGCGATTATTTGCATAACTAGTACAAGTCTCAATCTCATTAAGACGACCTTTTATTAATGTTACCGAAGCCAAGATAGTCGTGTTGTCACTGGTGATGTTATTCATGTCTGATTTAATGTTCTCCAGGTCGATCAAAAATTTATCAAACTTCTCATTAATAACGCTTTTGACTGATGGTATGGGAAATATTTTCCATCATATTCTATTGAAAAGTAGTCATCGATGATTCACAATGACAATGATCCATGTCTTCCTCTTTCCTCTTGCGAGTTTTCATCTGTATAAATTATGTCTTGACACGCCAGGATCAGAGCCATAACTTGAAGGCAGAGTTCTTCCCATATTACTCAACGTTATGTGGGCGATGCGTAAGCGATATGACTATTTAGGACACGGTAGGACCCTTTCTTATCGGTTTGGCCACGTTCAGTGTACCAGGGAACCGTACGACAGTTTACCTGTCGTACGGTACAAGGCGGGATGCGGTGATAGATACATAGAACTCTTTATTGCCCTATAAATACTTAAATTATGGCACTTCAACATTAAACTTCAAATAGTAAAATCGGCGGCCTTATCACTAAGCAGCGAACTCTTCCAGGTCACCTTACGATACGATAGTGTGCAAGTAATAAATTTATATTTTTAGATTATTAATACGATAAATGTTTCTTATTTACTTACATAATAACTTTATCTTAATACTTGCAATTCCAACATAGTATTTACATTAACTTTAATAAAATAAATTAGAAAATGTTGTAAGAAACTTGAAAGACAATTTTGATGCTGTTTAGTTATAAGAATTATATATTTTTGAAATGGTATTTTAAAGACCTGTATACTGATACCTCACTCGATTGGTTTTGGTAATATATTGTTCCGTCGAAAATACAAAATGGAAGCCGCCATATTCGTTTTCTTGACATTTCATATATCCTATAGCACTTGAGTGAACAAGACGAATCCAATGATACATACTTCATTTATAAAAATCCATCACGACGTTTAGGCTTTAGAATGCACCTAAGAAACGTACAAACAAACATACATACAACCCAAACAAATAACCCTTCATGCAGTCGGGTAAAAAATGACGCCATTTTGAGAAAACATTCACTTCCCATTATTTGATGACTATAGATAAAAATTGCTTGCAAGGACATATGAGTGGACTTATGAGTGGACGGAGTAGATGTTTGAGTGACTTATACATTTATAGGCTTTCCATCTGTCTACGCTTCCTACATTATTTTATTTAGCTATCCATAAAGATAAGGGGGCCCTAGAGACAAAGTTCGGTCAAAAATACGTAAAGTATTTGATCTCAAAATCACTGCCCCGTAACTTAGGACATTACTTTTGGAAAAGAAAATCAACAAAAAACCAAACTTATCTAAAATTCGATAGGTACAAGTTAACCTAGGTATTCAACGAGGTAAAACTATATCTAGCTTATCCACGACCTCAATGCTGTTTTATGTGTTATTAGTTGTACCTAATATTATACACTTAATACATAATAAAGTCATTGAAAATAATAAGTACCGGTTGGTTTAGTGGCTAGTGATCCTAGGTACGTAATCAAATGGTCGCGGGTTCGAATCTTGCAAGGTGGAATCATTTGTGTGATGAGCAGAAATGTTTGTTTCCGAGTCATGGATGTCTAATATTCCTATCTATGTATGTTTATCCGTTAACTAGTACCAATAGTATAGGGTATCCTAGTTTGGGGCTAGATAATTGGAGTGGAATTGCCCCGAATATATTTATTTATTTAATTTACCTATTTTAATTTGGATTTAAAGTGATGTTTTGAATAATATCCACTAAAGTAATGTCAGGCAAGATAATTCAACGTGTATTTATCTCTGGCATAAATAAAGAGATGAACGGAACGCAAGAAGAGAAATTACATTATGAAGAGGATACGAGCGATTATATGAAGTGTTCTTACTCGGTTTACCTACTCCACCCAACAAATGAATGAGTATACAGAATAACAAACAACATGAACCGCGAGGGATAGAGCCTTACAAAATGGAATGAACATTTATTAAATCATATCGTATACGGTAATGTAAGTCTGGAATGAGTGTTTTATGACCGTACCTAAAGTATGGGCTAGAAAAAGCGCGATTTAAAAAAACAACGGTACATGTTGGTAAAAAATTTGTTTAAAAATCATACCTTTACGAGTTATGTTATGTGAAACCAGCATAATAATCACAAAGTTGTATTTTTTTACTAATTCCATAAAAAGGAAACAGATCACAGTAATTATGGTTATTATTAATTGGTTGCAGTTTTGTTTTATATCAGACTGATGAAACCATAAACTTAGAATTTGGCTTTGGGATCAAAAATAAATGGTTCATGGGTCTTGAAAGTAAATCTTTTCCAGTTCGAGGAAATATGTGTCATATTCAATAGATTAGAACCGGTACAGGTACCTACTTAACAGACATAGAAAGAGAGCGTAGGGCGTTGTCTGCTAGAGCTAATATGACGTCAAAATAACTAATTACTAACCATTTTGTACTTCCTTCTACACGAGCGCCCTGTGCTTGAATTACAAACAAAAACAATACAGCACTTTACGCGTCCAATGTAGCAATGCTTTTAAATGCTGACGGGGCTGCCCCAGTTCAATAGCGCATCGGGAATGTTTGCTGAATACCGGGTGTATTTCTTTTACTTTTCTTTTACAACGGAGCACAAGCCTAGTGCACCGGGTTCGAGGTGGCTCGGCAGCTTCCTCATTTTCATTTCAGCATTTGCTCAGAGGTTCGATTGTCAGTACATGAACTGTTGCAGGGTTCATGTACTGACAAGGCAAATTGCATTAGTTCAATTTAAGTGTGTATTTATAATTTGTGCAAGTTAATGTTTCTTAATTTTATATTTTTATGAAAAGTGTGAATTATCCAACATGGTAAAAACAAAAAAATGATTAAATTAATGGACTAACTATTTTTAATCCGTTATCTGACCAAGCAGAACCGCCAAGATTTCCTCTAATTTAAGAGCCTAATATGGCTTGCAGCCCCGCACAGGCTGGTCGTATAACATCAAATCAAAATTAACTGCGAAAGTCTTTTCATATGAGTACGAACATTAACCACGCGGGGTGATGGATGATATGATATGATATAAAAAATATTGTTTGTCATATTCGAGCATTTCCCAATTAGGTTTCCAGCTTAAACATTAAGGGTAGCTCATAAACTCACAACTCAATGATAATGCATTTTAAAACAAGTGTTCTTAGATTTGGTCTTAATCTCCGTTTGCTGCTTGTTTTAAATTTAATTTATATTTTCCGAAATGAACAAAATAAAAATATGTAGCTTACTTCCGCCAAAACTATAAGTCAGACAAATGATAAATGGTAAAATTAACAAAAGTAAAACTCCACGCTAAATAAACCCTACCCAAATTGAACTATTGTAAAATATAAATGAAATGAAAGCTAAGACCTGGAGGCCAGAAAAAACACTTATTTAATTATATACATATAATATATATATATATATATATATATATATAGCTCACTCTGTTCTGTGTCTACTCTGTTTAGCGTGGGGTTTTTCATTGTTTATATATATTTATATATACAATTATATATAAATATATATAAACAATGAAAAACCCCACGCTAAACAAGCCCTACCCAAATACGAGTATCGTAGCACTTATATATTTATATACATATAATATAAATACAGAATAAAAAACATATACCTGGATCCAAATACCAAACGTCTGACATCAATACGACACTTCCAGCACTCGGAGTTGAGTCGAGTTCATTTAAATATGGATTTCCGCAAAGTAACGCCTGAATCTATCAACTATATATTTTTCGCTTCAACATTTTGTACATTTTCAAAATTTTTCATGCAGTACCTACAAATGCGCGTACAAAGAATTTGTAAACTTGCGTGTAAATCGTGTACAGATAGTGCTCTCGTCAAAAATCAATACAGCCGATGTTTACACGTAGTCATAGCGCAACGAGCGAGATTGGACATCAGCCAATAGGGGGCGATATTTGCAGACAGCCATGACAACGCTGTGTACGCACCTGTGCTGCAAATATTTGGTCAATACGACACACATTCCTGTACACTGCGAGCAGCAGGCCGTCAGCCATCAATCAAGATGCGAAATGCAATCAAAAAAGCGGTCAACATTATGTACGGGCGAGTCAACACCCCCGCAATCGAAAGATGCCGCGTTAACTTCTGCACGGACATGGAAAAGTCAGTACTTATGAGCATAGCCGGGCACAGTTAATCAAATAGTTAACTTCGTTAATCGTTAATCCGCTACAAAAAAAGTTAGCTTCGTTAAACGTTAAAGCGTTACATTTCGGAAGAATTAACGCAAGTTAACGTTAATCGTTAATCCGTTAATATGTGTAAAATTGCATCTTTATATCGTTGCCTTAGTGAACTTATAAAACCTGTTGGTTTAGGTTCTGGAAGTTAACAGGTTAGGAACAAAACAAAATACTTGTATAAAGCAAATGTGTAATTTAATCGTCGGGCATAAGGTGCATATTCCCCTTCATGAACATTAACATGTTGAAGTTCTCGTCTGAAAGCGAGGCTCGTTTTATGTCTTTACCCGTGAAAAAAAGACGTTCAACCTAAATTACACTGCACTCTTATTTATCAATTATCAACACGCAAATGATCACTGACAGTAAATTATAATAACAACAAACGAAACAAACAAACAAAACACTCGTCACTCTAAGCACCGGCGCTAAGTAATGAAATGATCAAACGAAACAAATCTATTCGCAGTTTTCTTTCTCACTCGCACGCGCCGGCAAAATATATCTGGTTTTGTTTTTGTTTCACTCGCTGCCACGCGCCGCCCGGCACGCCGGTAACTGTTATGCATTGGATAACGATTAACGGACTTCTGCATATTAACGAAAGTTAACGTGTCCGTTAAAATTTTTAAAAGTTAACTTAAAAGTTAATCCGTTAATCAAAATGTTAACTTCGTTAATTAACGATTAACGGATTAACGAGTTAATGCCCAGCTATGCTTATGAGCAACTTTGAAAGACGCGGATGGCACCAATGCGGAACCGACGACGAGTGGAACTTCTACTGGGCGTCCACACAGACCTGCAGGAATCTGTTCAGTGTAGAGAGTGGGTACAGGATGAACGATAACCAAATGATAAATCACTTTCCAAACCATTACGAGCTGTCTAGAAAAGACTTGTTGGTGAAAAACATCAAAAGATACCGCAAGGAACTTGAGCGCGAGGGGTTTTCCTTTAGCTGAAAAAGCCGAGGTGGTGTTACATGGAGGTCATGTCGTCACTCGTTATGTTCATCTTGACTTCAGTCAACCAGTGACGTTTGTTTTGCCGGCAGACTACAATATGTTCGTAGAAGAATACCTCAAATCGCCCCAAAGTACTTGGATCATGAAACCGTGCGGAAAATCGCAAGGTACCGGAATTTTTCTCATAAACAAACTTTCCAAATTGAAGAAATGGTCCCGAGAGGCGAACACTCCTTTTCACCCGCAATTGAGTAAAGAAAGTTACGTTATTTCTCGGTATATAGACAACCCACTTTTGATAGGGGGCAAAAAATTCGACTTAAGACTTTACGTGTTGGTTACTTCGTTCCTTCCTCTCAAGGCTTATCTTTTTCAACTCTGCTTTCGTAGGTTTTGTACGGTGAAATACGACACCAGTGTTACAGAGTTGGACAATATGTACGTGCATCTTACGAACGTGAGTATGCAGAAACAGCGGGGATTACAATAACATACATATAGGCAAAATGACAGTCCAGAATTTGCGATTGTATTTAGAAGGCACAAGTGGAAGAGCTGTGGCGGAAAAGCTGTTTGCTGTTATGCAATGGCTTATTGTGCATTCTTTAAAAGCCGTGTCTTCGGTAATGGCAAACGAAATACATTGTTTTGAGTGTTACGCATACGATATCATCATTGATAACCAATTAAAGCCAATTATTGGTTGGAGTAAACGCGTCACCTTCCCTGAATTCTACAACCGTGAACGATAGGATACTGAAATACAAGCTGATCGATAATATTTTATCCGTCCTGTTGCCGCCAGATGTCATGCCAGATGTGTGCTGGAATAAATTGCCAAGTGCGGATGCGTTGGGTAACTTCGATTTGTTGATCGACGAAGAGTTATTGGAGAAAGACGAGCATGGTTCTATCGGTCGAGCTATTAAAAATAAAGGAAAATTACAATTATATTTTTTCCAAGAAAAGTGCGCTTTATCAGTTATAATGTTTATTAAGTTTTTGTACTGTTAGAGTGTAAATAATTATCTGTTCATTAAATATCTCGCAAAACATTTAGTTTGTTAAACACTAGCTGCGCCCCTCGGTATCACCCACGTGAATGATGGTAACGATATTGATGATGATGATGATAAAAGTAATAGAGGTGAAGCGTATATACTAGAACACAGAGATTACATATATTTTAATACTAGGCCGCACCTAGTCCCATCGACCTAGTCCACCTAGTATCACGAACCGCGCGATCTTACAGTGAAGTAAGTACGAAGTTAGTAGTGTACAAGTGAGTGAGATAACACTCGCCATAATCGGAAGTCCCTCTCGTCGCAGCCGCATGACTGTCGGTCGTGGATATTCGGCAACTATCGTCGTCTCGAAACTCATAAAAGAGAAGCACGCTAATACTGGCAATCTACTATCTTCGCTACTTTTGTAAAATACTTTGTAGAATAGGTACGGTACGCGATGGACTTCATGGACTTTTTAGATTAGGTACGATACGGTACGTGATGGACTTCATGGACTTGATACTGTCAAACAGCCGAGTACAGGTGATCGTGGCCGTCACGTACGCTTTGCTTCGCTTGATACCTCGATACTCGATGCCGATACGTAACGTCAAATTAAACTGTGTGATGGAAACATAGCTTTAAAAGTGATTACTTAATTATTTAATTTTATGTAACAATAAATAAATAAAATCACACTAATATTATAAAAGCGAAACTTTTATGTGTGTATGTATATGTGTGTGAGGTTATGTGCATGTGTGTATGTCTGTTACTCCTTCACGCTCAAACGGCTGAACAGATTTGGATGTAATTTGGAATGGAGATAGGTTATACCCTGGAATAACACATAGAATAACTTTTATCATCATCATCATCATCCATGCGGATGAAACTGCGGTGCGCAGCTAGTATAACATAACTATAATTTTAAAGAGATGTAAACTATAAAAAAAGAAAAAAAAGTTATGCGTAATACAAACTACCTAGATGTAAATATTTTTTTTTTTTTTTTTTAATAGATCTATTATTTATAAATAGGTATTTTGATCAAGTATCTGAACTGAGACTTCATTCATACTAGGTGGACTAGGTGGAACAGGTATTTTGATCAAGTATCTGAATGGACTAGGAACAGGTGCACCTAGTCTTAAATTTGCCTAGTAAAAAGTCATCTTTAAAAAGTAACAAAGTAGCATAAAGTAATCGTAAATCCAGGAAAATAAGCTACATTTATTTTGTATAAATGTTTTAGTTATTATTGTATTTTTTGTTCTATGTGGTGTACAATAAAGAGTTATCTATCTATCTATCTATCTATCTACCATCCAAATCTGTTCAGCCGTTTGAGCACGCCCACGCGCACGCCCGCGCCCACGCCCGCGCCCGCGCCCGCGCCCACGCCCACGCCCACGCCCACGCCCACGCCCACGCCCGAGCCCACGCACACGCACACGCACACGCACACGCACACGCACACGCACAAGCACACGCTCACGTACACCCACACCCACACCCACACCAACACCCTCATACTTACAGCACTTAAAAAAAGGTCCTCAGGATCACCTCTCGCGGTTAGAAGGTTATCTCAGTATCTTAGATATTTTTTTAATCTAATTGTGAGGGTAGGAAAAAAATGACCTGCCTGTGTTAAGTAGTGATGTCCGTGAGTATAACTGTGGTGTTTCGTGAACGTGGACCGTGTTTGTGCTCGAGATATGAGTCAGTAGGAAAGTTGTAATTTCATTATTATTGAAAACCGAATCAAAATTAAAAAGATACGACTAATGAAGAGACGAAAGACAAATAGTGGAACTTCTCAGTGCGTGTGCGACCTAGCGGTCAATCAATACTAGCGTCGATTAATACATTGACCTAGCGGTCAATCAATACTAGGTTTCCATTTAAAAAAAAAAATGACTTTTGTGTCTTAGGTAAATTTAAAAATATATTGTTAGTTTGTTTTATATTATGCTATTTTTGAAATATACAATTATAATTTGACCATTTCTAAGTTACCTAACATAAGTACATTACTTAATTTATTACCGTAATTAAATGTATGATTAATTAATCATTATTGTCCAAAAAAAATATTTTTTTATTATATTGTTATTTTGAATATTTGTACGCCGCAAGGCAGAGCATGCCGGAAACTATATGTAGCTATATGTATCTTTATCTGTAGAATTACTTTTATATTTTCATGGTTATAACCATGAAAATTTAAAAGTAATTCTACCCTATTTAACCATCGCCAATCAAGCAGCTTAAAGTTTGTAATAAAATTCCTTCACAATATTGGCTTTCAATATTACACTTTAGTTAAATGATATGGATTGATCCTACCAGATTATTCTAGGTGCTCCTTAAAATCAGCTATAATTTCTGCAGAAGCCACGATACCAAAAGGCGCGCTGCACGTTAATGGCTGCCGGCTGCAAACAGGCTGCATCCAGGCTGCATCCGGGTTCCACATGGGACACAATGGGCTTAACCCCACTTCTGAAAATTGTTAGAAAATAATCATTAAACAGTAAATCCAACCATTATTTATATATATATATTCCATATTTTGCGCATGTAATTACAATACAAATCTTAAATCTCAATCAAGTTACTTCCAAAGGATGACCACAGACACATTATTATTAAAACTTAGTAACTTATTATTACTTCACTTTAAGAACCAAAAACAATCTAAAAGCACACTTAGTTCTACATAAAATACTTAGCCTTACACAATTAAATAGAAGCCGCACATTACCGTTCCTAAACATGTGACGAGGTCCAAACCTCTTTCATAATAATACTCTTTTCATAATCCATTTCTTTTCATTTTGATAGTTCATTGTCCATTCTAGATACAAATATCCTGTCATTGACATTGATTTTTAGTCAAAATAGAAAAATATTCCACTTTAGTGTTTTCATTGATTTAATTTATAAAATATATCTTTCGTCCTTCCTTCGCTAACACTAATATAAAAATCTAAAAGTCTGCTGCTCTGGTTTGAGGAACATCATTGAGTTGCAGCGCCCGATCGCGTTGCACTCAATGAACGGCTTCGCGCGGCTTGCTTGATATCAGACTCTGACCTGCCGAGTCTGCTCCCGCCGTGTGCTAGAATCAAGCGGAAGGAAGTTCCTGTAATTCTGTGTCAAAGAGGTTTGTGTCCTGGAATAGTGGGAGCAACCCAAACCCGGGGACTGCCTCGCGACACTGGCGCCCTCAACGTGTCCGTACCCAGCCTGCTCTACCTGCCTACAAGTTCCTGATTCCTCCGTGTCTTCTTATCCGTGTGTTTTATCGACTTCATTAATTTTGTAAATCAGTGTTCAATTTTTAAGTCGTACCACAAAATTCTAAAAGGCACTAGGCCATCTTGATTTAAATTTGGATTGGAAATATTTGGCAAACCCAGAACAGTTTTTTTTTTATACTCAAGTGTATTTTATATTTGCATTCCAGTCATTCATGTAAGTAAGACATTTTCATTAATACGTACTTTATTCCAAATTTCACTATCGGCCTACCTAGTTCCGAATTACT
This sequence comes from Alsophila aescularia, assembly GCA_946251855.1. Classification (NCBI taxonomy): domain Eukaryota; kingdom Metazoa; phylum Arthropoda; class Insecta; order Lepidoptera; family Geometridae; genus Alsophila; species Alsophila aescularia. Next base: position 20,037,705 of record OX276379.1, read on the forward strand.
CTAAACTTTAAACGCGTAGTTACATTAACGCTATTTTTTTATATATTTTTAAAGCGTTACTAACGCACTAAACGCACTAAACGCACGTTACCTACTAAGAAAACACTTAGTTTTATTTGCTGGTCTCATATTAAATAAAAATGGACCCTGCGCATCTAAATAAACCAGAATTGATCTATGAATTAAAATGTAGAAATGCTGAAGTTGATACAACAGATACTGCAGAAAATTTACGTTCAAGGTTATCGACCTTACTTGACAGCTCGAATACACAAGATTTTCAAAGTCCGTATACATTTGAACAGGATATAATCGAAATTCAAAAATGTCTAACTATTATTTCTGCACGTTTAATAGCTTACCCGGTACGAAAGGAGAAGAATGCGTCCTATATTCTGCACATTAAAAATAGATTAAATAACATGGATATTACCACCGAACTTACGACAGTACAACTAGAAACATTTAAAAATGTTTCAGAGAATTTCTTCGATTTACAAAAACGTTTCGAAACATTAGAAAATCCTAGCAGCTCTTCTACAGAAAATTCTTCTACGCACGATCATTTTCCAGAACAACAAACTCAATTACCATATTTTGACCTACTGACACAAAAGCTACAAAATATTTCGAGCAACAGATCAAGTCACGAAATTAAACGGTTACAAGGGGGATAGTTGTCCAAAAGATTTTCTTGAAAAAGTAGAGGAATTCGCAGTTGCTCGAAATATTTCACATACTGAACTATACAATCATATATACGATATTCTGAAAGGAACTCCTTTAGATTGGTTTCGAGCTCACAAACAAACAATCCCGGATTGGGAATCTTTTAAAATTACATTACTAAATGAATTTGAAATTACAGACTACGACTATAAACTGCGTAAAATCATAGATGCTCGCAAACAAAAAACAAATGAGCGTGTGATTTGTTATTTTACCGAATTAGAATCATTATTTGCAAAATTACGTGAGCCTATTTCAGAAAAAGCTAAGATTGATATTCTTAGGCGTAACTTGCGACCCGAATTCGGTCAAAGGTTATCTCCAAACGATCTCGACTCGGTCGCAACATTATTGAAATCGTGCAAATGGTACGAAAGTTGCATTGAAATTTCCAACTCTGATACCCCTTCCACATTACAAGACTTAGCGAAGCCTTCGACTTCTAATACCCAACACAAAGTCACTGCTACACCTAACATACCACATTATCCGTACAATACCTTACAACAACCACTTGTGCAAACACACCCTTACCCTCAACCTTACCCTGTACATTCAATTGCTGCAGATTCTAAGAAAACTGCACTACCTATATTTTGCCCTCGCTGTCGAAACGACAGTCATGCTTTATGTCAATGTCCCTACAGACATAAAGTTTGTTTTCGTTGCGGTAAAAAAGACGTAATTTTTACCAATTGCCCTGTATGTACAAAAAATTCAAAAAACTAATTAGAGAGGAACTAGAAACACAAAATTGTAATACTAACAATAACTTTGATCAAAATGATTGGAACAATTGGCTTAAAACTATTTCAATATTTTTCAAAACATACAACGTTTCTACGCTCCTCTTTGATAATACATCGGACACTGAACGTCCATACCTTAAAGTAAATGTTGGAAATTTAACCCTTAACGGTTTGCTGGATAGTGGCAGTGCCATTACAATTTTAGGTAATAACTCACATAAATTATTACTTGAACATGGTTTGGAACTACAACGTGACCAAATTATCAAAGGTTCTGTTGCTAATGGTCAAACAATCAATTCAATTGGTACTATTAAGCTTCCAACTTTATTTAAAAATAAGTTTGCTATAATTACTGCCCATGTAATACCCGCTGTTACTCAACCTTTCATATTAGGTATCGACTTCTGGAAAACTTTTAAGCTGGCTCCAGACATACTTAATACGGTCAGTATGCTCAAGAGTTCAGATACTCCCATGTTTATCATCAATAATAATGATACTTACTTACAGTCTTATGACAGACTTACAGATACACAATTGATTCTTGCTAATGCAGTCGTAGAACAATTTCGTAATATTTCTACTGACGTACTTCCTTTAGGAAGAACAAACCTTATTGAACAATGTATTGATACAGGTGACCACACACCTATTCGTCAACGTTGCTATCGATTATCACCTGAAAAACAGAAAGCTCTTCGAGCAGAAGTTGATAAAATGCTAGAACTTGATGTTATAGAGCCTTGTGAAAGCCCATGGCTAAATCCTGTAATTATTACCCCTAAGAAAGATGGTACTTGGAGATTTTGCGTCGACAGTCGTAAGCTTAACGACATAACTAGAAAAGATGCTTATAAATTACCATTCATATCAGACATCATAGATAACCTTAAAGATTCTAAATATCTGAGTTCAATTGACATTGCTAAAGCTTTTTGGGAAGTGCCTTTACGTTTAGAAGACAGACCTAAGACTGCTTTTCACGTTCCAGGTCGTGGATCTTTTCAATTTAAGGTTATGCCTTTTGGTCTTACTAACGCACCAGCTACGCAACAAAGATTCATTGATAATCTTCTTTCTGATGAGTCTAATAACGACTCTCTTTTTTATTATTTGGATGATATAATAATAGCCACAAAAACGTACGAGGAACACGTACGTTTGCTTAATAAATTACACGCAAAACTTTCAAAAGCAGGTATAACAGTAAATTTTCCAAAATGTGCATTTTTCCGAAATGAACTTAAATACCTAGGCTACGTAATTGATGATCAAGGTCTCCACACAGACCCTGATAAAGTCAAAGCATTCTTAGAAATACCAGCACCCAGGTCTGCTCGCGAGGTGAAAAAGTTTCTCGGTACAGCTAGTTGGTATAGACGCTTTGTACCCAATCTTAGCACATTAGCTGCTCCCCTCACTAAACTTACGTCTACCAGTAAGAAAGCTCCCGCTTTCAAGTGGACTTCTGAAGCTGATAAAGCTTTTAATAAAATCAAACAAGCTTTAATATCAACTCCTATTCTAACTTGCCCTGACTTTTCTAAACCCTTTGCTGTTCATTGCGACGCATCCGCTTTTGGACTTGGAGCAATGCTTACCCAAGACTTCGATGGAGTTGAAAAACCCATAGCTTACATGAGCAAATTACTTACAGGTCCCCAAAGAAACTATTCTATCACTGAACGTGAACTCTTAAGCGTTATAACAGCATTAGAGTATTGGCGTTGCTATCTAGACAATGGTCAAAAGTTTACTATCTATACCGATCATTCTGCACTTCAATGGTTCTTACACTTAGATAATCCTACAGGTAGACTTGCCCGTTGGAGTATACGCTTATCAATGTTTAATTTTGACATTAAATATAAACGTGGCAAGGATCATTTGGTCCCAGATACATTGTCTCGTATTAAACCAATTAATGTGATTAATTATGATCCAATACAGACTTCTGATTCGTGGTACACTTCTGTATACTCTAAGTGTAACACAAATCCCACATCAACTCCTGATTATATGATACGACACAATAAACTCTACAGGTACACCCGTTCTAATACCCTCATAAACTCAGAATTAAGTTGGAAAGAAGTAATCCCATCTAAATTTCGTACAGCTATTATCGACGAAAACCATTCCTTACCAACAGCAGCTCATTTTGGCACTTTCAAAACATACCATCGTATTAAAGAAAAATACTTCTGGCCAGGAATGTACAAAGACATTGCCAGCCATATTTCTAAATGTGAAACATGCCTCGCTTATAAGCATCAGAATCAAAATACCATTGGTCTGATGGGTAAACCCAAGAACTGTTCTCGTCCTTTCCAATGCATATCTATTGATATTGTTGGTCCACTTCCAATGACACGTAAACTTAATAGATTTATTTTTGTAGTCACATGTTGTTTTTCCAAATATTGTCTTATATTCCCCATGAAGCGAGCTACCTCTTCTGTAATCAAACATATACTTGAGAACTTAGTCTTTATGGTTTATGGTATTCCAGAGACCATAATCCTAGATAATGGCCCTCAACTAATTAGTCATGAACTCCAGGATTTATTTCAATATTACAACATACCAAAAATTCATTACACCCCCCGTTACTGTCCGCAAGTCAATACTGTTGAACGTTACAACAAAACAATTATAACAGAAGTTGCTTCTTTTGTTGATAATGACCATGGTACTTGGGATTTATATTTAAATCAAATCCAATTTGCCATAAATTCAGCTGTTAATGAAACAACTAAATTCACACCAGCTTTCTTAGTATTTGGTCGCGAACTTGTAACATGTGGTTCTGTATATAATGCTTTGGATCTAAGTGAAGAATTGATTTTTGCTCCACGCGATGAGTACGCTGACAACATAGGTCAGTTAAGCCCTTTATTTGCTGAAGTTCAAGCACGTTTATTTCGCGCTCATGAAACTAACGCAAAATATTATAATAAACATCATCAACACCTTGAATTTAACCAAGGTGACATTATATGGAAACGTAATTATCCCATAAGTTCAGCAAGCAAGTATTTTTCAGCTAAATTAGCTCCTAAATTTGTAAAATGCATCATAGCAGCTAAAATTTCACCACTAATTTACGACCTCAGTGATTTATCTGGTAATCCCTTAGGCCGTTGGCATGTCAAAGACATTAAACCTATACCACGTACTTCTTAACCTTAACCATCACTTCTCTACTTACATACTTTATTATAATTATGTACTATGAAAGTTACATTGCTTTCATATTCCTGTACCTTACCATATATTTAAATACCTACTTATGACCATTGTAGGTTCCCTACTTACAAAAAAACTTGTATTTAAGTTGTAAATAATGTAATTTTAATATAATTTCCCTTTACGGAGTAATGTCCACATTTTTAGCCTATTTTTTTTATTCACTTCATTAACTTGTCGGATTCATTATGAATATTGACTTCAAGTCCCTACGTATTGCTATTCAGTGCTATTGTACTTACTACTTACTTTAATTCTTTGGTACTAACAGTTACCCTACTTGTTAGCTATGCCTACTTGTTATACTATTTTATTTTATTTACAATCATAATGTTCAGTATAAAGCGAAACCAGTACCATATATTATTATTTACTACATCTACACACAAAACTACCAACACTGAAAAGAGCGGCAAATGTGATTACTCTATAAACCAAGCCTAGGTCACAAAACCAGTATTATTTTATAGTTAATATGCTATTACCTACCTACCTAACTCATATTATTTTAACGTTCTAACACAACGTTTATTATGTACATACACGTGCTACAGGCACGTCATACGCTAAGGTACGTTTAGCCATTTTGGCAAACTAATTGTATATAAATATACACATACATACATTTACACATCACACACCACACATTCACCACACATACACATACACACATACACTCACATAATCATTCTGATCAGCGGCTAGTGACTGTATAAATAAGCCTACACTATACTTTATTGGTTCCACGAGTGACCTTATTGATATATAAGGTTTCTCTTTCTTATGAGTTTTATTTCCAAGGAATGGGAATAAGACTATGAATGATGATGAATGAATGTGTGATTTATGAATATGAATGCATCTAGGAATCCAATCAATTGTATATTGACATTGTTAATAAACATTTTCACATAAAAATTGAAAAGATAGCATTTTTTAGCATTCAATTCATTTCAATTCATTTCAATTCATTTCAATTCATTTCAATTCATTTCAATTCATTTCAATTCATTTCAATTCATTTCAATTCATTTCAATTCATTTCAATTCATTTCAATTCATTTCAATTCATTTCAATTCATTTCAATTCATTTCAATTCATTTCAATTCATTTCAATTCATTTCAATTCATTTCAATTCATTTCAATTCATTTCAATTCATTTCAATTCATTTCAATTCATTTCAATTCATTTCAATTCATTTCAATTCATTTCAATTCATTTCAATTCATTTCAATTCATTTCAATTCATTTCAATTCATTTCAATTCATTTCAATTCATTTCAATTCATTTCAATTCATTTCAATTCATTTCAATTCATTTCAATTCATTTCAATTCATTTCAATTCATTTCAATTCATTTCAATTCATTTCAATTCATTTCAATTCATTTCAATTCATTTCAATTCATTTCAATTCATTTCAATTCATTTCAATTCATTTAACCGTTTATAGAGACATGCCTATCAGCAAATTCAAAATTAAACTGCGAAGCTGGCTGCTACATTTTTCTTTTTACTCTCTAGAGGATTTTTAATGGAAACCTATATAACCTATATAACCTATATAACCTACCTATATAACCGAGATAGTTGTTATCAGGAAACAACAAAAACAATTTTATTTTATTAAGTAGCTACTCCTAACAGACACACAGATATTTTATAAATATTAGGTTTAGAAATGGTTAAAACGTGTGATTTATTTTAGCCGTATGATTTATGTCCGTATGATTTATTATCAAAGCAAAAAGTCACCATTCATTTTCAGCAAAGAAAGTAAAACATAATATATTAAAAGGTAACTTTTAATTATAACTCCATACGTATAGCAAACGCGGTTATGCAGGTGCAATGATGTAATTAATATTGAATCATTATTCGTGTCATCATACTTTATAAATTGATATTAAAATGCAATATGATTAAAATATATAAGATAAACTATACAATATTCAAAATCAACAAAATAATTACTTAAGATTGACTATTAAGTATTTCGGAGGTTTTTTTTACTCAGAGTACATAATTGTAACACTGAGGTCACCAATCCACCTGCCAAGCGTGGCGACTATGGCATCACCCCCCAAATATATATGATAAACACACCGCAAAGACAGCCCCCAGTCCCCGGCGGCTCCGTTATTCCTGGCACTGGTAGCAGCCATGGTCGCTGGGCTGTCTGGTCATGGCTCCACCTTACGGTGGAGATGGGGTGCTAAGAATCCCTGGCAGAGACCCAGCTACCAACCCCCACGATCTCTGGACCAGGAACCTATAACGCACGCACCTTGAAGACCGATGAGAAGTTGATAGAGCTGGAAGAAGTAGTAAGTGAGTTGTGCTGGGATATAATAGGGTTATCAGGAGTCCGAGGAGAGGGAGAGGATACGATAACCCTCAATTCCGGCAACTAACTCTATTACCGGGTGGGCGACCAGCAATATCAACACAGTATCGGGTTTCTCGTCCACAAGTCCCTCGTCAACAACATTGTGAAGATCGAAAGCGTTTCGTGCAGGGTGGCATACCTTATACTCAGAATAACGGAACGGTATTCGTTGAAGGTCTTACAAGTGTACGCCCCACACTCGAAGCATCCGAACGATGAAGTGAAGGTGACTACATTTCCAATGCCATACATGCCCCGAAAACACATTTCACAGTGGTGATTGGGGACTTCAACGCATGGCTGGGTATGAGGAATGGCGATGAACTGAGAGTGGGGCAGTTTGGATTTGTACAGCGGAACCAAAGGGGTCAGTGATTGACCGACTTCATGGAGAAGGACTCCTTATGATGAATCAAGAAGTGTCCGTCCAGGAAATGGACATGGCTGCACCCTGGCTGGTCATAAATAAAAGTAAGATTTCATTTTGACGACCAATAGGTATATATTCAATGATGTCTCTGTGATCAAAAGAGTTAGAACCGGCAGTGATCACCGCAGGTAAGAGACTCATTGAATATAAACGTAAAGCTGGAGAGGTCTCGTCTGATAAGGTCTACTCTTCACCCAAGCCCTGCCCAAATCCAAAACCCGAGAGCTTTCAGTTGGACCTCCAAAATCGCATCCAAATCCTTAGCAAATGTCATACAGTGGACAAACTAAACAACGGGCTGGTGGAAATTGTTCAAGCGGTTGGGTCGAAGTTCTTTAAGACCCACCGCAAAAGTAAAACACAGAAACTCTCTGAGCATATACTCAAATTTATGGTAGAACCAGGCAAAATGAGGCTGCAGTCTTCAGTGGATATCTCGAGTTACAGCTTGCTTAATAAACAGATCTCCAAGTCGATGCTACACGATTTGCGTTCCTATAATACTCCTTGTATTAAAAACGCAATAGAGCGGAACAAGGGCTCCAAAGTTTTCGCAAGAGATATGTCTATTGAGCAAAGCTTAGTGACGAAGCTGAAAACTGACAGTGGCATCATCGTTTCGACTATACTAGGACTATACTAGGAAGACTATATGGACAATTATAGTCCTCCTAGCACGACTAGTGATGCAAGAGCCCGTTTGCCCCGTCATTATAGCCTATATGAGATCATAATGGCTCTCAAACAGTTTTAAAGTAACAAGGCACCAAGGACGGAATTACGACAGAGCTACTGAAAGCGGATGGAACACCGGTACTTAAAATCCTTCAGAGGCTGTTTAATTCCGTCATCCTCGAGGTTACTACGCCAAAGGCATGGCACATGAGCGTAGTGATGGTGTTTTTCAAGAAAAGTGATAACACCCTCTTGAAGAATTATAGGCCCATTTCGCTGCTGAGCCACGTCTATAAGCTGTTTTCGAGAGTAGTAACAAATCGTCTGGCTCGTAGGTTCGCCGACTTTCAGCCTCCCGAACAAGCTGGATTCCGGAAGGGAGCATCGTAGACCACATCCATATGCTCCAGCAGATAATACAGAAGACCGAAGAGTTTAATCAACTCACAATGTGTCTAGCGTTTGTGGTCTACGAGAAATCCTTTGATTCAGTCGATACCTGGGCAGTGCCACAGTTATTACAGTGGTGCCATATTGACTACCAGTACATCGAAGTGTTGAAGTGTTTGTACATCAATGCCACCATGACTGTCCGTCTTCAGGATTGGATTCACGAATTCTATCCAGCTGCAAAATAGGGTGAGACAGAATTTGTTATTTCTTTGAAACTGTTCACATCTGCACTGGAAGATATATTAAAGCTTCTGAACTGAAACGGATATGGTATTAGTATAAATGGCAAATGTATCACTTACCTTCGATTTGCTGATGTCAACATAGCAGAAACCCTGGAATACCTAAAGCACAATGCTCAGTGTCCTCAATATTGTTTCTCAACAAGTGAACATAAGTAAGACGGACATCATGTCAAATTCCCATGTCGCACCCATACCGGTCTATTTTGGGAACGATATTATCGAAGCTATTGATCAATATGTCTACTTGGGTCAGACGATCCAACTGAGTAGATCCAACTTCGACAAAGAGGTTAACCGACGAATCTATCTCGGATGGGCAGCGTTCGGAAAATTACACCACATCTTCTCATCACAGGTACTGCAGTGCCTCAAGACGAAAGTTTATAATCAGTGCGTGTTGCCAGTGATGACATACGGCACTGAGACGTGGTCGCTAACTATTGGTCAAAGTCGCGCGTGCAATGGAGAGAGCTATGCTTGGAGTTTCACTACGTGATAAGATCCGTAACGAGAAAATCCATAGAAGTATCAAGGTTATCGACATAGCTCTTAGAATTTGCAAGTTGAAGAGGCAAAGGGTAGGACATATAGTTCGCAGAGCCGACACCCACTGGGGAATAAAGGTTCTGGAATGGCGACCACGAACAAGCAAGCGAAGTGTAGGGAGACCCCTCAAACGATGAACGGACGACATTGTAGCCTTCGCAGGGACTCGGTGGATAAAAGCGGCACAAGACCGTTTGTAATGGCGCTCTATGTTCAGCAGTAGACTGCTAAAGGCCGTGGTTAGATTAAACAAACTAACCGATCTGGCCACGTCCACTACTCTGACTAAGAACACTTTAATTTAACCAGTCTAACCAGGAACACTTATGAGTAGGCGTGGTCAGATTAACCAAATTAACCGATCTGATCACGTCCACTACTTTGACTACGGACACTAAAATTTAACCAGTTTAACCAAGGAGACTATATAGTAGCTGTGGTCAGATTAATCGAATTAAATGGTCTGACCAAAATTGTGCATTGTGTTACTTCAATTTTAATTTTATTTTTTACTAGTTTTCCCGCCCGCGACTTCGTACGCGCGGACTACTGTTTATCGCGAAAAAAATAATCCTATTTTCTTCTAGGATATCAAAAAACAATGCAAAAGTAGGTATAGCACCACTGTTGATGTTTTTGACCGACTTGTTATTTCGTTTCCATGGCAAGCACAGACCATTCTTTTATGGAAACCGTTCCTTACAGCGAGAAATCAATATTTTCCAGTTTTCCCGTCGAAGCTTACAATTTTCCGGGATAAAAAGTCCTGTCTGAAATAATCCTGTGTTTTATTCCAGGCTATAAGCTACCTCCATTCCAAATTTCATCAAAATCCGTCCAGCGGTTATCGCGTTAAAACTCCCCAAACAAACAAACATTCTCACTTATATATTGGTGTGGATAAATAGAATAAACCTAATATCAAGACTTTCGTTTGCACAAACGTTCGCAATCAAACAAAACGAGTATGCTAACAGTTATCCAAATACAAATTAACCTTTCATCCGTTTGTGAAATCCACCCCTTTCAAATTTGTTTCTATCGCCGTTGATGACGTCCAAACCTTTGAATATTAAGTTGAATAAAATTTGATATGAGCTTTTCTAATTTTCAAATAGTATGTATATTTTTTCTTGTCATGCTATGTTTCAGGAATTATTTAGAACTATCTGATGCCCGCGGCTTTGCACGTGTGGTGATTTCTGTAAGATAAAAGTACTCTTTGTGCTCTTCCAGGACTTAAAATACCAATATTCCAACATTTGATCAAACATTTTTCAGCCGTCAAAAATATGTTTATTGATTACTCGTCTTCTACTCGTCGGATTGAGATATAAAGTACCCCAATTTTAAATTCAAAACATAAACTATCTAACACTGAAAACCGCATCGCAATCGGTCCAGGAGTTTTTACGTGAAGCGCAAAAAAACATACAGACAGACAATAGACAAACAGACAGAAGCGAACTTTTAAAATGGTATATTCTTGTTCAGTAGCTTATTTTATGTACCCTAGACCATTTCTTTTTTATTTATCATCTTTTTACATACTTTTTCGTTCCTATTGCTTTATTATAAGTAATAGATCAAGTTTGGATCATAAAATAGATTTCTGATTTAATGGTGAGTATATTAGTTTAAAATCTCGTTGATAATCGTACACAATGTTTGCAAAAAATACAACTTGTGAATTTGGATTTTGAAAATTATATGAGTATAATGCGTAACGTACATTGTTAAATACAAAATGAATGGAATTCAGCAGGAACGCGCGTCGGAAATAGAGCATGTTTGGACGCAATAATAAAATAACCACACGGGGCAAGCTGCAGGTTTGTACTTATAATAAAGCAACAAGTCAGAAAAAGTCTGTACACAGAAGATATTTAAAAAAAAGAACTTAAGCACTTACTTTACTTAGTGAGTACTTAAACTTGTGGCATACCTACGTGTATTACATTATTCCTTAGTGGGTAGGATATAAAATAAACCAGTTGTGTCGTTGACTCGGTCTTTGATTGACTCAGCTCCCTATAAATCATGAATATTTAACTGGCGACGAGTATAACCGTGTTTAATTGAGTAATTAAAGAACTTAAAGTGATATTTAACGAAAATGCCTATCGGAAAAGTGGAACAGTTTGGTGTTTCCAGTAAAAAGTGATGAGCATATATTCGACGCGTCCAACATGGACGTTGAATGAAATTAAAGACGAACTACACGTTGCTACATTAGTTACATTGGTTGGAGCGGCCACGTACGATTCCATGTGTGATTTATGCGCACCTGCAAATCCTGAAGACAAAACTTTCAGGGAGTTAGTGAAGATAGTCGGCGACCATCTCGAACCAAAACTTTCCGAAATTGCAGAGCGGCATATTATGTTCAGATTGAGACGTCAAAATGGCGGTGAAAGTATGAGCGACTATTTACAAGCTCTAAAACATATGGCAAGTACTTGCAATTTTGGAAGTAATCTCGAGGAGAACCTACGGGATCAATTTGTCTCGGGATTAGCAAACGACGAAATGCGATCGCGACTGTTCGCAGAACCAGCATTGACGTACAAGAAGGCCGTCGAACTGGCTTTTGCATTGGAAGCGGCAGAGCGACATTCAATGGCGAGTAGTTCGGGTAGTACGTCAGCTGCGCCCGCCGAGCCGCTCCACCGTGTGGCAGGCGCTGCGCCTCGCGAGCGCCGCACGGACACGCCACTTGCCGCAGAGCGTGGCGGGCAACATTGCTGACAGTGCGGCAGGGGGCACAGGCCTAATGTGTGCCGTTTTAAGAATTACACTTGTGATGTGTGCGGGCAAAAAGGGCATCTCAAAATGATGTGCAAGCGCAGTTCTAATCAAGGTGAAAATAGATCGCGTTTGGTGGTTCAATCTCGTGGTCAAAATTATATCGAAAATGATAGCAAGTCTGAGTGCGACGTGTTTAATCTGAAGGTGAAGAGTAGCGATGATAAGCTGTATCATGTCCGGGCGGACGTGAATTGACAGGTGATCATATTTGAATTGGACATTGGAAGTAAGTTATCGGCTATTAGCATGGACTTTTATACACAGATGTTTCACAACTTACCTATTGTAGAAAATAGTGTTTGTTTACATTCGTATACGGGCACGTTAATCGAAGCTGTCGGGTATATATGTGTGAATGTAGTGATGGGGACTCACACATCGGGAAATTTTAAATTATTTATCATTAAAACGGAGGTCCACCCCTCATGGGCAGATCCTGGCATCGACATTTGATAATTGATAACATACTGATAAATGAAATGTTATTTAATTTATCTGATGATTCAAAATTAATCGATGAGTTTAAACGTGAATTTCCCACTGTGTTTGTTTTCTAGGCTTGTTTTTAAAAATTCGATAGTCGTTGACCACTTTACGTCACTCAGTTAATGTCGGTAATGATACCTACAATAATGAGCCTGCTGATAAAGTATTTAATGACGTATTAGAGGTGGAATCCAACAGCCCGAAATTACGAATTACGTCTGCGTCCATTGAGGATCACTCTGATCCTAGTTTCCACCCAGTAGATGATGACTCAGATCCTCAGATTCCCGCTCAAAGTCCTCAGCCTACAAATGTACATCCTAAACGTACGTGCGTATTACATAGACGTAAATAAGGTTCAAATGTATCATGAAAATCATCATTGTTCTTTTGTACAAGTTTTTTTTAATTAATTTAGTTGTTATCTGCTTACTTAATATTGTTTTGATTATTATCCTATTGTCTAGGCTTGTTTGGGCAATCTTTTCAGCACAATAGAATTGATGGCAAATCTATCTATACTTATAATAAAACTGTAACGGGTCCAATTCTGTACATTGAAGATATTTTGAAATTTTCTTTTGTAGTGTACTCTATGTTCGATACTGAAGCCAAAACTGTTTTTTTTTTTCATTTTTGTCTGTCTGTCTGTACCTTGGCTAGGCATCACGCCGAAACTACTGAATGAATTCAAATGAAACTTGACATAATTTGAGTTCATACTACGAGGTAGGACATAGGCTACTTTTCATCCCGAAAAATGAAAGGGTTCCTGCAAGATAGGGGTTGAAAGTTATTTCAAAAAACACTAAACTACTGGATGGATTTTGATGCAAAGTCATAGTTGAAATGATGGGTTAAAATTGAGGATACCTTTTATCCCGAAGAAATAAAGGGTTCCTGCGGGAGAGGAGTCCAAAGCTATGTTAATTTTGAAGTTATAAATGATACATTTTTTGAGGGTACTCTATATTCGATACTGAAGCCAAAACTGTTTATTTTCGTTTTTGTCTGTCTGTCTGTCTGTATCTTGACCGCGCATCACGTCAAAACTACTGAATGGATTCAAATGAAAGTTGGTATGATGTGAGTTTATACTACGAGGTAGTACATTGGACACTTTTCATCACGATAAATTAAAGTGTTCTCGTAGGATAGGGGTTGAAAGTTATTTGAATGAACACTTATCACGCTGTAACTGCCAAATGGATTTTGATGCAACTTGGTACAGTTATCTATTTCGCCCTATCCGTTGTAAAGAGCCACTATTGCAAAACCACAGGTTTTCAGCGGGAGGTTTTTTTTATGTACTACCTTGTAGTCTGTAGTACCAAATCATACCAAGTTTCATTTCAATTAATTCAGTAGTTTCAGCGGCATGATGCGTGGCTAAGATACAGATAGACAGACGGACACACAGACAGCAAGACAGAAATGAAAAAACAAACAGTTTTGGTTACAGCACCGAATCCAAAAATATAATTACAAAATATCTTCAATGTATAAAACTACCATAAACAATAAACAATATATAATATGTATAAATATAAATAAATATATATATAAATATATTCGGGACATTTCCACACCAATTATCTAGCCCCAAACTAGGATACCCTGTGCTATGGGCACTAGATAACGGATAAACATACATAGATAAGAATATTACATCCATGACTCGGAAACAAACATTTCTGCTCATCACACAAATGATTGCACCTTGCAGGATTCGATATAATAAAACTACCATATCTTCAGTTTGCGAAATTCATACTATATCTCTACATCGCTTCAACTGCCTGAAAATTAAACATTACCTACTTTTGAGAACAAGTTGTTGCAGTTGAAACTTATGTCTGCAGTATTCATGATTAGGCAGTATGATTCATCCTGTGCATCTGTTCTAAGTTCGAAGCTTTTGTTTAAATTGTATTGTGGATGTACCTACTTACTTAAATTTGTACATGCAGTGGATAGTTATGCTTTATCTACAGTCTGAATAAACGTAATTTAAAAAAGCTGTCGCCCGCGACTTCGTCTGCGTGGACAACAAATTATCGTGAAAAAAGCATCCTATGTTTATCTACGATATGAAAAACCAATGCAAAAGTATAGCACGCACGCTCTTGATGCTTTTTGACAGACTTGTTATTATTTCGTTTCCATGGCAACGTTTCATTCCGTTCCTTACAGCGAGTTATTGACATTTTCGAGCTTTACCTTGGTATCTTAACATTTTCCAGGATAGAAAGTAGGTATGCTATGTTGGTCGCTATATTGTACAATACCTATTTACAAAGTTACATCAAAATCGGATCAGCCGTTTTGGCATAAAAGCTCCCCAAAACAAATAAACTAACAAACAGACAAACAAACAGACTTCGTTTCACGTTTATATATTGTTGTGGATTAACTTTCCTGCACACTGTTTCACTACAAAGCAGCCTGAATTGCAACTATTTGCTTACGCCCACCTGAAAAAAACATTTTTTAAGACTTATTTCCTCCTAAATAGTAGACCGTATAAGCCAGACGCTGCAAAAATAACGAAAGCTTCTGAGTAATGGTTACTGCTGCCGTAAAAGTGAATTTCATCATAACGTGAAGCGTGCGTAATGTAAGGCGCACTTTACAGGCGCACCACCCGAGACGCACGGACGACGCTACGCACGGACGACGAGCTGCCTCGGCATTCATTTAACAAGTTTTCTTTATTTATGAGTAGTTGTACCCGTGGCTTTGCCCTCGTTATTTCATTTAAAAGTAGCTCATACGTGTTATTCAGGACCAAGAGTGCCTATAGAGTACATTAATACTACATAATATTTTCAAAATTCATTCAGCCGTCAAATCGTTTTTTTTTGCACGAAATCTAATCATTGGACTAAGATACCATTTATTCCAGTTTTTAAGTCAAACCCTAAGCTACCCAACAGTGCAAACGGCATCGCAATCGATCCAGGAGATTTAACGTGATACGCGAACAAACATACAGACAAACAAACAGACAAACAGAGAGTCACGATTTAAAAAATGATATATTTTTGTTCAGTTGCTTATTTAAAG
The DNA here is from genome assembly GCA_946251855.1 of Alsophila aescularia. NCBI lineage: Eukaryota > Metazoa > Arthropoda > Insecta > Lepidoptera > Geometridae > Alsophila > Alsophila aescularia. The sequence continues at coordinate 20,053,536 of OX276379.1, forward strand.
TACCTTAGATCATTTTTTTTTTATTATCTTCTTCGTACAGGCTTTTTCGTACATAGATAGATAGATAGATAGATAAATTCTTTATTGCACACACCACAAACAAAATCAACAAAAAATAAAGGAAAAATAGCAGAAGAAGTGTACAATGGGCGGCCTTATCGCTAAAAGCGATCTCATATAGCTTTATTATAAGTATTATCATCATAAGTATCATCATCATCATGTCAGCATTTAGAAGTCCACTGCTGAACATAGGCCTCCACCAAAGAGCGCCATGACGAGCGACCATGACCTTCTTCCACCGACTTCCTGCGATGGCTACAATGTCGTCGGTCCATCGTGTGGGGGGTCTCCCTACACTTCGCTTGCTTGTTCATGGTCACCACAATATAAGTATAGATGTATCTATTTGCCATCTCCCAGATTTAACCGCTTTTTTACGGGGTGTGAAGCAGTTTATTATAAAAGATGTAATATTGAAATGATGATAAAATTAAAGATTTTATAAGTGTTATGAGACAATATTTTATGATATTTAAAACATTAATACATTTTTTTTTTAAATTTTGGATTATTCTAATTAATCCTGGAAAAAACTAAGAGTTAATATAAAATCATAAATATCAGTGAGTACAAAATAAAAATAGTGGCTCTGTGAGCTGTAGACCTCGCGAGCACAAACTTTTTTGCAAACAATCTAGCGGTGCACAGTAGCGCCAACTTGTTAGGTAACTTATTGTTAAATTAACATTAATAACTAAGGTGCTCTGTCAATCGCCACCCAGTAGGTTCTTCCACAGGAAGAAACCTAAATGTGAGCAAATTTACTGCGTTTTGAGGAGCTATTTGCTCACATTTGGCCAAGATGAAACGGAAACGAATCGCTTGCGCTTCGCGCTCGCTTGGTCAATTATTAAATATTTGTTTCCTTCGTTTGTTTGGATCCAAGGTTTTCATAACCCTATTGCACACCATTGGCTTCATATAGCACATGTTTTGTCTTATAAATGTTACGTATAGAAAGTAGATACGGTCAAAATTAGGGACCGCTTTATTTCTGTATGAAACACGTCCTATTTCTTGTTTCGGTTCTTGCTCTGCTTTTCTTATGAGGTAGTGCTGGCCTCTGGTGTCATAGTTTTTTATGCCGCCCAAGGGCCTCTGACATAGCTACAACATAACAACTGCTATTAATCAATTACAGCTGGGACCGCGACAGCTTACGTGTCAAAGCACGGAGCAAAGGGAAACCCCACATAATGTAGAGAAGTTATTGGTGTGGAGCAGTGGACTGAATCATTAGATTCTATCTAGCACTAGTATAACGCTAGGCTACCAACGCTAGGCTGTCTTACCATCGTGTTTGGGTTCTAATCCATACCAATATATAAAATTGTAACGTTGTCTGTTTGTTTGTTTGTTTGGGGAGCTTTCACACTAATAACGGCCGGACGGATTTTGAAGAAATTTGGCGTGGATATAGCTTATACCCTGGAATAAAACATAGGATACAGTTTATCCCGGAAAATTATAAGTTTCCACGGAAAAAACGGAAAATGTTGATTACTCGCTGTAAGGAACAGTTGCCATGGCAACCAAGTAACAAGTCTAACTAAAAAATCAAGAGCGTTGGTGCTATACCTACTTTTGCATTGATTTAGATAGCCTACCAAGAAAAAAAAATTGATGCTTTTTTCACGATAAACTGCAGTCCACGCGGAGTAAATCGCGGGCGGGAAAGCTAGCTCATTATAAAGATGTGGGGAAGGCCGAAGATTGTGACGCAGAATACATATAAAAGAACATAACACGGACTAGGTTTTATTTACCACCTGTACTGAAATTTGTAATTGTTTGCTGGATACTTTGTTTGAAAATCTTTTTATATATGAAATTAACAAGACTGTCTTAGATAGACTTCTAGTGATAAGGTTTCAAATATTCTTGCAGATAAAACCACGTGTGTTATGTGGATAGTTTGATTCTCATGGATCAAACCCCCCCCCCCCCGCCTCCCTTCATCCCCCCTTTATAACTATGAACAATCTCGTCTACTCCAGCTTTCAAACACAGCTTTATCGGTCCATTCATTTGGAAGATACGATTTTCACCCCCTTTTCTCACCTCCCCCCTCCGCCCTTCCTTTCTCTATATATCTAAGAACCATCTCGATCACATCAGCTTTCAAACAGAAAAAAACACATCAAAATCGGTCCATTTGTTTAGGAGCTACGATGCCTTAGACAGACACACACACACACACACACACTCACACATACACACAAACACACCCTCATACACACAGTGATACACACCCTAAACTTATAACACCCGTCTCTTTGTTCGGGGGTTAAAAACCCGTCTCATTGTTTGGGGGTTAACAAGACATAATCGAAGTGCTAACCCGACTACGAACAAAACTAAAATAAGGCAAAAATTTAAGAGAGAATGATTACTATCCAACTTTACATCGTTGTAGACCCGTCTCTAAGTTCGGGGGCTAAAAATACAAAGAACTCACCGATTACTCGTAATAAGTAATTAGTCGATTTTCCATCGCTTTATGCTTCGGTGGGCACGTTAGTTGTTCGTCTCCGGTTGCTAACAAATTATGTATAGCAGTGGTTAAGTCATCTAGTCCCGTCAGAGGCTCTTGGGCGGCCTGACAACTGGTACTAGAGGTCAGCACCTCCTAGTCAGACTTACAGACATACCATAGGCTCGTATAGATTAGTTGTTTGATAATAAGAATAGGTAACACAGATACACTTTTTATTGAAACCCTACAGAAAGAAGAAAAAAAACTGAGCGTCTCAAGCAGTCTAGTAATGGCAATGGGTTACCTTCCATGCTAACTTATTTATATTTCTATAAAAATATGTTGGTCATTCTCAAAATGGAGCATAAAATAACACTAAAATAAGTCCCATAAAAAAGTACGGGAAAGAACGTTATGATGGCAACAAATGTTTTTTTCATGAGTACGGCATACGAAATGGATGTTACACATTGAAGCACTGAACTATTTTATTGCATTGAAATAGCTGATTTTATTGATGGGAGACCGAAAACATGTTGTACTTGAGCTTTCAAACTATGGGGAGGATTGTATAGCCTATTTCCGGAGTATGGGAGTTTTTATTGTTGATAAGAAGGAAGAGTGTGATTTTATTTGTGAAGGCGATTTTGTCTTGTTCCGATGAAATGATGGAGTATAGTATAAATTTAATATATTATAAGAACTAAAAGGATATCGAATATTAAATCGATCACTATTACAGGTGCGGGAAAGTGCGACTATTTTCTTCAAGTTGAATCAAAGTATCTAATATACTTAATAATTCACAAGAATCTGTACAATTAAAACTAAAAAGGTTTGTGCATTGTAACATTTTTTTTAAATATTACAATTCACAAATAATTTACCTTTTAACTAATTTAAATTTTATTCTAAATGAATACAATTTAAATTAGTTAAAAGGTAAAGGACAATTTCGTTGTCTTTGATTTGTGTGCTACCCTGACAGGTTCAGACAGATAGCCAATCGAAAATTGCTCGAAAATTGAATTGCAAAATTCCAGGACAGACCGGGACACTGAGGTACGAACATATAATATACAAGTGAAGTTAAATAAAAGATTTCAAAATGTATAATAAAAAAACCTATTAAGCGTTTTCTATTTATCATTTTTTTAATGCATTGTCACTTAAAAAGCTTTTTCTTTCGTTTTTTTTTTTTAGTATTTTTTTTAATATTTATGAACTACCCTGAAAGGTTCAGCCAGATATTTAATCGAGAAGTGCTCGAAATTTGAATTGCTAGATTCCAGGAAAGACTGAAATACATAATAAGTTATAATAGTTAATATAATAGTGTAAGTAGTAGATTCAGTAGTAGTAGTGTGTAGTGTGTATGTATGTAAGTGTTTAGATACATACTTATATACAAGTGAAATTAAATAAACACTTTCAATATGTATAATAAAAAAACTATTAAGAGATTTTTTTGTTATATTTTTTTATTTGTTGTCTCTGTTTAAGTATTTTTTCTTTATTTTGTTCTTCTTGTTTTTTATTTTTTTAGTTGCATTGTCTTAGATTTGTTAGGGTAGCTAACAAATCTAAGACAGAAAGATTCAACCGGATAGCTAATCGGGAAGTGCTCAAAATTTATGTTGCTAGATTTCAGGTACATACAAACATACATAATTATATACAGGTGATGTTAAATAAAAGTTTTATAGATATAATAAGTTAATTTAAAACATTAAAAAGAAGCTTAAAAATCTTTCTTGTTCCAAGACAAATCCAAGTTCCAAATTAAATTCGGAGGGAAGGAGGAAAGGCCGTAGCCAGGAATTGACTTCGGGGGGGTTCGAGCTTGGAAGCAAATGGGGAGGGGGGAGCGGGGGTTATTGTTAAAACCCCTGTGAAAGTTTATAGGTACCCAAGTTTGCAACACTGAAAACCCGTGGTGCTCGAAATTGTGGCACTTGTTTCAGTTTTTTCGAAAAAACTACCTTACGAAAGCGATTTTCAAGATATATTTATTGAAAAATTTTGTAAAGCAAACTAAATTTCCTACCATTTTGAGTTCAACCTTAACTCTCTAGGTCTACTGGTTGTGGCGATAGCCAAAAAAAGAAAAGCAGGCATCTTTAAAAAAAATATATGAAAATAATCTGTTTGGTCATTTTCAAGATAAGTACTGGCTAAACAAATTTTTATAGAAAAGTCATGAAATTTGTAGAGAATTTAATGACCTTCAATTTTATTTTATTACCTTAAAATTGTTTTTCTACCACTCATAAGTTCTCAGAAACAGAAAATAGTAAAACATATGATTCTGGGGAAATTATGAAAGTTAAGATACCCGAAAAACGAAGATTTGATTTGAACCCCCCCCCCCTGCCTAAGGCCTTGGAAGGAGGGAAGGGGGGACTTTTTGTTAACACTTTGACCGCCGAAACTTTTTAAGCGCGCCTCCCACCGGACACCGGCGATTTTGGGCTTTATTTCAAACGCTCTTTAAAAAAAATACCGGTATAGGTCATATTTTTATGTGTCAAATACTTGAAGAATAATAAATAATCATCATCATCATCATCATGTCAGCCTTTAGAAGTCCACTGCTGAACATAGGCTTCCCCTAAAGAGCGCCATGACGAGCGATCCTGTGCCACCTCCATCCACCGACTTCTTGCGATGTACAATGTCATCGGTCCATCGTGTGGGGGGTCTCCCCACACTTCGCTTGATTGTTCGTAGTCGCCATTCGAGAACCTTTATTCCCCAGCGGTATGCTAGAAAACGTTTAAGATTGTATTTTAACGATTTATTTTGATATGGAGTTATTGTTAAAAACGTAATATGCATCAAAGTAATACCAGTTCATGGTATCTCCAGGTTACGGTAAATTAATACCTAATTATATTCCACTAATTTCACTATAATTATATAGGAGTTCGACAATAATAATGGCGTTGATCCGCAACCCCTTTTGTGTCTGAGTATTCATTCGAATGGGAGGGAATTGGAGTAACTCTTCTCATTAAAATTCATGGCGAAGTGCCTCTGCAGCCCATTATTTGTCAGCTTCAAGCAATCCCACAAACACCGTGGAAAACAATGATCTCGGTTCTTAGAAATATTATGTGAAATTTCCCCAAACTAACACACAAGCAATATGGATCGAGACAACGCTATGTAGAATTGTGTTCAAAGTTGAAAATAAAGATTTATCAGAAACATGGATTGAGGCAATTTGCAATACTATGTAGCATTGTGTTCAAGGTTGAAAATAAAGATTTAGCAGCAACATGGATCGAGACAATTTGCAAGGCTATGTTGTATTGTGTTCAAAGTAGAAAATAAAGATTTAGCAGCAACATTGATCGAGACAATTTGCAAGGCTATGTAGCATTGTGTTCAAAGTTGAAAATAAAGATTTAGCAGCAACATAAAAAACAAACATGGATCGAGACAATATGTAAGGCTATGTAGCATTGTGTTCAAAGTTGAAAGTATGGATTTAGCAGCAACATGGATCGAGACAATTTGCAAGGCTATGTAGCATTGTGTTCAAAGATGAAAATAAATATTTAGCAGCAACATTGATCGAGACAATTTGCAAGGCTATGTAGCATTGTGTTCAAAGTTGAAAATAAATATTTAGCAGCAACATTGATCTAGACAATTTGCAAGGCTACATATGTAGCATTCTGTTCAAAGATGGTAATAAGGACTATGGTTGGGTAAACAAATATAGACACTATAAATGAAAAATCATGAATATAAGTGAAAAATCCCTAGTCATAACGGACAAACTTTTTAGTTTTCACAAATAAACCTTCCTTTACTTCGCCGTACTCGATGTAAAAAAGATAAATCTTCGCTACTGTATCTATCAATAGTCTATCCCGCAAACTAATCTGTCGCACGTTGAAGTTAAGCTTCGGTAAACGCTAATTTAGGCGTCACATCCTTGACTTAGAGGCTAAACTTGCTTGGAGATGCGCTGCTAGCAGATAATTTAAATGAAGCGGTTGTTGGTGCCGCGGTGTCGTGCGGCCACGCGATGAGACTGATGTGTTTTTTATTGCATTGTGTGCGAATAAACACGTATGTGGTTTTCTGAGAGAGGATTATAAAAACTTTATTCACTTTCTAAGCTAACAAAGCTCTTTCGGGTAATCCTCTCTGGAGAGTTAGTGCTTAGTTTGCTTATGTAAGTGTTTTTCTTAGTTCTATTGTGAGCAGCAAGGAGCTTTAAAAGCTCCACACAATAAACGAATATATCTGTTGATACTGATCTAGTTTTTTTTTGGTGGTTATTTTTTTTCTTCATATTTTGCTACGTTTGTGGAATAAATGAGTATGAACCAGACTTAAGTTCAAAAACTAACACCCGACTACGGTCGGGTAAAAAACGGTCGGGTAGCCTGCGACACTCTTGCGATGAAAAAGAATCGATTGATACCACGCTTATAAAAATTCGACCAAGGTTTTTTGTTTGAACACATAACCCTTACTTTTTCTTGCCATAGTCGGGTAGAAAAATAGCCTATGATACTTTATACATGAAGATAAATCGATTGATACCTCGCTTGTCAAAATCGAACCAAGTTTTAAGTTTAAACACATAACTCTTCCCTTGACTTGCCGTAGTCGGGTAAAAAAAATGCCTTTGACACTCTTTACCTCAAGACGAATGGATTGACCCTCGTTTCTCAAAACTGAACCAATAGGAGCGACGCTTTAGTGGAACATCCACAAAACCACATACATAGATACATACATACATACGTACACACTAACACCATGTTATGCTGATCGGCCGACACGTCGCAGAAGCTTTTTTTTGCTTTTTCTCACTTAAAATCAATAACAATGAAGTCTTTTTTTATAAAATTGTGTATAAACCACAAATTATATACTCCCGCACACAAACGCAGGCGTCCTTTGCTATGGTTCACTCATTTGTGTGTTAGTTTACATTCCGTTTTTTTTTTTAATCTTCTTGCCTCCTTCATCAATTTCCTTACCTCTTAGAAAACTTCGGTTCTAATCCCGTTATCATGCTATTCGTACACCCGTACATACGAGTACTACATTGGTTAACTATCTATACTTATAATAAGGCAGGAAGTAAAAAACCGTTTGTACAATGAATCAAAATAAAAGAAAATTGGTATATTTCAAAATAAGTTTGTTTTTATGGTGTCTGTCTGTATGTTCGCGCATTACGAGAAAACTAATGAATCAATAGAAATGTTTAAACTGTAGGATAGTTTAGGTTTTGCCTTGAAAACTGGTGTGCTTTGTATCTCAATCCAATGAATAGAAGCCGAGCAATCGGTTAAAACTATTTGACTCAAATACTCAAATACTCATTTATTGGTTTAAATAATTACACGTCATCGAAGTTAATCATTTTGGATAGAGTAAAAAATAAATTAATCATAATTATTAAATTGTGTGTATACATCCAGAATACAACAAATAATTCATAAAGCAACAATATGTCGACAATTTAAATAGAAACAATAAGTAATAAACAAAAATATGTCATAAAATCATGAGACAAGACAAATACCACTACTAAAGGCAAAGAACTATTATATGCCACAAAAGAGACTAAATGCGTTGTTATATCTACTGGAAAGCCCACTTACTGGCCAACAGATCCCAATAAAATTTCCGACCTCATAGATTTTTTCATAACTAAGAATCTATCATCCAGCTACTTAAAAGCGGAACATAGCTACGATATGAGTACACATCACGAATGAAGAAACTAACATTAAACTATTCTAATCTGTTTGAATTGGCAAAGAACAGACCTTTGTCAACGGTTGCGTAAGAAAATAACCATTTGGTAAACGTAGGTTCGCGTTGCGTATTACTCCATCTGATCCGCTGTGTAGCTGTTCTACACGAGTGATAGGCCAATGTAGCGGAGGAGTTTCCGATTTAATGATTACCAGGGAACCGATTTCCAGTGGTTGCGAATGTTTAGTCCACTTTGCCCGTTGAGTTAGCGATTGAAGATATTCATCCTTCCAACTCATCCAGAAATCTTGTTGAAAACGCTGGATGAGTTGCCACCGTCCTAGGCGAGTAATTTTGATAGAGGTAAGATCCTCGTCTGGAACAGCCGTTAGTGGTTCTAGCGTTAAGAACATACTTGTTGAAAGCACGGAAAAATCGTTTGGACAGGCACTTAACGAGTAGAGGGGCATAGAGTTGAGCATAGCTTCGATTTGCACGAATAACGTGAAGAGTTCGTCTAACGTTAACGATTGATTGTTGAAGATTCGATATAGCGATGATTTTACAGCTTTAATTTGAATCTCCCACACGCCACCAAAATGTGGGCTGGAGGGAGGATTAAATTTGAATTCAATGTTTTCTGTACGAGAAGCTCCCTGCATAAATGAGGCAAGTTCTCGCTGACTGGCTACAAAATTCGTACCTCGGTCCGTATAAATGGTCTGAATTTTGCCCCGACGACCTACGAAGCATCGAAGCGCGGGGATGAATGATTCCGACGTCAAATCAGTAGCTACTTCTAAGTGAACTGCTTTAGTCGTAAAACAAACGAAAAGGCAAAGATAAGCTTTGCTAATTTTAGCACCACGATGCTTTCCTGATTTGATTCTGAACGGACCTCTGTAGTGACGCCGATGATACTAAACGGTTTTACTTGATTCACACGAACTGCAGGTAAATCACTCATGAACGGTTCGAGAGGAGTAGGATTTGTTTTAAAACACTTCAAACATTTTGAAACGCGATGTCTTATAGCACGTTTTGCTGATAAAATCCAAATTGTTGACTAACTAAATAATGTAACGTGTTGATTCCAGGGTGACAATTTTCACGATGGAGAGCGTCTGTGATCATATCAGTTAGTTGAGGATGTCCCGGGAGCAAGGTAGGATGTTTGTGAGTATATTCTAGTCCAGATCTCGATAGCCTACCGCCCACCCTGAGAACACCCAGGCTGTCGATGAACGGATTTAACTTTCGCATGGGTTTTGAAAGAAGCTTCCCTTCTTTCAACCCTTCAATTTCTTCATTGAAATGAAGAGACTGAGTATGTTTCACTAACATAAATAACGCGTTGTGAAGTTCTGTACGATTTAAGGGGAGATCAGAACGAAGATTTTGTTTGCAGCGCAGATTATTGATGTAGCGAAGCCTTAAACCGATGACACGTTGGGTTTTACGAATTGATGAGAAACGTGATAGCAGATAGTCAATGAGATGCGCGGGAATATCACTTTTAAGGAGAACCTGTACCTTTTCCTCAACACACAGTTTGTACTCAGAAGGATCTGAAACTGAACAAGGCCAAGATTGCTTATCCTGTGAGAGCCAACCAGGTCCCGCCCACCATAAAGAATTGTTGACAAGTTCCGCTGGTGTCTGACCACGAGGGGCGATATCCGCGAAATTGTCCTGTGATTTAACATGACGCCATTGTGCGCCTGGAACTGCATCCTGAATATGACTGACACGGTTTGTTACGAATGTCTTCCAACGGGGAAATGGCGATCAAATCCATGAGAGCGCGACGGTCGAATCTAACCACGCAAACATGGCTGAAATGGGTAGAAGAGGTTGACAAAACTCAATGACAAATTTGAGTAAATCTACCAGAAGAGCAGCCGCACAAAGCTCAAGCCTCGGTAGCCTCCCTAGTGCGACTGGTTTCCCTGGTTAACCATAAAAAAAAACTCTAATGCAAATCTAGGTGAGTGGCTTCCACAAAAGCCACCACCGGAGACGCGGGTGAGCCGCATGCAGCAGCGGCAGGTGGAGAACGCTGGAGGCGCTGACCAGGACTTCAACCCCGGTGATGACGTTTGGTACCGCCAATATTTAAAAGGGGAAAAGTGGCTACCAGGTAAAGTAGGATGTAGATTAGGGCCGTCTAACTTTAAGGTTACCAAGATAGGGAGAGATGCTCAAGTACATCGCCATGTCGATCAATTGAAACGAAGTTATCTGGTGTGCCCAGACCCTGATCGATCTTTCCATCAAATGTCGCCAGACTTGTCGGGAGCGATAGTGGTGGACGCAGACGATCCACCTTCAATACTTATTCCGCAACCAAATACATTGAGCCCACCACACCAGTCAGACCCGTCGCAGCAGGTCGAGTCTCTACTCGGAACTGGTGCGCTTCAACCCCTTGAACCTACCCATGTTCCCGACGTGATCTCGTACCACCTGATTCTCGGCAGTGAAAACAGTGCCGACTAAACAAGCCTAACTATAAAATGTAATAAAATAAAACATTCCTCCACGAGATATTATAGAAATAATATTTTATGTATAACTTCAATTGTATAAACCTTAATATAAATAAACCTAATAAACCTTACAAGTAAGTAAGTGTAGGTAGCAGGAAACTCGTCCCTCTTACAATGTTTGTATAATTGTATAAGCTGCATTATAATCAGTACCAGAACCACTAGCTGTTGCTTAGTGATAAGACGCTATCTAATGCCGGGTCCACACCAAGAGAACGAGAGCCAGCGAAGGCAAACGAGTGGGATTCGCCGATTAGTACCGTACGCTCGCTCGGTTTTGTCGTAGCGTCCACACTAAGTGAACGCGTGTGAACCCGGCGACAATCGGCGAACCACGGCGAATTAGGGTGTCCAGATCTGGGGATTTTTCCCCATTTTAGGGAAAATTGATATGTTTGTAATCTTTGGGGAAACAAAAAGACAAAATCACTTTGACATATATCTAGTTAAAGGGAATACGGCACGTTTTAAAACCAAATAAACAAAAACTGGACTAGATACTACTATAGGCAAACACAGCTAGATTGGCACTGTCGTGATTCGTGTGCATCAGATATAGACATAAGCAGACTGTAGCGTGAATGAAATAACAATACTTAAACCTACTGACACTTTCTACACAAACGCCACTCCGACTGTGACTTTTTCTCATCGCACCTAATTCATCATTTTAAAATGATGTAGTGTTGCGCGTTGTTGCTAGGGTGGTAAGGTGTTTTATTTCAATGTAAATGTTAATAAATAGATCGTTAAATGGGTCATTTTAAAAAAAAAACATAAAAACTTTTTTTTGTGTTTTGTTTGGGCACTGAACATCCTTAAAAAAGAGAAATCTAATTATTATAATACAGATGTGTCATCTCGACTACGGATCTGACCATTACCTACACAAACCAAACCCAAAAGTGTTAAAAATGACACAACCGTAGTCACAGTGAAATTATGGATGTGACAACTATGGACGTGACATTTTGACGTTGTTACCGCCATTTTATAACTAAATAAAAAACACCATGCGATTAATATAATTTAGGAAGAAACTATACTACATTACGCAACTCATGTTATCAGGAATTCAAGTTAGAGTTTTACATACCCTTGCCAGAATATTCACAATTGTGACACGTTATGCTTATTTTGTTAACAAATTACTTTTAATCAATGTAGCTCCACAGATCCTTGAATTAGCGTACGGAAACTGGGCTGAGACAAGATGACTGCCTAAAGCTATGTTTTTTAGTGAATTTAAACATTGAACAGCTAAAGATTAGTTTCTTTATTTAATTGTACTTTTTCTTAGAAAACGATAATGTCACATTACACGGACCGTGACATTTTTTTTTTCAATTCAATTAACTTTATTTTTATGCCTAATACAATTAATATTATTAATACAATTAAGATATAAGAGGTGCACCAAAAAAAATACAAACAAAATTTTCAACTATTTTTTATTTATTTACAAATCACACTTTATTTACCTTTATGATAAATACCCAAATAAGGAATATGTATTTTCAAAATATTTGGAAAAAATTGCTGATATAGTATCTTTTTGGGGAGTTTTTTGCTCCGTATGGGGAAATTACAAAAACTTCGTGAAGCAAGTATTTATTATTGCTGTTATATTTTGAATCCCAAAGCCGAGTTTTTTTCCTATAAAGCTCTATTCGACCATTCCACACTTACGTCAAGAATAAACCTTCCTAAAAATGTATGTGCGAGACGTCCGTTCCATGCAACGGTCGCTGCAGAATGAGCATTCGCCCGTTCGTACACACCGCGTGCGCTCGCTCGCTATAATCCTTTTGATGTACCGACACTCGGCGGAGCACGGCCAAATGTGAACGAAGTCCTACGCTGGCTCTTGCTCGCTTTCGTTAAGGCGTCCACATTGATTTGTTCGCTTTTGCACGGTAGCTTTCGTTCGCACTCGTTCTCTTGGTTTGGACCCGACATTATATGTAAATAGGTAGGTACCTACATTTTTCTAGTTACGTACCTAAGGCTGGAAATTAGTGTGGAGGAATGTGGTATATGTAGGTAGGCTTCTTAGAAAGGGAAGGGTAGATATAAGTTAGTTATTAAGTTTCTTGATGGAGGGTATCGAGTCAGTCTAAAATATAGCTCGCTGGTTGAAACATTTGTCTTTTCTTATTTACGGCTCCCGCAGGAATCTTTCAAGGTCTTCTTTGTTTTGTCAAAAGCAAGGGTAGCTCCTATCAAAGTTGTTTCCCTACCCTCTCAAGTGCGCCACTTCAGACGGACGCGAGACTTGCGGAGCTGTCAAAATTTGCGCGGGAAGCCCATTTGCCGGCAGCTACCTTGCGTAAACAACCCGTTTGTACGACCGCTTCATACGGCTGTTTCGAAAAAAAACACTTTTCTGTGTAATTAAAATAATATAAAATAGATTTGCAGTGTTATATTAGTACATCCCAAATTAAAATATTTATAGAAACACGCTGAAAGTTGAAGAAAAGTCAAAATCTAGGAGTTGATATTTTCAATATTTTTTTATTCGAGATCTTCAGCAACGACCTATGGTTTTTAATCTACAGTTATTACCGCTACAGTTGTGCCTTTCTAATAGATAAAAAATAAAATCATCATTGATTAGGTTATTTTAAAATAATTGACTAAAATCGAAAATAAATTTGGCCAAAAATCATGTGTGATCTTTAAAAAATATTTATGGAAAATCCAGACCATAAAGATGAAATATAAAGATAGTAATGTGTTGCTGCATGTTATTACTAGTCCATAGATTAATTATATTGCCCTACATTTGATAAAATTTCAATAAATTAAAAAATGTTTGCCTGGTAACTATTGTTGGCAATTGAGCTTGTGAAATTTTGGCAACAATCGGGGCTTTATTCACATAAATGTTTTAATCGATAGAAGTTGAAACAACGATTAATTTAATATAGAATACTTGAAATCACATAAAATAACGGCATATTTGCAGAATTTCCGTGGCTTCTGTGGAAGCCACCCACCCAAATTTGCAAACTTTTCGAGTTATTGCAAGTTTGGGTGGTATTAAGGCTTTTTTTTTGGTTTATGGTACTAGTTTAATTGTGTGGAAATCCAATTCAATGTAAAAATAAAACAGTGTAAATACAATTTAAAAAAAAAAACTGTTTCGCACGACTCGGGAGAAAAAAATACTGACGTTGAAATATTTTGCAAATTCCACAGTATATAGTTACAGCGTGTATTAAGCGGACAATCGTTTATTCAACGCATAAACTTTTTTTCTCTAATCTTTCTTTCGCATAAACTTTCTTTTGTTTGTTTTTTTTTTGGGTCGCCGCTTATATCTTAATTGTATTAGGCATAAATATAACGTTAATTGAACAGTTTTTTTTAAATATTTTAAATGTCACGGTCCGTGTAATGTGACATCGTTTTCTAACAAAAAGTACAATTAAATAAAGAAACAAAATTTTAGCTGATTAATTCACTTAAAAAAAAACATAGTTTTAGGCAGCCATCTTGTCTCAGCTCAGTTTTCGTGTGTTAATACAAGGGTCTGTGGAGCTACATTTATTAAAAGTAATTTGTTAACAAAAGCGGCAAGCATAACGTATCACAACTGTGAATATTCTGGCAAGGGTATGTAAACCTCTAACTTAAATTCCTGATAACATGAGTTGCGTATTGTACTACAGTTTCTTCCTAAATTATATTAATCACATGGTGTTTATTTTTAGTTATAAAATAGCGGTAACAACGTCAAAATGTCACGTCCATAGTTGTCACATCCGTAATTTCACTGTGACTACGGTTGTGACATTTTTAATAGTTTTGGGTTTGGTTTCTGTAAGTAATGGTCAGTTCCGTAGTCGAGATGTCACATCAGTATTACATATAATAATTAGTGTTCTCTTTTTTAAGGATGTCCAGTGCATAAATAAAACTCAAAATAAATGTTATTATGTTATTTTGATAAATACATTTTTTGATAATTACCCGATCTATTTATTAACATTTACATTGAAATAAAACACCATTACCACCCTAGCAACAACGCGCAACACTACATCATTTTAAAATCATATATGACAGATTAAGCATTTTCACTTGGACTTGGACCACATAAATTAGGTGCGATGCGAAAAAGTCACAATCGGAGTGGCGTTCGTGTAGAACGTGTCAGTAGTGTTAAGTATTGTTATCTAATTCACG
The DNA here is from genome assembly GCA_946251855.1 of Alsophila aescularia. Taxonomy (NCBI): domain Eukaryota; kingdom Metazoa; phylum Arthropoda; class Insecta; order Lepidoptera; family Geometridae; genus Alsophila; species Alsophila aescularia. The sequence goes on from OX276379.1 coordinate 20,068,551, forward strand.
CTACAGACTGCTTATGTCTATATCTGATGCACACGAAGCACGACAGTGGCAATGTAGCTGTGTTTTCCTGTAGTAGTAGTATCTAGTCCAGCTTTTGTTTATTTGGTTTTAAAACGTGCCGTTAGCCCTTTAACTAGATCTATGTCATAATGATATTGTCTCTTTGTTTCCCCAAAGATTACCCAAACATATAATTTTTCCCTAAAATGGGGAAAAAATCCCCCAATCTGGACACCCTGATTCGCCGTGGTCCACCGATTGTCGCCGGGTTCACACGCTTTCACTTAGTGTGGACGCTACGACGAAACCGAGCGAGCGTGCGGTACTAATCGGCGAATCTCACTTTTGCTTTCCCGTTTGCCTTCGCTGGCTCTCGTTCTCTTGGTGTGGACCTGGCATAAGACAAATCGATAGACGTAAGTCATCAAATAGATCCATGCGATTAGTCTGGGTTGTTCCGTTCTCATCCTATGATCTGTATAGTGCCACAAAGGAACATACATACTCGTACATACATAGGCCGATAAACATATTATCCTCCGAGCAGTTGGGTAATAATAGATTATAGGCGCATAGTAGTTTAGGTACCTATCAAAGGAAAAAAAACAATGCTCAATCACCTACCTCGACAGATTTTTATCTATTCTGTGCGCAAAAGGAAATTGTTTCCTGATTGTCAAACCGTCTTCACAGGAAAAATATGGAAGCGCTCGATCGAGTCTCACTTCATTTCAGTTATTGTATCAAAATTATGTAACTTTCCAAGTCCATATATTTGGTGACAAGCATTCCTATATATTGGTTTTTCGTCTAAAACTGACAAACGTGAATATTTGACTAAAAATTTACGAAGAATAACTATTTTCGATAAGGCTGTCATGTATATATGTCTTAATTAATAGACATTTTTGACCGACTGAGGACGGTTAGGTTAGGTAAAAAATACTGAATATATTTTGGTAAATGCGAGCCTGGCGGTATCATTAGAAATAAAAAAGTGGTCCGAATTGTTTAGAAATCCAGTATAAGTGAACATACACTCAAAACCATGCCAATCATCAGCTATAGGAAATCAATATATTCATAGGAATAAATGATAAATGAATAGGACTCGTTGAGACCAATCTAATGGGCCCGAAAGCCATTCAAGGGTTCCGTAACTCACCTTCTAGCTCCGTCATCAGACCAGCTCGATGGTATCTTGTTATTATATTGCCATCGGAATAATATACATTTGTAAAGTTTCAAATGGATGTGACCACTAGAAATGGATGAAATTCAGTACCTTAGATTCCATTGCATGACAAAGGTCGAGCTAATAAAGTATGAAAAATAATGTAACCTCCTTGAAATTTATTTATAGAAACAATAACACTGATAAACAATAAAAAACAAAAGAAAATCGGTTCTTATTAACTTTCTCCAACCTTAAATTAAATACTTACCCACAGAAGATAACCAATAAAAGTTACCGTAATATCAAATAAGAGTCCTGAAATTCATTATTGTGACTTTGGCCACATCTAATTGCGGTCATTCCGCGTAATTACCGAGTAATCTATGCGTTTGCAGATAATTTAACATGAAAGTGTCTTGTGTTCGAGATAGGTCGATATTTTCGAAAGGACAAAAGGTTAACATGAATTTTAATTACGCTGTGCCCATATAAAGTTAGAAGGTTAAATTGAATTTCAGTTTTGCGGAGTTATTGTTTTTTACAATTGCAGACATTACAGATTACAGAGTTTACTGACTAAACAGTAGGTATCTAGAATAGTTAGTTGCTTTGCTCCGAGTAACTGTTTTTTTTTTTTTGTTTTTTTTTTACGTCCCCACTGCTGGGACAGAAGCTTTTTTCTGAGACAGAGAGAGTGGGTGAGTGTGTGTGTGTGTGTGCGTGTTAGGGTGTGTGCGTGTGTGTGTGTGAGAGAGAGATTGATAGAGAGAGAGAGAGAGAGAGATAGATAGAGAGAGAGAGAGAAGGGAATTATCCACCAAGTAGGCCATATGCAGGTTGTTGGGCTACTTGGCCTTAAATTTTGAGAATCTTGGACATACCTAGGAGTTGGAGATAGCCCTGAAACAACTAAAAAATGGAAGATGGTATTAAGATGGCGTTACCTCTAAGCTGTTAAAAGCAGGAGGTTCTCCTGTCTTTGGACAACTGCAGACACTTCTCATAGTTACCTTCGTTCATAGTTGGAGAACTCCAGAGGGATGGAACAGGAGTGTGGTGGTATTATTCTTAAAAAAAAAGGATAAAACCTTTTTAGAATTATAGGCCCATCTCACTCCTTAGCCACGTCCACAAGTTGTTCTCACCAACCGTCTTGTGCGTAGTCTCAAGGAATTCCAGCCACCCAAGCAAGCCAGATTTCGTGGGTGATATGGTACCGCAGACCACATACACACTGTGCGCCAGATTATACAGAAGTCAAAGGAGTATAATTGGCCATTGTATCTAGCTTTTGTGGACTACGAGAAGGCCTTTCACTCCATCGAGAACTGGTCTGTTCTGGACTCCTTGCAGCGCTGTCAAGTAGACTGGCGATACATCCAAGTACTGAGATGTCTGTATAACACTGCTGTTCGTTTAAGTCCAGGACTGGCAAACAGAACCAATTCAATTGCTCAAGGGTGTAAGACAGGGGGATGTTGTATCCCCGAAACTGTTTACAAATGCAGTGGAAGATATGTTCAAGACGTTGGACTGGAAAAAAATTGGCATCAACATAAACGGCGAGTACCTACATCTCGCGATTGAGATTTGCTGATGATATCGTCTTAATGGCGGAATAACTGCAAGAGCTACAACAGATGCTGACCAGCTTAGCTGATGCTTCCCAACGCATTAGTCTACGCATGAACATTGACAAAAAATATGTATGATGATCTGTCAAAACATTGCACCGGAGCCAATAGCCGTCAGTGGCATGCCTCTTAAAGTCGTTCAGGTACTCCTGAACGACTACCTACCAAAAAGGTAAGTTTACCTTGGACAAAATCTTAGTTAGGCAGATACAATTTCGAGAGGGAAACCATAGGATAGGCTAATTCAGTCGGGCTGGACAGCATTTGGGTATAGATAGATTCAACTTTTGGCCAATATTGATCAATTTTTGCCTTATTTTTGCTTATTACGAACATAAATCTAATTAAATGTATACGAAACATTTTGTGTTGTCGTGTTAAATTAAAATCTAATTTTTATGTTTGTTTGTTTGCCGTATGAGGTAGAGAAAGAAAGAAAGAAAATACATTTAATGCTATGTGTTGTCACAAACAGGTCCCAACTCAGCAAACGCTAAGGCCATAAGGCCTTGGCACTGATTTTCTGCCGGGACCTATTTGTGACATCACTAACGCAGAGTGACCACACTGATTCAAACATACATTATTTTAATTAATATTACACAATTTATAAAAAAAGACAAAAAAAAAACAACTAATATACAAAACATTAACGATCACTTCTGTCCAAACCGAACGCCAAAGATGATTATTTTTAGCGCTTCCAACCGCTACCTTTGCCACCTGGCTTAAAACGAACGCCCTAGGTGTATTGACTATGCACTTTGACTTTGAGAATATTCTCAAAGACTGTGCTTATCAGGCAAAAAACACCAAACATGTTTTGATCACCTTTCATTGTACATAATTAGATGATAGGACAAATAAATTTAACATCAAAAAGGGACCTTATTTCGTAAATCCCAGGGTCGTTTTTCGTTCGGTTTGGGAAGGATCACCAGCGGCAAAAAAAGGCAATCGAAACTGCCCTTTATCCGTAGTATTATTAGGTTTTCTGTGCTATAACTCCCGTTTTTTGATTCAAACACAGGGAATGCCGTGCCACGCGAGTCACGCGACACTTCACGTCACATCCGTCAGCCACGTCATCACACCCAATCACATGGTCACAGGTAGTGCTGGCCTCTGATGTCAGAGTTTGTCAATTTTTTATTTCTTAAGAAATCGAGCTATGGATTGCGTCATGTAAAAAGAACGCTGGCGGTAAGGCTAGGCGTTTTTTGATCGTTTTGGTGGTTTGTACCTAGAAATAACCAATATAAGAAGCTGCGAGCGAAAGGCTAATTAATAATTATCTATAACAATATGCTTAGTACTTTTGTGCGCGAGTGTACCCATGCGCAAACACACCCCCTCCACTTTCTTCTAGCGTTCTTTTTACATGACGCGACCTATAGTTGCGCGTACTTAATTTAACTGCACTAACCACAGTGTTTATTGTCACAAAACCCAAAGAAACATAAATCACATTGGTATGGTAAAATAATCTCAATCTATACTTAGGTATAATAAAGCAATAGGAACGAGAAAGTCTGTACAATGAAGATATTTAATAAATAAATGGTCTAGGTTACTAAAAATAAGGTGCTGAACATGAATAGAACATATTTTTAAATCGTTTCTTTCTGTTTGTTTGTTAGTTTGTCTGTATGTTTGTTCGCGCATCACGTATAGACTACCAAACCGATTGAATTGCGGTTTTCATTGTTGGTTAGCTTAGGGTTTGACTTAAGAACTGGGTGGGGTACTTGGTATGTCAGACGGATGAGTAGCCAAGCAATCGATAAAAATACTTTGACGGCTGAAGGAGTTTTGATCAAATGTTAATATTGGTATTTAAGGTCCTGGAATAGCTCATAGAATACTTTTAACCTAGAGGAATAACCACGCGTGTGAAGCCGCGGGCATCAGCAAGTACTGTAATATTTTTGACATCTATACTTATCCATACCAATATATAAAAGTGAAACTTTGTCTGTTTGTTTGTTTGTCAAAATCAAAATCCGTCCAGCCGTTATAACGGTTCACGCGATAACGGCTAGACGGATTTTGAAGAAATTTGGAATGGAGATAACTTATACCTTAGTATAAAACATATTACACTTTATATTCCGGAAAATTGTGAGTTTTCAAGGCAAAAATGGAAAATGTTGATTACTCGCTGTAGGGAACGGTTGCCATGGAAACGAAATAACAAGTCTGTCAAAAGACTTCAAGATCATTGGTCCTATACCTACGTTTGAATTGTTTTTTTAACATCCTAGAAGAACATAGCTTGTTTTCGCTATAAACAGTAGTCCGTGCGGTCGAAGTCGCAGGCGGGAAAGCTAGAAATGAGTAAAACGAAAAAGTCTGCATAAAGAAGATAATCAAAGAAAATGGTCTAGGATACTTAAAATAAGATACTGAACAAGAATGTAATCTATATCTATATCTTTCTATACTATAATAAAACTGTAACTGGGCTAAATCTGTACATTAAATATTTTTTGAAAATTTTAATTGAGAAGAACTTCAAAATCGATATGGAGTGCAAAAAGGTTTTTCTTTTAATTTTTGTCTGTCTGTCTGTCTGTCTGTCTTTGAACACGCATCACGCTGAAACTACCAGACAGATTTTGATGCAACTTGGCGGAAACATAGCTGATGTATTGGATTAACATTTAGGATACTTTTTATCCCGGAAAAATCAACGGTTCCCGCAGGATAGGGGTAGAAAGTTATTTAAAATAACATGTAAGAACTTAAAACTACTGAACGGATTTTGATGTAACTTAGCACAGTCAAAGTTTATATAATGTGCTAAAATTTTGAATACATTTTAAATCGAAAAATTAAAAGGTTCCTGCAGGAATCTTTTAATTTTTGGCCTATGGGTCCAAAGTTGTGTTAAATTTAAAGCGATCATACATCCGTTTATAGACTGGTACCAAATTTCATCATTCCGCTTTGAGTCTCACTGGCCCAGTTGGACAGATGCACGAGTGCGTAATCCAGACGTACGTGGATCGAAATCACGCGCAGTAGAAATGTTTTGCTCCATTATTAAAAGATTTTTACATTATTTATGCCTTATTTTTTAAATTTTCCTTGATATTTTTAATAAAGTTATGGTAAAACGCACGCACCATCGCTAAGTATTTGATTGACCTGACCCGAAGGCAGGCGTTGTTAACAGTCGTAGGACAGTATAGAAATGTGTTCGAAAGTATTTGCGGTTTCTAATTAGATTCGTTGGTTGATTTGGTAGAATGTTTTGAATTATTTTTGTATATTTTATTTGTAGTTATTAGATATTATTATTATCTATATTTTATATTATCTATATTCTATATTATCTTTATTCTATATTTTCTATATTCTATATTTATATAAGGGGGAGTTTCCAGAAAAAGGAGGTGAGAATCGTACCTTTCAAACGAATCGACCAATTTAGGTGCTGTTTTTTATGTTTCAAAGCTGAGGTAATCAAGATGGTTCTGCTATAATGGGTGGGGGAGTGGGGGGGAGAGTGAGGATTGTAGCTCAAAAACGAATGGACTGATTTTGATGCAGTTTTTTATGTTTGAAAACTGATGTGATCGAGATGTTTCATCATGGTTCTTAGGTATATGGGAGGGGGGGGAGGAATTGAAAAAAAGGGGGGGTGAAGAAAATCATATCTTTCAAACGAAAGGACCAATTTAACTGCGGGTTTTTATGTTTCAAAGCTGAGGTAAACAAGATATTTCTTAGCTATAATGGGGAGGCCGAGGGCGGGTGCTCGCTACGCTTCGCTTCCGCCTTCGTCTCCTACCTATCACGACCATGTCGGATCGCCACTGAAGGTTGTTAACACAGGTAGGTAGGTAGGTACCTGTATTGGTACTTTTGGTACTGGAATAACTCCTAGGATCCTTATATCCCAGAAAAACTACCACGCGAGCAACGCTGCGGGCACAGCTATAAGGCAATAAGAACGTAAATCTATACAAAAAAGATAATTAAAAAAAAAATGGTCTATGAATACAACATTTTTTAAATCCGTGTCTGTCTGTTTGTTTGTTTGTTTGTATGTTTGTTCGCGCATCACGTAAAAACGTATTAGACCGATTGCGATGCAGTTTTCAGTGTTGGGTAGCTTAGGATTTGAACTAAAAACTGGGGTACTTGGTATCTTAATCCAATGGTTAGAAGCCGAGCAATCGATAAAAAACTTTGTAACGGCGGAAGGAATTTTGATCAAATGTTTATTTTGGATCTTGGAATATCACATAGAGTACTTTTAACCTAGAGAAATAACCACGCGAGCGAAGCCGCGGGCACAGCTAGTTCAGTAATAACAGACAAAATGATGTCGCTACCCACCTTAGGTTACGGCACATGAAATTAAAATTACCTAGCTATTCAGAACTAAGAAACAAAATGATATCACTACCCACCTTAGGTTACGGCACATGAAATTGATATTACCTAGCTATTCAGAAATGAGAGACAAAATGATGTCGCTAACCACATAAGGTACGGCACATGAAATTAAAATTACCTAGCTATTCAGAAATAAGAGACAAAATGATGTCGCTACCCGCCTTAGGTTACGGCACATGAAATTAAAATTACCTAGATATTAAGAAATAAGAGACAAAATGATGTCGCTACCCACCTTAGGTTACGGCACATGAAATTAAAATTACCAAGCTATTCAGAAATAAGAAACAAAATGATGTCGCTACCCACCTTAGGTAACGGCACATTAAATTAAAATTACCTAGCTATTCAGAAATAAGAGACAAAATGATGTCGCTACCCACCTTAGGTTACGGCACATGAAATTAAAATTACCTAGCTATTCAGAAACAGGAGACAAAATGATGTCGCTACCCACCTTAGGTTACGGCACATGAAAATAAAATTACCTAGCTTTTCAGAAATAAGAGACAAAATGATATCGCTACCAACCTTAGGTTACGGCACATAAAATTAAAATTACCTAGCTATTCAGAAATAAGAGATAAAATGATGTCGCTACCCACCTTAGGTTACGGCACATGAAATTAAAATTACCTAGCTATTCAGTTATCCTGGTATAACGCTTTTAGCTTTATCATAGCTTTTACGTGTCAAGCACTGTTGTAACGTTGTCTACATGACAACTTAGTCACTAACACAAATGAAACAAATGTTATCCATGTGGGTGTAAGCGAACCAATGCTACGTATTTGCAACGCCAATTGACTACACTTATGGCTCCTTAATAGTTTGCACAGCATTCTCGGAAACGACGTGGGCGTGATTACGTAGTTACATTCGTTCCCGATAGTTTGAGGTGGTACATACCAATTATTTATATGCCGATATCTGTGATTTCAACTATTGTACTTCAAGTGCGTCAACAACAAAGATAGAGAAACACACGCAGACTGTAGTGCGAGTGGCAATCAATGCTAACACATGCTATACACACGCCACTCCGATTGTGACTCAGGCCAAAGAAGGCTAATTGTGTGGGTAATGCACCTGATTTATGCGGTCCATGTCAGAGAAGCTATTAGGTACCTAATCTCCCCATTTTTAATTAGATCTATGACTTCACCGCGACATTTAAGATTCCAAGTTTCTTCGATTGCCCCAACTCAAACATTAGGAGAGGCTGAATTTGCATTCTCCATCGAAGCAAGTAGATGAGGCATCAATTAGAGTTAAAGTCATTCCTTGGAATTACTTAACTGAGTACGATAACTATGCTTGAGAAAAATAGGAACTCTCGAACGATCAGCACTGCGGCTTCTTATTAGGTATACTTAATATGATGTAAGGGGGGAAAGGGGCAGCTCAGTGTCATATGGTAGAGAATATTCATGGTACCGTCGATACTCTGCGCTCTATGACATTGAGACGCCAATTCCTAGCTACACCTCCTCGTGGTTCCCCCTGGTAACTGTGATAAGTAGTATAATAATTCAACTATTGTACTACTTAGCTCAGGCCGACGTAGAAGGAAGAAAACTCGCCAAGACGCACTGGCCAGCGTGGCATTTTAAGGTTAAACCTCCTCTTTTATGAACACGCCAATAATGCCAAGGCCCTCAGTCCCCAGCGGCCCCGCTATCCCGGACTACGTCAGAGGTCTCGGTAACGGCGGGGCAGAGGGTGCCAAGAATCTCTGGAAGAGATCCGGCTGCCAAAACGCCACGACCCTGACCCTGGCGTGTTATAACGCCAGGACGTCGCGAACGGACGAACGATTGCTTGAACTGCTAAGCGAGACAGATAATATCACATGGGACCAGGCATATCAGAGGTGAGAAGAAAGGGTGAAGACCTCATTAAGCTCGTCTCTGGTGACCTATTCTACTATAGAAGTCATGACAATTCCACATATGGAAGCGTAGGCTTTCTCTTGAAGAAGTATTTAACACCTGCTATCCAAAATATAAAGAGTATATCAACCCGCGTATGCTTTATGGTACTAAAACTTAATAAACGCTACTCACACAAATTTATTCAAGTATACGCCCCAACTTCATCACACCCAGACGAAGAAATGTTTTAGGATGACATAGAGAGGGCCCTTGATGATACCCCATGTCACTTCTCCACAATAATAGGAGATTTTAATGCAAAGATTGGTCCGTCACTGTCTCACGAAAAATCTGTTGGTAACTTCGGGCTTGGACTGCGCAATAGCCGCGGGCAAACTCTTGTTAACTTCCTTGAGAAACAACACCTCTATGCTATGAATACCTTTTTTCAAAAGCGACCTTCAAGGAAGTGGAATTGGGCGAGCCCGGACTGTAACATAAAAAACGAACTAGACTACATTATAAGCTCACACAAATATGTGGTCGAAGAGGTGTCAGTTCTCAGCCGCTTTAAAACAGGCAGCGATCACAGGTTGGTTAGGGCAACGTTCAAATTCAACTTAAGAAAAGAAAGAACTAAGATGATCACCGCTCAAACAAGGTATGAAAAACAAGACATTGCTTTTCTTGGAGAACAGTTCCAAATAGACCTCAGGAACCAATTTGGAGGGTTAGAAGAGTTGAATTTGGATGTTGACAAAATAAACCAGAAACTAGTCAATAGCATTACACAAATCACTAAAAAGCATTTGGGCCTTGTGAACAGGAAAAAATGTAAACTTACGGTAGAAACTCAAGTTATGATAAAACAAAAAAGGGATATAAAGCACACTACAGTAACAGAACATATATCTTTACTGGAAATAAATAAGAAAATACACAAAGCCATTAAAAAAGACGCTAGGAAGTATAACACAAACATTATAGTTAAAACTATTGAAAGCTATAGGGGTCCAAAAGTCTTTAAAAGAAAACTGCACAGGAACCAACCAGATAATTAAATTAAAAGATGCCAGTGGCAATACAGTGACCGATAGGCAGAAATTGTTGATAGTAGTTGAAGAGTTTTACAAAAACTTATATGCTTCACAATCTGCAGAATCTGAACTGACAGGAGACGACTCTAGTGTTCTGGTTGTAGAAAGTGAAAGTAACGAAAACCTACCTCTCGTAATACCTTTGTAAGACTTGTACAATCTCCAAAGCATGCTACAAGAACTGTCGGATGCTTCTTTGAGAGTAGGTCTAAGGATGAATATGACCAAGACCAAAGTGATGTCGGACGATTCTGTTAAATCCCATCCAATTCTTGTTGATAACGAAAGCATAGAGGTGGTCGAAAATTACGTGTATCTTGGTCATGTTCTATCTTTTGACAAAGAGCATCAAAACAGAGAGATCGCCAGGCGAATTCAACTTGGTTGGGCGGCATTTGGAAAGCTGGATGACATCCTTAAGTCACACCAAATCCCACAGTGTCTCAAAACTCGTCTCTTCAATCAGTGTGTCCTGCCCACCATGACATATGGTGCCGAGACATGGACCCTCACGCATGAGGCTGTGCACAAAATCAAAGTAGCACAGAGAGCCATGGAGAGGTCTATGCTTAGCATTAGACTTCAAGATCGAGTCCGTAATGTTGAGATTCAACCAAGAACAAAAGTTCGGGACGTCGGAACCACAGTAACGAGACTAAAATGGAGTTGAGCAGGACACATAGCCAGACGAAGTGACGACAGATATAGGACGGTAACCGAGTGGTGGCCGAGACAGGAAAAGCGAAGCGTTGGTCGTCCAGCAACTAGATGGGCCGACGATATTGTTAAGATCGCGGGTCGAACCTGGATCCGATTGGCACAGGACCGAGGCGAATGGTGTATTAAAAGAGAGGCCTATACCCAGCAGTGGGACGAGAAAGGCTGATGGATGATGATGAATATGGTGTAGAGTTTCTATATAGTTGCCGTCCTTTGTTGCCCGTGTTACCAGTAGTAATATAGGTAATTCAATTGCCTATGTCAGTACTGCCAGTGGTAAGTTGTAAGAAGGGAAATAATAAATTGCCTGCGTTACTACCTAATTTGACAAGAAAAAAAAAACCTAGTCATGAACTGGCTCTCTACGCTTCGCTCCCGCCTTTGCTTTCTAATCTATCATCGCTAAGTCGGGCTACCGCCTCTTAAGGTTTTATATGAATGGCTTATGCATCAGCCAGCCAGTTCATGATTAAGCTATTTTCTTTTCTTGTCTTATTGCAATAAAAAAACAGTTTAATATTTCCCTTCTTACAACTTAGTACTGCAGTAGTAACAAAGGCAATTGAATTACCTATATTACCACTGGTAGTAGGATTGGTAGTAACTCGTGCAACAAACTATTTCCGTGTCAGCGCGGCTTAATAATGAGTCTACTAAAGGGTATATCATTAAATGCTTCATAAGTTAAAAATGAAATAAAACAAAGTGTGCGTGAGATATCATCATTTTTTTTTATTCGTTTGAAAGTTCTATTGTTGTCATTATGTATGATATGACTTCGTTCAAATGTCCAGCGCAGTTTCTATGGGTGGCGCGCATTTAATATTGACAAATTTTCCATGACTCTGGCGCATAAATCAGGTTGAGCTTGACCGATATGGCATGGGTTATGTTGGGGTTGAGGGCCGCTTGTGGCTTATTTGCATAGACTTGCGACTTAAGAAAACCCCACAAAAAAAGTCGAACGGGGTCAAATCGCACGATCTCGGTGGCCAGTTCACATCACCTCCACGTGAGATGACCATGCCCTCATATCGCTTGAGCAGAATGTCCAATGTGGCATAAGCTGTGGGGCACGTAGCGCTTCTAGTTTAACCACATGTTGTTGGTGTCCATATCATTCAATTCAGGCCAAAAAAGTACGGTAAACGTTGACCTGAAGGCACAGAACATCTACGTTCTATAGCGCTCGCCGTTAGTTCACGGAACGTTGCCCGAACAGAACACCCATTTTGATAAAACAATTGTATCATTTGCACTTGTTTTTAAACGCTATATCTGTCCATGGTGATGTGGCAAAACCATAGAGTAACTAGAGTGGCTATAAGGTTTATAAGCCATATATCTGTTATATGTTGCTATGATACAGCTAGCAACCATTTATTGGTTCATTTTTTATTCATTTTGGAAAATAGTGCTGTGACGATTTGATCCTCTGAAAATAAATCGATTTTGTTTGAAGATTAATCTGTTATTGATATAAAAAGAATTGTCGAGTGTAAGCCTTGTGCTAGTGTCATAAGTAGATTAGTACATGTCTCTGAACCATTTTAGTATGTAAATTATGTAATGACAAGGACATCAAATTAAACTTATGTTTTACGACATTGTATGACTGAATATAATCACTAACTCTGATTGACTGCCTACTTTAGAACTTTGCAGTGAATTGCATAAGATTATGTCCCTATAATTAAGTACGTTCTTTTCAAAATATACGTACTGACATATACTTCTATATGCTTTTTTATAGATACGCTCGATGATCAGGACCACGGGCCACCTGTATAGGCCTTATTTAGTTACCTATACATGTTGTCCCAGGAAGAAGTGATAAATGAAGGTGACTCTAATAAACTTTTGGATCCGTTAGCTATCAAGTGGTGTAATTAAATTTTGGATAACAATGATAGATATGGAGCTGCAGAACCAAACAGTATCCCCCAATTTTGTTATTATCAGTTTTTTGGATTGCCTCCCTATAGAAGCAAATTCATAGATGTATCCACGTCAAAAATAATCAAACTTTACTTCTTTTTTAGTGCGATATTATTTTTCCTATTTACAATAATAATAATAATAATATAATACTACTTATTGCATAATAATGTACACATAACAGGAAAGGAATTACTGGTGGTCCTTCACACTAGGCGGTCTCGTGAGGGCCTTTTACAATTTAATATCTAGTTTACTACGACAAAAGCAACATAACAGTTTATGTAATAGAATAGCAGAAAAAACTAACTTCAAGTAAATGTAAATGATTGAAAAATAATGTTTTCCAATGATTTAGTAAGCCATATAGTTTTGAAAAATATAAGTGACTACCATATTTTTCTGTTATTATACTTTCAAGTTTCAGTAGGTACCTATTCGTAATATATAAGTACATATCCAAGTTTACATGATATTGGTAGGCAGATAGTTTTGATTTAGATCCAGGAAAATGAATAAACTAATTTTTATTATGAATATCACCACTTCTCATCGTGAGAATGATGACTGTACTTGGTGCCGTGCAATTTATTATGGACAATTAATTTCAACTGTATCATTATTATTTATTAGCATATTCTAAACTATATTCAAATAAGTATAGGTACATATTATAGTTATAGTTATAGTTAGGTTTCGCTAACCAAAGACACTGGGTTCGATTCTCGGCACCATACCACAAGGTGCGGATTTGCTTTCACTCCATGCTTTTGAGGGCACGTGTAACCGTCGGTTCCGGTTGATAACAATTATTACAAATATACATTAAGCCAGAGGTCGGTTTTACTTCATTCGTCACACATACATACATACATGTGAATATTGTTAACTTGGGTCACTAAGTAACTTACTAAAGATAAGCGACTATTGGTCAACTTATTTCGCAAAACGTTTACAGTACGTACTAGCTGTGTAACAATATTCACATATACATGTATGTATGTATGTGTGACGAATGAAGTAAAACCGACCTCTGGCTTAATCTATATTTGTATTTGTTGCCCGCTTGTTATTTTTTCTGGGATAAAACCTAAGCTATCCAACAGTTACACATACAATATACATACGTTAGCACTGTACATGGCAGCGATCTTTGTACACAGGTTCTTAGTTGCTTGTTTTGGTTAAGTTTCTCTGTTGTTTTATGTGTTGCTGTGTACAGTTGGTGAGAATAAATTGTTTCTTATCTTATCTTATCTTATCTAAATCGGTCCAGTAGAATTATCGAGATGCGCAAACAAACAAACGGACAGACAGATATCATTTTCTAAATTCTTATATTTTTGAGCGATAGCTTATGTCAAAAAAGAACATATAAAAGAACATTGTGTTAAGTCCACTAGATCTTTTTTTTTTTTTGCATTTGGCTGATTACAAAGCGATAAATGAGAATCATATGTAACTTCGGGCAAACGGAACAAATTTACTGAACTTCATTGTAATAAACACAAAGTTGTAAAGCAGGCGCTCAGGCCAAAATTAACTATTTGAGGAGCCAAGCCAACTCAATTAGATATATCAGCAATGCTGACTCCGCACGTCAAATATTCATCGACGTAAAACCCGGCAAATGGACGAAAATGTTATCAGTGGCGGCAGGTGACGGGATGTCAAATTAAAAATAAATTGTGAGGCCAATTGAGATGGGAATTCACATGAATGATAGATGAGATGGTTCAATAATTTAAAAGGGTAAGCCGCGAATACACCAACTGACATAATGTAACTGGGATCAAAATGAAAACAACTTAAGGAATGGTATTATATACTTACCTACTCGGATATAGTGCTGGGCCCTTATTCGTTATGACCAGTCACACACGTAACGCGTCGCGTTGTGGAATCGCTCGCTAAATTACGACAATTGACGAACATGCACGAACGATTCCATGCAAATATCTTGACGCAGCGCATTACGTGGCTGAATGGTCATAGTGAATAAGGGCCGCCCTGAAAATAGCAGATACATATAACCTACCTACAATGTGTGAATGCAATTTTCTATTCATTTGTATTTCTACTAAAACTGTCATCACAGTTTAACTCGTCATTCGAAACATAGACCAGTCAATAAGAGTTCCAAAATACTCCAACTATTTTAGCAACAGTAAAATAATTTTGGTGCGCGTTACTGCTGGGAAATAAGTTCCGACTAGGTTCCGACGCAATAAATCCATGCTGAGAATTGTGCAGCTTGAATCGCTCTGAATAACTAACTCCGATTGAAATAAGAACTCAAATGGTCCACATTTGTCTTGTGATATAAGAGAGCTATTCCATTCAAGACGAAAATAAAGGAATGCCTGGAATAGCTAGTGCTAGAACTTATACAGCTCTGTTATAAATTGTTTTATCTACACTCATGTCATCATCATCATCAGCCTATACTCATCCACTGCTGGATGGATCCTCTCTAACGCGCGCCACTGAGCCTGATCTTTAGCTCTTCTTATGTGATTGCTGCCAGCTTTACGCAGGTCAGCACTCCATCTAGCCTGAAGGCGCCCTACACTATGTTTGCCTACCCGTGGTTTCCATTCAAGAACTCGCCTATCCCATCGGCTACTCAAATCATAATATTCAAAAAATGTACTCAAAAGTTGACATATAAGACGAACTTTATCCACAGACAACATAATATAACAAAGAAATCATTTTTTGTGGAAGATCCATATTGTAATCAAACTTTAAAGAAAGGTCAAGATGTACCATTATGTAAAGGTTGTATTATTATGTAAAAATTTCTTACATTATTTATATTGAAAAGAAAATTAAAAAAAATCTCACTCGGCTTAGTATTTTTCTGCACAAAAACAGACAATAACGTTAGTATTCTGTTTAACATACAATGACTGTAATGCACCGCCAATGGCCACAGTCTAATAATCAGGGTACGTACTGCATTAATCATTCAACCATATTTCACAGTTGTCAGATGTTTATCTTCTTCTATTGTTGTTTGAAATTTTCTTTGTATGAAGCTCAGAGAACATGTTATCTTTGTATGCTTCGAGAGTTCCTTGGAACTGATATTTTTCTCGTAAAGATTTTCAGCTTTAAGAAAACCGTGAGTGTTGACTCGGTTGGTTGCATGTTGTGGTGCAATGTAGAACGTGGAGTTATTACGCTACGCTACTCGTCATAAGTTGGAAACAAAGTATTTGGGACTGCCGAGCGCGTGTATTATTTTTGTCCTATTTATTTCTGTTGTTTTGGGATGCAAAAGAAGGTAAAATATATTGTTTTAAAAATTCTACCCACAATTTTATTTTTTGTATTGCTAATGTAGATAAAAGATCCAATTGTATTTAAACTCAAACAATTACTTTACTAAGTCATGCAATCTATACTATAATAAAACTGTATCTATAAAACTGTAACTGGGCTAAATCTTTACATTCAATATTTTTTTACATATTTTTTTTGTTATTTTTAAGGCTTCTGTAATTTCCTGAAGTAAACCGTCAAGTTTTGTTGAAAACAATATATAATGGAAGATTGATAATTTATAACCTTTTCGTTGCAATATACCAAAAACGTAAAATCCCAAAGACGTAGAATGGTACGATAAATGCCAAATTCTCATTATTCCATTTTGCTCGAAAATCGCGGTATACAAAATGGTCGACGATGCCAATGTTTTAAATCATCACCGTCACAATAATTCCACTTCGGATTATTTAGAAAAAAGCTCAAAAACTTTACTCAAAGCTTTACTTTGTAATATTTTTTTGACTTTGTAAATTTGTTAGTTTTAGTGCATGTTTTATTTACAATCCCTCATAAAAAGCGCCCTGTTGCGCTGTTTGTATTGGTAACCAAAATGTTTACTGTTTTAATGTTGTACCTGTGGTTGTACTAACAGAACTAAACTGAGGGCCGACGTCGTTGAGTATTTCGAAAATACGTTTTTCTTGACGTCAGAGCCGTGTCTCAGAGCTTGAGACCGTGTTGGTATCGAGTATGTTTTAAAATCCATAAAGCGAAAATGTATTCTTCGAAAGTATCGGTAGAAGATCGGGTATAGGTAGTTTCGAATTTAAGATTTGCGCAGCGTATTTTGAAAACATACCTCCACATAACGCTATTGCAACACAGATAGATTAGAAGCGCAGCGCTACGCTACGCTACCGCCTTCGTCTTCTAACCCATCACGGCCATTTCGGGTCACTACTGAAGGTCTGTATGTAAGTTTGTTCGCGCATCAAGTAAAAACTACTAAATCGATTTCGATACAATTTTCACTATTGGATAGCTTAGGGTTTGAATTAAAAACTGAAAGAGATTAGATGCCGAGCAATCGATAAAAAACTATGTGGCGGCTGAAAAAATTTTGAACAAATGTAGTATATTGTACTTTGTAGGTACTTTTGGTCCTGGAATAACACGTATGACTTACTTTTAAATGAAATGATCACGCGTGCAAAGCCACGGGTACAGCTAGTTAATAATAAGAATGCTGCGGTGGCATTTACACGCGATTCACATTAGATTTTGTGGAGCCTTTATCGTTTTGAGGAACATAACCGAAAAAAGTGCGCGAGACACGCTTCTTACTTAGTTCAACGTCGTAAAGTGTCTTCGCGTCTTCGTTTCTGGACTAATACTCACCGAGGCGGGTGATACAAGCTTCGAAATAAATAAGACATAAGTTCAAAACCAAAACCCGACTACGGTAGGGTAAAAATAGCCTATGACACTCTTGAAATAAAGACTAATCGATTGAAACTCACTTTTCAAAATCGAACCAAGTTTATATTTTGTACACATACTTAACCTTTAATTTACTTCGCCGTGCTCGGGTAAAACAATAGCATAGGACACTCTATAAATGAAGACAAATCGATTGATATCTCGCTTGTCAAAATAGGACCCACTTTTGGATTTGAACACTTCCTTTGCTTTGCCGTAGTCGGGTAAAAAAAACCTACAACACTCTATACCTACATGATACATGATCATTCTTTTGTCAAAATTGGACCAAGTTTTAAGTCTGGACACATAACCCTTCACTTTCTTCACCATAGTCAGGTAAAAAAAAACTATGACACTCTTTACCTGAAAATAAATAGATTGATACCTCGCTTGCCAAAATCGGACCAATAGGAGCGACGCTATGGCGGAACATCCATAGACTGTTAAACTCATTATCCTTCCCTTGCTTCACCGTAGTTGGGTAACAATCCATGAATAACAATTTAAGGAGACCGATGGAAGCGAACGGTATATTAGTGCGCTTAAGTATTCAACGATACTGTATTTGGCCCTCGGCATAGAAGTATGCTCTCGGACTAAACAGTTTTTATGTGCGTATTCCATCGCTCCGTGCTTCGGAGGACACGTTAACCTGTCGGTTCCAGCGGTGGATTAATAGCAGTCGTTAAGCCACCTTTGAAGTGCTCAAACAGCCTAACAAACTTTGACAGAGGCCAGCATTACCACAAACGCCAAGCAAACAAAAATGAAATGAAAAATATTGTGCAAACGGGAGCAGAATGTTGGAGTAGGAAAAATGAAAGTACCTACCTTTATGAAAAATTCAAGAAAAGGCTTAAAAAAGTATTAATTTAAAACTATTGCCTACTACCCATCAGCACTAGGCATATTTGTATTGCCATATACCTGCTCAGAATAAATACAAGCACATGTTTTGATATATGTAGGTACATACTGTGACCAGGCAATTAAGATAGAAGAAGAAGTGAAGCCTACCTACCGAGGCAGTGGCGGTAGGTGTAAAGAAAAAGAAGGTAAGATAGGTAACTATCAGTGTAATGAAACAAGAAGAGAGGTGTAAAGTCTCAGGAGTGAGTTCAAGGAAGTGGTGTGAAGTTTGAGTTGTTGTTGTAGACAATTTGACGTTTATGAAACGTGATTTGTCACGAGGTTAGCGGGAGATCATGGCTACACTTGTTTGTTTGGATAGTTGCTTTTGATGTGATAATTGACTTGTATTGTATTGATATTAGTTCAAAAACAATGAGAAGTGAAACAAAAACGAACTAAAGTTAGTGCAGTGTTACAATACGTGTATTTCTTTTTAGAAACCTTCAACCACTTTGGTCGTGACTATTCTCACTTCGTACGGTCCAGGTGAGGTTTAACCCTTATACCGAGAAACTTGGAGCGGAACCCGTTGCAGGCACCCAGATAACATTATCTGTCATCTTTTGTCGACAGAAACTGTTCCGGTACTTATTTTGGACTGTCCGCGTCGCCGTTGTGTTTAGGAATAGTCGACAGACTCGGCAGTAAACTGGAATTGAGGAGCTACTCGTACAAGAAAGTATCTACCGTCTGGAGATTTGTTCGTTTTTTTTTGTGAATTAATCGTAGAGACAAGTAGGTAACATAATCCTGATATAAAGTAGACGTCAAAATAGCGTCAACTTTATTATTCCCAATTAAAACATTGGTAATTTTTCACAATTAAAACATAATTATATGTACTAGCTTATCGAAAGTTTTAACATTTTTATGAGTGGCTGTTATATTATACACTGTATGGATATTGTACTTAAATATAATGTGCTCTTGGTCTTCAACTGATAACCGTTAGGGTAGACGACTTATCGAGTGGAGATCACGTTTAGGCAAACGTAGTGTAGGACGCCCTGTGGCCAGGCTGAATGACGACCTGAAAATTGATGAAGATTTTATGTTTAGGTATTTTACTGAAACAGATACCTAGGTAGGTAATTTAGGCTAAGATACAAAATTAACAATGCGTATAATAAAAACTTGTTTATAAACAAAATTTTATTAACAAAATTACGTTAGGTGATTTAAGACTTGTAACATTTTTTAGGTTATGACGAAAAACCCCGCGCTCTGAATAATAACCTGTATTGTGTAATGTCTATCGACGCTTTCCATCGAATATCAACAATATGTACTACATATTTTCATTCATTAGATGATTAATGATACTCTTTAAAAGTAGCATAAGTTTATCTGAATTCTGAGCAAGTTATATAACGCAGCTAGCATAACATAAATGTATGTTATATATGTTTGATGTATCTTAGTATTTATCTTAGCAAGTGACTATTTTAAGTATAGGCCTTAAAATAGCTACTTACAAGAAGAAACGGCCTCGCATTTGAAAATGTACGCTAATATGGGGACAACGGACAACCTTCACGTCCATTTATACTTATGTCCCTTATCCGATTTACGTTTATATATGTTATTAATAGCGGTAACAACAGATGGATATCGGAGTAAGAAACATCATTAATATTTCACGCCTGCGGGTTATTCTCAACGCGTCTAAAGTGTACTCAATTATTTATAAGAATACGCACATTGGGCATTGTTAATAAGATATCGCTGCGGTGTTATAGCCTGTTATATTGTAATGCGAGGAAAGGATACTCGTACAGTTTTAGTGTTATTCCGTGGTTACGATGGGAGGGTATCTACCACTAGAGGTTGAGTAGTGGACGTCAAGGCTAATGAAGTGACGTGATTGCAAAGATTAATCTATCTGTACATTATATCTGTTAAGTTACAAAAAATCGTACAACGAAGATAGTGGGAAAAGTTGTTTCGGCAAATTAAAATAAGTTACAGAACAAAAATAAAACATATATAATAATTTGGATCCCGTCCGCGAACGTGTGACCGCTGGGCTATCTGAGCTATGAGTTTTCTGACGAAAAATAAGATGTATATATCTGATGAAGAGTTGCTGATTCACAGTTGACCAATGAGAGCGCGCGGTGCTAGAGTATGTTTTCTTATGTGTCAATGGCACAACAACTAGAAGTAAATGTAAATATAGAAGATGTTAATGTTTACCCCCCCCCATACCAATATATAAATGTGAAACGTCTGTTTGTTTGTTTGTGGAGCTTTCACGTGATAACGGCTGAAAGGATTTTGATGAAATTTGGAGTGGAGATAGCTTATGCCCTGGAATAAAACATAGAATACTTAATATCTCGGAAAATTGTAAGTTTCTATGGGAAAACTGAAAAGTGTTGATTACTAGCTGAAAGGAGCGGTTGCCACAAAATTAAATTAAACCAATGCAAAATTAGGTATAGCATTGGTGCTATACCTAATTTTGCATTGGTTTTTAATATCCTAGAAGAACATAGGATGCTTTTTTCGCGATAAACAGTAGTCCACGCGCACGGAGTCACGGGCGGGAAAGCTAGTAACTAATAAATCTTACAGCTTCAAGCATATTTATCACTTTATAACAAACTAAGAAGGAGATACGTGTATCATACTAAGGAGATACGATGTCAACTGACATGTATTCCCAAAGAGATTGAATTACGCTAATGGTGCCTCCTCCACAATAGCCACTTAACAAAAAAAATATTGAATTACGCCTACTTACTTGTTTCTTTAAATATATCTTAACGTATATGACAAATACTTGTATTATACTGGGTTGATAAAGAATGGTGATTAAGCAATCATCTCATCATATATGTGGGCGGAACTGCGGGGCCCAGGTAGTCATTAATTACTAAAACCAAAACAGTACTGTAATAATAATTCTAAAGTAGAAAAATATTACATCTCCCTTTGTAGACGCTCCATCATTGGAACTGGGACAAAAGCGATGTTACAGTAAATTATTGAAGATACGGAGCGTACCGTATAGACGACCACGAGATGTATTGAACATCCATAATACTAACGTGCCGTGCCGAGTAGTGAATTATAATAACTAGCTTTAAAGCTAAAAAACACGCCTAACTTGCCAAAAAAGAACTTATCCCAATAAATTATTTGTTTGGAATTTGCTTATCAAGACTTTCAATTTGATGCTCGTATTATAAAATTCAAAATATTTTTTTCGCATTGTAAATGAAGCCAAACTGCCGCAATATTGTTTTATTTTTCGAAATAACATAATAACTTTCCGCTAATGTTACTCGGAGGGATGTAAGGATTCTAACGATAGCCAATACGTCTAAATCAGTTCAGGCATTTAAAAGTTATGATGGAGTAAAGAAACAAACTCACATACATACATACAAACAAACAAACATACGTGAATCCTAAAAACAGTGCACTCCTTTAAAAACACCCACAGTCGTGTTATATCGCCCATTTTCCATGTGAATTTACTATATTATATGCAACACACATATTATAGGCAACACACAATTATCGTAAAAAAAGAGATCGCTTCACCTACCCAAAACATTTTGAAAAGAAAGCAATTTACCCGAGCACAATAAAAGTACCTTATTTAGGTAAGTTATAGCGAAATATGGTTCACGCTATAAATCAAATAACACGAAAGCATCTTGATTGATGGTCACACGATGAAAAGGGATTCTTTACTGCACCTCACACCCGCAAAATTAACAAAGAATAAAATGTATTGTGTCCTCAGTTTACTGTCAACTTTTAATGGAGGCGACTTCGATCCCTAAGAAAATCACGTCCAATATTTTCTCAAGTTTCGTTTGTTTGTGTCGCATTGCCCTAACTTTGCAATCAGCTTTAGAATTTGTAGTCATTCTTGCTGGTGCTAATGGCTTTTCTGAGATCTGATGCTTTTTATCTTTTGTTCTAAAGAACAATTTCGTGATTTTAATGCGGATGTGATAGAGAAACACTTGGCGATAACTTAGTTATAAAATTGTAATATTCAGCCTAGTACTAAATGTCGAGATCTATAACGAATGTATTATTAATAACTGTGTAAAATATCTCTCTGTATATCCACTTGTCTTACTGCTTCTTCCATTTGAACCAGTGACACTAACTTAACTGTTAATAAGTGCTAGTGTTGTACAGATAATATTGTATCATAATCTACAACGGTGATACAACTACCACAATAATTTTAATATGCCTAACCTGTGATATACCACCATTTTATGAATATGCCTAGGTAGACACAATCATAAAATTGTGGTATATAACCGTTGTAGAGTTCAACACACTGTGCCTAGCTAGCATTAGGCTGTCACTTGGTAACTTGGTTAATCACATAGAAAAACAAAAGAATAGAACTAGCCCTAAAACAGAATGGTTGTTCACTATAGCTCAATTTTTCATTCATTTGACCCAACTGTTTGACAGAACAAGACAGATGAACGATTGTCAAGCATCTATTTTGAAAGGTTGTACACTTTTTTTGCGATCCTAGTGATGGACCGATGAATATCATATACTAGGTATTCATAAACGATGTGTATTATCTTTACTTTGATGTGTCTCTAACAAGCTGGTAAAATATAATCAATAATAATCATCATCATCAATATCATCATCATCATCAAAATCATCAGCCCGTATTCATCCACTGCTGGACGTAGGCCTCTCCTGGTGAACGCCACTGAGCCCGATCTTCGGCTCTCCTCGGCATTCAGAACTCGTCTGTCCACCTGGTCGGCGGCTCACTACGTTTGCCTAAACGTGGTCTCCACTATAAAACTCGCTAACTGCAATGGTTGTCGGTTCTTCGAGTTATGTGACCGGCCCTTTGACACTTAAGCTTACGAATACTTTGAACTATGTCGTTCACATATTTTATGATTTTTTTATAGCAGTTACACCTGCTTAGCGTTATTTTTTCCCATTATTATATATATTTACGCTAAGCAGGCGTAACAGCTTTAAAAAAAAAATATTGATTTGGGAGGCGTTGTGTGGGAGAGTTTGGGAGTGGGTGTGTGCGAGATTTTGTGTGAGTCTATGAGTTTTTTTTTTAAATATGTACCTTTTTTGATAACATTAGTAGAATCATTATTATTTCGCTTCGCAAAATACCCAAACAGCAAATCAAAATCTCGTAGATCTCAAAAACCAGCGTTATCCCAATCTGGAGTATCACAATCCTAACAACAGCATAGGGAAGGCTGACAGTGAATGACGAAGTTTCCACTTAATATTCAGCCAATCCAAATAACATTACGTATTCGCTTTCACAATGTTTCTCCTTCGTTTGATATTTGTATTCTTTGTCTATTTTTTCAATCATCATAGTTTAAGAC
Organism: Alsophila aescularia; assembly: GCA_946251855.1. Classification (NCBI taxonomy): domain Eukaryota; kingdom Metazoa; phylum Arthropoda; class Insecta; order Lepidoptera; family Geometridae; genus Alsophila; species Alsophila aescularia. The sequence goes on from OX276379.1 coordinate 20,092,431, forward strand.
TGAGCTTAACGTTATGTCTTCAATATTGTTCTTATTATTCAAACATGTTTGCTAGGGCCCTTCTAGCCAAATTAGATTTCAGAAAATTGACCTTGTTTACAATTGGTGTAGTTGTAGTCCAGACCAATCAAATTCGTTATTCTGCGCCTTACAAATTTATGAAACAAATTAAAATAAATTCTAGGTTGGTAAATGTTACATTGACCGCTCATAACTATTATTATCTGTTATTCATAGCTAACTAGTCATATCTCAATAGATACAATACCATACGAACAGTAGATCACATGCATCATCATTTTGTAAAAACATTCAACAAAATAAACACCTTTTACTGAAAATGTTGGTGTCTTTCCTTTCATTAGTAACACATTATCATATCTAAAGTTAGCCAAGCTATTTTGAAATAACATTAATTCGCCCTGCAATTTGCAGCCTTGAAAACAGTTTCAAAATTTCGAATTTTAATGACTATGACATTTTATCTTCGACCGCTGACTTTTATATGTCTTTATTAAGTTCACCATTGAAAATATCCGTTGATCATTTAAATAACAACCAGGGGTTTTGCCTAAAGACTTCACCGAGCCCCTTACGACTATATTACTTTACCTACTTATGAATACCCTAGTTGCTATTAACTCTCAAAACCTAATCCACTCCATCCAATAATTAACGATTTAAAACTGCCAATCGACCATCTCTCGGAGTATAAATTACAATTTTGTCATCGACGACTGACTTTCATCATCATAAGCCTATACTTGTCCATTGCTGGACAAATACCTCTACCCTAATACACACCACTGAGCTCGCTCTTCAGCTCTCCTTATCATGTTTCTTCCAGCCGCTTTTCACAGGTCGTTACTCCACCTGGCCACAGGACGTCCTACACTACGTTTGCTTAAACATGGACTCCACTCGAAAACTTGTCTCCTCAACGGTTATCGGTTCTTCGGAAAATGTGACCAGCCCACTGCCACTTTAGCTTGCGCTTAACCTTAGAGATATGTCAGTTACCTTGGTTATCTGGCGGATCAATTCATTACGAATCTTGTCCTTCAGAGAAACTTCAAGCATCCATAGCTCGATATAATTTTTAGACTAGATTGACCGTGAGTATCTACGTGTCGGTTCCGTAGATCATGTGTGCGAAAACGCACTAATTGAAGATTTTTGTCTTAAAGCAAAAAAAGTTGTAGTTTGTACGTAGGTACTTCAGTTACCTACTATGAAAATCGTCATCTACCGAATGTATGTCCCGAATTGCGATTACCACTCAAAACCACATACACTCAAATAGTTATCGATTTTGAGCGGAACAGACGACCATTTTACTGCTAGTTCAAATTGCTAATCTTAATGAACTCCTCATTGTTAACAAGATAAAAGTCCAATGCCTACCTAGGTATCTTAAGCCGATTTTAAATAAAAAACAATAAATCCGGATTAACCTGCGTAGTAACCCTTTATATGAGATAGATGAAAGATGTTCTATGTAGTGTAGGTGTGTTGAATTGGGTTCATAATCATGTAAGTTTATAACTGCATAGTGATCTAAAGTGGAAGTGCTGAATTTATCAACATTTTTTTTGGTAAAATCCGCACTCCCACTTAATTTGATATATTTCATCATGTCAGCCTTTTGAAGTCCACTGCTGAACATAGGCCTCCCCTAAAGAGCGCCATGACGAGCGATCTTGTGCCACCTCCATCCACCGACTTCCTGCGATGGCTACAATGTCGTCGGTACATCGTGTGGGGGGGTCTCCCCACACTTCGCTTGCTTGTTCGTGGTCGCCATTCGAGAACCTTTATTCCCCAGCGTTTGTCGGTTCTGCGAACTATATGGCTTGCCCATTGCCACTTCAACTTGCAAACTCTGAGAGCTACGTCGGTAACCTTCGTTCTTCTACGGAGATCCTCATTTCTGATTCTATCACGTAGTGAAACACCGAGCATAGCTCTCTCCATGGATCGCTGCGCAACTCTGAGCTTTTGTATGCAACTAATAGTTAGCGACCACGTCTCAGTGCCGTATGTAATCACTGGCAACACGCACTGATTATAAACTTTTGTCTTGAGGCTCTGCGGTATCTGCGACGAGAAGATATGGCGTAATTTCCCGAACGCTGCCCATCCGAGTTGGATTCGTCGGTTGACCTCTTTGTCGAAGTTGGATCTACCCAGTTGGATCGTCTGACCCAACTAGACATAGTGATCAACAGCTTCGATAATATCGTTCCCAACATAAACCGGCATGGGTACGACATGGGCATTTGACATGATGTTCGTCTTGCCCATGTTCATTTTAAGACCCACCTGTTGGGAAACAATATTGAGGTCACTGAGCAATGTGCTTAGGTCTTCCAGGGTTTCAGCCATGATGACTATATCATCAGCAAATCGAAGGTGAGTGAAGTTTTCGCCATTGATGTTAACACCAAATCCATTCCAGTTCAGAAGCTTGAATATATCTTCCAGTGCAGAAGTGAACAGTTTCGGAGAAATAACCTCTCCCTGTCTCACCCCTTTTTGCAGCTGGATAGAACTCGTGCTCTGATCCTGAAGACGAACTGTCAAGGTGGCCTTGCTGTAAACACTTCAACACATCGATGTACCGGTAATCAATCTGGCACCGCTGTAATGACTGTAGCACTGCCTAGGTCTTGACTGAATCAAAGGCTTTCTCGTAGTCCACAAATGCTAGACATAGTGGCCGATTATACTCTTCGGTCTTCTGTATAATATGCCGGAGCGTATGGATGTGTTCTACGGTGCTAAAGCCTGTCCGGAATCCAGCTTGTTCGGGAGGCTGAAAGTCGTCAAACCTACTAGCGAGATGGTTTGTAACTACTCTCGAAAATAGCTTATAGACAGCGATTGCTCAGCAGCGAAATGGGCCTATAATACTTCAAGAGGGTTTTATCACCTTTCTTAAAGAACAAAACCACTACGCTTCTGTGCCACGCCTCTAGCGTAGTACCCTCGAGGATGACGGAGTTAAACAGCTTCTGAAGGACTTTAAGTACCGGTGTTCCACCCGCTTTCAGTAGCTGTGTCGTTATTCCGTCCTCTCCTGGTGCCTTGTTGCTCTTAAACTGCTACTGATCCATTCTGATCTCGTATAAGCTGACGTCCGGGATATCTTCGGTATAATTTCGGATCAAACGGGCTCTTGCATCGCTAGTCCTGCCAGGAAGACTACGTGATGAGGTGTATAATTGTCCATAGAACTTCTCGAGCTCACTCAAAATCTCCTGGTTTCGACGAAACGATGCTGTCATTGTCGGTTTTCAGCTTCGTCAACAGGCTTTTCCCAATAAACAGATCTCTTGCGAACACTTTGGAGCCCTTGTTCCGCTCTATTGCGTTCTTAATACAAGTAGAATTATAGGAACGCAAATCGTGTCGCATTGACTTGGAGATCTGTTTATTAAGCAAGCTGTAACTCGAGATATCCACTGAAGACTGCAGCCTCATCTCGCCTCGTTCTGCCATAAGTTTGAGTGTATGCTCAGAGAGTTTCTGTGTTCTTTTTTTGCGGGCGGTCTTAAAGAACTCCGACCATACCGCCTGGACAATTTCCACCAGTCCAGTTATTTATTTCGTCCACTGTATCGCATTCAGTAAGGATTTGGAAGCGATTTTGGAGCTCCAACTTAAAGCTCTTGGGGTTTTGGATTTTGGCAGGACTTGGGCGAAGAGTAGATCCCACCAAACGAGACCTCTCTAGCTCTACTTTGATATTCAATGAGCCTCTTACCATGCGGTGATCACTGCCGGTCTTAACCCTGTTGATCACAGAGACATCATTGAATATATGCTTATTGGTCGTCAAAATGAAATCTATCTCGTGCTTATGACCGCCGGGGTGCAGCCACGTCCATCTTCTGGACGGGCGCTTCTTGAAAAAGGAGTTCATCATAAAGAGTTCCTCCTTCTCCATGGAGTCGGCCAATCACTGACCCCTTTGGTTCCGCTGTCCAAATCCAAACTGCCCCACTCTCAGTTCATCGCCATTCGTCGTGCCCAGCCGTGCGTTGAAGTTCCCCATCACCACTGTGAAGTGTGTTTTCGGGGCATGTATGGCATTAGAAATGTCGTCATACATAGCCTCCACTTCATCGTCCGGGCGTTTCGAGTATGGGGCGTACACCTGTATGACCTTCAACGAATACCGTTCGGTAATTCTGAGTATACCACCCTGTTCGAAACGCTTTCGATCTTCACAATGTTGTTGACGAGGGACTTATCGACGATAAACCCGACACCATGTTGGGACTGCTGGTCGCCCTCCCGGTAATAGAGTAAGTTGCCGGAATTGAGGGTTATCGTATCCTCTCCCTCTCTTCGGACTTCTGAAATTGATTCAGATGGGGGGGGGGGGGGGGGTGTTGCCAGAGTACGCTTGGCAGGCGGATTGGTGACCGCAGTGTAGCAAATATGTGCTCGGAGGACGCTGCTCATTTAAAACAAAAATCCTTTGTTTAATTTTCAGCTTACCGCGAGTACAAATTCACGTTTTCATAATAAAGAGGATTTGTGTGGGTACGGCCTTTAATCCTAAACTAACAAGTTACTTAGTAATAAATAATGACTACGGTGTGGTTCGGATGAAATATGTACGTTCATTACCTTTGCAGAGAGTCGGAGGTTTACATGGGGTGCTAGAGGTATGTACACATGTCGAGCATTGTTCGTGGGGCAGGTGATTTATTAGCTGGGTTATTAGTCATGTTACAACCGAAGATAACTTTAAGCCAGGGATTTGATTCTCTATACCAAACATAACAGACTGAAAGCGGATAATACATTGATTTGCAATACGTTGTTAACATGGATTTTATCTCTATGCGCTTCTTTATGACTAAACTTATTACTGACAAATGAATGACTTTATTGTTTCTAAACAAAATTTCAGCTTCAGTGTTAAAATTTCAGACAATTTAATATGAGAAAACATATTTTATCTTGTATTGTATCTATATTTTATCTATATATACCAGGTATAGATAGATAAAATATAGATACAATACAAGTCAGTCAGTCAAGTCAGTCGCACTCCGCAATAAGTACAAATATTATACCTACACTTTGCGGCCGTAATATTGCGGTTAAATCAGTAGAGTGTCAACCGTGAGCTTGATGAGTCGCGCGCCGTGTGCTTACAATAAAGTACCTTCTTACGTAAAGTTTTTGTCAAATTTTATTCTTTTCTTAATTATGAGTACCAATAAGAAACCTAGAATGTACAGCATAGCATTCGGTCTGACAAGTCTCGTAAAATACCTACATACTGATATTTTATTACGTAGGTAGCCATTTATTTTTTTCATTCATTATTAAGCATGGAATTTAGACAGGCACCTTTTATTCATCAAAGTGTAGCCACTGTTGTAACAGGCCAATCAGAGCTTAGAGTTTAAAAAATGAATCGATCGGATAATTTTATATGCGCGATGTAGAACTCCATACATTAGAACTGACAGTCCAAACAAAACGTCATAAAATGCATAAAAACCGATTAACTCTATCTTCTTTTATATTTAGAAGTGTGTTTGTTTGTTACTTCTTCATGCTCAAACGGCTGAACGGATTTGGATGAAATTTTGTACCAGTATATATATCATCACATATCATCATAATCCACGCGGGTCAAACCACGTGACACAGCTAGTATCTAATAAACACCTTCTAACATTTTTGTTTGGAGCCTGGCGTTAATAGTAACAATAATAATATCCCAAATATCTCAGAAAGTATATCACTTAGGAAATTTTTATTGAGCAATTTTTTGTTTCTAATGTTTTACTATCGATTGTCACTTGTTTCAAATAGGGCCAAGAAAACGTGTTTTTTTTTAAATAGCTTTAGTTTATGTTTCCGCCCTACTGTCGCATCGTAACAAAAGTTTTTGGGTGGTCTTTTCCTTGTCGCTCAAATGTTGCAAAATGTAAAATTTGGACATTTGATATTTAACTCTATTTCAATGTAGTTAGAGTCGAAATTCATCGCAGCAAAGAATAGCAAAAAAAATTGGATCACGGACGAAACTCGAACCCGCTTCATCATTATTAAGTCTCTCCTCTCCTTCCTTTTGACGAAGGAAGTTGATAAGTATAACCGCCCTTCAACTTGGAGCCTCCAGACGTGGTAAGCAGGCTGCTTATTTTGCTCATTAGCTAATCCGGAAGTAACGGAGTCTCATTATCGCTCTACTTCTCTGTAGCGGCACGCAATCACGAAAGTCCTCCACTGTTTCCACTCTCCATTAGACAATGTTCAAATTTTCAGACTTCCACTTCACCCGGGAAAAAGATGGAAATACTAATGTATTTATTATTACGCCGGGTCAAGGACTTGTGATTATCCCCAACTTTTTATACGCCTTGTAATGAATGAGGGGCTTGGAGGCGCAAGAACCGGAATGTAGTGAGGTTCATTAGAAGGTTCAGATTTAATAAGATAAATGTTTCTACTTAGTAATCAGCACGTTTTTTTTAGTGAAATTTAAAAACAAAGTCGCTGCAAAGAAACTTGGTATTTTGTCTAAGGTTAGGCGGTTAGTTCACGCCGGGACAGCTTTTGAATCATTACCAAGCACAGGTCCGATCTTGTATGGAGTACTGCTGCCACCTCTGGGACGGTTCTGCCAAGTATCAGCTAGAGGCTTTGGATTCAATTGAGAGACGTGCTATGAGGCTCATTGGAGATGACACTCTGCTAAAGAGTAAGCTTCAAAGTCTGGCGCATCGATGTGAGGTCGCAATCCTGTCGGTATTCTACAGATTTCACTATGGAGAGTGTGTACAAGAACTGCACAATCCGATTCCCCCATCACCGTATGACTAGACGTTCGGCAAAGCGCCATCCTTTTATAGTTGAAATACTTCGCACAAGAACGAAGCATTACGCTTCTTCATTTATTATAAGAACTTCTAAGGAGTGGAATGCCCTGCCCTCGTCAGTGTTTCCGGTAAAATATAACCCAGGTGTGTTCAAGTCAAGAGTGAAAACGTATCTACTAGGCAAGTGTGCTACACCTTCGACCACATCATCGCTTTCCATCAGGTGAGATCGTGGTCAAAAGATTGCCTAGACCGTGATAGAAAAAAGAAGATATTTTGGCCGACATTCGGACAAAAAACTATACATCTAACTGCATAAAATAATTATTACCATAAAAATATATAATAATGGATGATTTAAAAGCCATTTTTTGGGTTGTTTGAAGATAGATAGATAACTCTTTATTGCACTAAAATATTAAAATTATAGCACATCAACATTGACCTTAAAAAAGTACAATCGGCGGCCTTAACACTAAGCAGCGGTTTCTTCTCTTCTTTCATGTTGTAGTAACGGTCAAAAATTTAAAATTTGAAAAATATGCATAGCACTTCACGAAACTACAGTAATTAGTATAATAATTTATAATATGACTACAGTCAAGAAAATATAACATTATGAAGGTGGTGACAATCTTTGTAATATTTTGCTGTAAACTGGCATTATCAGCTAGAAAACTTAAAAATAATTAAGCATTAACCAATCCATAAACATTCCGAAATTCCTTTTTAAACGTATATACTCATCAAGTGCAGAAACTTTATAATTGCAAAACTTCATAGATTTAAATTGAGTACGAGAGTAAATATGTGAACAAAAACACAATAGTTAAATTGTTTTTAATTACCAAAAAGTTTTGAATAAATCTTGAAAATTGTGTATTTTTGTGTGACATCTCATCATTGTTAATCATCTAAAATCTATTTTTCGATAAGATCATTGTGAAATAGCCAATACATTTGATTCTGCATCTCCGTAATAATAAGACTGAAGACAACAAGCTAGTATGTTTTTTTATACTGTTTATTGTCGTAACGAGCGTAATGACTAGGTTTTTATAAAGTCTCCCTCCTATATATACTTTTCATCATCATCAACGTCATCAGCCCGTGCCAATCCACTACTGGATACAGAGATATATGTAGTACATAGGATAATTCTATAACTGGACATAGGCTTCTCCCAAAGTACGCCTACTTGCCCAAACATCAGCTCTTCTTTTTCAAATGCTGCCAGCCATTTTGTGTATATCCTCACTCCACTTAGCCAGAGGGAGCCCTACAAACAGTTTGCCAAGTTGCGGTCTCCACTCAACACAAGAACACGTCTACCCTAACGATTATCGGTCCATCGACGAATGTGACTAACCCCACTAAACTTGCTAATCCTAATGTCGACAAATTTACTTCTCTGCCACATCACCTCGTTTCCGATGCGGTCTTTCAGATAAACTTCTGATATAACCCTTTCCATAGGCTACTGAGTGACTTTAAATAGGCGAACTAGCAGTTACTTTTAAACCTTTAAAATCGTGATAATGTGTCGAAATTAAACTTAAAAAAACGAGCGACCTTTTCAGTAGTTGCATGATGTGCAACATCTGACGTTTGACATTTGACATTTGACGTTTGACATTATTCTTTTTCTTCGTTTGACGTTTGGTTTGTACTTCGCCGGCTTCCTGTTATTCTGTAACACATTGTATCTTTTCAATCACTCCCAAAATATCACGCGTTTCCCTGACCGACATTTTCCAATACATTTTCAGAAACCGAGTGGAAAGATGTTACACATCAAAAAGTTTAATCCTAAATATCTAGCAACACAAGTACGAAAAGCGAACCATAAAAAATAAGCTTAATCACATTTATAACACTGTCGTGTAATAAGTATCAGATTCTGGTTATTTGCTCGCTTTTTTACGTTCACAGCCGCGGAGTTTTCATTAGGCGTCGAATAATCAGAGAAGTAAAACTTCCATCTGAAACATTTATGAAATGATGCGAAGCGGAGTGTAGTAAAAATGTAACTTTATGTTTTCAACGACAGGCTTTATGTTTGTATAAGGAGAAATTCCATGCAGCGTCTTTTGCACAGACATGTTACAGCGTAGAGTGGCCTTAACTTTTGCACTCTATATTGCAGTCAAAATTTATAAAAAAAAAGCAATTTAGATCTTTATTATTTGTCTAAAGCGACCACGCCATGTCAAACGTAAAAGTGGCAATAGCTGATGGAAGTAATAATTTTTGTATCACACAGAGCGTACGTAAAAAAATATAGTTTTTATTTTCTACTTTTTTTTTCGAATTATTGCATTGTCATCGGTCTGCAAAAAAAAACAGGTGTGCAAAATTTGAATAAATCTGACCGTTTAAAGTGGGTCAAAATAGCGTCCAAAGGAGTCGGTTACAAACATACAAGTGAAGCTAACATAAAGCGTATAAAAATTAAAGGCAACTTGCAAAAAAATACACTGCTGATGAACTCTTTGACTGTATTAATTTGTGTCAAACATGATGTGACAAGCCAAAATAAACCTAATTTCATTTTTTGGTTCGGTAGCTCCTTATATACCCACTCTACTATTAAATGAAGGAAATCAAATGATTAATCCCGCGTGAGGCATGATGATGATGATGATGATGATGATGATGAAATGACGTTATATTATTAACAATACATTTGTATTTAGGAGAGCTTTTGTGTGTTTAAATAAACAAAATAGATAAATGAGATTCTATTACGATTTCTCTTAAAAAAGTGTTTTTATTGAAAATTAATGATTCCTTGAGTATCGAAGAGCACAAAGGAAGGTTTTATTGCAATTACTAAGCAAGGCGCAGGTATAAACACTATAAGTATATGGATTAAATTTTGAAAATAAATGCTCCTCACATGGACAATTGTTATGTGCCGTGCTCACGTGTTGGGAAGCCGTCAGACCTATTCGTGTACCTACTCACAAGAAGGTTTTTTTTTTATTCAAAAATAACTTCAATGTAAAGAATATATACAACCAAAACCTCTTTTAAATTATGTGAGATGATTGTAACGCTAACTATATAATTTTTAAATAGGGTGCGGAAGAAGATTGCACGCAGGCAAAGCCGCGGGGCGCAGCTTGTATACAATAATTATATTACATTTCATCAAAATTCGTTCAAACGTCAAATAGTTTTTTACTGGTTGCTCGCCTTCTACATATCAGATTAAAGGCAACACCTATGATGTCCAACAGTGAACCCCGCATTTCAGTCGGATCAGTAGGCCAATCACGAATATTTGCGAGAAAGTGTTCGTATCGTTAGCGTAACCATTTTGTATGAGATTTGATAAGCGCCTCTACCGGGCGTTAATCAGCCTTACTTTCGGCAGCAGAAATACTATCGTATCGCCTGCGTTTATATCGTAGAATAACATATAGGATACATTGTATCCTATATGTTATTCTACGATATAAACTATCTCCATTCAAAATTTCATCGAAATCCGTTCGGCCGTTTGAGCGTAAATGATGATGATGATGATGATGAAAAGTATCCTAGAGTTATTCCAGCGTATAAGCTATCTCTATTTCAAATATCATCAAAATCCGTCCAGCTGTTATCGCGTGAAAGCTCCCCAAACAAACAATCAGACAATGTTTAATTGGTGTGGATTTAGAATAAAGATTTTAATTTACTTTGAACAGTTTGGCTATCAAGGAATAGCACGCAAGGTAGCACTCATTTTGTTCTCAGATCATTCTCTCTTCTCGAAATGAAGTGCCTCAGAGTGAATAAGCCGTGAATCGTGACGCATAACTGTGTTTGCGAAGTTATTACCGAATGCCGGGAACAAACGTAGGGGGGTGAGGGGAGATGAAATTTGCGGATGGCACAAGCAAAGGGGATGCATAATAGGATTACGAGAAATGCTGTCTCAAATCGGATATCGGAGTTTTTATACGGCCATCTTGGAGTTTAATCTATATATACTTATAATAAAACAGTAAGTATCAAAAAGTCTGTATGTACAACGAAAACAATATTTAAAAAAAAACCTAGGTTACTTAAAATAAGCGATTGAACAAGACACTACTAGATATTACTACACGATTTTTAAAAGATGTTTTTAATATTACATTTAAAAATTTGGTGTCTGTCTGTTTGTTTATTAGTCAGTCTGTCTGTCTGTTTAAATAAATAAAAATAAATATATTCAGGACATTTCCACACCAATTACCTAGCCCCAAACTAGGATACCCTATACTATGGGCACTAGATAACGGATAAACATACATAGATAAGAATATTACATCCATGACTCGGAAACAAACATTTCTGCTCATCACTCAAATGATTGCACCTTGCAGGATTCGAACCCGCGACCGTTCGATTTCGTAGTAGGGGTCTCTAGTTACTAGACCAACCGTTCGTCAAATGCTGAGTTCAGATAAGATTCCGCGTATTTCTTTATAGATATAAGAAAATTATGTTTTCAATTTATCTTGTAGCAAATTAAATAATAAGAGGCCCCCATTCCATTTTGAGCATATAAAACAGTTTTTATACGTTTAAAACACACAAGTTTTCTAGTAGCATAACCTCGACTTTTGCTCAGTAACATGGTCATTAATATGTTCATATTAGAAACATAGGGCCACAAAAAATGTTATTTAACTTATGTACCTACATAAAAAACTATAAAATACTAGAATTAAACAATATTATTTTAATTCAATACCTTACGAAAGTATTTTCACTGACAAAATCTTCGTGAATAAATTTGCGTACGTTCACCGTAGCATGACGTGAGCCAGCCTGCGTGCTCATGTCAAAAAAATATTCGTGATCGCTGTTTTGATACAAAATGTACTAGGTTACGCTAGGCATGCGATACGAAGGCGATACGAAGGCGATACGCAGGCGACACGATAGTATTTCTGCTGCCGAAAGTAAGGCTGATTAACGCCCGGTAGAGGCGCTTATCAAATCTCATACAAAATGGTTACGCTAACGATACGAACACTTTCTCGCAAATATTCGTGATTGGCCTACTGATCCGACTGAAATGCGGGGTTCACTGTTGGACATCATAGGTGTTGCCTTTAATCTGATATGTAGAAGGCGAGCAACCAGTAAAAAACTATTTGACGTTTGAACGAATTTTGATGAAATGTAATATAATTATTGTATACAAGCTGCGCCCCGCGGCTTTGCCTGCGTGCAATCTTCTTCCGCACCCTATTTAAAAATTCTATAGTTAGCGTTACAATCATGTCACATAATTTAAAAGAGTTTTTGGTTGTATATATTCTTTACATTGAAGTTATTTTTGAATAAAAAAAAACCTTCTTGTGAGTAGGTACACGAATAGGTCTGACGGCTTCCCAACACGTGAGCACGGCACATAACAATTGTCCATGTGAGGAGCATTTATTTTCAAAATTTAATCCATATACTTATAGTGTTTATACCTGCGCCTTGCTTAGTAATTGCAATAAAACCTTCCTTTGTGCTCTTCGATACTCAAGGAATCATTAATTTTCAATAAAAACACTTTTTTAAGAGAAATCATAATAGAATCTCATTTATCTATTTTGTTTATTTAAACACACAAAAGCTCTCCTAAATACAAATGTATTGCCAATTGCAAGACGTTATCAATTTAAGAAAAAGTTTTGATATACTATGTTTTAATAACTATGTGTTTATTTATATTTGTATTTATATTAAAAATAATCACACAATCGTTATCAATTAAAGACAAAGTTTTGATAAACTAATAGTGTTTATGTATATTTGTATTTCTATTAAAAACAAATATTTATATTTGTATTTCTATTAAAAACAAATATTTATATTTGTATTTCTATTAAAAACATTATATTATACACGCAGCGTCATAGTGCATACTTTTTTAAATATAATCACACCATTTAATATTCATGTGGAGGTATAATCTAATAACTTTATTTGTCAATTTTGTATCTCTAACCTTGTACTATTATTTATTCTGTGCTCTAACTTAGGCTATCCTGGTAACAAATTCATCCAAATCCGTTCAACTGATCGAGCGTGAAGAAGCAACAAACACACACACAATCGCGGTCAATCTTTGCCACTCCCACCACATTAGAAAATACATTTTTAAATCCCTCCTTTTTGCATCCCTAGGATGTCACTTTGACACCTGCTACTTTGACACCTGTCACTTTGACACCTGTGACTTTGACACTTATCATTTTGAAAATTCCTTCAGAGCTTCGATTTTCTTCCTTATTTTGGTCCCATCCTCCTCCCCTTGGCCCCGTCCCCTTTAAAACCTCTACCAACAACCCTCAACTTCCACCCCCGCCAAGTCACTTTGACAAAGATTTGCAAAAAAAAAAATATTATAAAACTTCTTAGGTGTTTCTGCTCTCCTGGTACTTTGAAATACTTTTTTTTTTTAACATAATCACACTTTATATATAATACTCACTTCTAATAACTTTATTTGTCAATTTTTTATCTCCAACTTCTTAAGTGTTTCTGCTCTCCTGGTACTCTTGATATACTTTTTTTAATATATTCACTCGATTCATGAGGAGGTAGATATACTCACTTTTAATAACTACTTTATTTGTCAATTTTTTATCTCCAACTTCTTAAGTGTTTCTGCTCTCCTGGTACTCTTGATATACTTTTTTAATATAATCACTCGATTCATGAGGAGGTATACTCACTTTTAATAACTTTATTTGTCAATTTTTTATCTCCAATTACTTGGCAATACTTTTTTTTTAATACTTTATTATTTTTCCAAGTCCCTAAGAAAACGATAATATATTTTTCTCCTATTTCTTGATCAAAAGTAGCCTATGTGTTAATCTAGGATATAAGCTATCCTGGTACCAAATTTCATCCAAATCCATCCAGACGTTCAAGCGTGAAGGAGCAACAAACACACACACACACACACACACACACACACACACACACACACACACACTAACTATCGCATTTATAATATTAGTGTGATTAAATGTATTTTGGTCCCGGCATAACAAAGGCTACTATTACCTATAAGAATTAACCATGCGGGCAAAGCCGCGAGAACAGCTATGAACTAATACAACAAGAGTTTATTACAGGTGGGTACAGCTAGGTAGTAAAATTTTAATGATAGGTACAAAACAATGAGATTTATGTCGGTACATACGACAAGAGGATTCGTGAAGCAAATTTTAATGATAATGTTATGTCTGTTATAAAATAAACCGGTATCTAGATTATCCCTTAATGTACCTTTGTGTAATCACTACTTGTCGACATTATTCCAACTAGAATCACTATTTTATGGCCAGAAAAAACACATTGTATTAAAACACTAACTGTTGCCCGCGACATCGTCCGCGCGGACTTCAAGAAATAGTGACAATCTTTTCATCAAATCCATCCAGCCATTCCTTAAAAATCTTTTCTTAGGGTTCAATAACTTGATAACTGATGTCAGTTAGATTTTCAATAAAAACATATAAATTAACTTGATGTAGTATAAAACTCAAAAGAAAGAAATAATATATTTTTTGAGGTGTATGCCGTGCCGTGTCAGGCAAGTAGGTTGGGTTTTTAAATATCACGGCAAAGCAAAGACCGCATTTTTTTGAGCTTCGTGCAATTAGAAGTCGGTTTTCGCAAATGAGTTTTTATTTCTTATTTTTTAGTAACTTTAGTGGTTGTGAAGTTAAGCTCTGTGAACGATTGCGCAGGTTCTGCTGTGAGGATATAATAGCATAAAGTAAGAGAGAGATAGAATATGCGAAAAACTTAAGCGAGTGAGCGAAGCAGTACAATACAATGCTGTCTTCACCTGCAACATTGAGATTGCGCCTGCAAAACAGCAGTTTGTGCAGCGTCTTGCAGACAAATTCCGAGCCACAAAGTTACACTGCTACTACTGTACGCTTAAGAAAAAAAATTAGTGTTTAATTCCGTTCCCTTAGAAAAACCTCACTGGACCATCTATATATTTTAAACTACTGAACCAATTTTGATAAACTTGATCTAAATCATCACTGAAAAAATACTAAAACTATTACAAAAAGTTTTTTTGCAATTAGATTTGTGGTTTCTAAGAAATAAAACCTGAAAACCTGAACCTGAAATCTGGTACATTTGTTTAGATACCAATATAATAGACAATCTTTATTATATTTATCTATTAAATTACCTATACATAAAAGCAGAGCAGTAAGTAACAAAAAGTCTTTACAAAGAAAATAATTTAACAATATATCTAGGGGACTTAAAATAGTGATCTAGTTCTTATTTTTTTTATTGTTTCTGACGTTCTGTTTGTTTTTTCGCGCACCACATAAACCGATGATGGAATGTTTGCTATGCGTTTTTAATTGCTTAACTCGTAGATTTGCAGATGTACAAAGACGACGGCGGCCATTTCATTTGGGTCGACTATTTGATTGCCACCACTAGCGATGTTTTTTTAAGTTTATATCAAATTAACGCATAAACAACATCAGTTGTGTTATCGAACCAATAAGACTAAGAGAAAAGTCGAGTGTACAATTTCCATCATCTGTTCTGAAATTGCATTTGGCTAAGGCACGTGCGGTTTGAGATACGACTATGCGCCGCCGTGCGCCGAGCCGTTATTGGTTCTTGCACGGAACTTATTGGCTGTATTGAATTTATACATAGATTTTGTAAACTACCTTAGTTGTTAATAAATCAAAACAATCTCAAAATATTAAAATATAATGTATCGTTGTCATGTTCTCTTATAAATTCAAGAAGTACGTATACCTTATCAAATAGTTTATTTTCATGCAAAACTTCACAATTACAATTTTCCTAGTATGACAATTGTCTGAAACATAGCTTTTTGAATGACTGTTCCTTGCGAGTCGTCAAACGTCATCGTCAAAAGTCAACATAAAAATAAATTAATTTACAGGTTATAGTCTGTGGTCAAGGAGCAGAGCGGAAGAGCGTCAAATCATCCATCTACGAGTACTTCCGTCAAAAAGCGACAGTTGGTATACCTTGGAAGCCTTGTATTTCCGTCGAGGCAGTTGGCGCCCTTGGGAGCGCCAGCCAATCAGCGTGAAGCATTTTGCCGCCTGTAGAATGGCGCCAGCAAAACAACTTGTTGGATCTTCAATATTTTTCAGTTCAGTTGTTCATGAGATTTAGAATCAGCTAGATTGGCATATGTTTAGGAACGGTAATGTGCGGCTTCTATTTAATTGTGTAAAGCTAAGTATTTTATGTAGAACTAAGTGTGCTTTTAGATTGTTTTTGGTTCTTAAAGTGAAGTAATAATAAGTTACTAAGTTTTAATAATAATGTGTCTGTGGTCATCCTTTGGAAGTAACTTGATTGAGATTTAAGATTTGTATTGTAATTACATGCGCAAAATATGGAATATATATAAATAATGGTTGGATTTACTGTTTAATGATTATTTTCTAACAATTTTCAGAAGTGGGGTTAAGCCCATTGTGTCCCATGTGGAACCCGGATGCAGCCTGGATGCAGCCTGTTTGCAGCCGGCAGCCATTAACGTGCAGCGCGCCTTTTGGTATCGTGGCTTCTGCAGAAATTATAGCTGATTTTAAGGAGCATCTAGAATAATCTGGTAGGATCAATCCATATCATTTAACTAAAGTGTAATATTGAAAGCCAATATTGTGAAGGAATTTTATTACAAAATTTAAGCTGCTTGATTGGCGATGGTTAAATAGGGTAGAATTACTTTTATATTTTCATGGTTATAACCATGAAAATATAAAAGTAATTCTACAGATAAAGATACATATAGCTACATATAGTTTCCGGCATGATCTGCCTTGCGGCGTACAAATATTCAAAATAACAATATAATAAAAAAATATTTTTTTTGGACAATAATGATTAATTAATCATACATTTTATTACGGTAATAAATTAAGTAATGTACTTATGTTAGGTAACTTAGAAATGGTCAAATTATAATTGTATATTTCAAAAATAGCATAATATAAAACAAACAAACAATATATTTTTAAATTTACCTAAGACACAAAAGTCATAATTTTTTTTTTTAAATGGAAACCTAGTATTGATTGACCGCTAGGTCAATGTATTAATCGACGCTAGTATTGATTGACCTAGCGGTCAATCAATACTAGGTTTCCATTTAAAAAATATATATTATTATGACTTTAGTGTCTTAGGTAAATTTAAAAATATATTGGTTGTCTGTTTTATACAATGCTATTTTTTAAAACCGACAACCAATTTTTTTTTTTTATTTTGTATTACCGTAATAAAATGTATGATTAAGTAATCATTATTGTCCAAAAAATTTAAAATTTTATTATATTGTTATTTTGAATATTTGTACGCCGCAAGGCAGAGCATGCCGGAAACTATATGTAGCTATATCGGACATCACTACTTAACACAGGCAGGTCATTTTTTTTCCTACCCTCACAATTAGATTAAAAAAAATAACTAAGATACTGAGATAACTTTCTACCTGCGAGAAATGATCCTGAGGACCTATCTCATTGTGATCTATTTTGTGTAACATGGTCATATATACATTTCCTATGTACAATGGTAACACGCAAGAGTAACATGACATTTTTTATTTGTCATTACCAATACAGTAAAGTAATATGTTCAGTCGATTGGTTTTTTTCATGGCATGTTACCCTAACATTTTTCTACCTATAAAATTGGGGTTAAACCTTCAGCTATTTGTTGTATATTATCTATATCTATACTTATAATAAAACTGTAACGAGTCCAATTCTGTACATTGAAGATATTTAGAAATTTTTTTTGGACCTTACTTTAGATTCGTAACTGAAAAAAAAACTGTTTTTTTTTCTTCATTTTTGTCTTTCTGTCTGTCTGTCTGTATCTTGGTTAGACATCACGCCGAAACTACTGAATGAATTTAAATGATACTTGGTACGATTTGAGTTCATACTTCGAGGTAGGACATAGGGTACTTTTTATCCCGAAAAATGAAAGGGTTCCCGCAGGATTGGGGTATAAAGTTATTTCAAAAAACACTTACCACTCTGAAACTACTAGACGGATTTTGATGCAACTTGGCACAGTCATAGCTTATATGATTTGTTAAAATTGACGATACTTTTTATCCCGACAAAATAAAGAGTTCCTGCGGGATAATGTCCCAAATTCTGTAAATTAAATATATATTGTATTTTTTTTTGGGGGCCGTTCTATATTCAATACTAAAGCCAAAACTGTATTTTTTTAATTTTTGTTTTGTGTCTGTCTGTCCGTCTGTCTATCTGTAGGCCGCCCATTGTACACTTCTTCTGCTATTGATCCGTTATTTTTTTGTTGATTTTGTTTGTGGTGTGTGCAATAAAGAATTTATCTATCTATCTATCTATCTATCTTGGCTAGGCATCACGCCGAAACTACTGAATGAATTCAAATGAAACTTGACATAATTTGAGTTCATAGTACGAGATTGGACATAGGATACTTTTCATCTCGAAAAGTTAAAGGGTTCCCGCAGGATAGGGGTTAAAAGTTTTTTAAAATAACGTTTGACGCTGTAAGTACTGGACGGATTTGGATGCACAGTCATAGTTGAAATGATGGGTTAAAATTGAGGATACCTTTTATCCCGAAAAAATAAAGGGTTCCTGCGGGAGAGGAGTCCAAAGCTATGTTAATTTTGAAGTTATAAATGATAAATTTTTTGAGGGTACTCCATATTCGATACTGAAGCCAAAACTGTTTATTTTCGTTTTTGTCTGTCTGTCTGTCTGTCTGTATCTTGACCACGCATCACGTCAAAACTACTGAATGGATTCAAATGAAAGTTGGTATGATGTGAGTTTATACTACGAGGTACTACACTGGATACTTTTCATCACGATAAATTAAAGTGTTCTCGTAGGATAGGGGTTGAAAGTTATTTGTATGAACACTTATCACGCTGTAACTACCAAATGGATTTTGATGCAACTTGGTACAGTTATCTATTTCGCCCTATCAGACAAAAAAGAAAAAAAAAACATTTTTGACATCAGTATCAAATATAGAACAGCCTCAAAAAACATTACTAAATATCTTCAATGTACAGAATTGGACCTGTTACAGTTTTATTATAAGTATAGATTATCTCACACGGCCATTCTGACATGTCAAACATTCTTGCGCGACATATTTTAGTTTATACAAAAGCACAACAACGTTTTTACTGTTCTGTAGCCCATGTAAGATGTAGCACATTAGTTTTTTGACTAGCGACTACTTACCCATGTTGCTCAAAGCGCAGAACTTTCAAAGCAGTGCGGCGTCTGCAAGGAGTCCTTAGCGAAACTGTAGGTACTTACATGAAATGCGGAACTTCCAGTGCAGATTTATTGTTACATAAAGGGCAGAGTCTCCAATGCCGAATCGTAACTGCATGAAGCGCGGAACTTGTCACCACGAAAAGTTGTTGTAGAAGTGCCATGTCACCACGTTTGTCAGGCGGATTGGTGACCGCAGTGAAACAAGTAACAAATATATACTCGGAGGACGCTGTTGCCTATCTTCCGGTGTGCATTCCCTTAGTCGCCTCTTACGACATCCACGGGAGGATTGATTGGAGGGGTCTTATTATAAGCCGAGACTGCCACGGCTCCCTGATCAGACTAGTTAAATTGTATTGTCCGTAGTCAGAGTGCTGGACGTAACCAGATTGGTTAATTTGTTTAATCTGACCACTACCACTGTAGTGTTCATGGTTAGATTAAATTACTGGTTAAATCACAGTATCTTTAGTCAAGAGTGGTGGGCAAGTTCAGATCGGTAAATTTATTTAATCAGACCACAGCCACTCATTAGTGCCCATGACTAGATAATTATAGTGACTCTAGGGCTCAGGTGGAAACTGACTCTAGTCAAAATGACGTTATTGTTATTTATTACCGGTTACATGTCGTTTAACGATTGTCTGCTGACTGATGCAGCTTAAAATATGCTTTGCTTTAATTCCATTTGCGATTGACATATCAACGTTACATGGCTACTGCATAAATGCTTTTTTTGACGTTTATTAACCAACTTATTTTTGACAATATAACACCCAATTCGTCAACGAATGAGACAATATTTTATTCAACTATTATCCAATGTGACTATAGCTACAAAGTTACCGATGCGATGATCGGAATTTACAATCGAGGACATTCCAAGGACAGCACCCCGTCCATATATTATATTCCTGCATCTTTCCTTAAAATGGTTAGTATTTGTGTAATTTTTATTTAAAATACTCCTTTCTCTTATGTTCCTATAATAGCAAGAATGCTTAGCATGAAACATGCTTTCAAGTATATATCTTCCTTAGTTAAAAAAACGACTACATTATATTGGGAAGCATTATCTTTCAGACACAAAGTTAATCAATTATAGTCGTGTTCGGTTGGTTAGTTCAAAATTCTACCAAAAGAAGGCTTTACCTTCTCAATAAGACGGGTTCTGAAGCTAGCAGAAAAATTTGGGCGGCGATGCATAGGTCACGATAGCCGATTCGGTTAGAGGTATGGATGTATGCGAGTTCAAATCTCGTCCGTGATCCAATTATTTCCATTCCATTTCCAATTAGTTACCTATATTAGTTGAAAGTAACCATAACAATATAATTTTATTGATTTATCGAATAAAGTTGACTACGGGTTCAGATACATAAATAAACGCTTTTGTCCTGATTAAGCAATAATTGACTTCAATGAATATTAAATCTTTATTAGTGAGTTATCTTTATAGTAACTGTCACAAACTATTAAAATGTTATTTTTTGATTGAGCGAGTAAAGCGAGCTAAAGTTTCTGCTTCAAGTACAACCAAATACAAATATCTGTCAGCTTGTTGGTAATCTTCTATAGATCGTATTTTACAACCGAGCTGGGCGAAACTTGATAAACAGGTTTTATTTATTTATTCAGTTGTCGGGGATTTTTTTATTTTTGGGGGCTACTTCCTACAAAAAGGGACAAACTGGCTACTAGATATCTCCGCCTTATTAAATCCGATTTTATTAGTTATTTTTTTATTTCAAAGTGAGTATCTTAAAATTAGCCTCATACAAGTTGGTAAAGATCTGATGAGGATCATAGATAGATAGATTAACTCTTTATTGACACCAAGAAAATAAAACGATACAGTCAGGAAAACACTTAGATTATAGGTACAATGGGTGTGATCATCGGCGTGATGAGCAGAAAAGCTCCTCAAAACGCCGTAAATTGCTCACTTTTACGTTTTTTCAGTGGAATCAGCCCTTTATCTACTAGGTAGGGATTCACGGAGACCCTTGTTTATTACTGTTACTTTTACAATAAGGTCACTTCTGTGCACCGTTAGATTGTTGCAAAAAAGTTTGTGATCGCGAGGTCTACTGTTCGTAGAACTACTAGTTATGTGAATTTTATTTTTTTGTCCTTTCTTTGTTACAACTCCTCCTGCAGTTGTCCGCTCACCGTTCATCTAAGCTTCTCTTTAATGACTTCTCGACATTTATATCTGTCAGAAGCGCAGTAAAGGGCATAGGTAATCTTGATATGCAGCTGTTCAGTCACCTTAATGGACCACCTCTTTGGACTCCGACTCCTGGATCGTTTTCCCTCCACTTTCCCTGTTATTAGGGGGCGTTCTAGGTTATCGTCGGGTTTTCACATTATGTTCCCAAATTATTGGAGAACCCGACGTAGGCACAACTAATAGCACGCTTAACAAAACATACACTTAGTGTGTTATTTAATTGCTTTGCACAAAAAGTTAAAGAACTAGACGAGAGTTAAGACTATAACAGCAAGATTGAAAAATTGGTGCATTGTTAATCCACGCTCAAGTTTTGTCTCGCAAGTATTATTGCAATAGTTGCGTACAAATAAACCATTGTGAAATTTGAAGTTGCTTTTCAACATAACCGGCACATTCTGACTCAACGTTAATACAACGATTGAAATATATTATTTATTCGAAGCCAGTTTCGAAATGTATATTTAAGATATACATTTCGAAACTAGCAAAAACGCCATCAACACAATCCGAACATATGATTTATTGACACATAAATTAGGGGTGCATTCCGATTCACGATAACATCGCTGTGAGCGATCACAGTGCTAATTTGCGTACCGATTCAGATATCGCGCTCACGGCAGTTGAGTGCTGCAGTTGATTCGGAACGCTCGTGAGCGTGATTACAAGCTCGCAACAACATAACCTCAAAATTTGCTCAAAATACAAAGAATTACTCGTGTGCAAAGTAGTCTGTCTAAAAATTGGTCAATTGTCTGTAGTAATATTTGGAAAACTGTACGAAAAATTACACACAACTGAATTCTAACATCAGTTTTCTTTCTAAACAACCGTCAGGCTGTCACTTTGACAGTAGCGCTCACGGTGATATCGGTTTGGGGCATGGTCGGTGTAATCGCAAAATGGCGGATGTAATGACGTAATCCGTGACGTCACAAGTGATATCGTTGTTGCGCGTCTCGGAATGCACCCTAGGGCTGCCAAACGTCTGGCTTTTGACAAATGACGTAGGATAAATGAAAAAAATATATTTAAAATAACGACTGGAAAGGCATGAAGACAAGAATATATCTGTACTAACCATAGAAGTTGAAAATATTTGTAGTTCATAATATGGGCATCAGATCAACACACCCCAAGCATCCAAGACCCGAGACACATTTATTTACATCACATAATGTTTCCCTTGCCCAGGGCCTGGATTCTGTATGACCACTCACGCCATTTCCACGCGAATTCCACGCCGATTCCACGCTGCCTGCGTGGAATCACGAACAAATAACCACAAATGTCCAAAAATGGCGGCGTGGAATTGGCGTCTTAAAATAAGAGAATTAGGCCCAAGGATTCAAATTTGGGACACTAATCTTAGAAGGGAAGTACAATACCAACTGTGTCACATTGTCGTCAATACATCTCATACAATATACTATATAGTTTAAAGCTGCAAAATATATGGAGTAAGTACTAAATACATGATATTTAGTACTTACTCCAAATATTTTTTTAAACATCTAGAAAGATCTAGGTTCATGTAGGTTATTCAAAATGTCAGCATGTTGCTATGACAGGCTCCATAGTAAATTGTGAGTATCCATTAAATTGAGTTTTTAGTGACCAAAAAAAGCGGGTGGGACTGTGTCGGGGCGCACAGCAGTTTGTTTGTCGTGAAACGTCTACGACACGTACAAATTGCGAGTTATGCCGAAATAAAGATCATCAAAAACATTAATTGTACTGATTTTAAGCACCCACGGCTTTGCCCGCGTTGTTATTTCTCTGGGTTAAAAGTTACCTATATGTTATTTCAGGACCAAAAGTACCAAATTTCACTCAGCCCTCAAATAGTTTTTTATCGATTGCTCGGCTGCTATTCAATAGATTGAAATACCGGTTTTTGAGTCGAAACCTAGTTTTTACGTGATTTATTTATTTATTATTTATTTATTCAGTACACAATAGAAAGCTTACAGCAATAAACCAAAACGCTAACTACCTTAAATTATAGCTTTAAAACAAATTTAAGTACACAGATATGGTATTCAAGTGATCATTAAAGATGTCAACTTGTTGAAACTCATGCGCAAATGTATTCAAGAGAGACAGTGCCCTTGATGTAGGCGCGTTACTAGCGTGGCGAGTACGCGAGCTGCAGCCTGCAAACAACCGATGCCGCCGTCGACGCCCGGCAGCCCGATTCCATAACTTGGCTTCAATAGAATTCTCAGTATCACAGCCACTAATGCCTTGCGATAGAGTCGAATTTGCTATGAAAAAAGTGATAATCTGATTGTAGCCAAGTTATGGAATTGGGCCACTGTTCACACGTAGTTATTAGGGACAAACAGTTTGATACTAGCTAATATACCAGAGTTATTAATCTCACCACGCAGTATCTGACAGTAGTGGATAACTAGCAGCAATTTTCGCCTAAGTGCCAATGTGTCTACTCCGATCATACCTGACACAAACAAGGATGGAAATAGATAAGGATAGTATCCGTACATCCGTTTGTATATATACCTAGCAAATTTACGCTGAAGCCTTTCTACCATTAAAGTATACTTTGCCTCACGTGGGTCCCAGACAATAGCATTAAATTCTAATTTGCTACGAACGAATGCATTATATAACATGATAGCAACTCTGACATCACGAAACTGGGAAGCGGTTCTCATTATGAAGCCCAGAGTCTTGTTTGCACTTTTGCAAACTGAAATAATGTGGTCGCGGAAATCAAGACGAGTATCCAGTGCAGCACCTAAGTCACGAATGGCACTGACCCTTTCCAACGAACAGCCTTCCAATGTGTACGATGCTGTCAATGGCACCTGAAACCTATAGAACGTCATTACTTTACATTTTAGAACGTTGAACGAGAGTCTATTTAGCCGGCTCCAACTTCCGACTGATTCAATATCCCTCTGCAACGTGATACAATCAGAAGTCTGATCCACTGACTTATAGACCTTCAAATCATCAGCGAACATCAAGTACTGAGCCGTGCTGAGAACTTTGGGAAGATCATTGATCATTACCAAAAACAAGGTTGGCCCGAGGGTACTCCCCTGACTTAACCTGATCTTGTGTAATACTCTTCTGACTTAAACACTTTTACCTGGACGTACTGTATAGCCTAGGCGAAGCACCCAAAGACGAGAGCTTCATTAACAAGATATCGTTATCAACCACGTCAAATGCTCGCCTAAAATCGAGGAATACAGCATCAACTTGTCCACCAGCGTCCATCTGCTTCGCTATACAGTCTACAAATGTGATTTGATTAGTGGTAGTGAAACGGCCAACACGAAATCCATGCTGTGAATCATTGATACTAGCTTCAATTTGACGAGATAAATACCAATTGACAATTGATTCAAATATCTTGCCAAAGATGGCTAATACTGCTATGGGCCTAAAGGTCTCAACATCCGTCGACGAAATAATCTTAGGTACAGGTGTTACTCTGGACAACTTCCATCTAGCGGGATAGCGACACGTGCGGAGAGAAAGATTGTACACATGAAAAAGTGGCACCTCCAACGCGGATATACAGTCTTTAACCAAAAATGGGGGTATAGCATCGGGAACAGCTGCCGAAGATGGTTTCAGGCGACGAACGGCCCGGCGCACGTCTGCGATGGTAACGCTGTCTATACTCACCAGGCGCGAGTCTCTGAAATCGGCGCGAGTCTCTGAAATCGGCGCTGCGCTCGGCTACCTCCGCGTCTAGTACTGGAAGCTCGGTGAGGAATACCGAACTGAAGTATTCGGATAACGCTGAAGCTGCCTGCTGACCCACCACTGTTTTTCCATCAAATGTATACTCATTGGACTGACACCTGTTTTTACGCCTGTCTCTAACGTGCTTCCAAAAATGCGTAGGATCGCGACTGATATTAGATTCAACCGAAGTGATATATTGGTGATATGCATTATCTATTAGCTCCTTAATGTGACTTCTGTAGTATCTATACACTTCACGATTGAATTGCAGTCCAATTTCCTTAAATTTAAGGAAATGAAAGTACTTCATTTTTAACTTACTTATGATTTCCGGAGTATACCATGGTGGGTATTGCCTGCTCTGTGAAAATACCTGCTTTTTCCTAATTGGCACATGATTACTCACAGTTTCATTCAGTCTCTTATAAAGAATATCCGTAGCTACATCAACCTCTGCTTGGTCAAGCATATTTGTCCAATCAATAGCAGACACACATGAGTACAATGAATAAAAATCTGTTTTACGAAAATCCCAGTCGGGCGCATATGAAAGATTACTAACGGAAAAAACTGGAGGAGTAATATGAAAATCAGTACCGCGGGGAAAGGTCAGCGTAACCTCGTAAGGCGGTCGTCAGGTGGCACCAGAGATTCCACGTCATCAGACACGGCCACACTGCCAGACTTTAGAACTGTCAACACGAGGTCCAACAAGCCGCCATGGGAATTCAAGATATCACTATGCTGCTCTAACTTGCAAAAATCAACAAACAAATCATATTGCAAATTTACATTGGCACTACAAGAATTAAGGTTAAAATCTCCAACCACTATTACATTAATAAGTGAAGAATATTTACACACTGCATTCTCCACAAAAGTTAAGACATTCAAGTACTGCTCATCACTATAATTAGGCGGTAAGTATACTACACAAAGCAAAATGTTGTCATTTTTCCACGTTATTTTTGCTAGTAATATCTCTTTATTTTTTGTTAAACCGTCCACATCTGACACCAATTTGACCGAATAAGTATCACGCACAGCTAGCAGGACTCCACCCCAGCCGACATCACCTGCGCGGTCCTTGCGCAGCACTACGTATCCCGGAGGAAACAATTCGCTATCAGATACCGAACTCCGAATAAAACGATACGTAGAACAATGTAATTAAACACCTCAAGGCATAATAAAAGGTATAATTATACCTTTTACACATTCATAACCTCGCACTAGGATTGTGTCGCAGGTGTAATGGCGTTGAAACAAACATCCAAGATCTGAGGACAAACATTTATTCTCATCACATAAATATTTGCCCCGGCCAAGATTTTAACCTGGGACACTAAGCTCATCATTCAGAGGCATTACCAACTCTCAATAGGACAAAATCTATAGTACATGCTTAGGTAGGGTCTAGATACCCACACATGATAATAATATGAAGAGTTTACCTATCTGGTGTTCATGTCTTTACTTAGCTGTTCACTGTTTAAACTAGGTACCGGAAGGGAAATGAAAGAGTTTCTTCTCAGTTCAATTAGCACTCTATATTAACCGATTAATTACATAGTCACACAGTACAAAAATATAAGACAAGGCTTGACATGGAGACACGCATGCAATACTAAGGTGGTAAGGCAACTCGCACTGAGGATGCCACAATTTGCTAAGTTTGCATTACTATTACTAACTTTGTGTCCCCACAAAAGCCGTAGTTATTTTAAGTATATACTTGCTTCCACATAGTCACTGTTTTGACTGGACCTGCTAGTTAATTTATTTGTAAGATCCATCAACTGTTGCTCCAAATCAGCCCGTCCTTGGAGTGTAATAGTGAGGTGCCTTGTTGCCATTTCCAAGTCGAGTCATTCCACTCCAACCAACTGAACAGACCAACTAGTTGTGCAGAATGGAACTTGATGGGTTTTCAAATGCTCACTTTAAAAAGTTAGCTGGATTGTTGAGGCCTTGATTTGGTTCATTTTGACTGCAAACAATACTACAAATCAAGTGGGTAAATCATATATATACTTACTACGTAGAAAATAAAAAAATCACACAACTATAACTATCCACTAGCTATGCCCGTGTGGACATTGTTCCGGGCAAAAAATATCTTATGTCCTTCCTTGTGCATGAAGATCGATTCAGCCGTTTATTCAAAAAAAGATGGCAAACAGATAGTTATGTAGGTACTTTTGTTATTTTTGGTGTTAGTTTGACGTGATGATTATACACAAAACACATTAGGAAAGCATACGTCTCAGTAGCGATACATACCTATTTAATTATGTAGCATTGTATATATTTACCATCTGCTTATATTCGCACAAAATAGTTTTATTTCATTCGCAAAAGTTGCGAAGTTTTGGTTGGTGGCTTTTGACAATATGAGCCACAAAATAAAAGTTTGGCTGAAAAAAGTGATTCTATGATATTTTTATGAGCAGAAAAATTAAACAAATCTATTTCTCTTAGTTAAGTACCTAAATTCATGTTTGTTTTTTTAACACAACAAGCTCCATTTTTTACTGTTCCATAGATAATATAGACTATAACATGCGTGTAACGCGCCTTGTCACGTTTCTCAAATTTGACAGTGGCTTACAGAATAGTATTTTACGTTACACGAAAATTCTACCTAAAATAGCAGCAGATAGAATGCCCATCAAAATGCTGACTTCTAACTTGGGGCGTGTTCGTGTTCAGTAAATAAATAATAGTTTAAAAAAACTAAAAAACACGCTGTATATAGAAAACCAAACTAAAAAATAGAAAATAAATGTTAATAGTGTAAATAAGAAAAACATGTTTTATTTAAAAAATAACTTGTTTTTCTATATAAAGCGTGTTTTTTAGTTTTTTTAAACTATTATTTATTTTCTACTTTATAGTTTGGTTTATTTTTAAGAGCGTTTTTTTTTCGAATTATTGCATTGTCATCGGTCTTTGACAGGTGTGCAAAATTTGAATGAAATCTGACCGTTTAAAGTGGGTCAAAATAGCGTCCAAAGGAGTCGGTTACAAACATCCAAACATACAGACATACAAGTGAAGCTAACATAAAAAAAAAAAAGCGTATAAAAAGGACCAGGTCGACTAGCAGAGTCCTACAAGCGTTGCTGATAGGCCAGCTATCTCTGTACATGGTCATCTTCTGCTACAATAAGTTCATGAAGGTAAAGCCGTTGTTTATGAACATCTCCGAGTGCTCCTAATTGTTCATGTATTTTTTTGTTGTCCACTGAGGTTTGGTCCCTGGGCTAGTGGAACAAATCCTAGAACCGCCTCGTGACAATATATCAAAATGGGCTCAAATCTGTTAAAATATAATTTGACAATGTCGTGTAGTTTTTTTAGTAATATACAAGCGATTATTCTATCAACATCCCCTATGTTACGGCGGTATATGCCGTATATTTTGACACTCGCAAGGGAATCAAAACTTGTAAGGTACTTCCCGTTGAACCATAAATTTGCAATGTCTTATGGCACAAGTAATGGGAAAAATGTAAAATCAGTAAATTTGTAGAGATATAAAACTTTTTTTTTGCTTTTGTTTAACAACCGCAACCTATGTTGATGTATGGGGACCACAGTTTTCCAACGGCAAAGTTTAGTTTGTACGGTACCCTCGGTGCGCGAGTCCGACTCGCACTGTGTTGGTTTTTTATTTATCTAGAATTGATTATGTATTGTATGTATTTCAACTGTCACTATTTATGAATGTAACCACAAATATAATAAGTGTATATATAAATATAACACACAAGCTTTCTACATACACAAAGCAAACCAAAAATCGTGACAACAATCATCCCCAAGTTTAAAAAAATACGCCTTGAGAGTACTTCAAAGAAATGAACGGCCTCGCTCCATGCAAAGATACTGTGCCAAGAGAAGTGAGTCAATCTGTATCCATAGGTATACACAGTTACAAACGGATAGTAAAGGTGCGGGGTCCCGTCGAGCTGGATGTTTCTCATCCGCCTCAGCCAAACGAGCGGTCAAGTATGCATTACGTTAGTCGGCATCGGCAGGCGAAGACGCGCGCATGCACGTGGCTTCTGACGTCAATCCTTTCACTAAATTTACATGCAACTAGCTGTACTCGCGGCTTCGCACGCGTGGTCATTTCTCTGGGTTAAAAGTACTCTATGTACTATTCCAAGACTTAAAATACCAATATACCACAACATTTGATTAGAATTCCTTCAGCCGTCAAAAAGTTTTATCTTCTTTGTACAGACTTATTGGTTCTTATTGCATTATTTTATATATAGATCTTTTTTTTTTTTCGTTTAATTAACTAGATTTTGCACCACACTGAACGATTGTTCCTTTCTTTTTTCTTTATTGCAAGCAGCTTGGCGTCGTCCGTCACTGGTGACACCATGGTTTTAGTGCGGCATCATGCACACTAGAGTGCGAACTTGAACACTACTATCATCTAATTAACAGAATTGGGGCCCAATTCTGTTTACTATTGAACCGCGATAAAGCAATTGAATTACAAAAATGAAATTTTCTCTTATATTGTTTTTTAATGTTGGTCTGATTAAAATTTGGTCAAGATCTGATGAGAATCTTCGGCGTGATGAGCAGAAAATTGCTCACTTTTAGGTTTCTATCAGGGGAAACAGCCCTTTACTGACTAGGTCGATATTAAAGGAGCACCTTGGTTAATAATGTTAGTTTTAAAATAAGGCCATTTGATGGTGCTACTAAGCACCGCTAGATTGTTGCAAAAAAGTTCGTGCTCGCGACGTCTACTGTTTGCAGAACTACACTAGTAGTTCTGCGAACAGTAGACGTAGCGAGCACAAAATTGGTATAAAAGTCTCACGATGAGCCTCTTATATGGAAACGCGATTAGGTAAAAGTAATGCGGGGCACCTGCCGGCAGGTGGAGTGATAACTTTCTGGCGGCGGCTGGCGGCGACTGGATGAGGAGAGCCGAAGATCGGGTTCAGTGACGTTCACAAGGAGATGATGGTGATGACATGCCCATAACATTCGGGTTCTGCTATTTAATAGAGAAACTGAACCTTATAAAAAATTTGGGGATTGGTTATATATCTAAATCTATCAAACTTCTTAAAATAGAGATCCCAATTATGTATGTTTACAAAACAAAAGTAGGTATACACACAATAAATCGCAAACAGTTCCATTACATTTAAATTCAAATGATAAAATACTATCAATACTTTATATTTTATTTACATAAATGAGATCACAAATTACAAATACTTGAGGAATGGGATCGTGGCGTGACGCTGGGTGAGGGCAGATAATGGTGTTTAGTGATGTAACGCTACTTAACGTTTTTTTAAGTGGAGGAAACATAGAAAATATATTTTAGTTTCATTTGCAAATATCTATTGACGGCTTGTAAGAGTAGTAAGTTATGTAATAAAATAGGGTGAATACTTATCTAGAAAACGGTTAAGCGACCATAGCGTCGTTTATTGGAAAGATTTTCTTAAAACTGCGTTTTAGTTAAGAAATTTTACAATAATTACAACACGCTAAGTTGAGAAACTTAAAAGTAGTTACGGTACTTTAACTGCCTTTTAGGATACAACACATAATTAACGACTTTATAGGTAAGCGATTATTTGCAAATATACAATATATTTATGTAGTTATGAGATTATAGTGGTTATTTAATTAGATAATATTAGATAACGACTATATTGACGTGTAATGTTGGTAAAAAATGTATCATAGCGGCATTTGTGCTATTTTCAACTCAGAAACTATGACAGATAGGAACACGATTCTTAAACAGATCGATAGAGAATATTAAACTCTATCCGATCATGTTTAAAAGTCAAAATCGACCCCCTGTGGCTTAACGGCATTATAGATAATGGAGGGCAGAAATGTACTGTGGTCATAGTTATGCATGATCAAAATTGTGGCCAGAAACCAATGCAAATGCGTTTTGCATCAATAAGTTATTGGAAATATTGTTAATGGCTGTCATTAAACCATGAACATGCTTTTGATATTTAATTTATGGTGCCAAAATGACTTATTTATTTAACAAGAAAAATGGTATAAAAATAAAAGTTTAATTTAAAAATGTTGAAAAATATCTTAACCACGAGTATATACACGAAACTATAAATCAAGCAGCCATCAGGTAAGGAAGAATTCTTCTGGAGTTACGACGATGGAATGAAAGACTGAACGATGGATGGCCCTCCAACGATGGACCGATGACCTCCCGAAGAGCTGTCTAGCAGTGGACGACTTCAGGCTGATGATGATGATGATGATAATGAGATAAAATAGTTTTTTTATTTCTATGGAATATAATACTTGTGTAATGGGTAGCGTGGATTACATTACAATTAATAGGTAAGTAATGTTATCCATGTAGGTTTGAAGCAATGTCTGGCTTCCTTCTAAAGGTTCCGACACATCAGATTTTAACTGTGGTCTATTTTGGTCTTTACTTTGGTGGATAATATAATAGGAATCTAATGCACGTGCTTGTATTGTAATATTAAAAAACATTTCTGGCTGAATGTAAATTTGCTTTTGATTCAATCCTGTTCACTTTTACGGCTGCTGAACCAATTAATAGAATACGTAAAAGTAGAAAAATTATTTCCCTGCTCAACATTTTTCGTACAGAAAGACGTAAAACTGAACGAGTAGCTGTTCAAATTAACCTGCTGAGTGCTTCTTGGAAATGAAGGTTGGTTCAAAAAATTGCGAATGAGACAAATTATTTTGTCAAGCTCAGGCGTACTCGTTAAGGCCTCCTCACAACTAAGAAAAATCAGCTCGCTTACTCCTTGACATTCGCTAGTGGTGTGGTACATCTGAACCTAATTAATAGGTGAAAAGCAGATGCAAGAACATGTTTTTAATTTAAAAACTCATGTAAATACCTCTTAGCAATCGCTAGGTATGCGGATTGAAAATAAATTTTAATACGTTGCAATATGGTATAATATTCCATCTGACTTATTTGGCTTGTTTTGCACTAAGTTTCTACATATTTTTGATAAATAGAAAAATAAATTTTATCTCGTGGTAATACAGTTCATTGTCCATTATTTGATACCTCATTTAGTGAAATAAAATCTGAGAAAATTCTCTTCTCTTTGCTGGCTTATGAGATTTTCCTTTAAAAAAAAGATCTTATAACAGTACTTCAAAGCATATTTTTTAATAGCACAAATACATTATTATTCAGGACAGAAGTTAGCAATTTCTTTGATATACATTGATTTATTTGTGTTATTCGTTCAATAGATTAAAAGCACGAGGCCCGTAATGTTTATGTTAGTTAATTGAAAATAGCGTCAGTATAAACAAAATGTATCATATACATCACGTGACATCTAGAACTATTTTATGTGGTTCATTATAGAAATGAAGCAATAAAAACGGAAACATTTGCTAAAAACCGACCTTAGTTTGTTAGGAAAAATCACAAAGATAAATAAATCCTATACTATGGTAATACAGTATATTATCAATTGTTTAATACCATAAAAAGTAAAAACTAAATTGCAAAATTTTAGATCGATTTTCTAAGCCGCACTTACTGATATTTCCCATTAGAAAAAAGATCTTATTAGTATATTAGCAAAGCATATTTTAAAAATAGCACAAAACCAGTAATTTTTAGGTCGAATTTAGCAATTTCTTCGGCATGCATTGTTCTTTTTGTTTAATCCGTTCATAAAATTATCAGCACGAGGCGCGCAATGTTTACGTTAGTTTATTGAAAATAGCGTAAGTTTCAACAACATGTATCATATACATCACGTGATATCTAGACATATTTTATGTAAGTCATTATAAAAAGCATGCCTTCCTAGGTTTGACGTTTAAAAATCCCAAAGAAAAATAAATCCTATACTATGGTAA
Organism: Alsophila aescularia; assembly: GCA_946251855.1. Lineage (NCBI taxonomy): Eukaryota > Metazoa > Arthropoda > Insecta > Lepidoptera > Geometridae > Alsophila > Alsophila aescularia. The sequence goes on from OX276379.1 coordinate 20,125,463, forward strand.
TACATTATAATTATTTCTCAATTGTTTAACACCATAAAAAGTAAAATCCAAATTGTGAAATTTTAGATCGATTTTCTTAGCCGCACTTACTGATATTTTTCATTAGAAAATAGCTCTTATTATGAAAGTTATTAGTATATTATGAAAGCATATTTTTTAATAGCACCAAATTTCCAAAAACTAGGTTGCAGTTAGCCGATTGTCAGATAGATGTACATCGATTCTTTTCTTAAATCCGCTCAAGAAATTATTAGCACGAGGGGCGTAATGTTTAGGTTACATAATTCAAATTGACACCGGTATTTTATAATCTACTGTTCCATTGCGCTATTAATATAAGTAGCTTGTGAAAGACATTTAAAAAAATCGAGCAATGGAAAATGTGGAAAACTTACCTACGACAATACTTTGACATAAGTAGGTAAACGCCCATTTTATTTCATCAAGCTCCACCTTCAAATATTTTGAATTACGCTTACTGGCCGTGACGCTCCGCCTTTCTTATAGTTTTGAGCCAATCATACCAAATAAAACCTTATGGGAGGTCTTAATTGATATAATTGGCTCAACGTCATCGAGACAACACATGGAAAAATAAATCTTATACTACGGTTATACAGTTTATTATCAATCATTTCGTACCAAATTAGGTGAAATCAAGGTTTGGAAAATATTCGCATCCACTTTCTCAAATAAAATACCATAATTTGTCATTCAAAAAAATAACTTATTACAGTACATTAAATCACAATTTTCAAATAGCACAAATAAATGGATAATTTTTTAATGTTTTGCTAAGAAAAACGACAAAACCTTGAAGACGAACGGCACTTATTGATGTTAACTTATTTAAAGATAAACAATAATAAGCTACATATTCTTCTACACTAATCAACTTCTACACATATATTTTAAAGAGGAAAGATTTGATTGCTTGTATGTTTGTTTGTTGGTTTTAATGGATAAACTCTAAATATCCTAAACTGATTTAAAAAATTCTTGTATATATAAAAAGCTTCATTACCAGCGAGTAACATGGGCAATATTTTATTATTAAAAAAAATTGAGATCCCTACAAAAATTGCAATAATGTAACTTAAGGTATCAAAACTATGCAAAAATGATGATTACTTGCTGTATAAGGAACGTAATGACCGTTGCCGTGGAAAATAAATAATAACAAGTCTGTCAAGTACGTGAGCAGGCAATAGTATTTCGATCAAAATCACTACTGCAAATGATTTTGAATTACACTCATTGCTGGGTTTTTTTAACAATTACGACATATACATGCTAAGAGTGTGAAAATGACGCAATGTGAGCGCTTACCGTGTAAAGCCAGAGCGAATCACCTGTAAACCTATAAAATAGAACCGTGATGTACCTAATTATTATTATAATTTATTGTTTTTACTTAGGTTGCCATGGAAACAAAACAATAAAAAGTATGTCAAAAAGCATAAAGTGCGTTGGTGGCAAAGAGAATACAATACGTAGGTGGTTTACTTTTCCATTGTTTTTCAATAGCCTAGATGAACGCAGGATGCTTTTTTCGCGATAAATTGTAGCCCACGCAGACGAGGTCGCGGGCGGGTCGCTAGTTTTAAAATATTTCCAGACACGCGAAGAGTCCACGGTTTGCCCATCAACTCGCAGCTACTCTGTCGACGGCATTTTGCCGTTCGCCTGAAAGAGTCCTGTGGCATCATCAAGGTCGAATCAAGTCGGACCATGTTTTCTTCACATTGCCACTGCCACTTACTTGGTGTCTAAAGATACTTGTACACTATCTTATTATTGTGTAATATTAGTTATTTTATCTAACAACATGTTATTATGGACTTTGTGTCGGACAAGATAGATAGATAGATAGATAGATAATACTTTATTGTACACCAGTTTAAAAAAAAAAAAACTATAAATAGGAACAATCTTATAACTAAATTACAACGAGCAGACTTATTGCTAAAAGCGATCTCTTCCAGACAACCTTTCGATGGAAAGAAATAATTGAGTGAGTGAGACAAGCAACAGCCTTATAGGTGAACAGATGGTGAGCATGCCCCAGGATGATTATGAAAATGATGAAATGAAACTGAATTTGTTGTAGTTATATTACTTAGATGATGTTGCCATGATCATTACTATCACATCATCATCATCATCATCAATGTCAGCTTCATCCTCCCAATGCAGGGCGTTGTTGCACTGGTCTTCTGCGGCTGCGATTTTCCACGCGGGGCCACCAATCTATCAGTGACCTACTTCACCTGCCATCAATGCATCTTGTCAAGAGTCCTTCTCATCGCCACTTGAGGTTTATGTACTGATGTCTTCCACCTTGGTTTTTCTTTGGATCTCAGTCTTTCACACTCAGTCGCTCAATGTGAGCTTAGAAACAGTACCTACTTAAATAAAATAAGAAATCACATGGTGCAGTAATGGACCTACTTACCTAGAGCAAAATAGAATTCCGTTCAAAATTTAAACAGTGATATCACTTTCAGATATCGTAAAAAGAGCAGCGGGAAAAAATGTTTTAACCAGTTCTATAAAATAATTGTTCAGTTTCTGTTGCCGTAACAGTTACATTGTGTTTTTTTTAAATACCTCCTTAACTGTTATTTTGGACTGTTTCTATAAATATTCCTCAATCTTACATTGCAGTAGTACCACATCACTGCTTAGCAAAGTGTTGCGGGATGAATTTTAAAGAGCTAATGTATGGCCGGCTTTAGGTAACCCCAACACTTGTTGGGGTTGCGTCGATTATAAGTATAACCAAAAGACCTTAAAGCATTAAATCCAAATCGATCGCTACACCAAATCAAACGATTATATAATTATTTACGGCTAAAAAAGCTAACATCCGGTTAGAAAGGAAAAAGGGCTGCGAGTTGTTGGAAAGAAAAATACCAGACCAATGAAAAATATTAGACCTTACATGAAGTACGGTTAAAAACTTTAAAACATGTGACAGACGCAAAAAATACCTATAAGGGCGCACTTAAAATCCAATTCATTTCTAGGGTCCATCACGGTACAATTCAGATTTCGGTAAATTTTTCAGGTAACATAATTTGGACTCTTACCCCTCACAAATAGGATATAAAAAAATAAGAAGGTCCAAGCCAGAATACAAATTCAAAGCATCAGCTGATTCGCATAAATTTAAATAGAATCTATGAGAGTACGCTCAGCGGCAAAGTAAAAAAAATGCTACTTTATCCCTCACGCTACTCTGAGCGCGTTTCGACCATGGCTGGACGTAGTATTCCGAAACCCTGCCTCGTAGCAAATATCGTAGCACTTTGACGTAGAGGTATGTGTGTAGCACTCGTAGCGACCATTGAAATATGTAATATCACGTCACTGATATAATATCACTGACTGATTCATCACACGATTTTAAGGAAAGACAGTTTTATTTTTGGGGTGTAGTTGGGTATACTATGTATGTTCCTATGGCACATCTGCTAGCGTATACGGCTTCAAACTGATGATGATGAAGCCGTATAAGCTAAACCTACGTTTGCCTAAGTGAGTTCGATAGATATGATGTCATTAGTGGCATAGGCAATAAATAAAACCAAAGAGTGAATGCCAAGAAAATAAATATGGTGGCCGTTAGAAGCCAATACAAAAAAAAGTCATAAAACGGGTTCAAATTAAAGGGCTCTGATAATTTAAAAATATAGGTGATATGTATGTTAAAACAACGATTGCGGTCATCAGGGGTCATATAGTCTGATAAAAGGTAAATTACTGCAACACATTCTATTAGGCATGCACCTATTTTTCTTGTTTCATCTTGCTTCCATCTTTTTAGGCAGTCGAAAATGAAAAACTCATTTTTGTAATTTCCTTTTTTTCATTATTTTTAATTTGAATAGGAAATGTAGAATAATATGTACTTCTGAATTATGCCATCAATTTTCTAATATAATATAAATCGTTCAGGTAAAGCTGATACGAAAGTAAAAATAAATATACTCGATATTGTTCTTCGGTGAAATACTCTTTTTGCTCCCGGACAAATAAGAACGGTAGAAAAACGCTGCATAGGAAATAAGGAAAATATTTTTTTGTTCACAATAAAACATATTTATGATTTACTTCCCCGCTTATTACGTTGAATGGTTTCCATTATATCTGCTCTGCTTTCCATACTGGAAATTCTTATGGAATTCGACATGTTTTGACATTGAAGTAATTTACGTAAACATATTGAAAAATTGGCAAATGCTGGCCACTCCGGGCACAAACCTTCCACAATATTGGGCTAGTTTCGTTTCGGTCGATAGTGATGAGTTTTAATAGTCAAACTTTGAACGACGACTAATAATGATTATTATTTACTTTGATGACTTTCTGCCTCGGAATACAGTTAATTGCGATCAAAAGAATCCTAGTAATAAGTATTTTATGTAAGCGGAGTTAACGAATTAGATTATTATTATTATTACAAGTCAAAAAATTAAGTACCGAAATTAAGTAGTACCTACCTATGTATTAGATTTGATTATAACTTACGAGGCGGGTCTATACAAAATGGCCACGTAGAGGTACGTATAGTGCAAGGTTATGTGGTCAGCACAGATTTTCTTTCCAAAATCGAAAAGTTTTTATCACAGGATACTGGACATGGTTTAAGGTGCGTATTTTCAACATTTTTCGGTAGTGTGAGAGCTTCAAGCTTCTAGTTCAAACAATTCTAAAATTACAATGGGGAGACACATAGTTATTAACTTTAAAAGGTCACCACAAAAAATAAACTATGACTCGCAAAAAATGATTTATAACATTTCAAGACTTAAACATCCCCATTTTACATGTTCTGTTCTAGTTCTGGTCTCTGGTGTCAGAGTTTGTCAGACTGCCCAAGGGCCCCTGACGAGTATACCCCTAAAATAATCTCCCATAATAAAGTTTTTTATATATTTATTTATTTACTTTATTTACATACGCTCATAATTCTAGAAACTGAACCGCGCTGGCTATGTAGTCACAGAAGATGTATTATAACCTAGACATAGAACAATCACCATCCAAATCTTGTCCTAGCATCTGCTACAAATAGGTAACAAAATACCAAGTCTGTACAATATTCTGTCTATATCTCAACCAGATTGGGTTATTTATTTATTTATTTATTCTTTATCACACAAATACAATGTACAAGGAGGACTTAATACTAAGGTAGCATTACTAGTAGTCAACCTGGAAGTGCAAGAAAAATGGTATCGGTGCAGTTAAAATAATAATAACGAAAATGAATAGAAATAGGTAGCTATAAACAATTTTTTTAATAATAAATAAAATAATACATAAGAATATTGTAAGATATACACTAATATTTAAAAAATATATAATAACATTATTATCATTTACCATTATGTACGGTTGTATTATGTAATAAATACTGTATAGGGTTTTTTATTGACATGTTGTTTTGTTCATTTTGTAGGTATCTCATTATATCTTGGCTTTGATTATCTAGTAACTGCCGGCAAAAACAAATCAAAAATAATATTGCCATAACATTTTTGTCATTTTAAACCTAAAAGTTTTACTGCTATGTGCATTATTTGAGGGTTTCGGATTCTGCCCACGATGTCCTACACGTGACCCTCGGGTGGTGCCAAAAGAGCAACCGAATCACCTGGTGGTAGGCCGCCAGCTTTTTATATTACCACCCTCTGGACAAAGTCTTGATGCCAAACGATTTGTCGTGTTCCATCATGATGTTCAGGGAAGCCGGATGAGTTGTAGGATGCAGTTGTGTTGGAAGGGTGGACCGTGATCGGAATCATGGTGGTTCTGCGTCGGAGGCCTTGCTTTGGAGGGTAGCGGGATACGAAGCACGGTGTTCTCTGCTGGCCGGCTGCAAGTTGTAGGGGGCCCAAGTAGTAGTTTAGCCAGCTAAGAAAGGCTGCCCCGCCGCTTGTGAAAAATCCGGAAATGACCCATTGGGCCGGCTGGTGACCGGATGTGAGGAACTAATGAATTATTTCAGGGGGTTCATGCGTCCTCGCAGTCTCCGCGCAAGTTCTTCAATGGCGTAGTTATGCCTTGACTTCCGTGGGTTAGCCATTCCGACATCTCATTTACTATTACTCGTCCAACCTATTTACAACTACTCATCATGAAAAAAGTCCAAAGAAGAAATAAGTTAAAACAGCAGATGCACGTCCTCACACTTAATGTGGATCTTGCGAATATTCGCGGGATTCACTCCTATCTCCAACCGGTCCATTATAATCTGGAGACCTCTAAGCCCCACTTGTTCTTCTTGTCGGAGACGCAGATAGGATGTCCAGCTGATACGGCATACTTGGATTACCCAGGCTATATCTTGGAGCATCTATTTATCCCAAATGCCGGCGTTTGTGTATACGCCCGTGATGACATTTGCTGTCTGCGTCTCCGAAATCTTGAGCACACTAACTCCTCGGTGATTTGGGTGCTGGTGGACACGGACATAGAGAAAATTATGTATGATTGTGTGTACCGCTCTCACAGTGGAGATCGGGGGACGACTTTATTGGTAAACTATCTAGATGAGGCGGCAAGTGTGGCCCAACAGCGTTACCCGTCTGCTCAATTGGTGTTTTTGGGGGATTTTAACGCCCAACACAAGGAGTGGCTTGTTCCATACCAAAAAACCAACCACGCTGGTAGAGAGACTTGGAAGATTGCTCTGACGTTAGATCTCTCTCAGCTAGTGCAAGAGCCGACACGGGTATCTGACCATGACAGTGACACTGCCAACTGTCTCGACCTGTTGATGACAACTGAACCAGACCGATACTCCGTATCAGTATCCCCACCTTTAGCTCTGATCACTGCCTGGTTAAGTCCGTCTCAATGTATTCCCCACCTGATCCTAGCCTTAAGGGTAACAGGCGCGTGTGGAGATACAAATCAGCAGATTGGGATGAGATGCGGCAATTCCTTGCATCGTACCCTTGGCGGCAAACATGTTTCACTTCCCAGGACCCGTCGACTTGCGCGTCTGCTGTTACAGAGGTAATATGTCAGGCAATGGAATATTTCATTCCATTCAGTGACAAGACTCTTTCCAGCAAAGCTCAGCCTTGGTTTGGATCCAGCTGTGGTTGTGCTGTGGCTCTAAAGCGTATGGCATATCTAGACTGGGCTGATGTTTGAAAGCGCAAGTCTTCTGATATTCGGGCTAAGAAAAGAAAATTTAACGTAGCCGCTAAGACCTGCAAGAAGATACTTAGGAAGGCCCATTTTGATCACGTAAGTCGAATTGGGGCAAAACTGGCTTCATACCCCGCGAGTAGCAAAGCTTTTTGGTCCCTGGCCAAGTCAGTTGAAGAAAACTTCTGCCGCCCCTCACTGCCACCATTGCTGAAACCTGATGGATCACTAGCTAACACTGCTGGAGACAAAGCGAATTTATTTGCTTCTCTTTTTGCAGAAGCCTCGCATCTAGATGCTTCTGGCAAGATACCTTCCTGCCTCCTCATTGCGGGGTTTTTATGCCCAAAATTCGAAATCGCCAGAAGGAGGTTCTCAGAACGCTTCGAGCTCTAGATGTGAAAAAGGCCAGTGGTCCTGATGGTATTCCAGCGATTGTGTTGAAAAACTGTGCGCCCGAATTGTCTCCCATCTTAACGAGTTTGTACCACCTCTCTCTTCACTCAGGTAAAGTTCCTAAGAGCTGGAAGCTTGCCAATGTACAACCAGTACCAAAAAAGGGTAGTCGTGCTGATCCGGCCAATTATCATCCCATCTCAATAACCTCCTTACTCTATAAGTATATGGAGCGTGTCATAAACATTAGGCTCTTGGCATACCTTGAAGACCGGCAATACGGATTTCGTCGAAACCGGTCTACTGGGGATCTTCTCGCGTATGCCACTCACGTACTGAGCGCAGCCGTAGAGATGTATGGTGAGGCGCTTGCCGTCTCCCTTGACATATCCGAAGGCATTTGATCGGGTCTGGCACGCTGGCCTTTTAAACAAGCTTCCCTCATATGGTTTATCTGTTGGCTTATGCAATTGTATAGTTGATTTCTTGAGGGAACGATCTATTCAAGTAGTCTTAGAGGGCTGCTCGTCTGATCAAATGGCGATCAATGCCGGTGTACTTCAGGGATCGGTTCTCTCGGCTACACTGTTTTTACTGCACATTAATGAACTTCTGAAGCCCGATACCTTTGGGTATGCTGATGACAGTACTGTAGTTGAGAGATACACTTCCATTGCTCAAGCCAGCTGTGACGCTGTCCAGTTACAGAGAGAGGCTATGGTAGACCGTTTACATTTAGCCTTAGAAGCCGTGTCTGATTGGGGCAATGCTAACCTTATTAAGTTTAATGCTACTAAAACTATTTGTTACTAAAATGTATTTGTTTATTGCTAAAAAGAGTTCTCTAAACCGATCTCCGTCTTTCCAACTTGTAATAATACCAATAGGCGACCATTTGGAGCTTTTGGGTGTCGAACTCACATCAAACCTGAATTTTGGGTCTTATATTGAATCCAAAGCCAAGATAGCTGCAAAAAAATTGGTATTTTGTCTAAAGTTAGGCGGTACTTCACAGCGGGACAGCTTTTGAATGTTTATCAAGCACAGGTCCGATCTTGTATGGAGTACTGCTGCCACCTCTGGGACGGTTCTGTCAAGTATCAGCTCGAGTCTTTGGATTCAATTGAGAGACGTGCTATCAGGCTCATTAGGGATGACACTCTGGTAAAGAGTAAGCTTCAAAGTCTGGCGCACCGACGTGAAGTAGCAAGCCTGGCAGTATTCTACAGATTGCACTATGGAGAGTGTGCACAAGAACGGCACAACCTGATTCCCTCATCTCCTTTCCATCACCGTATGACTAGACGATCAGCAAAGCGCCACCCTTTGGCAGCGCTCCACTCGGGTTTCTTGTATACGAGTACCTTCAACCTACCATCTAGTAATAAGATATAATGCTAAGTATGCGTTCATCAACTTAGTTGGCGATACGCCCACCATTCGTTATGCGTACCTAGTTGTGTAACAGACTGGTATTCGTATTGGCTTAATTGATTAACTCGTATACTTTTTATCTATTATATACTACAAGACATAATTTTAAAAACTAAAACCCGGTCGGGTAGAAATTGCCTATGAAACTCTTACGATGAAGACAAATCTAATGATACTTCGCATGTCATAATCGGATTTTAGAATGAACACATAACCCTTCCTATGTTTCTTTGTGTAGTAGGATATAAAATTAGCCTAAGCACTCTATACCTGAAGACGAATCAATTCATAACTTGCTTGTCAAAATCGCTGACCAATAAGGGCGACGCTATGTTGGAACATTCATTTATATACATACATAGACTGTTAAACTTATAACCTCTCCCTTGCTTCGCCGAAATCGGGTAAAAATTAGCAAGTAACTACAAGCATGAACTACGAAGACTACTACTACTACTAAGATAACTACTACTGAACTACTGTTACTATGAAGATAATTTACATTAAATGGTCTATGACACATAAAATAAGCTACTGAACAACGATATTTGACGACCGGTTGGTCTCGTGGCTAGAGATCCTAGGTACGAAATCGAAAGGTCGCGGGATCGAATCCTGCAAGGTGCAATCATTTGTGTGATGAGCAGAAATGATTTTTTCCGAGTCATGGATGGTAATATTCTTATCTATGTATGTTTATCCGTTATCTAGTACCCATAGCACAGGGTATCCTAGTTTGGGGCTAGATAATTGGTGTGGAAATGTCCCGAATATATTATTATTATTATTATATAACAAAATTTAAATGGTCTGTTTGCGATTCACGTAAGTCTACTGGACCGATTGTGGTGCGATTTTCAATTTTTAGCTTAGGTTTTGACATAAAATGTAGTAAATTTTGTATCATATTCCGATGAGTAGAAGCGGAGAATTCGATAAAAACTATTCGACGGCTGAACGAAATTTGATATTTATTATCCTGTAATATCACATGGGATACTTATGCCACAGAAAAATACCCACGAGAGCAAACCCGCAGGCACAGCCCGTTAGATAATAAGGGCTTAGCACTTCCAAAATAAAAAATATACAGTATGGACGTATTGGTAGGTTTCAATATTCATACTCTTGTTTTGTCCATTTTGTACTTTACTCAATTATAAAGACAATATGAACGCTTTATTGCACACGTAAGAAAACAAACACTAATGTACATGTAACTACAGGTACATGCTTATCTCATTTAACTACATTTTTGTACATGTGTTATATGTCAGCAATTAATGAGGAAAGTGTTCAATGCTACATTCATCTGACTTTTCAAGAGCTTAAAACTAACTATGAATCTCAATCGAAGATGAATGCGATTTCAAAGTAATGCTAACTGGTACACTGTACACAGAATAAAGTAGAATGACACGAATGTATAATGCAAAGAGCGCCCACTGTGAATGTACTGATTCAATATTAAAATACCTAAAACCTAGCAAAATTAATACTCCGATCAGTAACTTTCACTTCATTGTGTTATATTGTACTGTAATAATACATCGCAGCATAATTTTCTTCGAACTCTTCTAAATGTCACTCGTAATTCCTAGAATTACAATGCCAAGAAAAGGTAGGTATTGCACGTTGTTAGAAGGCGTAAATTGCGGCCCAAACCATTTGAATAATTACAAGCTTCAAGATAATAGGCTCGCTGAGCCAGTGGAAAGTTTTTAGGACAGTGTTGTAAATGGTCTCAGACAAAGTAGTAGTAAGTAGTATAGGTGATTTGGTTAATTTTGCTAGCGAGTCTCTGATTAGCTTGAATTTGTTTTATTTATTAAAGTACCTGAACATATTTGAAAAATCTGTCCATATATATAGAACTAGTTTTTCTGCCCGGAACTTTGTACGCGCGGACTACTGTTGATCGTGACAGAAAAATCCTATTTTCTTCTAGGATATTAAAAACCAATGCAAAAGTAGGTATACTTGATTATTTTTGACATACTTGTTATTTCGTTTTCATAGCAACCACAGACCATTCTGTGATGGCAACCGTTCCTTACAGTAAGTAATCCACATTTTCCAGTTTACCCGTCGAATCTTAGAATTTTCCGGGATAAAAAGTATCCTATGTTTTATTCCAGGGTTTCGTTGTTTATTAACTATCACCACTCTGTCCAGCCGTTATCGCGTGAAAACTCACCAAACAAACAAAAAAACAAACAGACAACGTGTCACTTTTATATATTGGTATTGTAACTTCACTCCCTCACTCAACTTAAAAATCTTCGACCAATTTATTTATCAAGACAATTTTTTTAATTATAATTTATTAAAGGTAGCATCAATGAATAAGGCTCCGCCACCGCCATTATCAGTGAATCTGCGACTCCAGACGGGCCGATCCCCCTATGCTTCCTTATTAAGATTTTGTAACATCAATTTACATTAATTTGTCGTCCATTGTTACTAGTATGTCTTAGATTTGTTGCAAAAGCAATGCCCTCATTGTTAACAAGAGGGCATAATCTTTTATCAAATGTACGTAAGTCTGTCACCACATTTAAGGAAACTTTACTTTAAAATATAATTATAAAATCCAAATCCTCGCTGTTCAAAACAGACGCGACTCAATAAAACGCATTTTACCTGTTTGAACCACATTCTTCATCGCCTATGTGTTAACATTTCGGAATTTTCCCAAAACCTCCCAGATTTAGGAAAATTCCTATTCCCTAAACTATTATATCCTAAACCTATTTAATATAATAGACTATATATTATGAACTAAATTCCTTTAACCGGGCTGTGATCGTCAAGGATGCCTCATACGTTATCCATATAACCATTTGGTCTTTTTAGAGGTACGTATCGAGTTGTAATAGTTCCTATATATAAATTTTCTAGTCAATTTTAAATTAGGTTAAGTTTAAATTAGTACAATTTCAAGATGCTTTAACTGCCAAATAATTTAATCATGAAATACATCTAACACCTAGATGTATTGAGATCTGTACCCTAGGTACTAGCAACATAAAACAAAGTACAAGGGCACAACATATTTGAATCATAAATTTAATAAAAATAATAATAAATAGCTTTGAAATAGTACGTACTTGCTAGTACGTAACTAAATCAGTGAATAAAATGAACTTACCAAAGTAGATATGAATATTGCACAGTGTACAAACAATGTATATAGTAAGGTACTCCTGACATGAAGTATACTGTAAATTGTACTAGGTACAAGTAATTTATATAAAATATTTAATTCAAAATCTATCGAATAGCTTTGAGTTAGTATGTACGAGTTTGTACGTATCTAAATTAATAGAAAACCCAATAATAAATAGCTTTGAAATAGTACGTACTTGCTAGTACATAACTAAATCAGTGAATAAAATGAACTTACCAAAGTAGGTATGAATGTTGCACAGTGTAAAAACAAAGTATATAGTAAGGTTCTCCTGACATGAAGCATACTGTAAATTGTACTAGGTACAAGTAATATATATAATAGATTTTATTCAAAATCTATCGAATAGCTTTGAGTTAGTGCGTACAAGTTTGTACTTATCTAAATTAATAGAAAACCCAATTAGAAAATAGCTTTGTAATAAAAGTATGTGCTTGCTAGTACATAACTAAATCAGTGTATAAAATGAATCTACCAAAGTAGGTATGAATGTTGCACAGTGTACAACCAATGCTTTGATTCAAATTAAATCAATCCACATTATTTGAAGGCGATATAATTACTCACATGTGAATACTCATCAATGAAATTACTTGTTCAAGTATATTTGCACTTAAGTAAGGTACATGAGTATTAGGTAAGTAAAGTACATTTATAAAGGCTACTATATTAGTAAATTTAGTTCATCCAACTTGGTTTTGTTGAATATTATAATATTTAGACAGGTAATGTTAATTGCAAGAACTGTCGACCTAACTCCCAATAGAATCCGACAAGGAAAGTTAAACCAAAAGTTGAAACGAAATTGAAACAACAGCAAAATTAGTCGTGCAATCTCAATAATCTACTCCTGCTGATGATAGACCAGACAAGTATCCAGCATTAAGAAGCATTCCCAATTTCCTCTACACCGGACTGTTATTAGGTAAGAAAAGCCTGTTCAGATGTTTGCAAAACGACACTGCAAATACCTTAACAGGTATAAGTTTATAGATAAATATGAAAAGCTTTGCATGAGCTAAGCTCGCCAACACATCAGCCAGGTCCTTTTTCCAATCTTCAAAGAATAAATTCAAAGTAGATATTAACTTCTTAAACTTGCATTTAGGTCAAACAAGGTAACATCATTGACTAATGATTAATTTGGGTTCATTTATAAGAAATGCCTATTTAATTTGAATCAAACCAACAACATCTATATTTGATTACTAGGTATTCCGTTAAGTACTCAAAACGTGTATCTACCAATCAGTTCAATAGTCAAGTTATATTAGATCCGAGATCACGAAATAAAACGTGCGCTATGGGTACTAAATAACAGATAACCATAAATAGATACGTAATTACATCATGACCCGGAAACAAACACTTCCGCTAATCACACAAATGATTGATCCCTGCAGGACTCGAACCCGTAACCGCTCGATTTCACACCCAGGGTCACTAGCCACTAGGCCAACCGTCCGTCTACCGGTCGGCATGTCTACGTAATAGACAGTTATTCCTAATGTTAAATAAGTGTATGTATAATATTAAATTAATAATATAATATTATATTTGGGACAATTTCACATCAATTACCTAGCCCAACCAGGACACCCTGTACTATGGGCACCAGATAACGGATAAACACACATAAATACGAACATCAGCTCTATGACTCGGAAACAAATATTTATCATCAAACAAAAGATTGCACTTTGCAGGATTCGAACCCGCGACCGTATGATTTCGTTCCTAAGGTCACTAGCCACTAGACCAACCGGCCGTCTACCAGTCGGTTTGTCTACGGACACAACTTTGGGACAATTCCACACCAACCACCTAGCCACAAACTAGGATACCCTGTACTATGGGCACTAGATAATGGATTAATATGCATAGATACGAATATTACATCCTTGACCCATAAACAAACACTTCTGCTCATCACGCAAATGATTGATTCTTGCAGGATTCGAACCCGCGACCGTTTGATTTCGTACCTAGGGTTCTCTAGCCACTAGACCAACCGATCTAGATCTATATGTGTATTTTGTGGCTATCCAACTCTACATGTATTGAAGGCACTTCAAGCTGCTGTCCCAGCTGCCACCATTCTCCAGCAGTTGCCAGTGGACTCAGATATTCCGTCAACCTCCGACACCAGGGCCCTGTTTCATAAAACTTACAATTGTAGTTTACTATTACAATTTAGTGTACACTGAAGTTTATCTTCTAGCAAAATTCATATTTACACGTAACACTAGAGTGTACATATGCATCAATGTACACTAAATTGTAATGGTAAACTATAATTGTAAGTTTTATGAAACAGGGCCCTGAGGACAGCACCACCACACACGACAACAAACATGTATTTCTCTTCGATTAGTTCAGTAGCCATGTTTACATACATAAATATAATATCTCATAAAACGTCTATACCTACGATATCAAAAACAAATTTCATCCCATTTTGACACTTGCTAATAATAAATATCTAAATATCTGCCTAACCTAAATATCTGTCTAGTGCCACGGGCACCAGATAACAGACAAACATACCTAGACACAAATATCACATCCATGTCTTGGAAACACGTACTTCCGCTCTACTGCATTCTGCAGGACTCGAACCCGCAACCGTCCAACCGGTTGTTATAGACTACTCATAATTTGGTTGACGTAAACTCAAAAACTTACAGAGTAAGATTGGACTTATAATTAGATTATACTTTTAACATATAACTTTCCCCCTCAACTGATTAAAAATACCGCAGGAATTGAACCCGCTCCAAAGGCCTTCTAACCAATGACGCCTTAGTGTGATAGGTAAATAGATAACGAAAACTAACAAGCTCCTACCTATATAGAATCAAAGAAAGCTACCTAGGTAGACATAAATATAGTTGGGTTGTCGCCTACATAAAAAGCTAAAAGCATAAATGGACTTATATAATTTGCGCCCTCAACTGATTAAAGATTCCGCAGGAATTGAACCTGCTTAAAATGTTTATTCTATTGCTTTAGTGTATACGACTATAGTCGAGCGCGCGCGCGCATTCGATGCGTAGTGACGTGCTGCATTTCGTTTCGATCGTGTAAAAGTGGCAAAATGGCCTCTAAAGTGGTAAAATGTGCGTCATGCAACATTGTGATTAATGAACTGCTCGCTTTTGTTAATAACAAAATGGATATCATGGACGAAGAAAGCCTTAGTCGTATATGTGTCAGTGCTTTTTCTGAAGCCGACATAGTGTTTGCAAAGAGTCTGTTATTTGATTCAATTTCGACTGGAAAGCGTAAAATTAATAGGAAGAGGGATGGAAAGAAGCTACGTGACATTGATGATATTATCTGCCTATTAAAAGAAACAAATCCCGAGGAATCATGTGGACGTGATGAGATTATTGAAAGATATTGTGAAATTACAACAAGACGTTGAGGAATTTAAAGAAAATAATTATGCATCAGTATCCCAGCTAGAGATAGTAAAATCGGAGCTTGATGCATTAAAATCTGCTTCTTTAGTGAATAACTATGATTGTATCAACAACAAACGGGGTGCCTACCTGTTGAACAGTTTTAATTGTGATAGCGGCCCTATAGGATTGCATCATACTAGCGTAGCCACAGAAAAACATCCGTTTGTGTCTCCATCTTCGCCTGAGTCGGCTTATCGGGATTTGGTACAACAACGTCATACCCAAATTGTTGATGGAAGTACCACGCTGCGAACGGGACCGGAGACTGAGAGTGCTAAGAAACCTGTTTCTACTATAAGTGGGGAAATAAACAAATCGCACGCATCGCTTGGCCGCTCGGTTGACGACACGACTCAGCGCATTCAGTCGCAGCCGGCGGTGACTACGCTGCCGCGACACACGGCAGTCACTGATGTAAACAATGTCCGGCCGACAAATGAAACTGACTTGGCGAATATCGTGCAACAGGGCGAATGGAAAAAACAGGCTCCTACAGAGGAATGGATCAAAGTACAAAGAAAAAGATTGAGAATTCGTTTTGAAGCCAAAAAAGGTAAAGCTACTGCAGGACCTGATGCGAGTTTTAAAGCAGCGGATATCAAAGTTCCTATCTATATCTACAATGTGGCGAAAGAAGTGTCTGTGAGTAACATATATAAATATGTTGAGAAGAAGATAAATGTAAAGATCACAGTGGAGAAAATGCACATGAGGACCGAAAAATCATACAATGCCTTCAAGATTTTTATACCTAAACAGAACTTAGATGTATTTATGCAGGATGATTTTTGGCCGGAGGGCATAGCATACCGACGTTTCATACATTTTTGGACTAATTTCTCAGACAGAGGTAAACACTCTGATTGCGGGCAGAATAAACAAGTTAATAATGGATAGTACGATCAAAATGGCAACCTTTAATTGTAAGAATGTCGTCAGATCAGTTGATTGTGTGAGAAAGTTGTGTGGGATGGTGGATTTGGTAGCTCTTCAGGAAACCTGGATACTTCCTCACGACCTGCCTTTCTTGGGGAATATTGACGACAGTTTCGGTTTCCCTGGAACATCTGCCGTCGATACATCTGCTGGTGTGCTGCGTGGAAGGCCCTATGGTGGGGTTGCCTTACTGTGGAGAAAATCAAGTTTTCACAATCAATGTGATAAAGTGCAATAGTGTTCGTCTAACGGCAATTAATATTGTGTTACATGATCGGTCATTGCGAGTATTTTCTATTTACATGCCGACGGACTCGAATGATAATCTAGTGGAGTTTACCGAATGTATGAGTGAGATTTATGCTATTACTGAAAGATGTAACGTGGAATGTGTGTACATGCTAGGGGACTTTAACGCCCATCCTGGTGAGCAATTTTTTATTGAACTTTTGAGTTTTTGTGTAGATCAGTCGTGGTTATGTGTTGACGTGGAGTTACTGCCTACGGATACAATTACATTTGTTAGTGAGGCCCACGGGTGTCGTCGGTGGCTCGATCACGTCGTAGTCACCAGTGCCGCTAAGTTGGCGGTTACCAATGTGTCAGTGTTGTATGATTCTTTCTGGTCTGACCATTTCCCTGTATTGCTTGAGTGCAATATAGGACTTATAAAGTCGAAAACTTTAGTACAAGGCCCCATAGTTAATAAGGTGAAATGGGGTGAACGTGATCAGAACCAAATAAATAAATATCACGAGTTATGTAACTTCAAACTTAGCAATATTGACTTTGATATGGATTTTCATGAATGTGCTGATAAAATGTGTACGGATACAAATCATAGATTAATTTTAATTAATTTGTATAAAACTATAACGTCGGTCCTCACTGAAGCAGCGGTGCTTAGTTACGAAGACAGAAGTAAAAGAAAGCGTAAATGTGTAATTGGCTGGAATAAACATGTAAGAGATGCTCACGGCACGGCTCGCCTTTGTTTTCAGACTTGGTTATTGTCAGGCAAACCATCTTCTGGTCGGATTTATTTGAATATGTGTGAATCAAGGCGAATATTTAAATCTAAGCTGAAATGGTGTCAAAATAATGAACAAAAAATAAAAATGGACATTATTGCACAACATCACTCAAACAAGGACTTCATAAAATTTTGGAAAGGGACTAATAAATTGAATCAAGGGCCTAGCCGTCCCGTGAGTGTTGGGGGCTACAACGAGCCGAGCGAGGTGGCACTGCTTTTCACAAACATTTTAAGGTGGACCCTTTGTCATGTGCCGCGTCACCGGTACCGCACGAGCTCGATGCTTTGGAGTCCTCAGAACGTACTGTAAGTTTTACAGGACCGGAAGTTGCCGCTATCATTAAGGGCATGGTAAGAGGAAAATCTCCAGGATATGATAGTCTTAGCATTGAGCACCTGCGATACGCAGGTGTGCATCTGCCTAGGGTGCTCTCTATGTTTTTCACGCTTTGCCTTAGCCACTCATATTTACCCGATGACCTAATGTACACGGTAGTGGTACCTATAGTCAAGAATAAAACCGGGGACTCCTCCGACATGTCAAACTACAGGCCGATCTCCTTGGCCAACGTCATTGCAAAGGTGCTGGACAGTCTGCTTGATCGGCATCTTGGTAAGCACCTAGATTTGAATGATGCGCAGTTTGGCTTCAGGCCTGGGTTATCTACTGAAAGTGCTACTACACTGACAGAAAAACCCCAGTTTACGCGTGTTTCTTAGATCTCTCAAAAGCGTTTGACCTCGTATCTTATGAGGTCCTTTGGGAGAAATTAAGACAAAAAACTACCTTACCTTAAGAACTAAGAGCACTATTTAAATATTGGTATAGTCATCAAGCAAACCGCGTAAGATGGGGTGGTGCGTTGTCGGAGGGGTACCAGCTGAACTGCGGGGTGAGGCAAGGTGGGTTGACGTCTCCCAAGTGGTTCAACTTGTACATGGACGGACTTATTGATGGGCTCAGTAACACTGGCATTGGATGTCATATCGATGGCGTATGTGTTAACAACATAAGCTACGCGGATGATATGGTGCTGCTGAGCCCATCAATTAAGGCTTTGAAAAGACTCTTGTCTCTTTGTGAGTCTTATGCGGTGGCCCATAGTCTTAGGTACAGTGTAAAAAAGAGTGAACTTATGATCTTCAAGGCGCGCAAAAAAAAATTATACTCTGCCAGAAATCACTCTCTGTGGCACTCCTATGAATGTAGTGTCAAAGTTTAAGTATCTGGGACACTGGGTCACCGATGATCTAAAAGACAACGTGGATATTGAGAGGGAGTGCAGGTCGTCTGTCCGCTGCAATATGTTAGCCCGCAGGTTTGCACGTTGTACAGCACAGGTAAAGGTGTCGCTGTTTAAGGCTTACTGCCAATCATTTTACACGTGCAGCCTGTGGGTGGACTATACGCGGCGGGTGTACAGCGATCTGCGTATCCAGTACAACAACGCGTTCAGGGTGCTGTTGGGGCTGCCGCGTTTCTGCAGCGCGTCGGTTATGTTTGCAGACGCTCAGGTTGATGGTTTTCATGCCATCATCCGAAAGCGGTGCGCATCATTACTCGGCCGCTGGCGCGGCAGCGCCAACACCATCCTGGCCGCATTGGCCGCCGCTGGGACAGTCCTATGTTCAGTCACTGGATGCAACTTCACAATAAAAGCCTGGCTCATTAATATATTTATTAAAAGTAAGTACTTACCAGCCTATTATTATATATTTTAGTGATTATTTTTTAATTATTGATTGAATTTATTATTATTATTATTATTTTTGTGTTGATATTGTAAATTGTGTTTTATGGGTGTATAATCTGAAATAAATGAATATTTAATTTATTTAATTTTGTGGGATGATTAAAAGATTTATTCTAAGCCTATGCACTAGTGTGTCAAATACATAACAATTATTATTACTGAAAGTGACCAGTACTAACTACCTCATAACTAATAATCAATACTTAGGTATATTATATCTTTTGATATGAAAATTGTCAGCACGTAAGTATACTTTATTTATTAAAAGAACCTACGTAATCCTATTTCTAGTCTCGTTGACGTAACCCTGTACACAATTTACACGACCATTTTTCTTCAAAATCTAGTGAAGTGACTTTGAATAATAATAAAACAATTATACCTAATAATCACAATTTAAATGTAATATTACACAACACAACCTTACCATTAGACATGTGTCGTTCACGAATGAATCCTTCAAATGGACTACTTCAGTTATATTCCGTCCTTCTTTCTCTAGTCCAGTTACAAATCAAATACTTCATAGTTCAATGAGTAGTCCACCGCCACAAACAAGCTGGCCGAGTCAAGCCGAACACTGCCGGCCGTCATCCGATGACAGCGCCAAACGAGCTTATGTCACGCTCTGTTGTAGGTACTGAAGTAATTTTCTGTTTCACTCAAACTTTGGCTGCTCGATTACGTATTTACACAGACTACTTAGAGATACTAACGATCGCTCGAGAACGAGTCCCCTAATTTTAGACGTACATTGCTCGTTATACAAAGAGAGCTACCTATGAACTTCCAAGTAAAAAGGCAATGTACAATTTACAAACACGTTTGAACGAGCTCGAATACAAAAGTAAGAAATCTAATGCATTATTTTTTTCGCGCCAAATGTACCTAAGCTAAGACCAAAGTGCGAAAAGTTTCAAGATTATGAATTTCATGACAAGAATTTACGGGACATTTTGGTTTATTTGTAAACAAGTAATAGATACAATTTTCTCTTTATTATTCGAGCATGTTTTTTATTCAACTGTGCGAAATGTTTATAATCTGTCGCTTGCCTCAACTCTTCTCATGGGCAACGATTAAAAGATTTAATGCACTTTAACAATCTATCTATTCGATACGATAGTTCGATGAACTATCAAAAGAAAACCGAACGCCAAACAAAATCGTCTTTTGAGCAACTGAACTAGACTGAACTAGTGAAGTAAAAGAAAGATATACTTCACAGTGACGAAAAGATGCGTATATATCTTTTCATTTTAGTGACACATTCTGCGCACGGCTACTAACCATTACTAATTATTTATCATGTATCTTCAGGGACCTATTTCATAGAAAATACTAGTAATAATAAACCTAAAAATGAAAATATTTCCCGGTTAAAATACCCTTAAAGTTCACGAATGAATTTCTTGCGTGTTTCAGGTACTTGCAACGCCATCTAGTTAAACTTGGTGAATCAACAAGACAATGTCGCTTTAGTAAAGGCAAATTTTGTCTATTTGTATAGATTTCTTACAAGGTATTAACTTTTGGAACAAGGAGAAGCAATTCAAGTGTCAATACGCTTTAAAATTAAATTATTTCCTAATTGCTTTTCTAAATTCAAAAGGAAATTGACGGAATAATCATAAGTTTCATATAAGTACCTACCTACGCTTACAATGACTGATTAATCGAATTACTCACATAAATACTTTAGTTTGAGGTCATATTAGACCTATTTTTTTATAATTTTTTTGTAATATAAAAGTAGGTTCATAATTTGCGATCAGGAATTAAATAGGTACGTCAAGTAAAATTATATACTTTGTCTTGTATTAAAATCATTTATCGTTTTATATAAACTAGGTACCGATAAATAAGTACACTTTATGTAAGTAAAATTCTTAATTTCATGAATCTGGAACAACACGTAAGTTTATTTCCAAATACCTGAATTACCATGAAATACACCAGTTATCACCAAAATATCTACCTCACTTCAATGGACCTTCTTGGAAACAAGTAAGTTTCTTTAAAAATTCCTGAAGCTACTCCTAGATAAAGACACGTTAATTACCGTACCCTAATATTTTATAGCATGAATTTAAAACCTATAAAAATATAAAATTCGTTCAAGATAACAAGACAAGATCGCACAGCACTTTAAAATCCTAATCAAGAAAAAACCAATACCTACGAACCGAATTCTGTCCAACTTTTATTCGCAAGTGATTAAATTAATTACTTCGAGTTGATATAGGTACAAATTATCAACCAAAGTAACCATGTAATTAAGTATTTATTCAGAATAGCTATCTTGGACAAAAATCAGCTGGCAGTGATGTCTTTAAAGTACACATAACCTTCTCAATATACCTATATATTAGACCTAGACCCATCAGCGTACCAAATTATAACCTTATATTTTCTAGCATGAATCCTAAACCCTAAAGGTCTATGAAAATATTAAAATTCATTCAATATCGCACAGCTTTTAAAAAGAAACCTAACCACAAAAAATTCCAATACCAACCGAAATCTGTCCAACGACTAGGTAATGTCTGCATGTTATGGAATTACTTAGGTACCTACTTGGACAAAATACAAAGTATCAACCGAAGCGAACATTAATTAAATATTTATTTAGATTCTTGGACAAAATTAAGCTGGTAGTGATGTCTTTATTCCTAACCTTTTTGAGAAAAACCACTCTACTTACGTGCCTCGAAGAATAAACCTCACTATAATTATTCACAGACACAAACACAAAAAGGCCATAGAAGTCAATGAAATTAAATAAAACTTGAACTGAAGCTACACCTATATAAAATAAGCTACGGTTTATTGTATATTGCGAAACATCTCATTTTATTTTATTGCGACACTTTAAAACTAGACTCTAGTAATCTTATAACAGAAGACTAACCAATACGCGCTCTATCAGATGCTTCAAAATTAAGTAGGTAGGAATTCCCCGGTCAGCTGTAGCGGTAGCCGCTTAACGTCCAGATGTTAAATTCGCGTAGCTACGGTAGATGACCTATGCTAATGACCTCGCCCAAAACCATCCATGTGGTTCCTGAACGAGGTCAACGAACTTTTCAGGCACAACCGACTTTTTACAGTCAGCTGGAACCTTCAAGTTCTGGGAAGAGTCAGCCCGTCTTACGACAGCTGTTTACAACTCAGCCCATGTGTGCTCAGGGCCCATTGACCTTTCAGTCAGCAGGTTAAAACCCTGAGATTTTGATATAGGTGGCAAATTATTACTTGATTTTTGACCACCCCGTACGCGCACTTGTTCACTTGTTCACTTCTTTGTAGATAAAATTATACTGTCCCGTTTTTTTTTTTTTTTTTTTTAGGAAGGATATGTGCTGTTGGTCTATAACTGACCTCTACAGCGTCACCGGACGGTGGGGCGGGCGCAAAAGCACTCCGCCGCAATGCGTGACGCAGAAGGCGCACGCCAAAGTTAAGTTTTTGGCCACTTGCTCAAGGGCACCCAGGGGGTACGAACCTCGGCTTGGACAGTTGCCATTGATTACTTGGGGAGTATCGAACTAAGGGAGTATCGAACTAAACGTCCCGAATTTCCTTGCGTTCTGACTTTTATACTGTTCCTAGATACTCATATTCTCCATCAATGGGAATTTGGAAGGGGAACTAGAGATGAAAAGTCGCAAAAGATCTTTCTGGACTGATTCCAGGTTCATTTTTAGGTTTTGACCCTTTACTCAACAATTTCATCTATAAAAACACGAATTTATTTTCAAGAACTAGCCAAATTGGCCTGGCCTTAAATTCCAGTATTTGTAATTATTAATTCAAGTTCCGTTTATTAAATAACGCCTAGGGCTTTGTATACACACTAACCATATACAAAAAAACACACTTTTCAATATCGCTAGTAGTTTTTACAAGGATTTTTCGAGTATACCAATTAATTGAGTTTAGTTATTTAACACAAAATAGCCTAATTCTAATAAAAATAATATATTTTAATCTGTAATTTCAGTTAGTTTTGATAATACGTATGGCAACATTTAATCTTTTAAACTTAACCTAACAAAATGTAGGTTTAGTTGTAATTTGTTAAATAATATTACAATAATATACAGCAGCTCCATTTCTCCATCTACGAATCATTGCTGACAAGTGACAACCTACCTGTTCCGACGGAAATCGAAGACACAAACACCCCCAGTTTATGCGGAACAGCTTCTGTGGAAATTGTATATATATCTTCGCCTGCTTAAGTTCAACCTCAAGCTACATCAAGGTATATACCCTTTTTTCGTGAAACTATACCCATGTTCTATAATATAACCTTCAAACCCAAAAGGTTCCCATAGAATTTCTATTACAAAAACCTATTTTATAACTTTTGTAAATATTTAAGTTACAGAGTATGATAAAAACATGTGTTAAGGTACAACTGCTAGCAAAGATCATCAGCAACCAGCAAAGATTCTCCAAGCATGATCAAATCACAGTCAAAACAAGTAATCTCAATTCAAATGGTTATCGCTGCTACCTCAAAACTGACTAAAATCCTCTGTATTTAAACATTTCAATGAACTTGAGATGTTACAGGTGTTTACTTATCTAGGCATGTTTCACATAATCGTTCAACTATTTATAAATTATTAACTTACACACTTTTCCTATTTTCAGTTCTGCGGTGAATTCAAATGTGAAACAATAACTTAATATGTACTGAAGAAGGTATTCTTCAGTACATATTATGGTATAAGAGCTTGGTATAATTCAATAAAATGTAGCAGGTACCTATCTATACACAAAACACACATCAAATATGCTAATCGTTCAAATCTTTATAAATTTAGTTATTTCATCATAAATTCATTTCAGTAAATCAATTTTTCTATTTCCAGTTCTGCGGCAAATCAAAACTTGTGAAAATATACCTAACCAAATCTGAAATCATTCAGCACATATCATGGTTAAGACCTTAGACCACCTGAATTAAGGAATAACCCTTTTTATGTGTTGAAACACACATTTTTATGTGTTTTCCACTTTTTCTACTCCGCAGTTCAACTAAATATGATAAATGTTATGTAATTTATTTGTGTGAAAATCTGCATTTTAGTCTAACAATAAAGAAAAGTATTTTTAATTTGTTCTGGCTCACATACAAACAATTACAAGATAAGGATTTATTTCATTTGAAAGGTATTATTGTATTTCCATACTGATATGGGCAAAATGAATGAAATCTGTGTGTTTGTCATCTTAATGCAATCAAAATAACTGGAGCGATTTTGATAAAATTTAGCACATAGATAACTAAATTCCTGTGAATTCATTTTATATATTATTTTCCTCATAATTACCTACTTTGCTTTTGCAATCAAAGCTATACTAATCTCTTAGTATTATTTCAAACCATTCAATCGTAACAGAGTCATCTGCTGGTACTTCTTAAAGCTAATTAGTTAATGTTAAGTCATCGATTTAATGAATCTACATAATTCAGATCAATTCGAATAGATGGCGCTAATCCTAACCAATTCCATGACCCACCTAATCGTTAGAGATTCTACTATGCATGGATAGGTGGTGCTTATTTAAAATTAACACCATACTTTGTTATGTTACAGTATGGATAAAGCAATAAGCACGAAAAAGTCTGTACAAAGATAATTAAAACAAAAATAGTCTTAAGCTACTGAACCAGAATATAACTTTTTTTTTTGTTTCTGTTTTTTTGTTTGTTTGTTTGTTAGTCTGTTTGTTTGCGCATAACGTAAAACTGCTGGACCGATTGCGATGCGGCTTTCACTGTTGGATAGCTTAGGGTTAGAGTAAAAAACTGGGGTACTTAGTATCTTAATCCAATGGGTAGAATCAATCGATCAATAAAATCTTTTTGACGGCTTCAGGAATGTTGATCAAATGTTGGTATATTGATATTTTAGCTTCGAAAAACACATCTAGTACTTTTAACCTAGATAAATTACCACGCGTGCAAAGCCGTGGGCACAGCTAGTGCAATCGGTCTAGTAGTTTTTATGTAATACGCCAACAAAGCTGTTTTTACACGACTGCCCAAAAAAGGAGTGTTATGTTTTTAGCATTCATGTATGTTTGTATGTTTGAATGTATGCAAGTTTATGTATTCCACCATAACTTTTAAAAGCCCGAACAAATTTAGATGTATGAGGTATCGTTAGAATCCTTACATCCCCCGAGTAACATAGGCAATTTTTTGTTTAAATCTAATTTGGCAGCAATATGGCTCCATTTAAAAAGGCGGACAAAACAAAATTATTCCTATCTTACAATATGGGTATCAAATTGAAGGAATTGATAAGCACATTCCAAAAGTATATAATTTATTGGAAGTTCTTATTTGGCAGGGCAGACATGTTTTTTAGCTTTTAAGCTAGTTATTCCAATTGGACTATGTTTTTGGTTTTGGAATAACACATTAGGATCCTATCCCAGAAAATGACAATGTGGGCAAAGCCAAGGGCACAGCTTATACCCAAATTAAAGTATTATGTAACAAAAAATCTGTACAATGAATATAATTTTTAAAAAACTTGGTTACCTAAACTAAGCTAATGGATAAAAAAAAGTTTCAGTCCATTTTTCGGTCTGTTTGCGCATCACATAAAAACTACTGGACCGATCGCGATACGGTTTTCCATGTTAGCTTAGGTTTTGATTTAAATCTGCTGGTTTTATGCATCTTAATCTTATAAGTAGAAGCCAAGTAATTGATAAAAACCTATTTGACGGCGGAACGAATATTGATGAAGTAGTTATAGTAGTATTGTAGTATTATACTTTATAGTTAGTTTTTGGTCCTGGAATAGCACATAAGTTACTTTAACGCAGAGGAACGACTATGCGGGCAAAGCCGCGGGAACAGCTAGTTATTAATAATATACATACAAGTGAGGATGTGATTGAAGAGAGCAAACATACTCCACCTCTAATGAGACTGCAATGGCTCTCCAAAGCCTTTCTGCTGGAGAGTGCAGCTGTCAGGCCATAGAGTCAGGCAGATACTTGTGTCCTACCCTACCAAGGAAAATATTAGGTCAGTTACTACTTACGTCATTTCTACTCACATACCTGATTGGGAACTTAACAATACAACACTTTGTTTGAGCCACTTCTAATCAATTAGTACAAAGGACCGCCATCAGTGAGGCTATAGCCGACATGTTCTAAACATTGAGGTAGGTACGTTCGAAATGCCAATAACAGCTTGATGTCGAAATCTTCCTCATTGTGTTCGGCTCTCACAGATCTCTCTGCTTCATAACATTACAATGGATATTCCAATATACACTTATACTTGTATAGGACATACGAGTATAAATGTATATTTCGCTTCTATCTTTTTATTAGAAATGTTTTTATTACACCGCCCTCTACTCCTTGTTCTACCAATACCTTTAATCCAAAGGTTGTCTGGAAGACATCGATATCTAGCCATAATAACGCCCATAGCATTTTTGGTTTAAGGAAATGTGTTATGTGTTGTAATATATTTTTAGGTGCAATAAAGTCTATCTAGGTAAAATCTATCTAGGTGCCAACCCTTTTTGTTGGCAACAAAACTCAAATACACAAACTCAATATCAACATAGAATAACAAACAAAGGTCCCCACGCTTAATACGATAATCTAACACATTAAAATAAACTAAAATATATTTCTATTACTAACTAGGTATATACGTGTACATACTTTTACATAGCAGTTTGGAGAGATAGGTCTAGGATCAACAGTTTCAGAGTTATAGACCTTTTAAGTTTGACAGCTGTCATCCAAAACGAAGATATCGATGAGATCTATGACTTCTGTAAAGAAACTACTAGTCTAGGATCAACAGTTTCAGAGTTATAGACCTTTTAAGTTTGACAGCTATCATCCAAAACGAAGATATCGATGAGATCTATCACTTCTGTAAATAAACTACTAGGATCAACAGTTTCACAGTTAAAGCCCTTTTAAGTTCAACAACTGTCATCCAAAACGAAGATATCGATGAGATCTATAATTTCTGTAAAATAAATAGTATTCTGGGTTCAATAATTTCAGAGTAATAGCCCTTTTAAGTTTGACAACTGTCACCCAAAACGAAGATATCGATAAGATCTATTATTTCCGTAAAAATTATAGTATTCTAGGGTCAACAGTTTCAGAGTTATAGCCCTTTTAAGTTTAACACATTCAAAATACTAAGTACTTTTCGTTAAAAAAACTGTCCTTTTTCTATAGAGCCCCCACAGGTAGACTTCTATATATTTTTGTTTTTAACCCGAAATTTCCACTGGTAGGGACGGTCTGGTGTGGGTTTTGGGAATAATCCCCACATTACTGAGACAAATTTCCAGAAATTTCTTTGTTTTCTTCGTTATCAGGCAATCAGTAACACAAAAAAAATTACGAGGTGGAAATAAGTTGAAACATATGAATGTCACATAATGAAATACATAGTGAAAGTCCTGAAATATAAACTGAAAGGGCACACTACTGATAATTATATAATAGCAACTGTATGAAAGGGACACAGTGACTGAAAAGTAAGTATTTTTCTAAATAATCTTATAACTACATTGAATTAAAACAGAACGTTATTCAATTGTAATAAGGTTCAAATTAAATTTTCCTCAAATGACAAGTGATCCTTCCGGTTACAATAGTATACAAATACAACTTCCTTGGGCACAATATTTTAAGTTTAGGTACTTGACACAGTATAAAAAATCCTAAACATTCGGGAGTTATCAGTATTGAATTCCAGAGATATTATAAGGGTAATAAAGTAAGTACCTATATACCGTGGAAAAATGTATGTACACCTAGGTAAGTATAGAAAACAAAAACTCCCACAACATAGCAAACCAAAGATCTTTGCTTTTCCAAACAAAAATAACTGTCATAAGAAACAGAAAGTACCACAGCATTACGCAAACCAAAACACACGAGAATTTTACCCTCACAAGTACATGTTGTATAATCCGATTATACTTAGCGTTAAACCAGGCTCTAACATACAGAGCGCTTGTGACGACATCCCTTCTAACAGGCAGCCAACACTGGATTAAATTATATATACAGGCACATATAACACCATATATGGTTTCTGAAAATCCATCATTATACAATCATATGAAACCATCCCAAAACTGTCCTTATTAGTCCTTATTAGTAGTTACTTAATAGTTAAAGTTTTTTTTTTGCATTGAGATTTGACTAGGGGTATAGTCTAAGCAATACCCAACTGGAACGGTTGTGCAAGATAGCAGAATAAATCCGTTTCCAAAACATTACTTTAGTGCTGTGGCGGAATAGTCGTGTGATTATCTGATGTTATTTCAGTAGCTACTGTTCTTAACTAATTCTAGTTTAATATGTTCTTTTCTGAACTGAAATTATGAGAACCTTGGAGATATTATATTACTCAAAGTTAACTAGTATTGAGGTCAGGACCATAAGTATTGGAAATGTCAATTAAATATTTTTTTGATAATGGTTCAACGCAATTCAGTGGAGTTGAGTTTACATCAACTTTTTAAGCAAGTACCTACCCTATGAGTGGATTTCATAAAGTTTAAACAGAACTGTGTATTTAACACATACGGCCGTAATAAGTTAAAACAAATCATATTGTGAAAATATTAACTACTTTCAAATTCCTATTATTTGTTTCTGCATCCACTTCGCCTAATTTCATTGTATTTGGTTTTATAAACACACAATTATGTAACAATATCTCTGAAACGAAACCTGGCTGGCGACATTATTGCTACTGTATTCGGAAGTTAATTGCGTGTTCCTTGTCAAGCTCCAGATTGATCTGGATCCGGATCCGGATGATTTAAGGGTCCTTCCTTCCCACGTCACGGACCGTGTTTCAGCTTATTAAAGTTAAGCAAATGGCTTGGTATACAATCTTTTACTAATTGAGTTACTACGAACTAACCAGAACTTTTTGCCTGTTCATACAAAGGTGTAACAAGCACAAATATAAAAAAATATAACCCCCGACTTCCCACCCTCCATTATAGCTAAGAAGCAACTAGATCACATCAGTGTTCAAACATAAAAATCGTTCCATCTGACTGAGAGCTACGATCGTCACCCTCCTTTTTCTTTATGTGTTTAAATGCAGGCAAACCCACAAAGTTGTTTGAGGATATCCAAAGGCAATCACGTGAAGCAAGATTCAAGCTATGGACAAACACTTTTTACAAGTTTCACGTTTCTTAAATTGTTTTGTTTCTTCTTGATATCAAATTCTTGCAACCCCAGCAGGCGCTGCGTTTTATAAGCAATTCTTGTAGGCTGCTGACTCTTCGGCGCGATCGAAGCTCGTCTGTTAGACATTGTTGGGGCAGTCTCCTCCGCCTTCGTACCTGGCATTATTGAGAATCGTCTGCAATAAATGACACTTATTAAGATTAAGTAATTGGTATGGCGAAATTACCCATACTCTATGAGAAAAATCTTGACGCCTAAAGTGGACAATGGACTCATTTTAAGCTATATTAAACTCTTTACGCGAGTGTTGATTACCAACTAGATTTCGAGAAGTT
This sequence comes from Alsophila aescularia, assembly GCA_946251855.1. Taxonomy (NCBI): domain Eukaryota; kingdom Metazoa; phylum Arthropoda; class Insecta; order Lepidoptera; family Geometridae; genus Alsophila; species Alsophila aescularia. Next base: position 20,155,414 of record OX276379.1, read on the forward strand.
TATGCTCATCAACACCAACAGTCACGACCGGTTGGTCTACTGGCTAGTGATCCTAGCTACAAAATCAAAGAGTCGCGGGTTCAAATCCTGCAAGATGTCTAGGTCTAGGTAATTGGTGTCAATTGTCTTGAATATATTTTTTATACTAGTTGTGTCCGCGGCTTCAAACGCGTGGTCTTTTCTTTAGGTTCAAAGTACCATAATGTGCCAAAACCAATATACCAACATTTCTTCAAAATTTCTTCAGCCGTTAAAAACAATTTTATCAATTACTCGGCTTCTAACTCACCGGATTAATACCAATTACACCAGCTTTTAAATTAAACTCTAAGCTATCTCACAATGAAAACTGCATTGCAATCGGTCCAGTAGTTTTTACGTGATGCGTGAATAAACAAACATACAGAAAAAAACAGACAGAAAGAACGATTAATTATTTTTTTATATTCTTGTTCAATACCTTTTTAAGCACCCAAGAGCATTTTTTATTTATCTTCTTTGTACAGCCTTTTTCGTACCTATTGCTTTATTATAAGTTTGCAAATATTTGACAATTTGTATCAAAAATCGGTCCAGTAGTTTCAGCGTGATACGTGTTCTTTTGCGAGTTATTTCAACCATAAAAGGGTGGCGCTTATGGTGGTTGTTTGGGTGGTTTGTTATCGATTGATAGCAGTCATTAAGCCTTCTCAAAAGCCCTTGGGCGGCCTGACAAAACTCTGAAACCAAAGGCCAGCACTACTTGATACAACGAAACAAAAAATGGCATGTTTTGATATTGGTCTGGGTGGTTCCTATTTATCCTATGGAAAATGATGTCAAAATCACGTGGAAATGAATCTATTTTTTACATATTTGTTCTATAAAACTATATACTAGCATTTTTTTAGAATCTAGTTTATCCCGAATTGTTCCACGTGACATTTTTTTTGCATATTATGAAAAATCTTCCTGTCGCATTTGACGTGAGTAAATGTATTTTGAGTAAATAAAAAAAAATTAAAAATAATACTGAGTTTGGAAGATTTTGGGAAGTGGAAAAAGGAGTGACTCTTTGATAACATCACAAACCAGAAAGGTTTTAATGTTTGTTTTATAGAACAGTGTAGGTAAAACAATTGTTCTTTGGAACATGCAAATAAGTAATAAATAGACTCATTTTGTCTGATGACATCAAGTTCCATGGAACAAATAGGAAGCACCCATTGATTGGTGTGGGTGGGGACTTGGACCTGGGGGTGGTTTGTCACACTGCAAAAACTGTAACGAAATATTTATATGTGACCTAAACGCATCTGAGTTAAATGCTTTAATTTCTATAGATATCTGTGATTAGTGTGTTGTTATGCTTCATTATATATTCTTTATACATAATGAAATAGATATATATTTAATAAATGGAGAATACTCAATCCTTAAGTTTTTTGTTTATTTTTGGTTTACGTTAAAATACTTCCATACACACAATTGGGTTAAATAAATTTACCATTATTAGTAATATTGACAAGTCAAGATAATTCATCACCATACAATTAAATTTTAGCGTCTGTGCCCAATCTGGAAGTCACCTAAAAATTATGTTACTCCAGCGGAGTAATATTATATATTCTGTGACTCTAGCTCCAGTAAGCGAAATCAATGTATTAAAAAGCGTCCCATGAATTAAAAAATGTCTTGAAGGCGAAATGGCACCCAGCCAGGAAATATGACACGCTGAGCACAATTGGACATCCTCGAATTATTTCACCCTTCCTTTGTCCAGCTGTTTTGAGAGTGTTTTTAAATAGAATTTGAATGTTTTAGAGCTGGGCGTAATGGCGTTTTTGTTTGAGTAATGTGGAGTGGAAAGTAAATGTTTTTTTTTTATTATAATTGCACTCTATACTATTAAAAAATTACACAACACAGACAGCGAGCTGGTTGTTCACCTGAGGGTAAGTGCTTTGCTTGTTCATAAATATTGCAGTGCAACCCTTCTTCCTCTCTACTGTAGGTTGGCCGTTAGCTCGGCATATCCCTCTCTGTTTCTCACCAGACGTAAAAGATCTTCTACGCTGGCGATTCCTGCCCACTCTTGGACATTGATGAACCAGATGTAACATTGGAGTATACCTAATCAAAGGCATTCATTCAGTTGAGGCACATTATTTTCTTAATATTTTTGAAGGATGCACAGGCTATTTCAATCTGGGACTTCACTTGTCCATGTCGTCAATGTTTCATTAATTTACGTATCAAAAGGTACTTTTTTTAGTGCCACCTAGAACTTTGTATTAAAATCTTGCACGGCACTGCACTACGAGGTTTGCACACTGCTGATTCGCGGTCTGATACCTGGCAAATGTATGGTTCTTTATAATGCAGATTCTTACAGACTTTTCTTTATAAAACATTTGTTGGAAAATCTGTAGCTTCCCTTGGGATATGGTTAAGTTACGGTATCAGTTATACCCTCGCTACGCCAGAGAGCGAACGCGCTTCATTGAGTTTCTACCACTATCCACTAAGAGGAAGTACCTTATTATACGGCTAAAAGCATTACTTTTCCTGACTGTAGCGTAACTCACCCGTTCGATTGCTCTCCGTTCACCGCGTCACGCGTCACTCGATACACGATTTACGAGGGTAGTCACACGTCTGGCGTGCCCATTAAATTTCCCAAGCCTACTTACTTTGGCTCACGTAGAAAGCTTAGAACTGAAACGTAAACTTGTGTGCATTAGGTTGGTAGACCTTAACATAGTTTTATTTTGGCGTAAAACGTTTTGGCTGCGCTGTGAGTATACGGTCGCAAGAATTCAAGTCACGTTTTTTTTTGCGGATGTGTGCGCTAAATTGACAATACCAATGTAATATCTATTGGAATTTTCTCAATACTTGCAGAGTCTGCACTGTTATATAACATTGGTAGTGCAATAGTGAAGACAGCTTTACCACACTTCACTACTGCTTGGCACTACCAGCAGTGCTATAGGAATTTTCCCTCTTCCGTGACACTACTTTTAGTGCCATGGTATAAATAGCATTTCCCGTGACTGATGTTTATGTTTGACTGACTTCCCGGATGAGAGGTGTGGGAGAATCTTATACATTTGTCTGGGCAGAGCATGTTTTTGATTTGGCCGGTTGTTTCATGATGTGCCCAGTACTAAGTTGGACAGATCGATGACAGCAACCTATTTGTCGATATTCCCTTCTAGTCACTTGGCCTTGAGATATGTCTGGGCGCATCGTTCAACCTAACTAATCTACCTAGTTTTTTAGGCGCAATTATATCAAACATAGTTTTTTGCAAACAGACAAATGTTTATAAACAGTTTTCATGATCAACCATACTAACCTATTTGGTTTTTTAGGCGCAATTCTATCAAACATAGTTGTATTCAAACAGAGTTATGTTTATTTACACAGACTACTATGTATGATAGAATTGCGCCTAAAAACTAGGTAGGTTAGATAGGTTGAATATGAAAACGGATAATAAACATTAGTCTGTTTTTATCCTACAGAAATGCACATTTCCTACACATTTGCGTTTGCATATTTGCAAACGTTATGCATTGAACGATATGGCGTTTTTAAATTTTGCAACACTTTCTTTTAGGAATATTTACGTCGTTGTTTAATTATGTGAATGAGTGAGAATGTGTGTGTGATAAGTGAGATTCTTCTGAGCGTTCTTCTTGAGATCTTTATGAGCGCGGGAGTATCATATATGTCGGAGTCAGAATATGAACGAATAGTTTATCAATCTATCTATACCTGTATACCTGTATAGGTTGTCTGGAAGCGATCGCTCTTAGCGATAAGACCGCCCATTGTACTTATTTTATAGAAATATTTTATGTGTAATAATACCTTTTTAGGTGCAATAAAGTATAACCTATCTATCTAACTATACCTGTAAAGCAATAAGAAAGAAAAAGTCTGTAAAAAGAAGATAATGAAAAAAGGTCCAGGGTATTCATAAAATCGTGTTTGTCTGTTTGTTTGTATGTTTATTCGCGTATAACGTAAAAAGTACTAGACCAATTGCAATGCGGTTTACACTGTTGGATAGCTTAGTATTTGATATAGCACGTCAAGCCGTTTAAGACATTATCTTTTTGAATCAGCTCAACCATATTAATAATTATGGCTCGGCTTGGCACCGCCTTCAAAAAACTCTTTCTTATCTTATGTTGTATTTATGCATTATTATTACGTTGGTAATTCCGAAAAAGTGATACTGTTCTGGCTCAATTGTAAATTATTTCATTCTTTTTAATGGTTGTTTACAAAATAACATTTTAATTATGAAGTCGATTAATTTTTTTTGGGAAGATATTTTATTTTTTGATTTTTAGTGGCCTAAGAAAACATCGGAAAGAATATATGTCATAGAAAATAGTAGACACTCACTCACTTTAGTGAATAAAACCTACATATATAACAACTGAATTAGTTTTGTCCATTTTCCATCCTTTTGTTGTTGCGTTCCTGTGAATACCTTCCGGCTCCATCATCAGACCTTGAAAACCACATAACACCAGAGAACTCATCAAGATAAACCAAATGAGCCCAAACTCGAAGGGGTTCCATCATTTTGTTGTTGAGTTCCTGTGACTACCTTCCAGCTCCATCATCCCTGGATACCACATATAACAAGATAACTCACCAAGACAAACCAAATGAGCACAAACTCGAAAGGGTTCCATCATTTTGTTGTTGAGTTCTTGTGACTACCTTCCAGCTCCATCATCAGACCCTGGATACCACATAACATCAGATAACTCATCAAGACAAACCGAATGAGCCCAAATTCGAAGGGGTTCCATCATTTTGTTGTTGTGTTCCTGTGACTACCTCCATCCCATTCCATCATCCGATTGTTTAGTTCTTTTATATACTACTACTACTACTACTGCTGCTGCTGCTGCTGCTGCTGCTGCTGCTGCTGCTGCTGCTGCTGCTGCTGCTGCTGCTGCTGCTTCTGCTGCTGCTGCTGCTACTGCTACTGCTACTGCTACTGCTACTGCTACTGCTACTGCTACTACTACTGTAGTTTTTGATTGTCATCAGAACAAGACCCAGATGAAAAACTTCAGCATCTTTGGACGTTCTTAAATTGTTCAAAATTGATTTGCAATCCAGTCCTAAACATTATTACACAAACAATTGAATTAAAGCTTGTTTAAAGCTAATAAACCAATTTTGATGAAATTTATAGTTCCACACTAGAGGTCTTCTTACTCAAGTAAAAACAATCATCTAATGCAGTTCAGAAATCCCAAGATATTAGAGAACATTAACTATAAAACAAATTGATTTTATAATAAAACTACTAAACCAATTTTGATGAAATTTGTATGGGACTACACAAAAAGTTTACCCTTTTGAATAAAAAAATAACCATCTAAATCGGTTGAGAAATCTCAGAGATAAACAAAAATAAAAGCAATATAAACACAAAATCGAATAGATTTACTCAACAAGACTATTTGTTCTCGAAAAACTGCTGAACCAATTTTAATGCAATTTATTTGGGACCATTTGTTAAGTATATCCTTTCAAACAAAAAAAAACTTTTTAAAATCGGTCCAAAATTGACGGAGATATCGACCGACATACATACATACACAAAAAAAAAAACATACATACAGCCGAACATACATATAACCCTCCTTTTGTGAAGTGGATTAATAAAATATGTAAAGATTTCTAAAATAGACAAGTACCTTTGGTTTGCCATGGTTGGGTAAAAAATAAATAGCCTATGACACTGTACCTGAAGTCGAATCAATAGACACCTTCGTCAAAATCGGACCAAAAGGAGCGACGCTATGGTGGAAAATCAACATAACCACATACATAGATACATACATACATACATATACTGTTAAACTCATCACCCTTCCCTTGCTCTGCCGTAGTCGGGTAAAATAAAAACAAATCATATTTAGGTACTAAGGTTTTTATTTTGTAAGAGATAGGCACGCAGTAATGGAATGGGCTCTGTAGCGTTCATTGGGAGAGGCCTATGTCCAGCAGTGGACGAGCACGGGCTGATGATGATGATGATGATGATGAATGGAATGGAACAAATTGCCCCTGCAAGCATTGGTTGACTGGCAGTCTGCTATTTATGCAATTTGTACATTTCTGGAATGGTAATTCTTCCGATGATCCATTATCATCCGTTATCCATTTGGAAATCCAAATTTATACGATAATCTGGAAATTATAATGTCTGATTAATTACTAGACTAGGACTAGGCGCTCTTATAATTATGATAGACTGGCAGTCTGCTATTTATGCAATTTGTACATTTCTGGAATGGTAATTCTTCCGATGATCCATTATCATCCGTTATCCATTTGGAAATCGAAATTTATATGAAAATCTGGAAATTATAACGTCTGATTAATTACTAGACTAGGACTAGGCCCTCCTATAATTATGATAGAACTTCACTTACAGGTAAGTTCGTTTAATCAGTAATTATGTAGATACGAAGAAAGAAGAGTTGCAAGCCACAGATGCAGTCCGAGGTACTATGTGTAATATCTTTAAACAAGCATCTTCTATACTTATAATAAAGCAATAAGAACGAAAAAGTCTGTACAACGACGATAATTAAAAGAAATTGGTGTAGGGTACTTAAAATAAACTACTGAACAAAAATAGTTTTTTTTTTAAATCGTGTCTGTCTGTCTGTTTGTTTGTTTGTTAGTGTGTTTGTTCGTATGTTTGATCGCGCATAACGTAAAAACTACCGAAAGGATTGCGATGCGGTTTTCTCTGTTGAATAACTAAGGGTTTGACTTAAAAACTGGGGTACTCGGAATCTTAATCCAATGAGTAGAAGCTGAGCAATCGACAAAAACTTTTTACGGCTGAAAGAATTTTGAACAAATGTTGTTATATTGGTATTTTAGGTCTTGGAAAAGCACATAGAGCACATAGACCACGCTGGCGAAGTCGCGGGCATCAGCTAGTGCTTTAATAAGACTGTGTTATCCCGTAACCCAATTCAAACCTCATCTTCAAGCGCAATTGTTTAACTTAGCGAAGTTTGCCAGTTCCAACGTTTAGAAAATGGGAAACACCGTCAGACCAATTTTATGCCCACACGTAGAATGTGCCAAGCGAGAGCTAAATTTGTTCGGTAGACGTGTTCGGCCTAGAAAGAGTTTATATTCTGCTAGTTTTATGCAGATGTAAGAATCGGAGTCACTACAATGCAGAAATCAATTGACCAGTACCAGGAGTCTGAGAAGTTTTGTTTTCGCAGTCTGACACGTTCATAAATTTTGAATTCGTATTTAGTGTCAGAAATTTAAATAATACACATGTAAATGAAAAACACAAAAGATAAAGGTGACAATGACACGTCCCACAATCATCAAAGTGGGGAAAATTACATATAAGTAAACCGAATCAGAAACCAGGCTGGACCAGTCCCCGCAATCAGCACCCGTTCATGCGTTTTAGTCTAGTCATTGAGCCTGCATGACCATTAAACAGCCAAGACAGTGGCGGACATGCTGGCAGTTGGTTATGGTGTCGGAAGCTGGGGCGTACAAAATCAACATTTATAATCAATATTTTATTATTTTTTATAGCAGTTAACGCCTGCTTAGCGTAAATACATATCATAATTTTCTAATGGAAAAGGCATGTGCTGCGCTGAGGCACAGTGTGCGAGTTCGAATCTCGTCCGTGACCCAAATTTTTCCATTAGAAAATTATTATATATTTATAATCAAGACCCGTAAGGTTAAGATAGCGCAGTTAATTTATTTATTTTGCATGGTTTTACGCTTATTAGTATTTTAAGGGATCACTTAGTAGTACACACTACAATATTTCATTCAGCCGCCAAATAGTTTTTTATCGATTGCTCGACTTCTTCTCATTAGATTGAGATACCAAGTACAACAGTTTTTAGAAAAAAACAGCTATCCAAAAGTCTAAGCTGCATCGCAATCGGTGTAGTAGTTTTTACGTGATAGGTGAATAAAAAAACAGACCAAAACTCTTTAAAAAATCTTGTTTAGTAGCTTATTTATTTTAATCCCCTAGCCTACATTTTTGTGAAATTATCTTCTTTGTACAGACTTTTCGTTATTTACTGCTTTATTATAAGCATAGATGGATAGATAAATTCCGTGCATGTAGTGGATATAATATTAATTATTTTTGCATACCTATAAAGTCTATGTGCGTATTGTATGCGGCTTATTTGTTTCTTGTAGTTATATGTTTCAAGCAGTGCTAAATGAATAATATCACTTATCTGTTTTAATGAAGCCTTAAAGCTACGTTACCTGATTAGCGCTTAGTAGCAAAGTATCGAGCTCGCAAAGCCTGCTTAGTGTTAACATGGAGCCGTGCCAGCTCGTGCAGCAAATAGCAGCGTTCCCGGAACGTGTGCTCGTAGACAGCAAGCGCTCTAAAGTGCGCAGACGAAGCCTGAAATACAAAGTTATTATATTACTCGATCACGTATGAGCAATGAATCAGTGTTAAAAATCCCTTTCCTAGTTCTAAAGTGAAGTACTGAAATGTTCTATAATTTAATTTAAAATTATAATGATGCCCGATTTTTAAGCAGCTCTATGACTAGTCATTTTCAATATTGGTAAGTTGCCAATACTATCCACCATCAATAAGACCCACAAGTAAGTTTAAAAACGAAAGACCAACTACGGTTGGGTAAAAAGTTGCCTATGACACTCTTGCGATGAAGACGAATCGATTGATACCTCGCTTGTCAACATACGGCCAAGTTTTAAGTTTGAACACATAACCCTTACTTTGCCTTGCCCTTGCCGGATAAAGAAAACAGCCTATGTCGTTTTATACCTTATGACGAATCGATTGACATCTCATATGTCAAAATCGAATCAATAGGGGCGACGCTAAAGTGGAACATCCACATAACCACATACTTAAATACCTGAATATATACATACATTCATACATAAATGTATACATAGACTGTTTAACACATTACACTTCCCTTAATTTGCTGCAGTCGGGTAAAAAGAGTGTTTGCCCTTTTGTCAGAGTCGGTTTTTTAAAGTTAATTTATTTTTAATTTAAACTTTTTAGTTTCCCCGCAAATATATATTTTTGAAATGGTCTCTTATGGTCTATTAGAGACCATTTCAAAAATATATATTCATTTTGATGCCTCACTCGATAAGATTTGGTAATTAATAGTTGAAGAAGAAATAGTTTGTAAAGCTTTATGTAGGGTATGGCGCTGAGATTGTTTGCGATCTTGATCTAAAGAATTTAAGTTAAGATAAGCCAAGCATCAACATATTGAACCAGGCTTCAAAGTCAAATAAAAAATTTATGTCACATTCATCGTCAAGTTCAAAGTCAAACCCAAAGTCAAAGTGAAAGTCAAAGCTAAAGTCAAAGTTTATCTAAATCAATTTAACTCATAATCAAATCAAAGTTATACCTACAGTCAAACTCATTATACAGGTTCTAAGTAAATTCTAAAGTAGAAGTCAAACTCAAATCAAAGTCAAACTCAAATCAAACTCAAGGTCAAGTCAAAGTCAAATCAAAGTACAAGTCAAAGATTGTCAAACTCAATTTAAACATTTATTTTTTTTTCAAAATCAAATTTAAGTACAAGTCAGAGAACAAATCAACGATTTAGTCCTCTTTTTACGAGTCAAAGTCAAAGTACAAGTCAGACTCAAAGTTCAATGCTCAACGACAACTCGCGGGCCGCTTGCGTTTCGCGTACCGCGCACCAACTAGTACGGGATGTGAGGCCGTAGGCCGAGCATCCCTCCCCCTTATATACAACTGCAAATAACGGTCACTCACTCACTCACTGATTGACACGTTTGTTCTCCTAGAAAGAGTGATGAGTGTGTGAGTGAGTGTGTAAAACAATTAGTACCCATGTACCCAAAACGACGCTGAAGCGAGGCCGAAGGCCGAGTGAACAGCCCATGCGAGGCCTCAACATCTTTGAACATCTTATGTTCTGCGAAGCCGAAGGCTGAGCTCATTCTAATGCGAGGCCGTAGGCCGAGCTTCAAACAATTAGTTCCCGAGCACAAAAAATGACGCTGTAGTGAGGCCGTAGGCCGAGCTACTGCCTATGCGAGGCCAGATGCGGTTTCAAAGTCAATGAAGATGTTTATATCAAAGTCATAGTTGAGTTCAAAGTCAAAGACAATGAGAAAGTCTAATTCAAAGTCCTCGGTATTTAAAATTGATGCTGTAGCGAGGCTGTAGGCCGAGCTTATGTTCTGCGAAGCCGAAGGCTGAGCTCATTCTACTGCAAGGCCGTAGGCCGAGCTTCAAACAATTAGTTCCAGAGCACAAAAAATGACGCTGTAATGAGGCCGAAGGCCGGGTTACGGCCCATGCGAGGCCTCAAACCGGGCATCAACATATTTGAACCAGGCTTCAAAGTCAAATAAGAAGTTAATGTCACATTCGTCGTCAAGTTCAAAGTCAAACCCAAAGCCAAAGTGAAAGTCAAAGCTTAAGTCAAAGTTGTCAAAATCAATTTAAAGTTAAAGTTTAACTCATAATCAAATCAAAGTTATACCTTAAGTCAAACTCATTATACAAGTTAAAGTAAATTCCAAAGTAGAAGTCAAAGTAAAATCAAAGTTAAACTCGAATCAAACTCAAATCCAAGTCAAAGTCAAATCAAAGTACAAGTCAAAGATTTTCAAACTCAATTTAAACCCTTTTTATTTTCATAATCAAATTTCAGTAAAGTCAAGCTCCTGTCAAAGATTTAGTCCTCTTTTTACAAGTCAAAGTTAAAGTCAAAAGCAAAGTCGAACGCCTTACAACAACACGCGGGCCGCTTGCGGTCCGCGCACCGCGCACCAACTAGTCTTTATATAAGAATCGTCAATGGTGGGAGATGAGTTTTATGAAGATACAATCTAAAAACTGCTCAATCAATTATGATACCCATTTATATGTCATCAATTATGATGACGAGGCAATCGTTTGACCACGATCTCACCTGATGGTAAACGATGATGTGGTAGAACGGTGCACCCTTGCCTAGGAGATACATATTCACTCTAGACTTGAAAGTACTGGCTATAATTTACCGGAAATACTGTTGAGGGCAGAGCATTCCACTCCTTTGCAGTTCTTATAATAAATAAAGAAGCGTGATGCTTAGTTTGTATGCGTGGTGTTTCAACCATAAACGTTCTTACGACGCGCGTCAGTACTGTACGTTCCTAAAAGTCCTAGTCGAAACCTCCTCATTTGGAATTTTTAAATTAAGAAGTTTAGATTAAGAACTATCTCAATTACCCGCTCTCTAGGATATACTCGCCAGATCGTACAAACTAATCTTCACGTGTTGCAGCATCACTAAAGCTGGAGACGAGGACAAACTTTGCCAACAGTTAGCGCCGAGTTTAAGTCACGTTCACGATTTTAGACAAAATACCAGAGTTCAATACGCGAGCACGCTGCTAGTTTCCGATGTTATTATCTTAGAAATTGTTGGAGATGCTCCCTAACATCTAGCATGTAGGTTGGGAGTAGTAACGGGGAGTAACAGTGCAACCATGGTTTCAGTCTAAAGTCTCATTATGGAACTTATGCGTCTATGGCAATTTCATTAACATGTTCAAAGCGGCAGTGATTTTTCTTTTCTTTCCATTCCTGCTGTACAAGGCGTTGTACACCTGGTCATAAAACTATCATTGTGGCGGCTTATTAAACATTGTAACGTTTAAGAAACTAAAACCCTTTTTTTGGCTTCGTGTAATAATATATATGATTTTTTTGTTTTGAATATTAACAGAAATGAATTAATTGACATGAACCTGAAGGCGTACGACAACAGCTTGTTTTGTTTAAAAGTTATAGCTTTATTAAAATACAGGGTCTTATGCACCATGTGCCGCACTGAATAAGGGAAGTTTTCTGCATATTTTAGGGATGAAAAATAAAAATATATTGTCCCCACTGTCTTCACGAACATCGTAGTTTATTTTTTTACGGCACCTTTTCGTCGGACTTAACGCCATGTCGACGTGTGCGTTTCACTCGAATGCGATCCAACACTAGTTGCGTGAAGCTAGCGCCAGGTGCGGTATAAGGTGCGCGGGATACCAGGAGCATTCAACCTGTTTTCACACTGTGATGAAATTTTATCACTTCTGTGCGGTACCTGGCCGAAAAAATCTGGTATTAAGGTACACCAATGGACTCTATTTTAATAACACATATTAGATATATATTCATCTCTTTCCTACACCAAATCAAATTGAATTTATGCCTTTCGCACGACAAAGAGGTCTATACTTTTCTTAGCCGCACTGTAAGCGAGGCATAAACAAGGTGTTTCAGATCTAGTTTCGCACTCAACGTGTTAAAGGCTCTCTGACAACGATTGTAATTTCGTGGATTTAGAAATAAATCACCTGTATCGTTCATATTATGTGAGTGCTACTTTTTACTTGAAGCGTACGAGACAAGCAGATGGCTCGCATGAGAAAGCTATCACCGTAGTTTATGAATCTGTAACACCTGAAATGCTGACTTATGATAACCATGTTATATATGACTCCATTTTATATTGCTGTGATTTATATGCTATACAGAAAAGTCCACATGCCGTGTTTCAATGTAGTTATTTTTAGTTTTATATTGCTGTGCTTTATATGCTATACAGAAAAGTCCACATTCCGTGTTTCAGTGTAGTTATTTTTAGTTTTATATTGCCGTGCTTTATATGCTATACAGAAAGGTCCACATTCCTTGTTTTAATGTAGTTATTTTTAGATTTATATTGCTGTGCTTTATATGCTATACAGAAAGGTCCACATTCCATGTTTCAATGTACTTATTTTTAGTTTTGTAATGATGTGCTTTATATGCTATACAGAAAGGTCCACATTCCGTATTTCAATGTAGCTATTTTTAGTTTTATATGGCTGTGCTTTATATGCTATACAGAAGGGTCTACATTTCATGTTTCAATGTAGTTATTTTTAGTTTTATATTGCTGTGCTTTATATGCTATACAGAAAGGTCCACATTCCATGTTTCGATGTACTTATTTTTAGTTTTGTAATGATGTGCTTTATATGCTATACAGAAAGGTCCACATTCCGTATTTCAATGTAGCTATTTTTAGTTTTATATGGCTGTGCTTTATATGCTATACAGAAGGGTCTACATTTCATGTTTCAATGTAGTTATTTTTAGTTTTATATTGCTGTGCTTTATATGCTATACAGTAAGGTCCACATTCCGTGTTTCAATGTAGTTATTTTTAGTTTAAGTTTTGCTTATTGTTGACAAACATATCACTAAATAGATGACACATTTGGAGGAGCAAAAAATACATCAACGCCAGTTTTCACAAAGACATATAACACTTCTGGATGAATCTGTAACACCTGGGATGCTGACTTATGATAGCCTTGTAACAATATATGACTCCATTTTATATTGCTGTGCTTTATATGCTATACAGAAAGGTCCACATTCCGTGTTTCAATGTAGTTATTTTTAGTTTTATATTTTTTTGCTATATATGCTATACAGAAAGCTCCACATTCCATGTTTCAATGTAGTTATTTTTAGTTTTATATTTTTTTGCTATATATGCTATACAGAAAGCTCCACATTCCATGTTTTAATGTAGTTGTTTTTAGTTTTATATTCCTGTGCTTTATATGCTATACAAAAAGGTCCACATTGTAAGGTTCTACTAGCCTAGCTTACCTAAAAATGCTATTAAATAATTCCTATTTTACTACGGAAGTAAAGTTCCGTGAATCGCTGCTATTAAAATTGCTGATTTAGAGTCTAGGTGTAAAGTTTTAATGTGATCGTCTAGATTACTCATAAAATTGAAGTTTATTGAAATGTGATCGCCTAAATTTAGTATGATAAGTTAAATGAACAGTTTGCTGAAAATTAACGTCATTGGTTAAAAGGTAGTTCCGTTATATTTTTGGTTAAGCTGTTTTAAAGGAGAAAACATGTAAAGTAAACATTTAGATATAGAAATTGTGTAAGAAAATGTGAAAAGCGACTAACTTGGATGTTGTCTTCAAACGGTGTTTGCTACTCGTTGTAACTCTTATATAACTTTCCTCTTTAATATGTCTGAACAAACAAAGACGAACAAAGTAATACTTTAGCATAATATAATATATGTCATTGTCACTAATCAGCAATAACCACTTTGTCAAATCATGTAATGTCATAAGGTTTTGTCAATTTATAATACATAAGAATTTCTCTGTATACTTTTGTATAATATAATATAATATGTGTCATCGTCCGTAAATTCGCAAATAATCACTTCATCAAAACTTGTAGTATATAAGGTTTTGTTAATTTATAATAGATAAGAATTTCACTGTATGTAAATAACTCGTCATTTACATTATAATAAGATCCACATTAATAATTAGATAAAACATCATCAACAATTTCCACTGCTGTCTCAGTCTTCCCCTCCCAGTGTACGCAACTGTGTTTATTTCAATAATATATGAAATCAGTTCAGGTTATTCGGACTCTATAAAACATTTGGAATTCACTTGTTCAATAAATAGTCAACTCTACTTAGATCTGTTCTTCTTATACATAAGCAATTTGTGGCTTATTCACTTGGATATAGATAAATAAAATCAGTTCATAAGTTTTTAGTTCTATTAGTATATAAGCAATGTTATGGCTTATATACTTAATTGCAATTGAAGTTTAAAATATGGTACGATGTCCAGATCCACCAGCAGTAAGATTTATTCTCTTAGTTGAATCAGTTCAGTTGAAAATTGTATATCCTGAATATAAAATAGTCATCGATTATGGACTAAGTTGTTATTGAATTTTAGTTAGCGATTCATTTAAAATCATCATACACAAAGTAACAAAGCCTTAAGCTTAGATACTTAGGTTAAATCAGTAAGTTTATAAGCATAGCAATAATTTAGAACTTTTTCCTTCAGAAAAATATTAGGTATGTTCTCGCTGAGCAGGCGTTAACTGCTAAAATCATGTTTTTTGTCATTGGAATCACATAAATATGCCGTTTCAAATTAATACGACTACTAAAAGTGGGTGAAATAATGAATGTTCCTTTGATTCCGTTACACAATCGACGTAATAAAAACGTGTGTAAAGAAAATAAAATAACATTAGAAACACCCGGATTAAAATTAGGTTGTTACATCGCGAGGGAAGTGGTATTGTTGATTAGTTACATGTAGCGTCCCCAGAGGGAACGAGAAGGGTTGCAAGATAGCGGTCCCAGATTTCACAGCGTCTTTCGAGCAAAAAATACATTAAAGCCAGTTTTCACAAAGACATATAGTAGCCTTACTTCTGGTTTTCAGATTCATTACATTAACTGCCGGTATTGACGAATCTTTACTCGAACACCGAACAAAATTAATATAGCTTGCTGCCCCACGCTTAAATATGGGAGCAGTAAGACTCTTTTCCAAAAACAACTAGCTATTAGAACTTATTATATTGTAATGGCACTCGGGCTCATTATTATGTAGTCATAATAAACCAGCCAAGAGTATTAGTATAATGGCATAGTGTATTAGTCTAGTATTTCATCTTATTAATTCTTTTCTCCTTCTGCTTCCCAAGTCTCTCTCGAATAAACAGCGTTTTACCGTAAAAATACATAAACCACGAGCGTACCAAACGAACGACAAGTTGCTTGTTTAATTATTTGTTTTTTTTATTATCACATTGGCAGTTTTGACATGTTCAAATTTTATTTACCCCTTTATAAATTAATTCCAAATAAAACGGTCCATTTTCTTTGTATAATTAGCTCAAGAAGGTAGAAAATACTACCATACATACTATTGGTAAGTAATGAATTTGCTACAAAACTGACGCACAACTTGCCCTAAAACAAAGAAATAAAACAGAATGTCATACCCGCCAGTAAGCGTAATTCAAAATCTTTGATCACACCCAAGGAAGTTCTATGTTACAGAACTTCCTTGGTCATAACAAACTACAGTACTGTATCAAAACTGTTACCAACGCCATCTAGTGAGATATAAATAATGCTAATATGAGACTTAGAAAACTGCTCAAACAAATATTTCTTCTCTATGAATTCAACGATTGTTTAATTACGTGGTTTAGGCGCTGTAGACGAACGTAACATACTGACATAAATATTACATAAATATCTATACATGCGTAAGCTGCTTAAATTGTTAATTTTACAGTAACTTTTAAGCAATTGAAACACCTGCTTACTGACAGTCTGAGAAGCTTTACCGTTGAAATTACTCATTGTCATGTAGTCGGGTAAAAAGCAGATGTCTCTGTATTGACTGAACATAACGCCAGCAATTTAGCTGCTGTTTCAAAACCCATTAGAGTTGAGCTTACGCTCAGTACCTACTTGTTGCTTTACATAAGAGCTGTGTATTCTATCATAAAGCCCTTTTGAGTGTACCTAACTAAAGTCTCCGAAGGGCTGAAAGGGTACGGCTAAATGGAGAGCATTTGTCCGGCTCGGCGTGAAAAGGGCTCTATTGGTAGGACATAAAATGAGCCCCTAACGAGGTCTGAAGTAACGACGGCGTTTGTTTACTTTGCGTCTTCTAACATACAAAGTCCAATGCGGCAGTTTACCTTTGGTCGAATAAATCTACGGCAATGACTTATTTAGTTTATTATTTTAGTAAATTTTGTTAAATCTTCGTCTAAACAAATAATTTCGTTTTATTGAATTCATCACCATCATCATTCTATATATTTCCACTTCTGGAGCTCGGTCTTCAGCTCACCTCATCCATTTTCCTACACTACATTTGCCTAAACCTTGGTCTCCACTCGAGAACTCGTCTACTCTGACGTTGATCGGTTCTTCGGGAAATGTTACCAACCCAAGTCCAGGGTTACTTACATAAAATGTTTTGTTATTTTGTATGTCACTCATATCTCCAAGATGTCTAAACTGAAGGGCAGACCTCCATTGTGTCCTATGTAATTTCATCAATTTATGATGGTTTAGTATTTTTTAATTAAATCCATTATAATATGTCAGTTTTTTTGGTTAAAAGGATTTTTTATTTAACTTGCAATGTTTGTACGTATGTATCCAACATCCATAACAATCCACATCCATACCAATATATAAAAGTAGAACATTGTCTGTTCGTTGGTTTCACGCCAAAACGGCTGATCGGATTTTGATCAAACCTAAGATACTTTTTATCCCGGAAAGTGGTAACTTGTCACGGGAAAACTGGAAAAAGTTTATAACTCGCTGTAAGGAACGGAATGACGTGCCATTGCCGGCACGTCATTCCGTTTATTATTTAATAACAATGTAACGTCTCACTTTATCTCATGTTTTTTTTTTATTTCTTTTAGATGAGTTTTCACGTAGTATCAACAAAATAATTCCACTTTCACAATAAAATAAACAGTCGATAATAAACAAAGAAATATGTAACTTTAAAATGTCTATGTGTTGTCAAAATTTTAAGTATTTCTTGTCTTTGAATTAGTATGTTTATTCTACACGTTATGTAATCTACAATCGTAAACAGAAATTTTACTAAGCCAATATGACTTGTTGTTAACAAATTTTCATCGCACTGTATCGAATGACTGTAATGACAAGTTCTGATTGAAACAGAATGGGTGGTCGTTACGCTAGTATACCGAACGCAACCAGCACAGATAACACCAATAAAAGAGACTATTTAATCTGTGGTGTTGAATAGTTCTTTTAGCCTCGTCATTTCGTGCTGGCTTGAATAACGTTTTCTAAATCATTTTACGAGTATTTTTGGACAAACCTTTGTCGAGAGTAAATTTTATATCAATTATTTACCTGTTTACCTAGTGAAAAAATCCCAATATGGGGGTTTTTTTTTCGATACCTAGAGGTATAACCTTCCACCAGAGCGCGACCACGGGTCTACGAACAACTGTTCCCCGGAAAGGCCACTACAACCCTACAGCTGCTGAGCCACGGTTGCGTCTCAACTACGGCTGCACCCTCACCACTACCGCCCCTGTACTACTGCTCCATCCTCATTAAAGCGAAAAGTCTTTACACGCGCGCCTCAAAGCTAAGTCCCAAGCCGAAGGACAGTATCATACCCACACCACCTCCTGTAACTCACTCCCTAAGACTTTATCTGATTACACTTGTAGTTTACTATTTTTTTATTATTTTTTTAATACCTACCGCCACTTCACAAGTATGTAGGCTTCTTAATTATTTCTTTCTTAAACCGAAACTGCCAGGGCCCTATTTCATAAAGCGACAAATCATAATAAACCTACAAATGTCAGTCGAATTCGCAAAAACTGCGTTTCATATAACAAAAATGTACGACATTTCTATAGTTTGACTGACAATTATCGGTTTGACTGACATTTGTCAGTGTACTATAGTTTTATGAAATAGGGCCCTGGTGACAACAAGTCTGTCAAAAAAAGCATAAAAATTGGTGCTATACTTTTGCATTGGTTTTTTAATATCCTATATGAACATAAGCTGCATTTTTTCGCGATAAACTGTAGTCCATACGCGGACGAAGTCACGGGTGAAAGCTAGTATATACGTTTGTTTAGGTTAAATCTTGCAAGCTAAATTATAACCACTTCCTCTTATCCTACGGAGTTGAATTTTTACAAGTTGTTTCAGTTCCGATGACAATGCATTTGTATGGTAAGCACGACCTTAACCAACAGACAGGAATAGCTCCAGATAAAGGAACTCTTCAACGTTTAACAGCACAGACAAGAAATCTTGTGTCCGTATTATATTATGATAGCTGGTTTTAAGTTTTACCATGACATGGTTGCTGCACTCAGGGCTGTGTCCTGACTAGGGAACTCCTGAATGGTCAACAGCACAGACACGAAATGTTGTATACGCATTTAATTGTGATAGCCCGTTCTAAGTTTCACCATGAAATTTGAACATAAAAGCTTCTTCTTTAAAACGTTTTTGTTTTTACATTTTTTTTATTTTGTTTTCTGATCTATATCTATAAAACAGTACTGTGACATGCCTACTGACTGACTGACTGACAAACAAGGCACAGCCTAAGCCGGTGAAATATTCCTTGGATATACTAGAGGTGCACTAAGGAAGGATTTTTGGAAATTCCTTCCCAGATGTGGTCGGGGTGGCATAGATTGCATGTGGGCACAGCTGCGGGTATGGCTGGTTTCTTATAAGAACCTGAGTAATTAAACAAAAGCAATCGCATCCAGACATAGACGTCCAAGTGACGATCTAATTCAGTCTTAATGTTTCATTACAAACTACTAAACGATTCGGTTTACGAGTTCAAAGCAAAGTCTGCGTATAATTAGAACTTGAAGTACCTAAATGCTTACGTCAGACTTTCTTGATGCCCAGCCAACTTGCCTATTAAAGCGTAATTGCATAAATTAAGATAAGCCTACGATTAAATGAACGGAAAGAGGTTACTGATCGATCAACATTTTCCAGCCACAGACTTGTAATTACACGGACGGCTCAAAAAACTTGATGTTAATAATTTGTTAGTGATTGATGCTCTAACATTGTTAGTCTCTTGTTAAAAAAATACACGGTATACTGGGCCTGCAGCACAGTACATATATAGTCTGACTATATATGTACTGTGCCTGTAGTCTCGACATCGATAGATTGCTTTTCAACCGAAATCGGACGCAAATATCTACGTCAATTAT
The DNA here is from genome assembly GCA_946251855.1 of Alsophila aescularia. Classification (NCBI taxonomy): domain Eukaryota; kingdom Metazoa; phylum Arthropoda; class Insecta; order Lepidoptera; family Geometridae; genus Alsophila; species Alsophila aescularia. Next base: position 20,175,122 of record OX276379.1, read on the forward strand.
GATCAACGTCAGTACAGTTACCGCATGACAGTCGATATCTTTTGACAATAACTGTCAAAGCTTACAATTGTCATCAGTAAATGTAACCATAAATGTACCGAATTCGGTTGTAAAGTAATCACTATCATGTCGAGACTGCAGGCCAGTCTCGACATAGATCGACAGATTATACACTTACAGGTTTTTGGAAACGACAACGTCCAACGTAAGGAAGGTATACAACAATTCAGAGGACTGTACACCACCAAACAAACGTAGCAAACGTAGTGAAGCATAGCAAGTGCAGCTGTGTGAGTGAATGGATAATTTGTGGTGTTTTGTGGTTGATACACAATTTGATCACAAAATACTGCATTGTTTTTGATATTCCATGAGTACATGATAGAACTAACATGACTGAAGAGGTCGAGCTGTTGCTGGGATGTGGTGGCCGATCGGCGTGACATGGTGTAAGTGTGTGCGTGAGGCTTGTGCGTTCGAGCGGCTCGGCATATTTTAAGTGTTTCACTTTCAATATGGCTGTGTGGAATCATATTTTTTTAACATTCTTGGTAAAAGAGCACTCAATGCAAAAATTACACGCTTTTACAATGATTCATGTCACCATGTTTTTATTTCAATTTCGATATGAGAATATTAATTTGAGCTCTGTGAAAATTGCATGATTTTTTAATATTAGCAACATAAAAAAAAACTGAAATAATATTGAGTATAGGTCATAGAACGATGGTACCCTTCATCAAGAGTATGGATATATACGAGCACCATTTTTACAAAAGTACCTATTTTTTTTTGATTCTTTTACCTCACTAGGTTACTATATTATTTTGAGACATAAACAAAATTAAACGTATTGTAAAGAATGTGCCCCTCGGGAAATTTGTCGTGGGCACAAAAAGTTGCTTAGATCTCGACGCGTACGTGAAGGTATATAGATATATTATTAAGTTTATACAAAGTTATTATTGGCACTGATGATGCAGGCTTCAAATGTGCTAAATTTAAATGGGATTGGGCAGGGAATGTATCTCGCATGCAACTGGAAAGATGGGCAAAAGTAATCACACAATGGGAGCACAAAAACGGTCGGCGACGCGACGTCGTGAACGGCCTCACAAAAAGTGGCGTGACGACTTAATCGCCTATCAACCTAACTGGCTAGATTTCGCTTTGAATAGAGACGCGTGGAAGACAATATGGTAGACCTTTGCCCAGCGGTGGGACACAATAGGTTAACAAAAAAAAACTTTTTAAATTGTACATTGATAAACACTGAAACTGAACCTTGTCAACTTTGGCATAAAAATAGTTTTATACACATATAAAACAAGGCTACACTTAGTTTTATTAACCGACGTCAAAAAAACGTAGGTTCTTAAGTTGATGTGTATTGTGTACTCGTACGTATATAATATTGTCAAAAATGCTTAATATTTATATATTATGTTAGTATATATGAGTATCTGAATAAATACACTGGCCTTCAAAACTTAGTACCACACATTATTAATGTCTGTATGTTCGCGCATACACATTTAAACTTGTGAACCGATTGCGATGCAATTTTCACTGTTGGATAGCTTAAGTTTTTACATAAAAACTGATTTACTTGGTATCTTAATCCGATGAGTAGGAGCTAAGTACCTTATAACAAACCAAATCTATTAATTTTAAAAGTGTGGTACTAAGTTTTGAATATAACTACTGGACCGATTGCGATGCGATTTTCATTGCTAGATAGGTTAAGTTTTAACTTAAAAACAGGTGTACTTGGTATCTCAATATGATGAGTAGGAGCCAAGCAATTTAATATAAACTATTAATTTTAAAATTGTGGATCTTAGTTTTGAAGGCCAGTGTATACCAAATGTATGTATGTTTGTCCAGTATTTCTCAAAAACTACAAGTCTCCTTGCAATAATTATTTTTGTAATAGTTTTAGTATCTTTCAACTTAGGGAATAGTTTAAGTTTCATGAATATCGGTTCAGTAGTTTAAAAGATACGGACTGTTAACTGTTTCCAGTATGGTTTTTATCTAAGTATAGTAGTATTATCTACTTTTTTTTCTCCTGTCGTACTTAATGATAAATGATAATAATATTATTATATATTTTTATATATATTAGTGTATTAATTATATTATTCTTATGTATTCTCTTATTTATTCTTAAAATTTTAGTTTATAGCTAGGTACCTATTTCTATTCACTTTCGTTATTTATTTTTTTACTGCACCTCTACAATTTTTCTTGCACTTCCAGGTTGACTGGTAGAAAATGATACTTAGCATTAAGTCCTCCTTGTACATTGTGTTTGTGTGCTAAAGAATAAATAAATAATAAATAAATAAATAAGTACTTCATTTTCTTAGGCCTACTACGAAATTAAAAAGTAAGCAATAGATACTAATTTAAAAATAACTAAACTCTCTTCAAATAGTATAAAACTTAGAAGCAAGAAATGCTTAATTTACCTACTTGCTTAATTTATTCGGTTTGGGCGAAGCACAGACATCAAAAAGTTTGAATTATTCTTTCTCTTAAATTTATAGTATTTGAAGTCGGTTTAATATTGTTTAAATTCATTTTTATTTTATTAAATCTACACAATATCATAATGTACCAATAATATAATGAAGTCAAAATATTTATAAACTAGCTGTACCCGCAGCTTTTCACGCGTGGCCATTTCTCTAGGTTAAAGAACTCTATTACTATTTCAAGACCTAACATACAAATATACCAACATTTGATAAAAAAATCCTTCAGCCGACAAAAAGTTTGTATCGATTGCTCGGTTTCTACTCATCGGAATGAGATAATGAGTACACAAGTTTTTAAGTCAAACTCTAAGCTATCAAACAGTGAATGGTCGCATAGCAATCGGACCAGAAGTGTTTACGTGATGCGTGAACAGGCTAACAGACAGACACAAATTTGAAACATGATTTATTCTCTTTCGGTAGCTTATTTTCAGTACCCATTTTTTTATTACTTCCTTTTCTCAGATTTTTGGGTACTAACTGCTTTATTAGAAGTAAAGATGACCTTCACTTTTGGGCTGAATAAAAATTTGTGTTTTCTTACATTATTTTAGACATGCCTATAAAACAGTACTGTGACATCCGTGACTGACTAACTGACTGACAGACAACGTCCAGCCTAAACTGGTGGATTAGGTATTTGAAATTTGGAGCAATATTCCTTGCAATATTAACATACATTTGAAATACGCGGTGAAAACACCAGTCGAAGCATCCGCAACAAAAACGTTTTAGTACCGGTCAAACATAGACTAAATTTAACAAAGAAAACGCCGAAAGTAATTGGCATAAGCCTATATAATAAACTACCAGATGCTGTAAAATCTGCAAAGAGTTTTGCTCGAGTGTAAAATGTCTATTTCTGTTTAAAACTATTTATAATATCAAAGAATATTTTACAAATGACTATCGTAGTTTTATAAAATAAATAATGAATTGGAGCAGGTATTTGATTGTAACTTTTATTTCTAATATGCATTAATTGACTTATGTACTTTATTGTTATTTTTCTTTACTTTTTATTTCATTTTTATTTTTTGACGATGCCCATTTACAGCGAACTTATTATTATTAAATAATAGACTACACTAAGTATTACGAATTATTATAATTTACTTTATTAAGACTATATTAAACATATAAATATGCGACCAGACACTGCCAAAGTGCTACGCTAAATATAGTGATTATAATACAAGAATTGTTAAATTATAGAAATTACTATTTAAAATATGATGTTCAGACGAATCTTTAGATTGTACCATTGATTTTTATAAACTAAATATAACAATGCAATGTATGTTCAATCTAAGATAATAAATGATTCTATTTTATTCTATTCTATTCTTGAGTATCCTAGAGGTGAACTACGGAAGTAACTATAAACCGTAAAACATGATTACATGGCACTCCAAATAAAATACCTATCTCATGCGGGGATCCTTTGATTTACCGGTATAAAAAGTATCCAATATCCGTACTATGAACTCAAATCATGCCAAGATTCATTTGAATTCATTCAGTAGTTTCGGTATGATGCGCGTCCAAGTGACAGACAGATAGACAGACAGGCCGACAACCATTAGTTTCTCACCCCCTTTTTTCCCGTTATAGCTAAGAAACATCTCGTTTACCTCACATTTCAAACAGAAAAAACCGCTTGCAAATCGGTCTATTCGTTTCGGAGCTACGATGCCACAACCAAACACACACACCCATGCACACAAACACATGCACACGCAGTGATACACACCCTAAACTTATAATACCCGTCTCTTTGTTCGGGGGTTAATAAAAATTATATATCTTATGAAACGTACCTTTATATGGAGTGGATGATGGAAGATGGAAAAACTTAAATTAAATAAATTAAATTGAGACTTAAGGATGGCAAATAAATAAATAAATTAAACAAATATGTTACAGTAAAACCCTATTCATAAGAAAAGTACCTAGCTATCAACCTTCAACTATTGCATCTGCGTTTATGTTTGGTATGTAACAGGTTTAGTTAGGTAAAGATCATAAGTTAAGTTATAATCTTACGCATGCCATAGTGCATGCTCACTGCACAACATAATTTATTTAAGTTTCTTGAATGTTGTCTTATTTAAGTGAAATTTTGCAATATCTTAATACAATAAATATCTCAAATAATAATATTCTAATGGAATAATTTGGGTCACGGACGTGATTCGAACCGCATACTGCGCCTCAGCGAGGCTCCTGCCTTTACCAATTCGGCCACCGAGATCTATGCGTCGTCTTCCGAATCTTTCCACTAGCTTATTTGAACTCGTCTTACGAACTACCAACCAAACCCGGCTAATATTGATTAACTTCGTGTCTGAAAGATAACTCGTCCCAAGTCTATATTTGTATGTTTTTTTTTATAGCAGTTAACGCCTGTTTAGCCTCTTTATGCTAAAAAATATCATACTGCGGAAATGAAAAATATCATGCTGCTCCAAGCCAACCTCACCTGCACGCTTTTATCCTACTGAATAATAAACGAGGCTCTGGCAAACGTCGGATGGCGGTATAACCATTCTAAAAAACAAACGTATTAAAATGACACAGGCAAATGACGGGCAGCTGCATCACCGGTGCGAGAAGCTACGCCCTAGTATCGCCAACACTCATGCCCAGCGTGGCAATTATGAGCAAAACATCGAACGACACAACAAATAAATGGCTCTCAGTACCCGGTCACACTGCTAGTCCTGACCAAGGTGGCCGTCGAGGAAAATGGCAGAGCAGCGGTTGCGAAGAATCCCCGGGCTACCGTAGGCCACCCAAAACAAACACAAATGACCCTGGCTACGTACAACGGACACACGATTAGGCTTAAAAATAAATAAATATATTCGGGACATTTCCACACCAATTACCTAGCCCCAAACTACGAGTAAGATACCCTGTACTATGGGCACTAGATAACGGATAAACTTACATAGATAAGAATATTACATCCATGACTCGGAAACAAACATTTCTGCTCATCACACAAATGACTGAACCTTGCAGGATTCGAACCCACGACCGTTGGATTTTGATCTCTAGCCGCACATGGCGCACCTTGAGATGGAGCTCACAAAGATCAGGGGTAATATTCAAGGGTTAAGTGAAGTCCGACGTCCAAAGACAGGGGGAAGACACAATAACCCTTGAATTGGGCCACCTGTTCTACTTCCGAGAGGGCGATCAGCATTGTCGGGGTGGCGGGGGGTATTTCGTCAGTAAGGTCCTCATTGATAATGTTGTAGAATTATCGAGTGTGTCGACCAAGGTAGCGTACCTGGTTCTTAAGCTGAATAAAAGGTATAGCCTTACGGTCGTACAGCTTTACGCACCAACCTCGGTACACACAGGTAACGATGTGGAAGATATGTTTGATGACATGTCTTCGGCCCTATATAACACCACAAGGGCCTACTACAACACCTACCTACTACTTACCATGGGCCTACTTATCATGGGAAATTTTAACGCCAAAGTGGGAGTACAGACTTATAGTGAATTGAAAATAGGTCCACACGGCTATGGAGACAGGAATCACAGGGGGCCAATGCTAGTTTTTTTTTGACAAAGAGGGGCTCTTTTTGATGAATTCATTCTTCAAAAAGCATTCCCAGAGGAAGTGGACTTAGCCCTTATGGTGTGACTAAAAATGAGATTGACTTCATCATGACAGACAATAAGCACATATTCAGGGATGTCTCAGTGATCAGCATCAATACCGGTAGTGATCACCAATTTGTCCGAGGCTCCTTGAAAGTCAACCACAAGCTTCAAAGATGATGTCTAGTGTAGTCTACGCTCCAAGTCAACCTGCTCCAAGCCGCTGTTGGATCAGAACAGTTCCAACTAAAGTCGGAAAATTGATTCGCTGCCTTGGAAACCACACATGACGTAGATGCGGAACTCCAAAAGAAAGGCACAAAATTTTGACAGCAGCAGCGTACGGACACAAAGGCTAAAATCTCCGATGGAGTTCTTCAGCTTATAGTCGAGTGACGGGAGCAACAGCAAGCCACACCGTCGGAAAGAAGGGATCTCAATAATAAAATAAGTAAGGTGGTGGGTCGTGACCTCCAATGCTCAAATACTCGCCGGATAGAAAGTATTTAGCACCATAAACCACATACACACAGTGAGGCAGGTTATACAGAAGTCTGAAGATTATAACCAGCCCCTGTGTCTTGCTCTTGTAAACTATGAGAAGGCCTTTGACTCCATTGAAACCTGGGTCGTTCTGAAGTCTTTGCAGCGTTCTCAAATGGACTGGTGATACATCGAAGTGCTGAGGATTTAGTATGACGCCGCGGCTATGAGTGTCTAAGTACAAAACCAGCAGACTAAACATATCCAGCTGCGCAGGGGAGTGAGACAGAGGGATGTTATATCCCCAAAACTGTTCACTAACGCCTTGGAAGATATGTTTAAGACGCTGGATTGTTAGGGAATGGGCATTTATATCAATGGCGAAAACATCTCACATTTACGATTTGCCGATAATATCATCCTAATGGCAAAGTCGCTGCAAAACTTGCAAAGTATGCTGACCAACCTAGATAATGCTTATTGACGCATCGGTCTCGGAATGAACATAGATAAGACCAAGATTGTTGACCCGGAACTGATTGCAGTCAATGGTCTCATGAAATTGTCCAACAATATGTTTACCTTGGACTAATATAGCAATGAGGTAAGAATAACTTTGAGAAAGAAGTCAACAGAAGAATTCAGCTGGGTTGGGCAGCTTTTGGCAAGCTTAGTCAAGTCTTCTCGTCGTCCATACCACAATGCCTGAAGACAATGGTCTTCAATGAGTATGTCCTACCTGTCGTGACCTACGGAGCCGAAACGTGGACACTCACGAACGTGGACCGCCATAAATTTCGGGTCGCTCATCAATCTATGGAGAGAGCTATTTTTTGAGTTTCTCTGAAGAAAAAGATTCGTAATGAAGATATCCGATGGAAAACCAAGGTGACCGACATAGCTCAAAGGATAAGCAAGCTGAAGTGGCAATGGGCTGGCCACATTTCCCAAAGAACCGATAACCGTTGGGGTAGACGAGTTTTCAAGTGGAGACCATGTTTAGGCAAACGCAGTGTAGGATGCCCTGTGGCCAGGTGGAATGACGACCTGCGAAAAGCGGCTGGAAGAAAAATGGATGAGGAGAGCTGAAGACCGAGCTCAGTGGCGTGCATTAGAAGAAGCCTACGTCCAGCAGTGGATAGATATAGACTGATGATGATGATGATGACATATTACAGGTTTTCAAGCGGTGGTAGTCTAACGGTTCGATAGTGCAACCAAAGATCATAGAAAGGAAAGATAGCTAACGTCATACATTAGTACAAAGCTCACGTAAAACTTATTATCGTCGCCGGTACCTAGTAGTTTGCCATAATATATTAGACGGCGTTACTATACTAGCTGAAGTGTGATACACTTATCTATCGAACAATTGGAAACTAAAACTTCGTTGTAAGTGTGTGTAAAGGTATGTATAGCGTGACATATGAGTGATGGAGCGTATGTCGACTAGCTAGTGAATCAAAATATCACTGTTTTTATCCAATGATGCCACGGCTCAATGATTAGGACATGTACCCTAGGTTCGATTCTGTTAACACTTTTTGGGTTTTTTTTGGGTTTTTAAGAATATTCTAGATAACTAGAATTTGCCTGAGTAAAATTGATAAATTAAGGTGAAGGGTAAGGAGAAAACACAAAAACAAGGCGTTTTTCGTGCCATTTCCTGGCGCAAATATACAAAACAAAAAAAAAAAAAAACATTCCAAATTCCATCAAAATCCGTTCCATCCGCGTGAGTGATGATGATGATGATGCTGAAAAGTATCCTGTGCGTTATTCCATGGTATGTCCATTCCAAAGTTTATCATAATCCATTCCTTTACGTGAGTGATGCTGATGATGATGATGCACGAAATCCTACGTGGGTATCCTATGTGTTATTCCAGGGTATTAGCAATCTTCATTTCAAATGTCATCAAAATCCGTTCCATCCACGTGAGTGATGATGATGATGATGCTGAAAAGTATCCTGTGCGTTATTCCATGGTATGTCCATTCCAAAGTTTATCATAATCCATTCCTTCACGTGAGTGATGCTGATGATGATGATGCACGAAATCCTACGTGGGTATCCTATGTGTTATTCCAGGGTATTAGCAATCTTCATTTCAAATGTCATCAAAATCCGTTCCATCCACGTGAGTGATGATGATGATGATGCTGAAAAGTATCCTGTGCGTTATTCCATGGTATAAGCTATGTCCATTCCAAAGTTTATCATAATCCATTCCTTCACGTGAGTGATGCTGATGATGATGATGCACGAAATCCTACGTGGGTATCCTATGTGTTATTCCAGGGTATTAGCAATCTTCATTTCAAATGTCATCAAAATCCGTTCCATCCACGTGAGTGATGATGATGATGATGCTGAAAAGTATCCTGTGCGTTATTCCATGGTATAAGCTATGTCCATTCCAAAGTTTATCATAATCCATTCCTTCACGTGAGTGATGCTGATGATGATGATGCACGAAATCCTACGTGGGTATCCTATGTGTTATTCCAGGGTATTAGCAATCTTCATTTCAAATGTCATCAAAATCCGTTCCATCCACGTGAGTGATGATGATGATGATGAAAGTATCCTATGCGTTATTCCAAGGTATAAGCTATCTCTATTCCATTTTTCATAAAAATCCGTTCAGCGTTTCAGCGTGAAAGCGAAACAAACAAACAAACTCACTTTCGCATTTATAATAGTACTGGCTTTCGCCGGCGATTTCGTGCAGTATATCCCGAAAAAAAAGACATGCTATAATCCTGAGCGTTGGGATGCTCTTGATGCTTTTTGACAGACTTGTTATTATTTCGTTTCCATGGCAACCGTTCCTTACAGCCAGTAATCGTAATTTTCTAGTTTTCCCGTGGAAACGTATCATTTCCTGGATAAAACTATCCTATGTACAGTACCTATTTGGTTGTCTGGAAGAGATCGCTTTTAGCGATAAGGCCGCCCAATGTGCCTGTTTTTAAAATGATTTCTTGTATTTATTTTTTTCTCTTAATTCTGGTTCAATAAAGTTTTTCTTATTATTATTATTATTATTTGCAAATTTTCATCAAAATCTGATCAGCCGTTTTGGCATTAAAGCTCCCCAAACAAACAAACAGACAACGTTTCACTTTTATATATTGTTGTGGATATACAGGGATGGGATTGTTTACAATTTCTTTTTGATAGGTAACTATGTAAATAAAGCATAAATAACTTCACTCCAAAGCTTGAACTTTAATAAACTGTATGTAGGTACTATAACTTCCTAGGTATTTATGAAGCGTTCCAAAACAGGTACTTACTAGGTAGGTAGGTCGGCTTTATTAGGGACCATACGTATTTTAGGGACCATCTTTCATTGAGTGAGGTTGCTATGCATTCTTTTATCTCTAATAAATATGGAAGTGAGTTTGTCTATCTGTATGTTTGATACTAAACTACTGTATGTACATAAAACGCTTGACGCCTATGACACAAACAATGACAAACGCGCGAAAATCTTAACACTCATGTGTGCGCCATCTTCCATGTTTTTGTATAACTGCATGCTCCTTCAGCTAAATCGTGATATTGGTTCAATAAATCAACTGTTAAAAATAGAGCTGCTGCTCCTGCTTTTGAATTTGCAATTTTCGTTACTAATGAAATTTTTGTATTTTATCCTCAAAATAAATAAATATGATAAACCAGAACAGTAAAATGCGATATTTCGTCGATTTCAGGTAAATTTTAGTTCTAGCGAGCCAAGTATTGCCATCTAGCAACATTTTTTAAACTACTGTGAGTGGAGTAAGGAGATAGCTACCTTTCCTTCCTATGATCTTTGATGCAACTAAGAAACCAACGATACCTAGTTCGGCCCTAGGCTGACGTTTCTAAGTAAAGTGCGGTTTTCCATCGCTCCATGCTTCGGCACGTAAAGCTGTCGGTCCCGGCTGCTATTAATTAATAACAGTCGTTAAGCCATGTCAGAGGCCCTCGGGCCTGACAAACTCTGACACCAGAGGCCAGCACTACCTCATACGACAAAGAAAGAAAGACAGGTTTCAGAACTTGTTAGTTCAAATGTTTAAATTCTTTATACAAACGATAGGTCCCCATAATAAGTAATTTTATCAGAAAAACTCCTAAACCCACCTGGGCCATTATTCTCTATGAACAGTCACACGCGTAACGCGTCTTGCTGTGGAATCGTTCGGAAAAGTACGGCAATTTTCGAACATGCACAAACAATTCCACGCAGATATCTTAACGCGGCGCGTTACGTGGCCGAGTGGCACCGAGTGCTGTTTTATATGTCCGTCTATTTCCACTAGTTTCCTTGTTCCGTAACTCTTATAGTGCTATAAAATAATGTTGTCCGTGTAGTTTTTTATATGATATATATAAAAAACTACGCAGTCGTTTGTCGCAGAGGACGCTCGACTGTGATATTTGTCCAGACGGCGCGGCGCGGCGAGTCTGGCTGTAGTGCTCTAATTGGCTCTAATGAAAATGTTTTATTACTGGCTCCTGCTCTCCACCTTTAGTTTAGAGATGAGATAAATGTGAATAGTCGCTGTTATTTTCAGACCAGTGCAGCTGTATATTATTATGTCAGTCAGTTTTGTTTGCAATATAAATATGCTACCGCGGTATTCCAACTTAAATTGTATTCTGCTTCTTGTTTCTTGGTCCGATGCTATTCATGTACTAATAACGATTGTGAATGAAGGCGTCATGAAGTGCAATCCACAGACCATATATTTATGATGCTATTGGTATGTTTATGTCGTGGCGATATTGTTCATGTGCGCTTTAGCAGAATGCCTGCTTCTTAATCATTGAATATTTTTAGTCCCAAAGTATTGCAAGCAATTTGCTTCTTAGTCAATTAGCGTGTTATGTATGATTGCTGCAGTGGCATCTTCCATTTTAGGTACTGTGCTCATAATCCTAACAATAATAGTCGAGTGTGGTGTTCCTGTGTCGAAGTAATCTTTGCCAGCTAGTGTCGTTAGAGCGGAAGTGTCTGGCGTAAGCTTTGTTGACACTTAGCTTCCCTGTGTTGTTGACTCCGACAGAATGGAGCTTTGGTGTAAACTAAGCTTTAGGAGGTGGATCAGCAATGTCTGATGTATAAAAGTCAGACATTAACTTTTGTAAAGACGATTTACATTCTACAGAACTCATATCTGAAATTGTTAATCCACGTGGCTTCCACCGGCAGAAAATACAGTGGCCTTCAAAAGTTATTACCACACTTTTTAAACTAATAGTTTATTTTATTAAATTGCTTGGCTCCTTCTCATCGGATTCAGATACCAGGTACACTAGTTATTCAAAACCAAAACAATCAAAATCGCATCGTAATCGGTCCAGTAGTTTTCACGTGATGCACGAACAGACAGACATTAAAAGTGTGGTAATAAGTTTTGAAGACCAGTGTAGATATGCACAGCTACTTCGCGGCGTCCGTGCAATTGTATAACAATTGTATATCTATCTATCTATCTAATGGGGTATCAAAGGACTTTCAGTTGCGGATGCTGCGCGTTTTGGAAGTCTGTGTCCTCAGCATGTATCGCTTCGACATTGAACTGTTTATCCGCACGCTCACTGCGCCTGTATGAACACAGTATGTATAATATTTTTTTCCGCCCGTTCAAATCGTCTCATCGTACAATGTCAAGTTCTTAAAATGTCACAGTAGCACAACGTCACGTTTTTTTTTTGTGGCCGCAAACGTGCGGTTTCACTGCGTCGGGACGCTCAAAAAACGTGCATATTTGTCAAAATTTAACGTGTTTGTTGCGTTGTCGTGACAAAATTGTTTTTTAATAACAAGTTAAACTTGTAAACTTGTTTAATGTTACCTATGTTCAACTGACAGATAAAACTTGTACATGTAAGTAAGATCCGTAATTAATTGATATCAAGCTGTCAATGATTAATCATTCACTTGAAGTTCCTAAAACTCAATAAGGTTGAACTACGCTTACCTAGACCATCGTCATCATCCTATACTAATCCAATGATGGATGTAGACTCTCCACATTCAGTCGCTGCAAGCTGTCTTTCCAAGTTGTCTCTCCATCTGACCAGCGGGCGTCCCACACTACCGCATTTGCCACTCAGTACTCGAGAAATGTGACCAGCCCATCGCAACTTCAGCTTGTTTATTCTGTAGGCTATGTCGGTATACCATACAACCCCCAAGCCTTAACTAAGTATACCATAGAATAACTATAATATACTCCTATACTAAACTTTTAGTTGAGTTAGGTGTAAAAAAAAAAAAAAAAAACGCTGGTGCATCAGAGGCACTCATTTATCGACTGATTCTCAAAATGACGTTTATATCTTATCATAAATGAAGATTAAATAGATCTAATACAATATGTAATTAATATAAATTTTGAATTTTAATGTATTGGAGAATAATTATTGAAATCCATTAAAAATTTCGCATTGCCTACATTTTCATGTCATTCCTAGGGTTGAAACATTGATTTCCCTTAAGACCAAATTGTTCATTGTACATGCTTATTTAATTAATAATGTATGTGCCTACAAATATATGGAATAATTAATAAGAATGCTGTGACATTGTGATAAAATATTTTCATGCCGATTATCACTCCAGTCGAGTTCACAAATTTTATTCGTTATCATAAGGGATTAAAGTTCAGATTTGCTTTTTCGAGGTTCACGTCAATACGGTGTATTTCTTATATTTCTTCGCTTCCATATCAGGTAAAAGCTTTTCATAATATACCTGCGTGGTACGCAAATATGTTATTGCCAAAAACAAGACGGCAAATGCTTGGATATCTCTTAAATCGAGACCTTGCACGAGTTATAATATATGTGAAGCCTATATGTAAATGGTGCAGGCAAGTACAGACATGTCTATTCAATTAGAAAATGTTTGGGAATATTAGGTACTACTTAATGCGCTTTTTTTAAATAAATGTGTTAGATCGAAACATACTCAAATCGCTGACAGCTTATAGCTTACATACACATCATTGGTTACCCGTTATAGGTATGTAAACTCCAGTTCAAAAGCTCGTGTCTATGAAAATAATTATACACATGATGACAATAGTCAAAGGTAATAGTGGTGCTATATGTTGTAATTTAAAAGAGCTTGGCTTGATAATTCTAGTATAATTAATGTTCAGCCAATTTATCTTGATAAATCGTGGAAGGAAAATACCACAAAATATCTGGTGTTCTGTGGAACATATTGCTGTATGTGTCGCTAATTAGATAGTTGATTGATCCCGGCCTAAGTCTTTGTGCTCTTATTGTCTTAGGAGCGACATAATATTAATTGATCCAACTTAATCAGGCTTGGTGAGGACACATCCAATTAATAGCTAAATAGAAACCAATTGCTCGTTTACGATTCCTTTTGATCAGTACCTACTGGATAAAATTACCTACATGTTCTATTCAATAAAAGTGCAAGCACACCGACACCGCAGCGACTGAGCAATGAAAGAGAAATTGAAAAATAAAATGACATAGAGCTTATCTATCTATGTATGTATATCTATACATTTAATAAAGATGTATGTAACAAAAAGTCTATAAAATGAAGAATAGCCAAAGTAACTTAAAATAAGCTATGAAAAATATTATAACATTTTTAAATCTTTTCTGCCTGTTTGATCAGTCTATCTGTCTGTCTGTATGTATGTTCGTGCATCACGTAAAATCTATTAGATCGGTCATAATGTGGTGCTCACTGTTGGATAGCTAGGTGTTGTCTGTTGGATGTTAGGTTTTGACTTCAAAACTGGAGTACTTAGTATCTCAATCCGATATAGGTAGAGCAATCTAGAACTATTTGACGGCAGAACAATTTTTGATGAATGTAGTATTGTACTTTGTAAGGTCTTTTGTTCCTAGAATAACACATTGGTTACTATTAACGTAGTAAAATGGCCACGCCGGCAAAGCCGCGGGCACAGCTAGTATTTTATAAATATATTACCTTTTTTAACTTGATGATCCTTATCCATACCCACGCATCACCAGGCAAAACATCCATCCAGAAATCACCATCAACTATTGTAGGACAATTAAATAAATCACCACTACCACAGAATAAATATTAGTGCTAAATATAAGTAAGTAATTATTGAGGCGGTGTGGATTTCAAGAGGCTTATTGCAGTTTCAACCTAATGCTTATTTTAAATTTACTAAAATTGACGCTGTTTCTGCCTACACCACGTGATAAGCTCAAGTACAGTCAGCGCTACAATCACAACTGAGCTTAAATAAACTATGGGTATAATCAAACATCATCACTACGACGAGGCAACGTATCAAGGACTGCGCGTTTTTGATTGCTTAGTACATAGTTATCCAAACTGATTGTGCTCTCCTGGTACTTTGAAATACTTTTTAAAATAATATCTCGATTTATCTTAGTCTCGTGCCCTATTGAAATGCCATTACAATTTAGTGTCCTCGCAGTGAAACGCACCTTTTATTTTGCTCACTTATGCCGCCGACTGTCCAAAATGTAAATAAGTTAACTTAAAAACATTAAAAAAAAGCTGTATGCAGTACCCATGTCATGATGAAACTTAATATAGGCTATCACAATTTAATGCGAATGCAACATGTCTATGCTGTTAATCGTTGAGGAGTTCCCTAATCAGGAGCCAACCCGGAGTGCTGCATCATGGTGAAACTTCAATTTGGCGATCATAATAGAATGTGTACACAAAATTTCGTGACAGTGCTGTTGACCGTTGAGGAGTTCCCAAGTCAGGAGCCAACCCGGAGTGCCGCATCCATGTCATGGTAAAATTCCAAATCTGCTATCATAACAGAATGTGTACACAAAATTCCGAGACATTGCTGTTGACCGTTGAAGAGTTCTTTTATCTGGAGCTTTTCCTGGATGTCGATTTAGGTCATGCTTGCCACAAATATCCAACTCAAAAGAATAAGTGGAAGTAGTTCTAATTCAGATTAGACCTAAACAAACATATTACAAACATATAAACTTTGCAAGTTATATAAAAGCTTTTAATTACTAGGTATGTCTATTATGAAACAACCATTCAAAAATGATATTTTATTTACCTAATAGAGCACAAAAGTAGGCATTATGACGAACAACAAAAACGTCTTTTAGGAATGCCACTCCAATAGACTTGGCATAAAGTAAAACATTTTCAAGACATAATCATCAACCAGCCATCGTCCTATACATATACTCGTATACCGTACATTCAACATACTCCCTGCATATTTTGCCTATGTGGTATATTATTATATTCCAACTTTGAAGGAGTAAGTTTGTCATGTACATTTTGGTATCTCTCGGTCGATCCCAATCTGCAAATGTTCGGCCAAGATTGGAACTGTGTAAACATAAATTGAAACGAATGTACAAAAACAAACCAAACGACCGCCATGTGAAATGGAATGACAGCCATGGAATGAGATTTAGATAGAAAGTAGATAGTGGTGACCGTAGTGGAGGAAAACAGGCGGTCTGAGAATGTGCTCAATAAACGTTTCTCTTGGGGCATATTTGAATTTCGGATCGAGAATGGTTGCGAAAATCAAACATTTGTCAACAGCAAGCAGTCATGACCGTAAACGGTTTATAATGTGATAATGATGATCACATGAAGTTAGCGCTAAATTGACAACTTGCATACGTGCTTAAACTGGCTCGACAAGTGTACAATAGAAATATGTTAATGCTTACCTGCTTCATTCGTATGATATGAGTACATACAACAAGCTGTAAGCTCTACGTAATTATCTAAGTACATAATAAATTTCACTATATACATAATAGGTATGCTAGTAAGGCGTCGGAATGAGCATTTCCCCATTCTTAGCCTACTTACTGTTCTTACAAATATTCATATAAATATTCTTACATATACGTGAATGCCACTGAATCAGAAGAGACTGAAGTTTTGCGCAGGACGTCTTCTGGCCTTTTGACTGGTAGTCATTGGATGAGAAGAGCCAAAGATCGGGTCCTGTGTCCATCATTGGACTAAAACAGGCTGTTGATGACTACAATCATCCCACCAAATATTTTGTAAAATACCCCTCACTTTTATTAAATTATATTAACAAAAAGTGGTCCTTTGTTTTGTTGTGGCGGGCAATGACATTAGATATAATTTGAATTATTATTTTTTGTCATTCTTTCTTTATGAAATGATATATTATGTATTTGTTACTTGTTATTATTTTTTATATAATGTATTTATTCATTTTTGTTTACGTTATACTGTCCGTTCATCCGTACCGTGACGTTACCGAATGGTCACAGCGGAAGACCAGCGCTGGTCGTTTTACGACCAGCAGTATGCTGAGCTGGGGCCATTTTGCAAATGGTAACATTTAGACGTACTTTAGTGTTAAGGTTTTTTTTTATTTATGTCTTTGTTCTAAATGTTATTTTTTGCAAATAAATTGATTTTCTTCTTCTTCTTCTTCTTTCTTCTACAGAGTGAAATAAACGTCAATTCACTTTGCCTTTGATAACTTTTTAGTACATAAACATGAAGTTGTCGTTGTAATTTTTGTTTAGCATTGCATAAATGAGTTTGTTCCACCGCGAGATGTTTCTCCGCTAACACATAAACAGACCCATATAGGCACAAAATATTTGATCGCGTCGCATGTAATTCCGATGGATCAAATATTTGTTGTATTTGTTTTTTTTTGGATTCATTTTTTTTGGAGCCCACTTGTTTCCGACTTTTATATCAGTAAAACTTTATAGGATACTAGCTGTGCCCACGGCTTCGCACGCGTGGTCTTTTCTTTGGGTTCAAAGTACCATAATGTGCTTATCCAGAACCAACATACCAACATTTGATCAAAATTTCTTTTGCCGTCAAAAATACTTTTATCAATTGCTCGGCTTCTAACTGACCATATTTAGATACCAATTACACCAGTTTTTAAATCAAACCCTAAGCTATCTAACAATGAAAACCGCATTGCAATAGTTGATCCACGTGATGCGTGAACAAACAAACATACAGACAAACAGACAGAGCCTCACGATAGGTGTTCTTTTAAATAAATTTCAACGCCTATACTGCAGGAACCTTTTAATTTTTCGGGCTTAAAAGTATCCGATGTCCTACCTCGTAGTATGAACTCAAATCATACCAAGTTTCATTTAAATGAAAAAAAAAACTGTTTTCGCATAGCAAGTAGGCAAGTTTGAGAGTGGTGGAAAAACTCAGTCAGTTGATTGACGAACTACGAGTAGGTACTAAATACCTAATGGTCAAAATTTACGTACGATAGGAAGGTCGTTTTATATCGGTACTTGGGCATATTACTTCAGCCTACTTATTCTCTGAGCTACATCGTACTTTGGTTCTTTGCCGAATCACCTCGTTTAAGATGAGATCTCTTAGTAAGGTAATAAACCCAAAACATACTCGTAGCTCATTCCATAGCATGCTTATCAATTTAGAATTTGTGAATCAGCCTCTCACACTAGTGTAACCACGAGGATAAACAATTCCTCGTGGTCACGTCACTACACGAGGCTAAAACATGTCGAGTTATAACAGGTACCTATCCATTGTCTAAGTTTCGGCTCCGTACTAGGTATGGTCATTACGGCTATTACTAATTCTGTGATTACGGATAGGACGCACTGGTTGAAGACTTGTCTTCAGACATTGTGGGAAGGGCAACGAGAAGACCCTAACGAAGTTTCCTAAATGCTGCCCAGCCCAGCCAAATTTGCCTATCGGCTTCCTACAATATATCTGTGCGTAACAAAACTATCGTTACAGTTTCACTCCGCATTCATACGAGACCAATAGAAATGAGCTCTAAAGCGCTACAACTATTTTACAACTGTAAACATTTTTGGTGCTTGCCACTGCCGGGAAATAACTTCCCGCAATAAATTCAGCTGAGAATCGTGCAGCTTGAAACGCTCCCGGTTATCTAACTCCGATTGAAATAAGAACTCAAATGGTCCTCATTTTTCCAGCGTTAAGATAAAGCCACTCAATTTGAGACTTACGTAACTGATTACAGCTTATAATTTAGTAGGCGCCATAATTATATGTTAGTAAAAACTGAGTGGAACCCTGGGGTTGAATGGGACTTTGATCTTAGCAAATCAAATGTAATGGACTTATTCTATCCAAATTAAGATATATCAGAAACCCATGCCAAGACTATTTAAAAGAAAACGCTTTAAAAATGTACATGAACCTACAACTTTGAAAGGTTTTCTTACAAATCCTTATTTTTTAAATATTTTGTACTTTTCACACTACTTACCTAGCCCCAAACTAGGATAGCACCCTGTGTTATGGGTACTAGACAACGGATAAACATACATATATACGAATATTATATCCATGACTCGGAAACAATCATTTCTGCTCATTACACAAATAAATGCACCTCGCTGGATTCAAATCCGCGACTGTTTGTTGACTTCGCCGTCAGGGTCACACTACTGGGCCAATTATTTACCCCCTGTAAGCAGATTAAGGGTGTGGCAAACACTTTGGCATAATATAAAAGTACTTAACATTGAAATTATTCTGTTTTCCATACAATGACTGTAGCTAGGTATAAATACAGTCATTGGTTACATAAGACTAATTTACTTGTATTACACGAAGTCACAGAATAAATAATAGTACAAGACGAAGTGTCACCATTTGTAACATATTACGCTCGACTAGCCACAGTTTAGTATGCATAGGGTAGTATATCCATATATCATTCAACCCATATTTCACGAGTTGACACACGTTTAACTCCTTTTGTTTTTGTTAAAAGTTTATTTAAAGCCGAGAATAGGTTTATTATTCTAATCAAAAAACCAACTACAAGTGGATTTGCCAAAACTACTGAGCCAAATTCGATGAAATTTATATTGGACACTGGAGGTCCTATTTTTTATAATGTAAAAGAAATTGCAATCTACCTAGATATACATAAAAAGAATTGACTTGGGATCCTCCTTTTTTTGGAAGTACCTAGGTAAGTAATAATTGTGTCAACACAAAATTCTAAAATATAATCGAACAATGACGAACTACCTGTGCCCGCGGCTTTGCCCGCGTGGTCCTTTCATTTAAAAGTAGCCCACACGTGTTCTTCCAGGACCAAAAGTACCTATAAAGTACAATATACTACATTTCTTCAAAATTCATTGAACCTTAAATATTTTTTTATCAATTGCTCAGCTTGTAATACTAAGTACACCAGTTTTTAAGTTGAACCCTAAGCTATCCAACAATAAAAATTGCATTGCAATCGGTCCAGTAGTTTTTACATGAAGCACGAATTAACCTTAAGATCAAAGAACCAGATACAAATAATTATACTCACCTACAAGGAAGTGACAATAAGGAAAACATCAACTAAAAGTTGATTACAGTGATCTGTAATGTTGATAATCATTGTTGAAGGTTGAATGAAGTGCCGATCAATATATAAATCATATTTCTAAGACAGAAACTATAAATTCACATCGTAATTTTTTCACTCTTTAAGAGTTATCTACCGACGAAACTTGTTCAAAGATGGTTTCATACGGAAAGAAACCCTCCTTAAATATGCATGGACGGGTTCCCAACCCTTTGCTTAACCCGAGAGAGGATAACTTTTTCACGGACTCCAGTAAATCTGTTGTCGTCGACAAATTTATGGACTCAGGTGACCCCACCCCCATAATTGGAACATATACTGGTCCAACACTGTCACCTGCAGAACAATATTCAGGAGCAACAGCAACTACAGGCTGAGCGAACATCAGCTCATCAACCACTTCCCAAACCACTACTCGTCCGTAAGGATATTCTTGTAAAAAAAACATAAACGATACTGGAGAGAATTCGAACGACAATGCCCTCGCGAATAAAACCCAAGGGAAACTTTCGAATGGGCAAATCATCAACAACTATTTGTATTTAGATTTTATTCCCACAACGTACGTTATACCCTGTGACTATAATACTTTTGCCAAGGAGTATCAAAAAGCACCGGAGACGATGTGGATCCTCAAGCCCGGCGCCAAAACCCAAGTCACCAGAATTTTCCTCGTAAACAAACTGTCCACGCTGAAGAAATGGTCACGAAATTCCAAAAAATATTTGCAACGTTATCTGACAAGCAAAGATAACTATGTTATATCGCGGTACATAGATAATCCGCTTTTGATTGGCGGCAAGAAATTCGATTTGAGGATTTACGTCCTCGTTACGTCGTTCCAGCCTTTAAAAGCTTACATGTTTCACGAGGGATTTTGTCGATTCTGCACAATAAAGTTACGATACTAGCGTCGCCGAGCTTGACAATATGTACATCCACACTGAGAAAAATATAAAGTCAACGACACCGTATTGACGGCAGGTTTAGTTAGAAGTAAGGCCAAAAAACGACCAAACGTAATACGGTCAAAAACACCTTCCTATGCAGAAAGCGTTTTTTGCCGTATAGCGTAAGGCGAATTCTACAGTCAGCGATACCATGAAAAATCATTTACAATCTGTGTTTTAGTCGTATGTATATTAAACAGATTAAACGTAATGAAATAGCTATAAACGTGGTAAGTTAGAAAGAAATTGTCGGACTGACGACGGTGGCATTCATTTTCAGTACTGCGATTTTAACGGTAAGCAGGGTTGCTTGAGGCAATATCTGACGTATCTTCAGTGATTAATGGCTTATCATAGGGCACCATTGTTAAAGTGTTAGGGCTAAAACATCATCATAGACAATAACTTAAAACCGTGGCTTATAGGAAGAAAGGATCTCTCTTAAAGAGGAGAAGGAGGAGGTATCTACGCGTAACGCCCTATGTGACGTAACGTCTAGGTAGATAGGAGATTTTACCTCATTACGTTATATTATGACGTAACGGTTATTACGTTATATTATGACGTAACGGTTATTACGTTATATTATGGTAAAATCAAAGGTAGTCTAGAGTGAGAAAGGAGGTATCACCTCTATCCTCTATGCCATGACGTAATGCACAGAGGAAAGATCTATAGCCTACGCGTCCCCCTCAATGACGTCGATGACGGCTAATGACCTGATCTTCAAGTATAGGCTGGTAGATCATCTGTTATTGGTCATGCTGCCCCCTGACAGCGTGCTGGACGTGCGCTGGAACAAAACGCCTTCGGAAGAGGCTTTAAAGGATTTCGAAGCTCTCATCGAAGAAGATTCCATGTATAGGGGGACTCTGAGCCGATGCAACGTGAAAACAAATTCATGAGTGGCAAAACCAACTGACTTTATTATTTTACACCGTTTTACTATGCGTTTACACTGTTTTTGATTATTGTATTTTGTCATATTACATACCTATTTTATTTTACCCATTAATAAAAACTGAATTGAACATTTACAGATTATTTTAATAACAATCAAACAAAAAAAGCAACGATATATTAATCGTACGTATGATGCGCGTTTATGACTATCTAAAACGATGATACTTGTAGTAGCGCGAGTTAACATCTCTGTCCATAAGTTGTAGTACTTCTTTTTATGTTTAAGTACTTACGATTCTTTGGTGGAGCTATAATCTTATCGATTATCCTTCTATCTCTTCTTGACCTCCAATTATACCTTTTGAGTGGATGGTAGTGTTTAAAGCTGTATCTGATACGATGATTGCTTTGTATTACTTTTTTTTTCAACTCTGTAAAAAATATCGATTATGTTAACACAATATTATAATTTTAGAGTAAAAAATTGGTTGTAAGATGATAGAAATAGTTATCTGATGAATAATTCTTTATAACTCGTGTTAAAATGTCTTATAACCGGCCTCAAGTAACTTGCCACAATATAGACTGGCCTACCTTAGTAATATATGAATATTGAATCAGAATTATCGAAGTTATATATAACTACCTCCAGATATACTCTTAAAACACGTTACGTACCTCGGTATTATGTATTTTCATAGAACAACATATTATCTGTTCATACTATTAGTTTCTGTAGGTAAAATAATTTCCAAAATTAGTTACGTTCAGAGATAGATTTTGGATAAAACGGTGTATGAGGTGTTATTGTCTGTAATTATTATCTTACCTTGTTAGTTTATTACGTAAATCCTGATATATAAGTTAATTTGGTAAAATTCTTGAATTTGATATTTTTAATCATAAATATAGACCGGATTTTTCTTATTCTTCTGAGTTTAATATTATTTTCGAAAGACAGCCACTGGCTTACAAAATTGCATTTTTAGTTTGTTTCATTTTGACAGAAGTCGTCAAATAGGCATCTGTTGTCAACTTTGTTCTCTTAAATTTTATAATTCGAATGTAAATCTTAACTGACCTCATTTAATTCTGTATTAAGTTACTGCTCATTGATAAATATGACTTTTATTACAAAGTTATTTTTTCAAGCCTTTGAGAGTCTCCCTTTTAAATGAAAGCAGATTGGGGGTCAGTGTAGACCAGACTTCTAATAATGAAGATATATAAATATAATATATAAAATAAATTCCATTTAAGATCTTTTGATCTTTTCTAAAACTCACGCATAAAGTGTTTTCATTAAATAAACAGAGACAAAATTTTAAAGAGTGCGTTTATTAAAGTGAACATTTCTTGAAAGTTAATGAACTATTTTCCCTAAGCGCATAGATTTTGGAAGAGTTACCAGACTGCGGCTCAACCACACTCCACCAGCTACAACGGCTTCGCCAGGGAGGTGAAATCACCGTATCCCGAAGATCTTTGGAGGAGGGACGTCTACCGAACATCCAGATAGATTCAGTTTGAAGGGAGCTCGTCTGATCTGGTATGGGAGTTAAAATGCTTCAAGGCACCTGCTTCATCCCACAGATCTTCAAGAATTAAGACGGCTCCAGGACCAGTTCTACCACATCGCCGAAGATTGAAATTGGAGATCGAAACACCTCATCAGATCGAGAGCCCACTCCGAGACAGTTGAGAACGAGTTGCTGCCCTCCTTTCCGGGTTGCTGATCTCCTCTTCAAGTTGCTGCCCTCCTCTCCGGGTTGATGATCTCCCCTTCGAGTCGCTGTCCTCCTCACCGAGTGGCCGCCTTCCTCCCGAACAGTTCCTGTTACTACGATAGAAAATTTACCTCACTAACCTAACATATTAATATTTGCCTATTTAACATAATTAAATATAGAAAGCCTCCCCTTATAGGATAGGTAGGCCTTCAACTTAATAAATTTAGGGAAATCTGATAGGAAGGCTTTAGAGTCCAAATTCTTCAACCTTTAGGAGTCTGGTCTTAAAATTTATTTCCTTTGACTGATTTGGGTAATTCTATAGATTACCTCAATTATCTATAGATTATTCAAGATAGTCTTTGATTAATAAAGTACCTAGAGGTAAACCTCCCGTTTTACCTCTGGTTAATCTATAAAAATACTGTATGCGCCGCTTAATGAATCTCTAATTATCTATATTTATTTGTATTGCTTAATCTGTTACATGCACACACTCATTCATTCATTTCCCTTCATCCCGCCACTACTCACTCCTAAACCAGCACGAGAGAACGACGCTACGCTAAAAGAAACGCATCAAACGCTTCAACCGCAAATTATTCAAAAATAATTCAAAAACATAAATATACCGCGGCCGCGAGTGATTGAACAGAGTGTTAATCAAAAACATAATTTGACTGTGATAAAAGAACACCAGTGCCGAAATTGGATTACAGACCTATCGAAGAAACTACTACCTTGCATCTGTGGATCTCATCTCTGTGATTACAGGTACCTAATTCTCCTTTTTCCTTCACCTGCCTAAACTTTACCACAAGTCCTTTTGGTCCTACGTCCTAGATCCAAGTCCTCTTGGTCCTATACTATCCTGATTCCAAAATTTGTCATTTACAACGGTCATCGCGCATATTATTTTCTATAAAATTACACTGACCATTTTACCTACCCACATGCCGTTAGAAACGCACCCACACTTATTGTAAAATTTGCAATAGAATATTTATCTTCTCGCTACACTTATTTTATATACTATGGTAAAATAAATAACGCATACTTTACGCATTTCTACTTAATTATCGTTATTTCCATCGCACAACTTTCATCATTCAAGTTCACACAGATACCTTGGAGTAATTCTGTCATTTTTAATAAACAGATCTTCAACATATCTTAAAGACCCTCGTGTCTTGTCATCAAATTTAAAATCAAAGAGTATTGATATACATAATATCTATGCTTTAATTTTAATTTTTGTTTGTTGTAACGCACTAAATAGCCAGGTTAACGTCTCATACCCATCCATCATTTTACGGCTATAGCCGTAAAATACCTCTAGAGTGGCAAACCATTGACATAGGACGATAAGACTTCATAGTGGCCTTAAAATAGAGGTAAGCGTAATTCACAATCTTGCAAACTGTAAGATAGCGCCTTACCTCTACGGTCCATTAGTCGTAGACTAAGGTTTAACTGGAAGTAAGGTAATTCATAATCTTGTCTTACCTCCACCAGCCAGTTCTTCCTTGAGGGATATAACGTTCTTCTATGGTTAGTATACCTAATCTATCTATAGATCTCTCCTCTGAGCATTACGTCATAGCGTAAAGCAAAGAGGTAAGACCTATCTCACTCTAGATAAGCTTTGATTTTGCCTCCAAGCGTTACGTCATAATATAACGCAAAGAGGTAAAACCTCCTATCTACCTAATCGTTACGTCACCCAATGGAGTAACACGTAGATATCTCCTTTTAACCCTGCGTTACACGACAAAGTTCCTCGTCAATCAATATATCAAAGTTTGGGAGACTTTGATTTATTGATAGACGAGCTTCCTCGTCTGGAATTTTATTCCACCTGGCGTCCGGTATTCCATCGGGCGGCACCACTACCGACATGATATTGTCAATCAACTTGTAATATTCAATATTCTGTCGTTGTGTGTAGTCGATTGGAGCGAGGGCGAGGCATTCACTTACCAGGGCTTTAGGGTGTTGTCAATGATCATGTCGTACCCGTAGCATTCAAAACAATGGCGGTCGTTCGCCATCACCGGCGCTGCCGCTTTCAGAGAATGAACAATGAGCCACTGCATTTCCGCGAATAATTTCTCTTTCACCGACCTCCCTCTCGTTCCCTTCAAATATAAGCGGATATTCTGAATACGCATTTTGTCTCCGTGCAGGCTATTATAATCTCCACCGTGCTTCTGTACACTAATATTCATCAAGTGCACATACATGTTATCTAGCTCTGTGACACTTGTGTCATATTTCACGGTGCAGAATCTACAGAATCCGTGCTGGAAAAGATAAGCTTGTAAGGGTCGAAACGACGTCACCAAAACCGAAACCGAACCGTCACCGTAATCTGAAATAAAACTTTTTCCCTCCGATCCGGAGCGGGTTGTCGATGTAGTGCTATATTACGTAACATTCTTTGTTAGTAAACTGCTGATAGAATTAATTTTCGCTTCACGCAACCACTTTTAAGTTTCGAAAGTTTGTTTATTAAGAAAATTCCGGCACCCCGGGATTTCCTGGCTTCATAATCCAAGTGCTCTGCGGATATTTTCTGTACTCCTCGATGAACATATTGTAGTCTGCGGGGAAGACGTATGTGACAGGTATGAAGTCTAGATGGACGTACCGCGTGAAGTTGCCCTTAGGAAGCAGCACATCTACTTTCTCGCCTAAGGGGTTGCCCTCCTTTTCGGGTTCTTTTCTATATCTCTTGATACTTTTCACTAATAAATCTTTACGTGATAGCTCGTAATGGTTGGGAAAGTGGTTGATCAATTGATTATCGTTCATTCTGTACCCGCTATCGCCCATCACTGCTGAATATGGACCGGCAGTTGTTCGTGAAGGACCAGTAAAAGTTCAACTCGTCGTCTGGCGCTACTTGCACCCAGCCACGGCTCTCAAAGTTACACATAATAACGGATTTCTCCAAGTCTGTGTAATATGTTACCTTGCCCTTTTCCGTGGCTGCCGGCAAAGTTTTCACGTGTATAATCGGTGTATAAATAATAAAGTAGGTATTTAGTTCAGTACTAGTATGTCAATGATGGGAATTATCACAATTTATATTTAAAAATATCAGAATCATTAGAACGCAATAAATACAGTCATACTTAACTAAGTATGTAGGTACTAGGTACATAGGTACCTACACTGTTTAACTTTCGGCTTTTACCGCGAGAGGGTACGAATGCACTCCATCTATATCTATACTTATAATAAAGCATTATTTATAGAAAAGTCTGTACAAAGAAGATAATTTAAAAAAAGGATCTAGGGCAGGTACCTAAAATAAGCTATACTGAACAATAACATTACTTTTTTTTAATCTTGTCTCACTGTTAGTATGTTTGTTTGTATGTATGTTTGTTTGCGCATCACGTAAAAACTACGGAACTGATTGCGATGTGGTTTTCACTAATGGATAGCTTAGGGTTTAACTTAAAAAATTGGGTTACTTCATATCTTAATCCGTTGATTAGATGCCGAACAATCAATAAAAAATATTATTTTATGAATTTTAAAGAAATGTAGTTTTTGGTCGTGGAATACAACGTATTGGCTACTTTTAAATGAAATGACCACGCGGGAAAAGCCGCGGGCACAGCTAGTTTTCGTACTAAAATAGGATTTGCGTGACGGCCCTAATTCTAAACTAACAAGCTACTCAGTAATAAATAATGATCACAAGTGTGTTCGGTTGTAGGTTACCTTTACCTTGAGGAGGCTCTTAATGGTTTTCCATAGGGCACACATATCTGAACATTATTGATGGCTCATTGGGGTAGGTAATTCTATGGGATGGTCAAAGTCAACAATGTCTGTAGGTACTTATAATAAAGCAGTAAGTAAAAAAGAGTCTGTACAGAGAAGATCATTTAAATTATAAGTCCAGGCGACTTAAAATATGTTACTGAACAAGAATGTAACGTTTTTAATAAAATAAATTACTATAAAAACAATAAACCCGCAAACTATAAAAAGAGGCAAACAAGCTTTAGATTTTTAAGTTTGAAACATAAGATGCAGTCGGAGGCATCATTCATTTCATTTCTCCTGTGAAGGGATCAGCTAGAACCTGGCGAGTACTCTTCATGCCTCCCGACTGCATCTTATATTTCAAAATCTTAAATCTATAGCTTGTTGCCTCTATTTAGTTTTGTTCCCAGTCAGATTTTTGTTTTTATAATAATTTATTTTATTTTAAACCTTTTAGCTTATATTTAGAAGTATTAGTAGTGGGAATGGTTGCTAACCAAAGCTAATTTTTTATGTTCGATTTTTATAGATCATAAATGGTGATTCGAAATGAAAAATTATAAGAAAAACCTACAGATGATTTTCAAATACCTATTTAATGATTCCCCATTTGACGAAGTTCGTCATTTTTTTTTAACTTTTTCACATTATGGCGTCTTGTTGTCACCATATTGAATTTTGATTATAGTCACGTCTTTAGTAGCACTTGCAAGATTAGGACAAAACGATTGTCGTATGAATAATCAAAATTGGTCCACGCGTTTTGTCTTAACAGTGCCACAAAGAAACATACACTCGTACACAGAAAGGCTGATAAACACATTAACAGACCTTTGCGTTGCGCAGTCTGGTTAAAATGGTGTCTGTCTAGTTGTTTGTTTACGCACCACGTACAAACCAATAGGCCGATTGCTATGTGGTTTTTATTGTTGGATTTGACATAAAAGCTGTTGTACTTAGTTTCTTAATCCGATGACTAGAGCCGGGCAATCGATAAAGCACCATTTCAACACCAAAAGTACCGATATCAGCAAACTTCATTATGACGTCAGAACGACGGATATTAGTTATATATTTAAACGGGACTTAATCGCGCTGAAAACTTAATATTTATTTACCTCGACGTTTCGATCAAGTTGCATTGATCGTGTTCACGAGAAGACTAAAGTAGCGTCAGCGGGTGTCAGCGTCGAGAAGGGCGAGTGTTGTCTCCAACTACCCGCATTTTGTTTTGTCAAAATTCAGAATTGTCACGACATACGACACTAGCGACATCAACAAGTTTTTGCGCTCACAATCTATGTTACAATATTATGTTATTCGGAATAATCATGTGTCACTTTAACACTAATAAATTATCATAAAATTTTCGCTTGCTGCGCTCGCGCTTTATGTATGTGCATGTGGTGTGAGGGCCCAAATGTTAAAAATCTTTGACTTAGGTTTCAGTGAACATCCTAAAAGTATTGTGAATGTTGGAATAAGATTTTGTGGAAGTTAAATAAGGGAGCTATGAGCTAAAAACTTGGGCCCTCAGTTCTCACATAGAAGATTGAGGGCCCGCCTGTACAGGCTAAACTACGTACATTAAGGAAAAAGTATTTACGCCAAAATCTAAGTCAATCCCAAACAAAATTTGTGACTTTAAGGTATTATCGCAAAATGCTTAACTATTTTGTGTATCATAGTTGAAAATGGGCCCTCAATCCACACACATAAAAAAAGGTATTTCGTATATTACCTATTATATTGATACTTAACATATGAAGAGAAGATCTAACCTAAAAAAAACTAATTTTGTGATTTAAACATGTGCAACAAGCTGATACCGAGAGGATATCAAAATATCCATTTATTATTTATGAAAATGAAATTATATGTTTATCCTTCAAAATTAAGAAATAAGATGACCCCAATATGATTAGTTTGTAGCAAAGATCGGCAAATTGAGAGTATTTGTATGAGGCTATCTCTAGAACAAGTCCGATTTTGAAAATTTCTTCACCGATATAAAGATACATTATTCCCGAGTTGCGTATGCTATGCGAGCGAAACCGCAGGAAACAGTATTTAATAATTTTGGTCCTCGTCCAGGCTGGACATACGTGTGACCCACCTGACTCGAAGGCTGGGTCCGGCCTTGGCTACAGGGCACAGCTGTAAAGCTAAAGGCGACTCTCCTTTTATCATGTTAAACAGCTTTATTAAAGCTCGGTAGGCACAAATTTCTGAATCGTAAATGTGACTAACTAAGCCCTAAATCTTGTTAAAGTGAGCCCTACGCAGCAGCTTTCGGTTATTACCTATTGTTTCAAATTATCCATATTTATAACTTTCCTCAAGAAAAATATTGTCACGTTTAGTACCTACATTTTGTTTCCAGCGTGGCAATATAAAAAACTAAATAGGGCTGTCGCAGCTCGTCAGGTTATTTTGTTTTTATTTATCACTTTTGTGATATCTGCATTTTCCTGTGCTTGTTTACCTTGATGTCAACGTGGCTGCAAAAAGATTTATCTTTTGTTAGTGAAATAATTAACATCGTCATTTACAAAATTATATGTACCCAGTACTTTTTACACAACTGCCAAAAAAAGGAGTGTATTGTTTTTAGCATTGATGTATGTATGTGAGTTTATTCCACCATAACTTTTATATGCCTTAACAGATGGAGACGAATGTGGTATCGTTAGAATCCTTACACCCCCCGAGTAACATAAGCTATATATTTTTTGAAAACATTCATAATAGTGGCAGTATGGCACCATTTTCAAATTAGAAAATAAAAACTTCGAAATTTACAATATGGGTATCAAATTGAAGGTTTGATAAGCAAATTCCAACAGTACACATTTTATTGGCAAAAGCTCTTTTTTGGCAGTGCAGGCGCGTTTTTTAGCTTTTTTCTCTTATATGAAAGCTGTTGTACAAATATGAACCTAAGCAGCGTAATATGAGAGTCCGCGAAGTACACTTTCTAATATAACCGTCTAATTACACATATGTGCACTAGAGACTCGCCCTGGCTTCGCACGGGTAGTGCTCACAGCGTGGCAATTTTCTTACTTTTAGCATTTTTATACCCGTCGAAACTTCTAAAAATAAAATACTCCTGTAAACGCAATTTAAAATGATGGCAGCAACGATCGTGTTGCTTTTTGACCATATACAACTGCATTATTACTCACGTACTTGCGATGATCTCTGTGGATTTGCTGTGCCTTACTTTCTTTTGTGCTGATTCAAAGCGTCCCACCGAGCATCCCACGGAAGTAGATACGGAGTAGCAGTTGTCTAATTTGTCTATGCGTACTTGTCAAACTTGTTTTTATATAGGTGCAGCAAGTAATTGTCATTTTGCAAAAAAAATATACTTCGGTTAAATTATTGCAATTTTCGTAGGGAAATACATTTTTTGAAAAATAATTTACTGTCCACGTTACTCGCTGATAATGTAGCTTTCTATAGGTGCAATAATGTTTTAAATCAGTTCAGTATTTTTTTAGTTTATCCATTACAAACGACATACAAACATACAAAAAAACAAATGTTTCTTCTTTATAATATTAAAGTGGACGTGATTATATACACAATATCTAAAGCAAGAATATTTAAACAATACAGATACCACACCGCCAAATCGAGAGTAAAGCACCCAAGTTTATCCGCTGGTAAGCACAACAGTGAGGCTTTTACGCACACATGTAAACCATGTTATGCCGATCGGCCGCCACATCGTAGGCAAGTTCTTGTCCTTGTTAGTTGTGTTAATTCTGTCAAGTTCTCACGAAACATCAAACATAATGTAGTCTTGGTGTGATGAAATTGTGAGCAACCACAGTTTCGAATGTGGCTGAAAGGCAAATTAAACACGTATATACACATACGCGGCTGCCATGTGTTATGCCTTACTAGTTTGTTTGGCAGTGTGGAGTCCGACTTTTTGGTCTATCTAAAGTCATATTGGTATAATGTGCACATATATCCTTTATTAATGTAATTGTAATTTGTGAGTGTTGAATAAATGTAGGTATTTCTTTTACTTATTTCTTTGTATAAAGTAGTTTTATGTGCCTAATTTTACAATACCTTTGATTTTTATCGGATGGTACTCAGAATTTATGTTGACTAAGCTGTGTGCTAATGGAAAGTTGTTTAAGTCAAATGCTACTTAACCTATTCTAGTCCAGGTATCCACTTTAAATGCCAATTAGCGCTCGCTCATTAAATTAAATTTGTAAGGACAGATTAAGGTCTCGCTCGGTGGGTTCCTTAAAGCTATTAGATCCTACCAACCTTTTACACGGGCCCTTGTCCTTTATAAATGCCATAACCCAATTCGAACGAAGGGGTTCAATCAGAATCTCATGAGACTCCTATAGTGGGCCATTTGTGATAATTTGGCAGGAGATGGCAAGATGTCGACAGTTACGGTAAAAATCTCGTGAACCTCAAGGTTCTTAAGTTACATTCCGTAACGACTTTCGGAATACTGATGGCGTATGGAGTCATATTATCGATCGTAATTGTCCAAGCAGTTGAAGTAATTTTGAGATGTTTTGGGTACTGTTGTTGATATTTTATTTTTTGAAGAACCTTGACGGCACGGAAAATTTAATAAAGCAGACTCTTGATTTCGCTACAAGATTTGTAATTTATATTGTCGTCCAAGGAAATAATGCTTGAAATATGGACACGAAAGAAAAAAACGCTTCTAGGCTCAAAGCTCAAGAGGTATATTTATGGGAGTGAAATTGATTATCTATGTTATAAGTGTTGTATTTTATTTTAAGGTCTCACTTCCTTTATCCGCGCGTAACATCTGCTTTTTTCTTCTCATCTGAGACATAAGACGTTTAATAATTAGATAAATCGAAGAAAATAGCGATCTATGGCGACCATCGTATCTTAACAAAGGACAGAACATAAAAGTTTAATTGTAAACATCAACGACGCCCGCAACTTCGAATCAGTTTGTTAGTGAAGGCTTTTATCGTGTCGAGGACGTACGAAGAATTCTTAAGTCCAATCGTAAAACTTTAATACAACCGACATGTATGAACAAAAAGTAGCGGACCTACATTAGGCTATTACTACTTTTAAGAAGGTTCTTTAAGTAGAAAGGTAACTCGAGAAGTTATTAATGTAGTCGTGAAATGGAATGAAACAGGCCAAGTTGTGTGTCATCTCGCAAATTAAGGGTTCCATACTCTATTTAAGACTTCACTTCCATCTTGTTTCTATAGCTTATAAATTATTCAATCTTACGCATATTAGGAATCGAAATATTTATTTGATTAGAAAACATATTATCTAGTTTTTATTTTATTTCACTTGTATACGTATGCGAGTATGTAGTTATTCCTGGAATTTTGCAATCAACATTTCACCCACTTCCCGATTAGCTATCAGGCTGAAACTGTCAGGATAGCACACAACTTGATGACAATACACATAAAAAAATATATGAAATCAATATTTCACCCACTTCCACTGAGGCTGAAATTTGGCACACACGTTTAGCTGTCGTGACATTACTAACTACTGCAAAAAACTTCTTTATATTAAATTATTCTTGTTATCAGGTTTTTTGAGGGTTTATTGTTTACGGACGCGGTCCGTAGGATTCAACCCTCGATGTCCTACACGTGACCCTCGGGTGGTGCCAAAAGAGCAACCGAATCACCTGGTGGTAGGCTTCGGCCGCCGGCTTTTTATATTACCACCCTCTGGACAAATTCTTGATGCCAAACGACTTGTCGTGTTCCATAATGATGTTCAGGGAAGCCGTCCGGATGAGTTGTAAGATGCAGTTGTGTTGGAAGGGTGGACCGTGATCGGAATCATGGTGTTTCTGCGTCGGAGGCCTTGCTTTGGAGGGTAGCGGGATCCAAAGCACGGTGTTCTCTGCTGGCCGACCGTAAGTTGTAGGGGGCCCAAGTAGTAGTTTAGCCAGCTACGAAAGGCTGCCCCGTCACTTGTGAAAAATCCTGAAATGATCCATTGGGCCGGCTGGCGACCGGAAGTGAGGAACTGATGAATTATTTCAGGGGGGTTCGGGCGTCCCCGCAGTCTCCTCGCAAGTTCTTCAATGGCGTAGTTATGCCTTGACTTCCGTGGGTTAGCCATTCCGACATCTCGTTTGCTATTACTCATCCAACCTATTCACAACTACTCATCATGAAAAAAGTCCAAAGATGAAATAAGTTAAAACGGCAGATGCACGTCCACTTAAAGTGGATCTTGCGAATATTCGCGGGAATCACTCCAATCTCCAACCGGTCCATTATCATCTGGAGACCTGTAAGCCCCACTTGTTCTTCTTGTCGGAGACGCATATAGGATGTCCAGCTGATACGGCATACTTGGATTACCCAGGCTATATCTTGGAGCATCTATTTATCCCAAATGCCGGTGTTTGTGTATACGCCCGTGATGGCATTTGCTGTCTGCGTCTCCGAAATCTTGAGCACCCTAACTTCTCGGTGATTTAGGTGCTGGTAAACACGGGCATAGAGAAAATTATGTATGCTTGTGTGTACCGCTCACACAGCGGAGATCGGGGGACGACTTTATTGGTAGACTATCTAGGTGAGGCGGCAAGTGTGGCCCAACAGCGTTACCCGTCTGCTCAATTGCTGTTTTTGGGGGATTTTAATGCCCACCACAAGGAGTGGCTTGTCCCATACCAAAAAACCGACCACGCTGGTAGAGAGACGTGGAAGCTTGCTCTGGCGTTAGATCTCTCTCAGCTGGTGCAGGAGCCGACACGGATACCTGACCGTGACGGTGACACTGCCAACTGTCACGACCTGTTGATGACGGCTGAACCAGACCGATACTCCGTATCAGTATCCGCACCTCTTGGTAGCTCTGATCACTGCCTGGTTAGGTCCGTCTCAGTGTATTCCCCACCTGATCCTAGCCTTAAGGGTAATAGGCGCCTGTGGAGATACAACTCAGCAGATTGGGACGAGATGCGGCAATTCCTTGCATCATATCGTTGGCGGCAAACATGTTTCTCCTCCTAGGACCCGTCTACTTGCGCGTCTGCTGTTACAGAGGTAATATGTCAGGTAATGGAATATTTCATTCCATTCAGTGACAAGACTCTTTCCAGCAAAGCTCAGCCTTGGTTTGGATCCAGCTGTGGTCGTGCTGTGGCTCTAAAGCGTGCGGCATATCTAGACTGGGCTGATGCTCGAAAGCGCAAGTCTTCTGATATTCGGGCTAAGAAAAGAAAATTTAACGTTGCCGCTAAGACCTGCAAGAAGATACTTAGGATGGCTCATTTTGATCGCGTAAGTCGAATTGGGGCCAAACTGGCTTCATACCCTACGGGTAGCAAAGCTTTTTGGTCCCTGGCCGAGTCGGTCGAAGAAAACTTCTGCCGCCCCTCACTGCCACCATTGCTGAAACCTGATGGATCACTAGCTCACACTGCTGGAGACAAAGCGAATTTATTTGCTTCTCTTTTTGCAGAAGCCTCGCATCTAGATGCTTCTGGCAAGACACCTTCCTGCCTTCCTCATTGCGGGGTTTTTATGCCCAAAATTCACATTCGCCAGAAGGAGACTGTGCGCCCGAATTGTTTCCCATCTTAACGCGTTTGTACCGCCTCTCTCTTCACTCAGGTATTGAAGAGAGAGGCGGTACAAGCATTGAGCATTGGAAGTGTATCTCTCAACTACAGTACTGTTACTGTAGTTGAGAGATACACTTCCAATGCTCAAGCCAGCTGTGACGCTGTCCAGTTTCAGAGAGAGGCTATAGTAGACCGTTTAAATTTAGCCTTAGAAGCCTTGTCCGATTGGGGCGATGCTAACCTGGTTTAATGCTGCTAAAACGCAAGGGTGTTTGTTTTCTGCTAAAAAGAGTCCTCTAAACCGATCTCCGTCTTTCCACAGTGTAACAATACCAATAGGCGACCATTTGGAGCTTTTGGGTGTCGAACTCGCATCAAACCTGAATTTTGGGTCTTATATTGAATCCAAAGCCAAGGTAGCTGCAAAAAAACTTGGTATTTTGTCTAAGGTTAGGCGGTACTTCACACCGGGACAGCTTTTGAATCTTTATCAAGCACAGGTCCGATCTTGTATGGAGTACTGCTGCCACCTCTGGGACGGTTCTGCCAAGTATCAGCTCGAGTCTGGATTCAATTGAGATACGTGCTATCAGGCTCATTGGGGATGATACTCTGGTAAAGAGTAAGCTTCAAAGTCTGGTGCATCGACGTGAGGTACACAGGTGACGTTCTACAGGTTACACTATGGAGAGTGTGCACAAGAACTGCACAACCTGATTCCCCCATCACCTTTACATCACCGTACGACTAGGCGATCAGCAAAGCGCCACCCTTTCACGGTTGAAATACCTAGCACAAGAACGAAGCGTTACGCTTCTTCATTTATTATAAGTACTGCAAACGAGTGGAATGCCCTGCCCTCGTCAGTGTTTCCGGTAAATTATAACCCCGGTGTGTTCAAGTCAAGAGTGAATAGGTATCTACTAGGCAAGCGTGCTACACCTTCGATCACATCATCGCTTTCCATCAGGTGAGATCGTGGTTAAACGATTGCCTAGTCCGTAATAAAAAAATTAAAAAAAAAAAAAAATTGTATAGAAAAAAATAAGTTTTTTTATTGCTTTGAGTGACGAGACGGGCAGTTCGCTCGCCTGATGGTAAGCGTCATGCCTGCCTATAACAGTTGCAGTGCCACCCAGAACGTTGGTTGCAAAATGTTGCACGTCACTGCACCGCGCTCGTGCAGTGACAAATAATTGTAATTTGAAAGATATTAAGCGTGAGAACATCGTAATACCTAGCAAGTTTTTAGTTGGTATTCGTTGTGTAGAAAAACACACTAAATGACACATATTAAGTCCTATCGTGTCAAACTTCAGGACGCACTATCGCCCTAACTCCAGACTAAATAAAGGTCACTCTAGCAGCTCTTAATTTCTCTACAATGGTATTTAAGACTCTTTTGGTATCGAATGATATAGAGAGTCACTTTTGTATTCCAGTCGTTGTGGTGTATTTTTATACCCTTTTCACTCCCACGTTTTTATTTCAAGTAAAAGCTTTAGAATTCACTTTACCGTACATAAGCTTTAGAGTACACAATAACTGTTTAAAAAAAAACATGCAAAGCACAGTCTTCGTTTCTATAAAGAACAAAATACGAGTATGTATGTTGGTGCTTGGTGAGAAAAGGCGCTATTAAGATAAATTGTTCGGAGGTAAGATCTATCTAGGTTTAAGAAATATGTATGAGTACAATTTGTATACGTACTAGATCTTACTATTTATTTTGTTTTAGTTTGATTAGAATGGGTTTGCGAGGGAAAAAAACTTTATTTGCCATAATAAGCGTTTTTAGCACCTTGAGATAAATAATTGCTTATTTGGGCAAATTATGGACAAAGATACTTTTGCTTTTGTTGTTTAAAACAAAATGACAATTACTTAATGACAATTAAGTTAATGTCTTTGCGATCGATCCTCCTTAATATTGTCTCAATATTTATCATCCTAATTGTGCTAATACCTGCGCCCGGTGGTTGCGCTCGCGTGTTTGATAATGATGATAGAAGTATCCTAAGTTGCAGGACCTAATGTATCTAAATACCAAGTTTAATATAAATTTGTTGAGCTCTTTTAGTGTGAAGACATACACTAACTGTGGATATACATTTTTAAACCCACATATTTATATTATATATATATATTTTTCGTTTTTTTTTTATAATATTAGTAGGTACTTTAGTACCTAAAAGATTTTTGTGACTTATCATTATTATTATTCCTTTTAATTTTGCTTCATGAACCTGTGGAACATGATGTATGAAGCATTTTTATCCAAAACAAAGGATTCATGGACCCGGTAACCCATAATAAATGTAAAAATCACCACAATATACAAAATGTTAAAACGTTGTGAGCTTGCAATAGGAAACATGTTAGATCCGAGTTATTTTCACTTACGCCGAATGTATTCTTGACTGTTTTGTTTCCAGCAAATATAGCGGAATATTGCGAGGAAAACCAATGCTGAGTGGTTTCGGTTATATCATTTTGCATCAATACAGCACGTCTTGCCGCCGTAAATTAATACGATGTGGAAGAGTTTTTAATACACAATTTTACTTGAATATCTAGATTTTATAATAAAGTTGGTCTTCAATTAAAAACACACAGAGATATGAGTGGATAATAGGAGGTTTAATAGAGGAATTAAAGGCAATAATATGGCAGATATTTGAAGTTTAATGTTCTTGCTTAAGAAGCTCTTATAAATACCTAAATGTTAAATGGGGCGATAACGCTAAAAAAATAAACTACTTCTAAGAGAAACATTTTTTTAAAACTACTGAGTCAGCAGTAAAACGGTAGCGACCATAACAGATGAAAACCTGAATTATCAAAACGGAATAAAAAAGGAATTTGAGCGTAAGATAGGTTAAAGTAACTGTCAACTCCGCTTAGTCGAGAGCCGGCTTCAAGAGAGATGAATTATATCCCAACAGCACTTGATACATCTATTTGAAAGATACGTTATTAGCTTTAGTGTGGTATTGAAGCAAAGAAGAGATTGCGTCCATTAGACTGATTTCTACACATGAAAACTAATTAAATAGTGTCTCTGTGAGCTGTAAGCCTCGTGCGTACAAACTTTTTTGCAAACACTAGCGGTGCACAGTAGCGCCATATAGTAGTTACCTTATTGTAAAACTAATATTAATAACCAAGGTGTTCCATCAGTCCTTACCTAGTACGTAAAGGGCTGATTCCTTTGGTAGAAACCTAAATGTGAGAAATTTACTGCATTTTGAGGAGCTATTCTGCTCATCAAAATATAATATATCTGCTCAAATAAAGTCCTCATTCTAGCAGATATAGAAAAAAAAAATAGTTTAAAAAACTTAAAAACAAGCTTTTATAGAAAATTTAACTATATTATTGCACTGTCATCGATCTTTGACAGGTGTGCAAAATTTGAATGAAATCTGACCGTTTAAAGTGGGTCAAAATAGCGTCCAAAGAAGTCAGTTACAAACATACAAACATACAAGTGAAGCTAATATAAAGCGTGTAAAAATACCCACATTTCTACCTCTTTTAAAAGGCCCTCACTCAAGATAAGCATCATGGAACAAGTGAAAAAGTTATAGCGCCACTTCATTACACCCAAAGCAGTCATCTTTTATTTTAGCATTTTTTTATCGTATCGTAACTTCTACAGGACATCCCTTATTATACAATATTCGCTTTTGATGTTCCGGCTTCGGAATATCGTGAGTAAAACTTAAACGGAATTTATGTTTTCGAGGATGTCGGTTTTTATCGGGTGGCCCCATACGAAGTTTAGAGGCCAAGCATAAATCCTAAAATCGTATCCGCCACCGGCCCGAGAGGACACTTTACGACGTTTTGAGCAGGATTCGCATCCTTTCCGTACTGTAACCAAGTATCGCGCCGTATTTTAAGCTGTTTATCCGGAGTTTGAACTAATGATTGGAATAATTTGACGGTCCAAAGTGACCTTTCCGCAGACGCTGTAAATGTTTGGGTCGGTTGTAAAATTAGGGCAGAATGAATTGCTATTACAGTGAAGCTCTTGGCATCTGTTCAATGTTCAAAAGAAGATTCTTTTGAGTTTGCTTATGTATGATGACTTGTAAAATATTAGTAACTGCCAGAGGTATAGAGTAGGTTGAAGTACTTTATTTTAGTGGCGTACTTGGCAAATATACAGGGCCTTCAAATGGAGGTTCTCTGGGTTTTAGTATTGTGGTAGGGTTCTTCTACTACAGTACGCCTGGGTAAGTTGACAAATATATGTACATATAGATAAACAAACTATATTATAAAAAAAAAACATATAGGTAAGTACCATACGTTTTTTCAGAATTTGACCAATAAGCGGATGTGTGCAAACAGTATGTTGCCAATTACTGGGCTTTAACTACTTAAATACTTACTAAGTGACATCAAAGCAAGTTAACTAGCGTTAGTCTGTGAATTTGTCCACGTGGACTTCAAAAATTCTAAAATTGTTCTAGGGCCCATAAATCATATAAAAAAAAAGTATGAAAAAGAAATACAGCTGGAAATGTGTTTAATCAACACATCAATAATTCATCCCATGTTAAAGAAAACATCACAAACCCACTATTTATTTACTGTATTTTTCATCGCGGTAACAGGTGTCATATTTCAATGGCATTTCCCTGACCCCTTCGAGTTAATGGTTTGAAAAAAGGATAGGATGACGTTATTATTTATTCGTATACATTTGTTTTTCCTTTTCTGTAGCCTGTAAGGTTTGTGAATATTTCTTAGTTTAAAATTAATGGATGGTAGCATTATCTTAACGGCTTTCGTGTGGTTAATGGATGAGGTG
The DNA here is from genome assembly GCA_946251855.1 of Alsophila aescularia. Classification (NCBI taxonomy): domain Eukaryota; kingdom Metazoa; phylum Arthropoda; class Insecta; order Lepidoptera; family Geometridae; genus Alsophila; species Alsophila aescularia. Next base: position 20,214,943 of record OX276379.1, read on the forward strand.
TGCTGGCTTCTATTGTCAGAGTTTGTCAGGCCGCTACAGGGCCTCTGTCATGGCTTACCGACTGTCATCTATCAGTAACAGCCAGGACAGATAACTTCACGAGCTTCAAGTTCAAGAATTTCACCTGTGGTGCTGTTAACCGTTGAAGAGTTTCTTTATCTGGAGCTTATCTTGGGCCTACTGTCTTGACGTAGATAGCGAGGCTACCGATCGCTAAATATCAACGAAAAGTATTGATTAGGTTACAATTAATCTATAATCTAACATCTATTAGTAATCATAGTGGACGGCAGGAGGACGGGTGCAAGGGGATGCAGTTGCACTCTGGCTTTACAAATTTTAATTATTGTTTTTTTTACATTATATACCTAGGTTAGGTCGTGGGAAAAAACATTGAATGAATAAAAAGTTGTGGTTTGGGTTGTTGCCAAAATGGATAATTGTCGATAGATATCAGTGTCTTCCTACCCTTTTAATTCCTTTCCCTATGAGCACGCGCAGATCGTTCAGCCTCGTATTTCGTTTCATTTCAAAAAATTATAGAAAGATATAACTTTAACTATTTGCGCTACTTCGACTGTAGCCCGTCTATTCAGGTCATTCCTAGGTACCCCTATTCCTAGGACGATTCATTTTAAAACTCCCACACTGTTTGAAACAATCGATCGATCATCTTAGCATAGCGGCCTAAAAAAAACTATACAAACGGCTCACAAACACAGAAAATAAACAAAGATTTATGATTACATTCGGTCATTATTGAAATGTTGGCAACACTAGCAACTTAATCAAATTAGTCCTGTCACAATGATGTCTTAGTTTAGTTGAAATCAACAACTGATAAAATTTTAGGAATCACTAAAATAAATTAAATTTAGCTTTAGCTTAGTTTAGTTTAGTGAGTTGCTCAACAGAATTGGTGTCACTAGCAACCTTGCGTCTATCTTCAGGCTCTTTAAATGAGTCTTAAACAGGTCATATCTGTAAACTTTTTGACACGTCTTTCAACGGAGTCCAAGACTTTCAGCTGGAATTCAGTTGAGCTATCATAATTTACCAACCAAGCAGGGAATTAACAGTAACAGCAAAGTGTAGCAGCAGGCATGCGGCGCCGGGCATGGCAAATCCCAAATCCAGATCCCGCACGCATGTGCGTGTGGTGCCAGATACTATGCATCAGCACGGATCAACTAAAGGTTACCTTGCTACTTATTATGGCGTCGTTCACACCATATCATATTACTAGCCTACCAGCCCGCGACTTCGTCCACGCGTATTTCAGTTTATTGCGAAAAAAACATCCTATGTTCTTCTCGGATATTAGAAACCAAAGCAAAAGTAGGTAAAGCACCAAAGCTCTTAATTTTTTTGACAGACTTATTATTTCGTTTCCATGTCAACCGTTCCTTACAGCGAGTTATCAACATTTTTCAAACTACCATTTTCCGGGATAAAAAGTATCTTACGTTTTATTCCAGGGTATAAGTCCATCTCCACTCCAAATTTTATAAAAATCTGTCCAGCCGTTATTGCGTGAAAGCTCCCCAAACAAACAAACAGACAACGTTTCATTTTTATATATTTTATGGATGGATTTAAAGGCAGCACAAAGCAACACGGTGGCGGGCGTAGATCTTTGACTGCAGTATCTAGCCGCAATCGCACTCACAATAAATCGACAAATTCGTAGAACTCTGACGATAACCATAACAGGGCTGGCAGTACGATTACCTCTACGATTGTTCGTACTAACATTACCCCATTGTAATTAAATTACATTACTCTAAGTAATTGCGCGACTCTGGAAAACGACAGTTGTGACTTTTCCGCACGTTATTCCAAAGAAAATAATGACGTGTGTAGCTCGTACGTTTGCGAGTGCTATCGCGCCAGGCATTAATTTTGCATTACGCCGCGGGCAGTGAGTCACATAGTTAAACGGTACGGAAACGCGGTAGTTGGACACACAGTATCTACATATATATAGAATTTACAGACTATATACTCGTATGTACTGTGATTGGACTTGGCGCTCCCATTCATTTAAATATGTGCACATTACTTACATAATAAATTATACTTTAAAATAATATATATAGGAAAAAATTAAACAGTATTAATATAGGAAAAATAATAAATAATTTTAAGGTATGTAACGAAATTATTAGATTTTTTTATACGACAGAATAATAATCACTGAGAAATCTTGCAACTATCTTTGTCTCTCTCACACACACACACTTTTTTGTATTTATTTCTGGTCTAGCGGTCTTCTTCTTTCGTATCAGTGGCACAACAACCAAAAATAAATATTTATTGATATGGTTTGGATAGAACCTTGTTACCTATATCACGTCGTCAGTGGCATCACTCAGGTCTTCACTTGTGCAGGTAGCAGGGTTCAAGGTACAGATGAGCAAATGTGACATCGTTTGTGTTGGAACCCGCAGCCACATTGAGTTTGAGTCACGATAGCCGCATGTGCACATACTGTATCTACTGCAACCAACCTGCGTCCGAAGTCGGTTGATGGACTTCTAAACTGGCCACGGAAGATCAAGTCTTGGGGGAAGATGACCTTGCGCTTTGAAACATGGTGGTGCTGTATGTTTCACCCAACATTATTTTTTTGGCGTTTATTGAATAAGTAATAAAATAAACATACTCGGGACAATTCACACAAATTACCTAGACACAAACTAGGATATCCTGTTCTATGGGTGGGTACTAGACAAGGGATAAACATACATAGATACGAATATTACAATCATGACACGAAAAAAAAACATTTCTACTCATTATACAAATTATTGCACCTAGCGGGATTCGAATCCGCAGACCGTTGGTTGACTTCAAAGTCAGAGTCACTAACCATTCGGCCAACCGGTCGTCAAAACATGAAAATATAGATCCACAAACTAAATTGCGCTCAGTATTACTAACAACTAATAAATCGCGCGCTCGTGCGAGATTTATCGCTTTGTCTGTACACGACCAACTTTCTCTGCGACAGTCGGTAAGTGTGGAGCACATGATAACTTTGCCACAAACTTCTTTCAGCTGCTACAGCCCTTCCTGTCACGGTAACTTTTTACAACATCTGTTTACAGGTGTAGGTACCTAAGTGTACAATTTGGATGATGGCAAAATAATACCCACTATCTGGTATTGGATTGTGGCTTCAGTATTCCCTCTTAGATATAACTGATTTCACTTACACTCCAAACCTCAAGTCAATGTTTTTTATCTAAAAGTAGTAAATGTATATCGCAGGGTCTACAAACGACCTTCTGGTAGGTTTCGCTCCAAATCACGCGTGATTTTCACACATATTTTATGGAAAGTCTAGAACATGTAAGTCAAATGTAAAAATTGATTTGTTTCTTTTATCTTTGGTTATTCATAATAACCATCACAATTAATTCCATACTTAGACCTCAATAGAAAAGAGAATTCAACAGTAAAAAGAATGACTCCATTTTTCGGAAATCAATATACAATAACGTCATGTGGCATAAATAAATCGCGTAAAGCAGATGGTAAGTGAAAGTATACGTGAAGTATTTGTTCTAAAAACCACTGCCCCTTAATTTAGGACATTACTTTTGGAAAAGAAAATCAATAAAAGCCGAACTTATTTAAAATTTATATAAATTAGTCCAGCTATTCAACGAGGTAAAACTATATGCAGCTTATTGACAACCTGCTGTTTTATGTGAAGTTAGTTATTTTAATGTTCCTTTGGGATATTAAAAACTGCAAAAGTAGAACACTAACAGCTCTTGATGTTTTTTAACCGACTTGTTATTTCGTAAGTAAGTAAGTAAGTAAGCTATTTTTGTTCCAAATTTAATTAAAATCCGTCTAGCCGTCATCGCGTGAAAGCTCCTCAAACAAAAAAATAATCAGACAACGTTACTTAAATTAGAGTAGAGAGTAGAGTACTTAAATTATTATTATTATTAATTGGTTGCAGATTTTTTATATTACACTGATGAAACAAGAAACTAAGAATTTCACTTTGGGATAAAAAATAAATAGTGAAGGGCCTTGTCAATAAATACTTTCCAGTTCAAAGAAATAAGTGTAATGCTCAATAGAGTAGAAAAGATAAAAAAGAAAAAAAAAAGAAAAAGAAAAGGAAAAAGGTACCTCAGAGCATTTGCTTAGATGTTTGATTGTCAGTACATGAACTACTGTTGCAGGTTTCATGTACTGGTAAGGCAGATTGCTAAGTTTAGTTTTAGTTTGTATATTCAATTTGTATGGAAGCGTTATGTGGATGATGTTTTCTGTATCATGAAAGTCAATGAACAGACAGCGGAACAATTCTTGGGTCATCTAAACTCGATCCATGGCAACATCAAGTTTACCTATGAACTGGAGGTGGAGAAAACGTTAGCTTTCCTGGTTGTCAGAGTGTCGGTGAGACCTAATGCCTCGTTATCTCATTCTGTTTATAGGAAACAAAAACACACTGACAGATACCTCAACGCCTTTTCACATCACCATCCGCGGCATTTACAATCAGTAGCCAGATCACTTTTAGACAGAGTTCATGCCCTCTGTGACCCTGAACATTTGGATGCCGAAGTGTCTCATGATCAGGAGGTACTCAAGCGAAACGGATATGTGGTGACCTGTGGCCCAATTACAGAACTTGGCTACAATCGGTTTGTCACTTTTTTCATAGCAAAATCGACTCTATCGCAAAGCATTATTGAATTTGACTACTTGAAACTGTCATGATCAACATTACGTAATCGCACTGCAGGCATTGGCGTCCTAGACGCAGATATAAAAAGAGTAGGTCTGATGTCGATAGACAGCCGGCTTTCATGCCTTATGTAACAGGAGTGACGGATAAAGTCGGTGCTTTATTAAAGGACTTTTCTATCAAGACCGTTTATACTCCTTTATCCAAGTTAGCAAGGCATGTTAAAACACCGAAAGATGTCATTCCTTTTCAAATTCCTGGCGCATATAAGATAGATTGCAGCTGCGGTAGTTCCTACACCAAGCCAAGCGTACTATAGCGGAAAGGGTCAAAGAACCGCCAGATAAATAAATCTGCAATCACTGAGCATTTGCTCGAATTGGGCCCTAATCACTGTATTGAACTCCATGACCCAAAGATCCTCTCCACGGAACGTCACTACTACTCCAGGATTGTACGTGAAGCGGTTGAAATTAAAAAGTATCCCAATTTCAACCGAGAGGATTGTTTCAAGTTTGCTGCGTCCTAGAATCCCGTGATAAGCAAGTGTTCGCGTCGCGGTTTATGTCAGAAGATATCTGCAGATGTCGTTAGTGTCGTGTGTCGTGACAATTCTGAATTTTTACAAAACCAAATGCGGGTAGTTGGAGACAACGCTCACCCTTCTCGACGCTGACACCCGCTACTTCAGTCTTCTCGTGGCCACGATCATTGCAACTTGATCGAAACGTCGAGGTAAATAAATATTAAGTTTTCAGCGCGATTAAGTCCCGTTTAAATATTTAACTATGTGTTCGAATCGCGAAAGTTTAAAAATTACAATTCAATATCTTTGTGTAAACCATTACAGACTTACAAACATAACACTTTTATTTGATGCCCTTCCCTATGCTTTGACTTTGTAAGGCATTGCATTAATGTTGACGATATTGTTTTCAGCAAACTGCTACCATAAAAGGAAAGGAGCTTTTTCACCTCTTGAAACACGAAAACTCATCATAACTCATTTTCATGCTAAAATAGATTTTATATCTTAAAAAAGGGCACGAGAAGAAAAAGTAAAATATATGCTCAAGAAGGGCATAATGCAAAATACGAATGAAAAAACAATATTAACAAAAAATAGTTGGCTCTAATGGAAGAAAAGCATTATTTAGATATCGAACACCAACAATAACTTTTTTTTTTCTTCTTTTTTTTCTTCCCATTGTCAAAGGGAATCCTATGAATTCATTCAAGTATTTTAATTATGTAATAAATAGCTTATAGAGTGTAGGCAAGGCAAATACTTACAATTTTTAATAATAATAATATAATAATATAGACTCAAAACTAATGGGCGTACTCACATATCATAGATAAGTAATGTCAAAGTATCTCGTTATATATAAATTCATAATTAATCAGGATAATTATCGCAATTCATTCAATTTTAATAAAAATCACACGAAACAGCTGTAGCTACCGAGAGTATAGCCGCCATCTTGCTAATCCCTCAATGGAGCAGTGGCTAGTTTTTAGGACCAATGGTTATTTACTTAACCATTGGTTGTCCTAACTATGGATAAAAAACTGATTTTACTAAAGTTTAACCATTTGTTGCTTTATTATACCATTGGTTGCCTTAACTACGGATCAAAAAACCGGCCCTAAGTGTAACAAAGAAGTCGAAGTTTACGGTGTCCGTACACATGTTGGAGATTTGCATTATAATGCTCCGACATTGGTGGAAAACTAACTCCACCCTAGTCGTTCTATATGTTAAATAGTGGGGATCTTCCGGACTAATGCTGCACAAGTTTTATCCGTCGTTGTAAGTTGCCCGCCACGGCTGTATTTTTCCCATTAAGCCTTGGAAAATATTGACCATAACCACCTTAAAGTTTTGCAGTGGGTACGAATGCTAAATAATAATAATAGTTTTAATGCTGATTCACGTACCGGGGCCAGGCCGAGCTACGGACAGGGCACGGGCGGCGGTGGGTTTTCGTTTCTGGCTCCGGCGCGGCCCAGCCATGCCGTAACTTTAATGTGTTTTTAGTCAATGAATAAGGACATTTAAAAATAAATATAAATCATATTTTTTTATAGTTTTTTATTGCATTGTCATCGATTTGTGCGCTACCCTGAAAGTTTAAGCAAGTTAGCTGTTGGGGAAGTGCTCGAAATTTTAATTGCAAGATTCCAGGATAGACAGAAATAAGTAGATGGATAGGTTAATACACATACATGTCGTATACAAGTATAGTTAAATAAAAGCTTTTAAAAATTACAGTTCGTCCAATTACCAAAACCAACAAAATATTTTAAGAAAAAATTGCTAGAATATCTTCAAAACGAAAGCCCACATCACACGCTTAAAATCCCTGAAACAAACCCGGGTACTATAAAAAAATGATTGATTCTGACGCGCGTTCCTTGCGAACATGAAAGTTGGCAACCCTGGTGCCGGGGACTTTATAACTCAGGGAGTGTTACACGACGGACAAGCGACCGCTAACTTTCTGAATTGTTTCGCCACGCACTTGTCTCTGAGCAGTGACTTGCGAACCGATTTTGGATTAAAACTTTGAGACAATGCGTTTCGTTTTTACGTGTGCGAGTTTGATTTTGAAGTCGCTTGACTACCGATATACCACCGATCGAATATGTGGCACTTCCACAACAGCAAAAGGATTTATGACGCTGCCACCTTCACGGTATGAAATAGGTTCAGCTATAAATATTTAATGTTGTGACTATTAAGATTCTATGACATTTTCATGAGACGTGTTCAAAGAAAAGCAAGTAAAAGCACTTCGTTATAGTTAAGATTAAACGAGAATGTAAACAAATGTAAGCTAGATTTTTCAATTCGTAAAATAGTGCACACATATTTATTTATTTATGACAGGCATCTATTTGACAGCGATCTAAAGATTACTATGGAGCGTATTTGCAAAGTACTTATAATGCTCCTTACGGTCAATATGTGAGGAGCAAACATTCAAAACGTGAAATGTCACAAAAAAATAAACTCTTTCAGCGCCATCATATAGTCTGTGGGCTAATAATTGATTCCTGCCCATTACTTAATAAGCAAATCATGTTTTATGTCAACAAAAAAGCACCAGAATTTTATATGTTTGAGCAAACAAGGTTTTGACCATTTCTAATCAATAATCATGCTACCAATGTTTTGTCTCATTGCCCGCCATTTTTTCGGTGGTTGTGAAAAAATGTCCTTATTTGCTCTACTGATTAAAGACCTCAATAGTTTTATGCAAAATATGAAATCTCTTTTGACCATTCAAGTAAAATGTGTTTTTTGCCACACTTTTCATTCTATTGTGATTTGTCCTTTTTTTCTTTTTTTTTTATAATAACATATCAAACAAGTGCATTTAATTTTCATTAATTTCCCTTATCTTTAATTTACACACATAATTGTTTCAACAAGCTTTTTTGATATAAGGTTTTTGATATTATATTCTCAACAATCTGGTCTCAGTGACAGATCACATTTTGAATGTTTACTGCTCGTGTGTACTGAGGTGTTTATCTATATGATGTCTGTGCACTCTAGGATTGTTAAAAAAAAAAACAAGTTTTATTAGTCCGGAAATAAATACGCTGGTAAGGTGTTCTATTCATTTGTTGTAGGCATAGTAGAAACGAAATGCCTACGAATGTAATGTGATATAATGTAATGTAATATCATCCACAATTAATATACTGATGCCGTGTTTCCTATGCAGTCCGTCAGTAGAAAGGAAATAGGCAAATATCTTAACAACAGATCAACTGTATGTAAGAACTTTAAATAACTTATTTAATCTGTGCTGCTACTATAAGTAAGCCACATAATAAGTAATAGCACTACAACTAATCATTAAATAGTTCCTAATAGTACCTTCAGCGCAGATAAGTTCTGACAGATTTCTCACTCGGTTAGATATGGGTTTCTCTTAATATTTCTTAGTACAACATTTTATATTGACCGGGTGGCCCGCACCCTTTTCTTTGCACATTTACACTACAGAATGAACTAATAGTGGGTACGATGAACGAGTAGGTCAGGAATTATTGAAAACCGCTCATCATAAACATCGTCAGAATAAAAGCATGGAGGAAAGGCAAAACTTATCTACTTGAAATGAGGAAGACTACAGAATAAATACCGTTTACTACAAAGAGCTCTAGAAAATTAAATCAATATTTTTTTATCACAATACACTCTTTTTTTGGGCTTTCTATGGTAGGTACATATATGGTGTCCCGGAAATTTAATAATAATGAAGGCAAACACACATTTGCAAAACATACCTTTTAGGTAGATTAACGCACGCCCTTAAATCAGCCAAACGGTCTGTTTTTTCAGACGTTCTCTGATTATAAACTTATTTTTAATAGCCTATGGCATTTGGGGATATAATGTAGCTTCCTGGTAGTGAAAAAATAATAATATCGGATCAGTAGTTTCTGAGATAAGCGGTTACAAACAAACTAATAACAAACTATACCTCTTAATTATATTATTGTACATAGCTAGTAAAACGATTTATTATTCCCAACAGACTGTTGCGGTTTGACCTCTAGACAATTTAATAACAATAAAATGCTACATCATGTCGTAACAAAATAGTAATCAATCAATTTAAGGAGATACATTTTTCATAGTTTTGGTGGAGGAGCAAGTGGGCTTTAGAAAACAAAAAACAATAAATTTGGCAGCATATAGATTTCTAAAATTCGTAATGACAAGTTTAGACAGGAAACTAGGTGTTTGTGCTCTCTTCATGAATTAGACAAAGGCCTTTGATTATGTAGATCATAACCTTCTAATAAATAAACTTGAATCATATGTCGTCAGAGGTAATGTTCTAAATCTTATGAAATCCTATCTCAGCCATAGGCAACAGTCGACTGAAATAAGAAGAATATGTCCAGTACTTAAAAAATAAATATTGTACTCTTCTGAATATTGAGAAGTAAAATATGGTGTGCCTCAGGGAAGTGTCTTGGGGCCTTTCCTTTTTATCATATACATTAATGATCTACCTAGAGTCACTGAGAATCGTATGGTATTATTTGCAGACGATATTACTGTAATATTTGCAGAAAAAGACAAATCAACTATTAAGCCTTGTATTAATGAAACTATAAAAAACATCATAATCAATCAAATAATCAATCTAATAACCTTTTCATAAATCTTGACAAAATCAATGTCATGACTTTCAAAAGCAGAAGTAACCTGTCTAGTAATTTGGAAATAAATTATGCTAGCCACAATATTTGTGAGGTAGAGAATATAAAATTTCTAGGTCTCTTTGTTGACTCCAAACTCAATTGGAAGGGTCATGTTAATAGTCTGTATAGGAAACTAACCAGTTTTCCTATGCACTGTACATGTTTAAAAAAGTTGTGAACATATCAGCAGTGGTGACTTCTTACCATGGTTATGTGGAGTTTGTGCTGCGATATGGCGTAATGTTCTGGGGAAACTCCGTGGAAAAAGAAAGAGTATTTAAAGCCCAAAAGAAGTGTATAAGGGCTATATGCAATTTGAAACAAGTAGACAGCTGTAAGTCACATTTTGTGAAAACTAAATTTGTTAACGTTGCCAAGCTTGTCCATACATGAAATTTTTGTCTTTGTTAGATGTAATTTAAGTTTGTTTGAGTCACTTATTAGTAAACGACATTTAAATAAAATACGCTTTCCCCCCAATAGAACGGCATTATTAAACAATAGCGTGTTTTGTATGGCCCCTCGTATTTACAACCACATTCCAAGAATAATTAGAGACAGTACTAGTATAAATATTTTTAAATTTAAATTAAAGATTTTTTTAATCCAGAAGACATACTACACTGTAGTACAGTACTTTCTATTGATTGAACCATATATTAATAAGAAATAAAATAATATGTTTTTTTCACTATTATTATTGTTGATTTTGTTATGCCGACATGATCCAACCAAATTTATTTTTAAATATATGTACGTGACTAAATTTATTAATTGTTTTAAATTACATTTGACTTTAATTTTCTGATATGCCTGAATATTGTTATGTATTTTGTAATTTTATTGAATTATAAATTTATTTTTAGATTGTGTTTACTTTTTGGAGTTATTGAATGCCTAAAAGGTTGCACGTAGCAAACTATGTTTTATAATTTATTTTTTATCACTATTAACCACCTATGTTTACAATAAACGAATTTGATTTGATTTGATTTGATAGTTTTAATTTATGTGATCCACTACAGCTGCCTTTATATTGTAATTTTATAACAATTTAAGTATTTTTTCACATGCGTATTCGTGTGAAAATAAGATAAATAAGAGAAAAACGTCAATCGTTTGAATCTATTTTTTATTACTATAGTAGTGACAAAATAAACCTCCGGCTACTGAGGCAACCGAGTTTCACATTTAGTCGTCTAATAACAACTACTTGTTTCAGACGGCCACGGAGCCTACAGAATCAAATTTAAAAAATCTCGTTAAAATATGCTTCACTCTGTTTTTTTTTGTATTAACCATGCTATTTTTCTAAATCTTATCACCGAGGAGGGTTATTTTATGATAGACCGTTCCCGGCCGGATGCTTTCGTGAATATTTTAATGTCACGTTTTTCCGGGGTCTAACTCCGATTGAAAAATACACGAGCCGCCGCGTCGCCTCGAGATTATTAATCACTGCAGTGAAATTCATGGAATAAGTACTTTTTTTTATGGAAAAATGTACTATTATCAGGGGGAAAGTTATTTTGTGGCCCTTGTGTGGAGAAACTCCGCGATTTCGTTGGTTTTGGGGTGAATGATTTGTTTGTAAATGTTGTGAAGTAGAAACTGAACATGAATAAAGACATTTATGAACAAGGGTGTTCTCTGTTGTTGTATTGAGCGAAAATGTTGTATAATGTTTGTAATTGCTAAAAAATTAGCAAGGACGTTGGACATTTTATAGTTATAGCAAAGAGTTTAGCGATGTGTTTAAAGGTTTTCAAATTTAATATCTACACTGGTAAATAAATAGTACACCCAATTTTAACTGTGGAGATGGAGGGGTTGCTGTACTCGTAACTGATGATCCTGTTTGCCGTTTTCTTCTACCATGTAAGCACTCTCTTTTTTTCACTTTTCGCTTCCTGATCTTCATGTATCACTAAAAATCTTAAAGAGATGTAGCATTCATTTGAGTACCTAATATAACAATATAAGGAATATCCCTTACAGATAGAACGACAACTAAGTGGTCATATTCAAGCAACTACGTAAGTTGACAAAGAAAACTTACTACGAGTCTCCAAATATCAGAGCAACTAGTACTATTCAAACTGTTTGTTTTGGTCACAAAACTTTTCCAAGTAGGTACTCGTAATTAAGAAAGGATCGAGTAGCAGTCCTCAAAGTATTTAATAGTACATTTGAAATATACCAAATTAAACTAAACTATTATTTGATAAAAAAGCAAACTTTTTTGTCTTATTTTTCTTTTCAGCATTACATGCTGATTCATGGCTTAATCAGGCACAAGAAAAGGAAACATCTTTCTGACTCTTATGGATCCTGTGAGGTATTCCAAAAAGAAAACTAACCTATTGAATATATTTCAGGTACATTGATAAAAGTTTATAAAAGACTAGATGTGCCGGAGGCTTTGCCAGCGTGGTAGTTTTTCTGGGATATATGGGTCCTGTGAGGTATTCCAAAAAGAAAACTAACCTATTCAATATTTTTCAGGTACATTTATAAAAGCTTATAAAAATGAATAAATGGTCAAGGATATATAAAATAAGGAAATGAAAACTTTTTATATGGTGTATATCTGTTTGTCTGTTCGCACTTCATGTCCAAACTACTAAACCGATTGCAATGCAGTTTTCATTGTCAGAAAGTTAAGGTTTTGATTTAAAAACCGGTTTACTCTTTATATCAATCCAAGAAGTAAGAAGCCAATCAATCGATACTATTTGACGTCTCAAATAAGTTTTATGAAATTTGGTGTATTGGCATAGAATAGCTATAATATGTATGGGTATAAATTTATTTTCGGAATAACATACAGGACCCATATATCCCAAAAAAACTACCACGCTGGCAAAGCCTCCGGCACATCTAGTCTTTTATAAACTTTTATAAATGTACCTGAAAAATATTGAATAGGTTAGTTTTCTTTTTGGAATACCTCACAGGACCCATATATCCCAGAAAAACTACCACGCTGGCAAAGCCTCCGGCACATCTAGTCTTTTATATCATATCATTTGTTTTAATTATCTTCATTATACAGACTTTTGTTACTTACTGATCTATGTATAGATTTTAAAACAAGCCTAAAACGAGTTAATATTTTATAGACTTCTACTGGTATGGCTGGTAATCTAGCGTTATAGATTAATTAGGATAACACACAAACAACCTTATTTTCTAGCATACTGCACAACATTTAAAATTTCACCGCTCTTCACAAAAGAAGAAATACCAAGACTATTTAGTAAATTGAGTGCAAACTCAGTAAGTTTTTTTTTTATTTATACCCTTCATACGAGTACGTCTTCTCAGTAAAAAATATATTTGTTTTCCATCTTATTGGATATATTATGTATGTGCTGGCTTGTTTCTTTAATAACAGTACGAATTATGTAGTACCATTACTCGTATTAAATAAGGTAACATGTTTGCCTACGCCAGAAATATTGCTTTTTTGTTTACTGTGTGATCTCGCCAAAATTATGTTTAATAAATCTTCGATAAAAGTGGACGTATTTCTCAAGTAACGGTACGCACAATCAAAGAGAAGAGAGGAAGGGAAAGACGGGACATGCAGCACATACCTCGAGCAGGGCGAAGCCCGGGCACAGTCAGGAGTCCAGACGAACAGCGGCGGCACCACGCGGACGCACCACGTGCGAGACGCACAATCCCGGCTCTCCAGAGCAACGTCTCCAACTCTTCAACGCACTCGCGAATTGGGCGATCACAGAATATTTTTACAAAACCACAATGGCGTTAAATACAATCAGGAAATCAGTTTTCCGGCGGGATTCATATAGCGAAGAATCCAACGTCGTCTCAGAACTATGACACGACGCGAACTCTCTTGACAGCTAACTGCCGCCATCCATTCTGCCGCTAGGTGGCGCACCCGGCGGCATTCGGTAATGCTTGCATGTGTTTTGGGTAGATGGAAAAAGGTAATAAGGATCGTACCATTCAAAATATTAATAATTATTTTATATTAAATACTTTGGCGTCACCATCCACCCGCCTTTAATGGGTCACCATTAATAGACAACTATAAAGTGAGAAATAAAAAATACTCTAGGACTCTAGGATACAGCGCTCAATGCGCGCGGTTAAGTATGGGTAAGAATCCACAAAGTCCCGGCGGATATATACAAAAATAAGTTATATTATAGAGAGATGAGATAAAAATATTATAAGCTAAACTAAGCGGTAATTACATATAATTAAATTATTGTTTATTGTTTTGGAAGTGGACATAGACGAACGACCGGGCGAAGGTAAGTTCCCTTGGCGGTTCTCACAGTAGCAACGCGCACGATACCGTCTTTAGAGGGATGGACTTCATCTACAATCGCTATTGGCCAGGCTAGGGTCGGAGTATTGTCGTTCATCACAACAACGACAGTTCCTGGTGTAACAGGTGTGGAAGGAGTATTCCACTTCTGTCTAACCTGCAAACCATGCAGATACTCCATCCTCCAGCGATCCCAAAATGACTGAACTAGTGGTCCAGTAGAGAGTGCCTATGAAGCAAATTGATAGAGTCAGATTTGACTTCAGGCGCAGGTAATGAGAGTAACGGAGCAGTGTGTAAGAAGTGGCTCGGTGAGAGGGGAGAGCTCGCTCGGGGAACTGCTCAGAACCGTCATTGGCCTACTATTAAGTAAGCATTCTATCTGAGCAAGGACAGTACTAAGTTCCTCATAAGTAAGTAGTTGCTGTCCGATCACTTTGTAAAGAAAGTTTTTTATAACTTTAACCATACTCTCCCAAGCACCTCCAAAGTGTGGAGAGTTGGGACAGATAAATTTCCACGTTATGCGACTCTCAGCACATTCCTGCTCGAGCTTTGCACGATACTCTTCGTTAAAAAAACTGTAAAGATCGCGTAAGTAAGAAGCACTTCCTTTGTAGTTCGATCCATTGTCCGTGTGCAAAATTTGAACAGGACCACGTCGAGAGAGGAAACGTTTCAACGCTGCAAGAAAGCTGGGAGTGCTGAGGTCCGTGGCGACTTCAATGTGCACGGCACGAGTCGTAAGGCATGTGAAAATACACAAATAAGCCTTCTCACAATGAACACCACGGCGGCGCACAGGCGTATAAGCAATGGGACCGGCATAATCGCAGCCCGTATATGTAAACGCCTTGATGACTTGACGTGTGCGTACATCAAGTCAGCCATAAGCGGATAAGTTGGTCTTGGTTTTAATAGGAAGCAAGTATTGCACATGTGAACTCGTTGCCTCACGATGCGGCGTGCGGACAGGATCCAGAATTTTTGGCGAAGCAGCGACATTAATAATTCTGGTCCGGCGTGCAAGTATTTAATATGATAGTAATCAATGATCATGTTCACTACATGGCCATTACGCGGTAAGATAACTGGATGCATATGTGTATATTCCAGCGCGGAATTAGCGAGACGACCTCCGACGAGTATCAAACCGTCCTTTATAAAACGTCTCAACCTATTGAGAGCCGGTGAGCATGATTTATTACTAAAAATATTTGAGTATTCCTCTGCAAAGTGCTGACTTTGCAAGGCGCGCAGTATTCTATTTTCAGCAAAATTACAATCGTCAGCAGTCACTGCAGTAGTGCTGCGGCGTGGCAATAAGTTTGCAAACTTCGAAACGTATGCAGTTATACGAAGAAGTCTACTCCACGACGAAATGCGGAGGGCGAGTTCATATAAAGCGCAATGCTTCATAGGCGTGCACACGGTGTGCGTTAAAACCTTATGTTCAGGAATGTCTGTAATAGACTGTCCGTCCAAGCTCTTAAGCGGCCACTGAGACGGATCTAGAATAGCCCACGGAGGTCCATGGAGCCATAAGGGATGCGAAATTAATTTTTGGGGCAAAATCCCACGACTTAGTATGTCGGCTGGATTTTCTATACCCGCTACGTGATAAAAGTTGTCAGCAGGAATATTGTCCGTGATCTGAACAACGCGGTTTGCGACAAAGGTTTGCCACCTGTGTGGCGAACTCTTGATCCAATATAAAGCTACCTTAGAGTCGATAAATGCGTAAGTCTTGATCGGGTTTGGGAAGTGACGAGAATAATTATCCACAACTATACGAAGTAGCTTGGCAAGCCAGACGGCTCCACAGAGTTCAAGCCGAGCGATCGAAAGTGGCTTTGTAGAAGCGACTTTAGTCTTCGCGCAGACTAGCTGGACTGTGTTGCCAGTGGCCTTTTTCACGTGCAAATATATGCACGCTCCAAAACCTAGCTCACTGGCGTCTGAATAGCCAATAAGAGTGACGTCACAGTTGTCGGTCACACCCACGTGACGCGGGATGCGTAAATTATTGAGTACCGGTAATTCCATACAGAACTGTTTCCACATCTTAATGATGTGTACATCATTAAGATGTGGAAACAGTTCTGCGGCGGTGTCTCATCCCAATCTAGACTAAGTTGCCAAAGCTGTTTTATTAACAATTTGGCGTACATAACTGTGGGAACAACGAAGCCCATTATATCCCACAGGCGGGCGACAGTTGATAAGATAGAGCGCTTAGAGCACGTCACATCCTCGGAAACAGAAATCTTCAAATAGAATGTGTCATTATCTGTGGACAAATGCAGGCCTAATATTTTATGATGAACGGCCTTATCAAACTCAACTTCAGTAGGAAGTTTGTGCGAATCGGGAAGATTATTTAAGACTGATCGGCTATTGCTATTCCACTTCACAAGATCCCACTGTGCACCCTTGAATAGGTCAATCAGTTGCTGAGACGTAGCGATTGCTTCTGGTTCACTGGGAAGCGAGAAAGCAACATCATCCATGTACAACGAGGTAGACGCAATACTACTCGCGAGCGGATAATTTGTGCCATCATCATCTATGAGCTGTGTCACCGTGCGCAATGCATGGTATGGACTCGATGATAAACCGAAGCACACGCGATTAAACTGGTACAAAGTGAGAGGGTCTTGTGGTCGAAAACGGTACAAGAAGCACTGATAACGACGATAAGCTTCGCGCACGATAATTTTCAAGAACTGCTGACGACAGTCCGCGGTCATTGCAATTGCGTGTAGGCGGAAATTTAATATAATGTTAAATAAGTCGCCTTGCAAGTTCGGCCCTGTGTGCAGGATTTCATTCAGCGAGCGCCCAGTGCTGCCACTAGTGTGTGAAGACGCGTCCAGCACCAGGCGGACCCTTGTCGAAGCGCCCTCATCCCCCTTCACCACCGGGCGATGGGGTAGGACAAAAATGGGAACAGGGTCCTGAGAATCGTACGGAGGAGCAGGGGAGATATAATCTTTCGCGAGATAATCTTTAATGACGTCATCATATGCCAATCTCAATGAAGGCGAAGCTTCAAGCTTCCTTTCGAGGCACATGAATCTTTTGCGAGCGATTTCTGTAGAATTTCCGAGAGTATAAACATCCTCATTAAATGGCAGGCCAACGATGTATCTGCCACTAACGGGATCGCGGGTTGTAGTCGATTTATAAAATACTTCACATTCAACATCAGCTGGGTGCTGAATGGGCGGAGAGGGGGGTAGCTCTTTGAGCTCCCAAAATCGCCTGACCAATGAGTCAATAGCGGCAGGTTCTTGAACATGGCAGCATGTCAAGGCCTGGTGGGTATGGAGTGTAGGTATGGTGGGTGCTGACCCCATTATGACATGGCCTAACACCGTGCGTAAAGCAGAGAGCGCCGACGAGTCTCGAGAAGCATGAACTACGTCGGGGAGAAGCAGATGCGGAAACAAAGTAGCACCAATCAATACATCAATTTTATTCGGTGCTCCAAAGCTCTCATCTGCAAGCGGTATTCCAGTTAAATGTGATAGGACGGACGTATCTACCACAGCGGTGGGCAATAAGTCGGTGACTTGGTCAACGAGCAGCGGTGAAATATTAAAATTAATGTTGTTGTCAAAACGCGAATAAAACTTTAAATCGATCGACTTAGTATTTATTATATTTTCAATTCCTCCGAACCCCTTTACAATAGTACGTTCGGTGTCCTTTATATGTATACCTAACCGATCACAACACTCTTTCGTAATGAAATGGCTTTGTGAAGCGGAATCCAACAACGCGCGAATTACATGTCGATCGCCGTTAATATCGTAAGCGACGACTTGAGCGGTCGATAATAAAATAGTAGATTCTCCTTTACGCGCAGGCGCATCGAGTTGCGATAAGCGGGAGCTATCTATAGATGTATATGTAGCAGTGCACAACGCCTGGTCCGCGCTCGGAACCGGTTGCGACGGCACGTCAGGAGCGCGGCCAGTATGATGCGGCTGCGCGACCGGCAGCGGAGCCCTATTGGTGGTCACAGCTGACGAAACCGCGGGGCCCGAAGTCTCCACACGCTTGAAATGTAAAAAGAAAGTGATGTCTGAATCCGCACAGACGGCATCGGGAATCAGACGAGCAATTAGAAACTCGATGCTGTAAACTTAGGCAATTCACACACGCATTTTTATCTTTCACACATCTAAAGCGTTCCTGAGGCGTCATCTTATTAAATTCAGCACATTTAAATAAATGCTGATGCGTAATATTAGTGCAAAGACATGTGCGCCCAGGATCTACCGTTGTACTTAAGTATGTTTGGTACTTCGGCGGCGAAGTATTTTTAACGTTATTCGAACGTCGATTAATATTAGGACGAGTGCACAATGCACTTGAGTTTGTGTTAGTGCGTTCCAAAACCTTAGCGCGGGTTGTAATAAAATCGACAAAGTCGTCGAAAGTAGGTATTTTAGAACTACAACTTAACTCAAAATCACGAACAGTATCTGAGTCTATCTTCTTCAACGCAATATGAAGTATAATTAAATCAGTTAGATTGTCTAACTTCAGATTCTTTAAAGCGCGCACTGCACTTATAAAGCTGTCTGTAAACAAATCGAAACCCGTCGTTGAAGCAACTTGCATGGGTTTAAACTCAAACATTTGATTTAAATATGCGGAAGCGAGCATTCGCTTATCTTCATATTTATCAATTAACGCTTGCAATAACATGTTATAATTCTCTGCGCATGGTGCTATACCTGCACACGTATTTTGGGCCTTACCCGTAAGTTTACCTAATAAATAGTATAACTTTTCGGAATCACTGAGAGATGGATTATCATGTACAACAGACTTAAAACTGGCGTAGAATAATGGCCATGAGCGAATGTCACCCGAAAAATCCATCAACTGAATCGGCGGCAATGTAGACCTAGCCTTATGTGATGTCTTATCTTTTAAATCCTGCGACGAACCAGATTGCGTACATTGAGATTGCTGTCGTTTAATTCTACTACACAAAGACTCAAATGCAACAAGACATCTAAAGTCCGGTTTCGCAGTAGGATTCACAGTTAACATAAGCGTATTATAGTCATCTAAATTCTGTTTAAACTCAGTGCGTAACGTATCTATCAGTGAAGATTCAGCAAGGAAACTTTCCCTCTTCACGGCGTTTGTATGTATATCGGAAGATAGGTCATACATTTTCTGCACTATTTCAAAGATAGCTTCGCGTTTAGCTTGTAATATAGTTAATTGCGATTCCTGAGCGTCCTTGAAATCATTGGAGCTATCGTTATCAACGCCAGCGTCAGCTTGAGCTAATTTCTTAGGAGGCTTGATTAACAATAGCAAGTAAATAAAATAGCTTTATAACTCTGAGTCAAATATATACGGCAAAGTAAAGAAGGTTACTTCACACGCACGATAAGCGGTGCGCGTGACTTTGCTACGCGGTCGGTTTATATTGAACGAACCGGGCCGCGTATGAGCGTTGGCGGTGTAATAAAAATGAACTGAGGGTAGATAAATATTACAATGATTTCAATTACTTTCGATTTTAATGATTTACTTAAATGTTTAATACATGAACTACATAGATAATTATTAGTATATAATGTATCTAGGCGGGGAACACGTAACTTAATGTTACGGGCGAGGATTGAGTATATTTATGCGATGGAATGTAGGCGACGCAATGTCTTCCTAACTGCGCGGAAATTATTACAATGATATTCGCAATGAATATGCTGTAAGTTAATCACTTATTAGGGCCTATTTAAGTATCCTAATAAGGGCGGCTGGACGAATCCGGTTCGAAGGACCACCTATGATCTCGCCAAAATTATGTTTAATAAATCTTCGATAAAAGTGGACGTATTTCTAAAGTAACGGTACGCACAATCAAAGAGAAGAGAGGAAGGGAAAGACGGGACATGCAGCACATACCTCGAGCAGGGCGAAGCCCGGGCACAGTCAGGAGTCCAGACGAACAGCGGCGGCACCGCGCGGACGCACCACGTGCGAGACGCACAATCCCGGCTCTCCAGAGCAACGTCTCCAACTCTTCAACGCACTCGCGAATTGGGCGATCACAGAATATTTTTACAAAACCACAATGGCGTTAAATACAATCAGGAAATCAGTTTTCCGGCGGGATTCATATAGCGAAGAATCCAACGTCGTCTCAGAACTATGACACGACGCGAACTCTCTTGACAGCTAACTGCCGCCATCCATTCTGCCGCTAGGTGGCGCACCCGGCGGCATTCGGTAATGCTTGCATGTGTTTTGGGTAGATGGAAAAAGGTAATAAGGATAAATTAAATACTTTGGCGTCACCACTGTGTATAGTGTATAGTACGAGAATATTGCATGTAGATGTATATTGGGCGTATTCGAAAAATGCGTAGCACTTACATAGAGTGTCGTAGTGCGTCGCCACAGGCGTAGCAATCGCTAAGCTCGATAGACGAACTTACCTCTCAATTTATATTTTTCTGTATTAGGTAGTTATATGTACCACAAACCCACCGTTGTTTACCGAAGTCCAATTGCGACATATTTAATCATACAAGTAGGTACTTCCTTAGATTGTCAAAGTACCAATTAAGCACTTTTTGTACTTATATTGTTTTTCTATGAATAATGCGCAGTAGAGGTACTCTACATGTTGATTTGATTTAATTGCGCATAGCTGAATAAGCATTTATGTACTTAGATGTTTTTCTCACTAAAGTATGAGAAATGTAACTACTTAGTTGTTTATTACAATGAAGAATGTACTAGAAATCGCCTACGCATTTATAAAAGTTATATAAGGAAGTTACTAAGTACAAATTGACATTATTTTATCTTCGCTTGAATTGTACGGTCAAAAGTAAGACCAATAAAATTAACTTCAAATTTAATTTGTTGTTTATTTTATTAAAATCTCGGCTCCGTCCAATTTGTCTAGGTAGATTGTGACTGTTAAGTTTTGTATGAAAATAACCTTTTTGATAATATTTATGTATATCTTGAATTTATAAGAGAACATGACAAGAATAAATCTATCCACACCAATATATAAAAGTGAAACGTTGTCTGTTTGTTTGCTTGTGTAGGGAGCTTTCACGCAATAACGGCTGGACGGATTTTGATGAAACTTGGAATGTACTAATGTACTAATGTAAATACCCTGAAATAAAATATGAAATACTTTTAATTCTGAAAAATTGAGAGTTTTCACGGGAAAACTGGAAAATGTTAAAAAACATTAATGTGGTAGGTACTAAAACTACTTTTAAATTGGTTTTTAATATCCCAGAAGAACATATTATACTTTTTTTCGCGATAAATAGTAGTCCGCGCGGACAAAGTCGCGGGTGAGAAAACTAATACTTATAATAAAGCAATAAATACGAAAAAGTCTGTACAAAGAAGATAAATAAAAAAATGGTCTAGGGTACTAGGGTAAATAACCTACTGAACATGGATATAATATTTTTAAAAATCGTGTCTGTCTGTATGTTCGCGCATCACGTAAAAACTACTGGACTGCTGGATTTTCATATCCACCAGTCCAGTATAGCTGATTTGCTGGATTTTTATATTATTTTTTTATCTAGCCTACTCTGTCCCACTGCTGGGCAAAGGCCTCCCCCATCTCCTTCCAAGCATCCCTATCCATGGCCGCGTCAGACCAATCCCGTAGAAAGGAATCCAAGTCATCACGCCATCGTTTTCTTGGTCTACCCCGTCGTCTACGATTGGATGTGGATTTTCATTATTGGACTTAAATTCTGGGGAACTTAGTATCTGAATCCAATGAATAGAATCCAAACAATCGTTAAAAAACTTTTTGACGTCTGAAGCAAGTCAAATGTTGGTTTATTAGTATATTAAGTCTTGGAATAGCACAAAGAGTACTTTGAACCTGGAGAAATAACCACGCGTGCGATACCACGGGCAAAGCTAGCATTTTTTTAAATATTTTAATGTAGTTTACAAAACGTATGTATAACTTCAAAACAACCAATAAGTTCCGTGCAAGAACCAATAACAGCTCGGCATGAGGTGGCTAGCACAGTCGTATTTCAAACCGCACGTGCCTCAGAATGCAATTTCAGAACAGATGATGGAAATTGTGCACTCAACTTTATGAAACGGTATTATTGATTCGATAACACAACTGATGTTGTTTATGCGTTTTCTTTATATAAAATTAAAAAAAACTTCGACAAAAAGATTTTTATCGATTGCTTGGCTTCTACTCATCGGAATGAGATACCAAGTACACTAGTTTTTAAGGAAAACCCTAAGTGATCACAGAAAACCACATCGAAATCGATCCAGTAGTTTTTACGTGTTGCGCGAACAAACATACATACAAATAGACAGACAGACCCAATTTTTAAAAATGTTATATTCTTGTTCAGTAGCTTATTTTAAGTACCTTAGATTAGACCATATTTTTTACTATCTTCTATGCAAAGACTTTTTCGTACTCATTGCTTTATTATAAGTTTAGATTTAAACGGTCTTCTCGTGACCACAATCAATCTAATTTTGATCGGAACGTCGAGATAAACAAATATACCGTTTCAGCATGATTTAGTCCTGTTTAAATAACTAACTATACTACTTACTCTACTATTATAACAATTAAGTTTTTTTTTATTATTATTAACTAGCTGTGCCCGCAGCCTTGCTTGCGTGTTCATTTCTCTGAGTTAAGGGTAACCTATGTGTTATTCCAGAACCAAAAGCAACGATATCATCAATTTTGGTTCAGACGTTAAATGGTTTTTTATCGATTGCTCGGCTTTTGCGCATCGGATTGAGATACCAAGTACATCACTTTGTAAGTTAAACCTTAAGCTTATCAACAATGAAAACCGTATTGCAATCGGTTTATCGGGTTTTATGTGAAGCGCCTACAAACAAACAGACAGGCAGACACCATTTAAAAAATGTCATGTAAACTTTAGCAGATAAGCTACTAAACAAAAGTTCAGTAGCTTATCTACAAAAGTCTGACTTTTTCTTACTTACTGCTACATTAACTGCTCTGCTTTGGTTAAAAATATGTTCCGTTAGAGTACGGAATACGTTAATACAAATAAGTTAATTAAAAATTACCTAGTTAATGTGCAACTAGGTAATTTTTTAATTAACTTATTTTACAATATATCGAGAACGGATTGATATATTTCGATGAATTTCTATGTTCGTCTCGGTCTCGAGAAGGTTCCTCGTGCTTTGGAAAAGTAATTAAATCACACAATATATGGATTAGGTTTGTGGGACGGAATGGGGGTTGTTAGTAGGGGTTTTAGAGGGTACGGGGGCGGGGAGAGGAAAGGGGAGAGGGAGACGGAAAAGAGGAGAAAGGATGAGCTGGGGTCAAAATTTGTACGCGTGCAAAGCCGTGTGGCGCAGCTAGTTATACATTAAGCAACAAAATCTGCTTTACCTAGTGCGCAGAAGAGAGAGAATGTCACACTTTTTTCTCAACCTAACCAAACCAAACCTTATTTCTAAAGGTAAGCAAATAAAATGTGTGAAACCTAGTGTTCATAGAGTGTAGATTTCCATTTAAAAAAACCTAACCTAAGCTTTTTTTCATTTGACCTAGCCTAAAGTATAACAAATTAAATAAATAATTTCAATGAATTCGAAAGTTGTGCTCAAACAAATAACCTGTTTTATTTACTTATTGTTGGTCGTTAGTCTGCATCTTATCTGCAGAATAACGACAAAGCAAACGACAAAATCAACTTGTGTATGAATTGAAAGTCATTTTTCACTTTAACGGCCTCAACCAGGTAATTTGTAGATTTTCTAGTTAATCTGCACTCTAACTGATTTACGCACATTAGCAGTGACATAAAGTTAAAAAGATAGATGTAAGTGTTAGACTATAACAAGGGTATCTAACATAGAGACATTACGTAGTACATATAATTCAATGGTATCTAGACAAATGTACCAAATTTCGTAATACATTTGTTTAAATATGTATTTCTCAGAAACCACAAAAATAATTATGAAAATATTTTTGTAATAGTTTTGGTACCTTTTTAATGGACTATTCCATTCAAATTTATCAAAATTGGTTTAGTATTATATTGTAATATATAGATGGTTAACTGTTTCCAGTGAAGCTTTACTAAGCAAACGAAATTAAGTTTCTTAGGCGTTTAAAGTAACTAAAAAATAAAAACCCATTTAAGAAAACCGACTTCAAATAGCTTAAAAGAAAGGTTTTTTTTTTGCGGTCTGTGCGAAGCCCCGATATTTAAAGTAACTCCTTAAACAACACGCGTCGTACACCTCAAAACATTGACAGTTAGGCAATTTTCTTCCTTAGTCAATAATAATTAGCGTTATAGGTATGATTGCAGCAGTGGCATCTTTAATTTTTAGGTAATGTGTTCTTAAGCGAAAAAAATTAAAGATGCCATTTAATTTTTAGGTAATGTGTTCTTAAGCGAAAAATATATTATTTCTTTTGAATTTTATTCTATATACAGTTGGTTTATACATTTTTATTGAAAATCTTACAGGCATCTAATCATCATCAGGCTATTGAAAGTTATTGAACCCAAAGAAAATATTTTTTATGTTTGATAAAGAAGACCCAAAAAGTGCTGGACGGATTTGATGAAAAAAACCGTCACAACAGTTGTTTAGTAGTGCTACTTACTAGTTGTTTTAATAAAATGTGTTTTATCTGGCCATGAAATAGTAATTCTAGTTGAAATAATTTCCACGAATAGTGATTACACAAAGATACATTAAAGGATAATCTTGATACTGGCTTATTTTATGACAGACATAAAATAATTATTAAAATTTGCTTCACAAATCCTCTTGAGGCATATGTACCGACATAAATCTCATTGTTTTGTACCTCTAATTATAATTTTACTACATAGCTGTACCTGTAATAAACCATTGTTGTTTATTAGTTACTAGCTGTGTTCGTAGGTATAGTAGGTATAAGTAGTTTTAACGTGATGCGTAATCGTACAGACAGACAAATTTAGAACATTTAATAATACATTATGATACAAGTGTGCTATGTTGGTCATTATACTAGAGGCGGTATTATTCACGCGAGCAGTATCAATTTGCATTGAATTTATAGTAGCAGCATATAGTAGTAGATTAGCTGTACCCGCGGCTTCGCATTCGTGGCCATTTTTCTAGGTTAAGATAACTCTATTACTATTCCAAAACCTAAAATACCAATATACCAACATTTAAACAAAATTCCTTCCGCCGTCAAAAAGTTTGTATCAATTGCTCGGCTTCTACTCATCGGATTGAGATAATATGTACACCAGTTTTTAAGTCAAACCCTAATCTATCCAAAAGTGACCACATAGCAATCGGTCCAGTAGCTTTTACGTGATGCGTGAACAGACAAACAAACAGACAGAGACGAATTTTAAAAATGTTTTTTTTTTCAGTAGCTTATTTTTAGGACCCATTTTTTTAAAATATCTTCCTTTTACAGCTTTTTTGGCACTCACTGCTTTATTATTAGATGGCCTTCACTTTTGGGCAGAATAATAAAAATATGTGTTTTTTATTACATTATTTTAATCATGTCTATAAAACAGTGCCGTACTAACTGACTGACTGACAGACAACGCCCAGCCTATTTTAAATACCCTCTGCCTTTTGTTTTTATTATATTCGTTTTACAGACTTTTTGTTCCAACTGCTTTATTATAAGTATATATATAGATTAGACTCTAAGAGGGCCGTTTCAAAACTCCGATTTGCGATCTGAGACAGCATGTCTCGTAATCCTATCAGGCGTCCCCTTTGCTTGTGCCATCCGCAAAGTTCATTACCCCTCGACACAAATTAATACAGTCAAAGAGTTCATCAGCAGTGTATTTTTTTGCAAGAAGCCTTATTTTTTAATACGCACGCTCAGTGAAATACAAAAATATGACAATGCACAAAAATCGGGGATTATTGTTTTTGTCGGCTATTCTGTGGCACTTTTACATTTGACATGGCGTGGTCGCTTTAGATGAATAATAAAAATCTCAATTGAAAATTTGTTAAATTTTGACTGCAACATGGAGAGCAAAAGTTAAGGCCGCTTTACGCTGTAACACGTCTGTGCAAAAGACTGCATGAAATTTCTCAATTTTCATACATAAAGCCCGTCGTTTGAAGACATAAAGTTTCATTTTTACTACACTCCGCTTCGCATCATTTCATAAATGTTTCAGAGGGAAGTTTTACTTCTCTGATTATTCGACGCCTAATGACAACTCCGCGGCTGTGGACGTAAAGAAGGGAGCAGATAACTAGAATCCGATACTAATGCTATTTTTTTAACTTTCTCTGTTCGTACTTGTGTCGTTAGATAATTTTAATTCATATTTTTTTTAGTTTAATTTTTATATTAACGATTTATAAGCTAATAAAAGTATCTAAAAGATCGTCACGGAAATAGAGTGTCACGATACGAGCAGTTCACCTATTTAAAGTCGCTCAGTAGTCTATGGAAAGAGTTACGTTAAGAGTTTCTCTGAAAGACCGTATCCGGAACGAGGTGATGCGGCAGATAACTAAATTTGCCGACATCGACCTTAGGATTAGCAAGCTGAATTGGCAGTGGGGTTGGTCATATTAGTCGATTGACCGATAATCGTTAGGGTGGACGTGTTCTTGAGTTGAAGTGGAGACTGCGATTTGGCAAACTTAGTGTAGGGCGCCCTCCGGTTAGGTGGAGTGACGATATACGCAAAAAAACTGGCAGCATTTTAAAAAGAAGAACTGAAGTTTGTGCTAGTAGGCATGCTTTAGGAGACGCCTATGTCCAGACATAGAATTATATTATGTACTACATATATCTCTACATATCCAGTAGTGGTTTGATACCTTATCAAATTTTATATAGTCTCCCTCCTAAATAAATTCCATCATCACCATCATCAGCGCGTAATGATGGAAAGTATGTAGCAGGGAGACTTTATAAAAACCTAGACATATTTCTCGTTACGACGATAAAAAATATAAAATAGCATTTATTAGCGTTGCTGTCATCAGTTTTATTATTACGTGGATGGAGAATCATATGTATTGTCTATTTAACAATGATCTTGTCAAATAAATGATTAAAGATGGTTAACAATTTGTTGGAGTTAACACAAAAAATATTTTTGACAATAACGTGAACGACTGACTTCAAACGCTCGTACTTCGCAAACGCTCGAACCAAATTTTTGTGGACTGGTTAATAAACTACTAAACCGATTATGATTAAATTTCTATGGGACCAATCTGAAAGTATATCCTTGTAAACAAAAAAAATATAATTTCGAAATCATTTCACAAATCACGGAGTTCTGAGGTAATAAACAAAAAAAATGCATACGGGTCGAATTAAGAACCTACTCCTTTTTTGAAGTCGGTTAAAAATACACAATATTCAAGATGTATTCCAACCTCTTTGGTACTTAAGTAGCGCTCACACCCCCCGCTCTAAAAACACCAACCTTGTGAAAACACTCCGACCACGTGACCATGACATTGTAAAGTTCTTGTCTCCTAGCCTAAGTAAAATGCTATTGAATAATTCCTATTTTACTACGGAAGTGAAGTTCCTTGAAACGCTGCTATTAATATATAATTGCTGATTTAAAGAATAGATGTAAAGTATTTATGTGATCATCTAGATTACTCATACAATTGAAGTTTATTGAAATGTTATGATCATAATTGCTTATAGAAGTTTAATATTTAAATGGCTTATGTGATCATCTAAGTTAAATGAACAGTTTGCTGAAAATTAACGTATTTGGTTAAAGGTAGTTCTGTTATATTTTTGTTTGAGCTGTTTTAAAGGAGAAAACATGTAAAATAAACATTTAGGAAAATATAGAAATTGTGTAAGAAAATGTGAAAAGCGACTAACTTGGGTGTTGTTTTCACACGATGTTTGAAGACGCGTTGTAACTCTCTCTTGCGGGGTAAAGGATTAGACCTCCGACTTCTGATGGAATATGAAAAATTGCTGAGCGGTTTCTAAATAAATTCCCTATCCTAATAAAATAGATTGTTGTTTATATAAAAGGTAATAGTTTTGTATTTAGCTTCTTCAGATGGTTTAAGAAATATGAATATATGGTTTGTAGTATTTTTGAGTATAAAACATGTTGTCATAATATTTATTAGTGTTTATAATTCACTTCCTTGGTCAATGTTAATCTTTTGTAAATGAGTAACTTTATTTTATGTATTTAACATTCATATGAAAGACAAACTTGAAGGTTAAATAAAGCGTTATTTATGATTTGTTTTGGTGTAATGACATATTTTGCCTGTTTCAGGAAATTCACAAGATTTTGTCGGTAATGTCTGTCTTGGAACTGTATTTCCAGTTCCGGTTAGATTCATGAACCATTCTCAACCCAACAAGTAAGAACTAGACTTGAGTCCAAACGGTGCAGCCACTTGATGGCTATTACTAGGCAACTTTAATATCCAGTAAACTGAATATTCGCTATCACTGTCTAGTCCAAAGCCTGCCGGCTGGACATACTTTTATGTAATTCCTCAGAGTGAAGTTAAATCATTATTTATATTTATCAGGAGGCCAAGAGTAACAAAGGAAGATAATTTCTTCCTAGTTAAAAACATTATTTATATTTACAAGGCTGCCAAGAGTGCATAAGGAAGATAATTTCTTCCTAACATAAATAAGAACCAAATCTTTCAGAATTCTCAAGCATTTTAAATGTTGCTTTAATGTAAATCCCACGTTGCGTGTTTTCCACGATAATATGTATATGATGTAATGCTCGCATGGGCTATTTAGTGTCTCAGGATGAAACAATCTCCCTTCTTTCAGCTACTTCAATAAATTATGAAATAATAACAATTACCTCCATAGTAATTGATTATAAATTATGTGTATTTATACATCTTTGTACCAAAACATAGGGGTTATGCATTCGTAATGTCTCTCATAGGAACATAGTATTTCAATCCAATTATATATAATTATAGGTAAGTATATAACTTTCCTCTTTAATATATCTGACCAACAAAGACGAACAAAGTAATACTTTAGCATAATATAATATATGTCATTGTCAGTAATTAGAAATAACCACATTGTCAAATCATATAGGTAAGGTTTTATCAATTTATATTACATTAGAATCTCTCTGTATACTTTTGTATAATATGTGTCATCGTCCGTAAATTCGCAAATAATCACTTCGTCAAAACTTATAGTATATAAGGTTTTGTCAATTTATAATACATAAGAGTTTCACTGTAGGTAAATAACTTGTCATTTACATTATAATAAGATCCACATCAATAAATAGATATTAACATCATCAACAATTTCCACTAGACTTCCTCTACCAGTATTCACAACTGTTATATTTCAATAATATACGAAATCAGTTCAGGTTATCCGTACTCTATAAAACATATGGAATCCACTCGTTCAATATATAATCAACTCTTCTTAGATCAGTTCTTCTTATAAATAAGCAACTTGAAAATTATTTACTTAGTTATAGTTACATAAAATCAGTTCATAAGTTTTAGTTCTTGTAGTATATAAGCAATGCTATGGCTTATATACTTAATAGCGATTGAAGTTTAAAATATGGTACAATGTCCAGATCCATCAACAGTAAGATTTATACTCTTAGTTAAATTAGTTCAGTTGAAATTGTATATCCTGAGTATAAAACAGTCATCGATTATAGACTTAGTTGTTATTGAATTTTAATTAGCAATTCATTTAAAATCATCATACACAAAGTAACATAGCCTTTAGCTTAGATACTTAGGTTAAATCAGTTAAGTTTAGAACTGTATATGCTGAGTATATAAAAGGTCATCGACTCAATTGTTATTTATAATTTAAATAAGGTAAACTGTTTAGGAATCGCAACTCTGAATCTTTCTTCTAGTTATAATTATATGTTGAATTTAAAGGATAAATTATATAAAATCTTTGCACTAAGTAAATAAGTATCAGCTTAATACTTAGTTATTGTAATTTAAAACATGAGAGTTTTATTCAGAATCACGACAGCACAAAGTATATACTTAGTTATGTATTCTAGAATATAAAAGTTTATCCAGAAAATCGACCAACACCAAGTTTTCTACTTAGTTTTTAATTTCTGCATGTAGGCACGGCCCCACTCATTGCATTGTGAACCACTGCAACTAAATTCACTTTACATATTGGACACGTATGTTGAAAAAACTATACTTTAACACTTTATTTTAATAGTAAATAATCGCGAATAATTAAGTATTTAAATCACTCGTATTTGTCTCTTATTAATATGGAGACCGCGTCGCGTTCTAAACTGTTATGGCTTCTGTCATCCAGGTTTGCCCTTTTTATATTGACTTGTGTTGGGCATACAGGGTCGCATTAAGTTATCATTTATAATGAATAATAGAGATATTATAAATAGAGTTTACTATATCATGTATTGTTATTTTAATTTGGTTTTATAAGTATTTTGGTAGTTAGTTAATTTGATAGTTTGTTATATTACTATACAAAAGATAATTAGTCTATTATATTTTTCACTCTAAGGTTTTCTGGTAGTAATTCTATCGTTGGCGATAAGTTCGATGATGGTACTTTTGATTATATTATTTTAGAAAGTACATAATACATATAGAAGTTAATATTCTGAACAATATAATCATTCATTTAAAAGTAACTATTATGGATTATTTTATAGTCAGTAATTATTAATTATGTTTTAAAATATCTAATGTATTATTGGTTTTATGTTTTTTTTACAAATAACATTTAATCGCTATTTACTTTGTTCTCCTTAATGCGTTCCTGTCTTAAATCTGTTGTTCCTTTCCCACGGCTTTGAAAGATAAGCAAAAACTTACTTAACTTTTCAAATGGTTTCAAGTGTTTTTAAAACTATACTAAATCAGATATCATTTGAAGTTTTGCCATTAAATTATTTATTTATTATCGTTTGAGTGTTTGTGTTTCTTTGTCAGGTTTGATATTATTTTAAATTATGGTCTACGTTACATGTTCCTTTGACAGGTAATCAATTTGAATATTTAGAGGTTCCCATTAGTTTTGCCATTTTTAACCTCTATTTTGCGTTTGTGTGTAGTGCAAGACGGCAAAAAGGCGTGAAAATATTGTTGCCGCGTAAAATTTTTTTCCGTTCCTTCCTCAATGGTTTGGCGGGACCGTACAAAACTTGGCCTGTGATTGGCTGAATATATGTAGCTACTGACAAACCGAACCAAAGTGTTATGAAATTATTATTTAAGGACCTCTCCTTTTGCCCTCGCACCGCGGTAAAATAATGAAGCCAATGAAACAAAAAAATACATACGGGTCGAATTGAGAATCTACTCCTTTTTTGAAGTCGGTTGAAAATACACAATATTCAAGATTTACTTATACTTTTAATAAAAAAGTATTTATTTTTTATATCTTTTATGGATCAATTTTTTTAGTAGTTTTAGAAATAATAAATTATTTTGGAAATGAAACCCATGACATACCGCAGCACAGTGTAGTAGTAAAAGTGACCAGAATATTTTTGGGAAAACTAATAAAAATTGCAATAATTGACGGCTCGCGGTGAAACGCCGTGGTATTACTATTAAAAAAAAAAGTTGTTTTAACGTAAATATAATATATGTATCCCTTATAGGTGGAGGAGAGTTTGATAATAAATGCGAGATTTAAATCTATTAAATCGGCAAATATGTAAAACTTAACGTCCATTTTTTTTTTGGTAGCTACAGCAACCAAGGAGAATTCACCGTTAGGGGATTTGGGTGCCACAGCGCCAAAGGGGATTTAGTGGATAGTTTAATTATTGTGTTTGTGTTCACATCTTTACTCTCATGTTCAGTTTAAATCTATGAAGTTTTGCGATTAGAAAATTTCTGAACTTGGTGAGTAATTAAGCGGAGTTTGAAATCCAAGTTTAGGGATTGACGCTTAATCATTTTTAAGTTTTAGAGCCGATAATGCAAGTTTACTGCTAAATATTACAAAAGATCGTCACCATCTTCATAATTATTATATATCCTTGGCCGTAGTCATAGTATAAATTATAATAGTACTATTGTACTCGTAGTTTCGTAAAGTTCCTATCCATGTTTTCCAATTTTGAAATCTCTGACTGTTATTAAAACTCGAAAAACGGTTTGACAATCATTCATTATTACCATTATTGACTATGTTATTTATTACCTGTTTTATTACTGTATGAAGGTATATATTTAAAGTATGTAAGTTAATTAGGTATGTATACATGTAATTATATTGTATGTCGTAGTTATATAATATACGTAGGTGTATGTAAGTATAGTAAAAGTATTGATATTATTGTTAGGAATCTATTAGACATACCAAATTAAAATTGGCACTATTCCTCTTTAAAAATATCACATTACACCGAGGTGCTTGCTAGCATTAAGTTCGACTGTACCTATCTTTTGTGTGCAGTAAAAAAACTATCTATCTATTACTATACAATTTTATAATGATAATTATTTTATGCAGTTAGTTAAAAGTATAGTTTTTTTGTCTAAAAGTCTGAATGTCGGAGAATATATCTGTTTTTAAATGTTACTAAAACATATGTACTTAGTACTAAGTAGACACATTTATCTTATTAAATATGAACCTTCTAATGAACCTCACAGCATTCCGTTTCTTGCCCCTCCGAGCCCCTCATTCATTACGAGGAGTACCAAACTTGAGGATAATCACAATTCCTTGACCCGGTGTTATAATAAATACATAAGTATTTCCTTATATTTTCCCGGGTGAAGTGGGAGTCTGCAAATTGGAGCATTGTCTAATGGAGCGTGGAAACAGAGCAGGCCTCTCGTGATTGCGTACCGCTACATAGAAGTTGAACAGTAACTTCCGGATTAGCTAATGAGCAAACTAAGCAGCCTGCTTACTACGTGTGGAGGCTCCAAGTTGCAGGCGGTCATAGGAGTAGAACTACTTTCGTCTAAAGGAAGGAAGAGGAGAGACTAAATAATGATAAAACGGGTTCGAGTCTCATCCGTGATCCATTTTTTTGCTATTCTTTGCTACGATGAATTTCGACTCTAACCACATAGAAATAGATTTAAAAGTCATCTGTAAAAATTTTACATTTTGCAAAATTTGTGCAGCAAGAAAAAAACCACCCAATAAAGTTTTTTTACGATGCGACAGTAGAGCGGAAAACTAAACTTCCGCTATTTTGAAAAAAAAAACACATTTTCTTGGCTCTATATAAAACAAGTGTCAATCGATAGTAAAAAATGCTATACTCAAAAATTGTTATATAAATGAAATATTTTTCCAAAAAAAATTAAATCGACTTCATAATATTTTTTTTATTTTGTAAACAATCACTAAAAACAATAAAACAATTACAATTGAGCCAGAACAGTATCACTTTTTCGAAATTACCAACGAAATAATAGTGCATAAATGAAACATAAAGATAAGAAACAGTTTTTTGAAGGCGGTGCCAAGCCGAGCCATAATTATTAATATGGTTGAGCTTATTCAAAAAGACAATGACGTAAACGGCTTGACGTGCTATATAAAAAATAAGCTTTTAAAGTAATTATCTACATAAACTTTATCATTTACTAGATTGCTTTATTCGTGTCTATCGGTTTGTGAACTTGTGAAAGTCAAAATCTGCTCGTGTGAGTCTCTTGTTTTGCCTCTTCTGCGTTTCGTGTTTTGTATGAAGGTGCGTCATAGACGCATATTACGTCATACGTGGATAGGTATGTATTAATTTCGTAAAGATATTAGGTTTCAATTATGCCTGGGTCAAGTTAGCGCCTTCAAAAATAAATTAAAACCAAGGATGAATAAAACCTACTTACATAACAACGGAATGATTTTTGACCATTTTCCATCATTTTGTTGTTGCGTTCCTGTGACTACCTTCCGGCTCCATCATCAGACCCTGAAAACTACATAACACCAGAGAACTCATCAAGACAAACCAAATGAGCCCAAACTCGAAGGGGTTCCATCATTTTGTTGTTGAGTTCCTGTGACTACCTTCCGGCTCTATCATCAGATCCTGAATACCACATAATACCAGAGAATTCATCAAGACAAACCAATTGAGCCCAAACACGAAGGTGTTCCATAATTTTGTTGTTGAGTTCCTGTGACTACCTTCCGGCTCCATCATCAGACCCTTGATACCACATAAAACCAGACATGATCTCATTAAAACAAACCAAATGGGCTCAAACTCGAAGGGATCCCCTACAACAATTTGATGCTTTCCATGCATCATATCTTGGAGTACGCCAAGTGCCATATTCTGGATCCCGTAGTGACGCAATTTGACCACGAGGATAGTGTGGTCAGCCACGTCGAACGCCTTCGAAAGATCACAGCACAACACTGCAACATGCTGCTTCCTCTCCCGGGCTTCCATCTATATAGAAACTGGCCTGTAAGCATCAATGTCCTGTCGTCTGCCCTTACCTATAAAAAGCGGTGACACTTTGCTCGGTTTTAGAGGACCTGGACCTGAAACTCCGTTTCTAAGGTAAATGTTAAACAGGCAAGTTAACACTGGTGCCAAGGGGGCACCTGCCATGCTCAACAACTTCATGGAGATGCCGTAGGCATCTTTTGTATGCTTTGGCTGTATTTGCCAAAGCATACAAAAAAAAAACCGAGAAAGGACGGAATGTGAGTGAGCGGTCAGCTGGCGTGCGGGCCGCACTAAGGCACAAGCACAAAGGCTGAGCTCGCCTGGGGCGCCCCACAAGCAACTGCAGCTCCAACAAATCGGGTGTTCAATTGGTCTACTACTTCCTTTTTTGATGGAAACGGCAACCCATCAGCAGGATTTCTAATGAGATCAGTAAAGTCACTATTTCTGTTAGTAGACTTACCTCTCTGTTCATTTATAATTTGCCACATTAATTTTGACGTATTTTTACTATTTTCTAGCAAGCTTGTGTAGAATTTGGCTCGTTCTTGAATAATTAATGTATCATATTGAATATTTAAGTCAACCAGTAAATTACAGATAAATTCATTGTCAGAGTTAGAGCTCAATCAGAGCTTAGAGTTTAAAAAATGAATACTCTCTTATCGAGCGGAAAACATCATATCCTTTGAAAGGGTATACTCTCCAAGTGGTCTCATATAAATTGTATCAAAATTGGTTTAGCAGATTTTCGAGAATAAATAGTTTTGTTGAGTAAATCCATTCGATTTTGTGTTTATAATAATAATAATAATAACCCAACGCCGGGCAGTGCTCGTCGACATCACCATTCCACACGATGAGAACCTCGTGAAGGCCGAGAAAGACAAGCTCAGCAAGTACCTTGACTTGGCTCATGAGGTGACCGCCATGTGGAATGACTCGACGATCATTGTCCCGATAGTTGTTTCGGCGAACGGCCTTATAGCGAAGAGCCTCGACCAACATCTTAAGAGGCTCTCGCTAGATGGTTGGATTAAGGGTCAGATGCAGAAGGCAGTACTCCTTGACACGGCGCGTATAGTCAGGAGGTTCCTCACTCTGCAGCCCTAGCCACCGGTAGTTTGGGCCCTGCTCCGCTACCGTTGGTACCCTAGGTTTAGGTTTTTTATAATATTTTTATCTGCTTTTATTTAAAGAAATATTGTAAAAAAATTAAATTTAAGATAAAAAGATAAATAAAGTGAATAATAATAATATAATAATATATTCGCGACATTTTCACACCAATCATTTAGCCCCAAACTAGGATACCCTGTGCTATGGGCACTAGATAAAGGATAAACATACATAGATAAGAATATTACATCCATGACTCTGAAACAAACATTTCTGCTCGTCACACAAATGATTGTACCTTGCAGGATTCGAAAGCTTTCTAAACCAATTTAAATCGTTGTTTTTTTATTCAAAAGGGTAATATTTGTGTGCATTCCCATATAAATTTCATCAAAATTGGTTCAGTAGTTTAATTAGAAAATCAATTTGTTTTATAGTTTATGTTCTTTAATATCTTGGGATTTCTGAAACGAATTAGATGATTGTTTTTACTGGAGTTGATTGTTGAGACCTCTACAGACATTATAACACAATTAATTAAATTAAAGCTTGTTTAAAGCTACTAAACCAATTTTGATGAAATTTATACATTGGTTTAGTAGCTTTAAACAAGCTTTAATTTAATTAACTGTGTTATAATGTTTAGGAATGGATTGCAAGTCAATTTTGAACAATTTAAGGACGTCCAAAGATGCTGAAGTTTTGCACATGGGTGTAGTTCTGATGACAATTAAAAACTACAGTAGTAGTAGTAGTAGTAGTAGTAGTAGTAGTAGTAGTAGTAGTAGTAGTAGTAGTAGTAGTAGTAGTCAAAGAAACTACACAATTGGATGATGGAAACAGATGAGTTCAGATCCAATGTCTTTGACGATGGTTGTGGCACAAGGCCCATTTGTTATGAACATACTATTCTCTTTGTTGCTTAATGATTTGCCCGATGCAATATCTGCCGCTGAAATAATGATGTACGCTGATGACGTGGCAGCAGTAGTTACAACGCCATCTGTAGATCACCTTGAGCGGCGTCTTAATGATGCAGGTCAGCAATTGGCAACATGGTTTTGTGAAAAAGGGCTAGTCCTGAACTTCTCGAAAACCCACTACATTCACTTCTGCCTTGGAAATCGTAAACTAAGAAGGTTTCAGGTTTTTGCAAATGGGAAAACCAGACTAGAAGGGAGCACTACTTTTTTAGGCTTTGAGTTGGACAGACCGCTGAGTCACTTGGGAATCGCATATTAATAAGCTTTGTGGAAAACTTGGCAGTGCATGCTTTGCTTTGCAGAGGCTCTCACGATTCCTACCTGAGAATGTGGTGCGCTCGTGCTATTTCACGACTCTGTGCTGCAATATGGTGCGGAGCTTTGGGTTTGATCAGCAGATTGTCTCCAAGCCTTCCGCATGCTGACGAGGGCCGTGTGCGCAATACCAATAATCCCGCGAGACAGCTCAGCTAGGCCATTTTTTAAAGCGTTGGGAATTCTTACGCTGCCTTCTATCTTAATTTACCAGGTGGCGGTGTTCGTGAGAGTTAATTTAACTTAGGAAAAATGGGGATTTACATCATTACCAGGCGCGCAGGGAAACTAGCAGGTGTATCTCGAACGCTAGCAAAATCAGGGAAGCTGTTCATGTACGATTACAATCTTCTACCAGCGTACGTGACGGATGCGCCGAGCCTAGATTCATTTAAAATCAAGTAGAAGCGCTGGCTTGTCGACCAAACCTTCTACACATATGACGAAATTGTTACATACTCGAAATTGTATTTAGATTATTTTATTATTATTTAATTTCATTTTTGCTGTGATTTATTAATAATTTATTGCAAGTTTAATGATCATGACATTATAAATTTATTTTAATATGTAATTTTAATCTGTAAATTCTTTTTTTTAAATACTTTTTCATTTTGCTAATTTTCCAATAAATAGGTATACAAATCAGAGTACATCTTGCAGTGCCAAGAATCAACAGCAAAATTAAGCTGTTCGGATGCCATTTACGTAAGCGTAAGTCGCTTCTTTTTTTTATTTTTTTATTATAATAGCAGAAGAGAAAAATTCGCGATGATTTGGAGCCATTTCTTGCACTCTTATTACGAAGTGAAGGATAATGTATTTATAATTCATGCAAATAAAACCATTGATAGTAGGTTATTAAACGGTGGAATAAAAACGAAGACAAAAATTTCATATCTTGTAAAGAAATTCATTTACGTATTCAGTCTTATCTTATTTCTTATTTTTTTGGATAACAAAAATTATGTACATGTAATTTAAAATTAGTAAAGTGTAATTTTTATTCCAACTACGCAGTTAGCAGAAGTTTGGCTAACGCAGTTATATGTATAGCGCGCCTTTGCTAACAAGCTGTGGACAAATTATAAGTTTACGTATTGTCTATACCAATGTCCTGTGACCAAAAGGAGTGTTGTTTGATTCATTCGTCAAAACTCCTGATTATCAGGTAGTTTTTTTTTCCATTCCAATTACAATTATTGTGAGAAGGGATTGATTGTTAATAATGATATGTAATTTAATATTGCAAATAAGTTTATGAAATGACTAGCTGTGTCCGCGGCTTTGTCCGCGTAGTCATTTCTCTGGGTTAAAATTATCATATATGTTATTTCTGCACCAAAAGTACCTAAAAAGTACAAGGTGCTTAATTTCATCAAAATTTGTTCAGCTGTCACATAGTTTTTTCGGTTTCTACTCATCGGATTGAGATACAAAGTGCACTTAATTTTAAGTTTAAACCTAAGCTATCCATAATTGAAAACTGTATTTCAATATATATACATATTTACTACATACACTACACATTTACTATATTTTATGTATGTTTATCCGTTATCAAGTAGGTACCCATAGTACAGGGTATCCTATTTTGGGGCTAGGTAATTGGTGTGGAATTGTCCCAAATATATTTATTTATTTAAAGAAAAAAATGTCTTGGTTGCTTAGAAAAGCTATTGAACAAGAATATAACAACTTTTTGAATCATGTCTTTCTGTCTGTTTGTCTGTAAGTTTGTTTGTTCACGCATCACGTAAAAACTACTGGACCTATTGCGTTTTTCATTGTTAGATAGCTTTGGGTTTGATTTAAAAACTGGTGTAATTGGTGGTATCTCAACCCGGTGAGTTAGAAGCCGAGCAATTGATAAAAGTATTTTTGACGGCTGAAGAAATGTTGATCAAATGTTGGTATATTGGTACTGGAATAGCACATTATAGTACTTTGAATCTAAAGAAAAGACAGGTTACAGCAGGTACAGCTAGTATAATATAAAATATGTTTTCACACATTACATTGTCTGAAATATAAACACTGAAGCTGAACTTTTGTTTAGAAACAAAATAAGATTTGTCTTACAAATGCGCTTAAAGATGAAATCGATGTTGGCAACGTATTTCAAATCAATGTACTTTCCACACTCAGTCTGTTAAATTAGGTTTAGACAATC
Organism: Alsophila aescularia; assembly: GCA_946251855.1. Taxonomy (NCBI): domain Eukaryota; kingdom Metazoa; phylum Arthropoda; class Insecta; order Lepidoptera; family Geometridae; genus Alsophila; species Alsophila aescularia. Next base: position 20,254,250 of record OX276379.1, read on the forward strand.
AAATCCCCGACATAAAGTTACCTTCTGTTGTAACATGACTAATAACCCAGCTAATAAATCACCTGAACCTTTGAGCCTCTAACAATGCTCGACATGTGTACATACCTCCAGCACCGCATGTAAACCTCCGACTCCCTGCAAAGGTAACGAATGGTAGATATTTCATCCTACCCACACCATGGTCATTATTTATTACTAAGTAACTAGTTAGTTTAGGATTAAAGGCCATACCCACACAAATCCTCTTTATTATGAAAACGTGAATTTGTACTCGCGGTAAGCTGAAAATTATACAAAAGATGTTTTAAATGAGTTTGTTTACTCGGCGAGTATTGTCCAGTACAAATAACCTCTCATTTTGTTTCTGAAAATATTCGGCAACATTTTTATTTGAAAGACCAAACTATGTACTCAATGCTTTTGCAAAGCTTTTCAATTTGTGAACAAGTGATCCTGTTCCTGTTACATTTGAACGTTTATGGTCAAAACGTTTTTGGCAGCATCTAAACAAAACAAAACCGTTGATACCTAGTACTATTATTTATTTTGTGCCGCTGATTCACAATGTCTCGAATTTTAATATGAACTAAATAAATTAAATTAAGTGAGAGTGCGGATTTACCAACGAAATTATAAGAAAATCAGCACTCTCACTTTAGATCACTATACAGTTATAAAGTTACATGATTATGAACCCAGTTCAACACACCTACACTACATAGAACATTTTTCATCTATCTCATATAAAGGGTTAATCCAGATATATTGTTTTTTATTTCAAATCGGCTTAAGATAGGCATTGAACTTTTACCTTGGTAACAATAACGAGTCCATTTAGGTAAGGAATTGAAACTAGCAGTAAAATGGTCGACTGGTCAGCTCAAAATCGATAACTATTTGAGTGTATGTCATTTTGAGTGGTAATCGCAACTCGGACCACATAAATTCAGTATATGACCATATTTATAGTAGGTAACGGTACGTACAAACGACAACTTTTTTTGTATTATGACAAGTCTTCAATAGGTGTGTCAGCAGACATGATCTACGGAACCAACACGTACACACTATGGATGCTTGGAGTTTCTCTGAAGGACAAGATTCGCAATGAATTGATCCGACAGAGAACCACGGTAACCAACGTATCTCTAAGGATAAGCGCAAGCTAAAGTGGCAGTGAGCTGGTCACATTTTCCGAAGAATCGATAACCGTTGAGGAGACAAGTTCGCGAGTGGAGACCCTGTTTAGGCAAACGTAGCGTAGGACGTCCTGTGGCCAGGTGGAGTAATGACCTGCGAAAAGCGTCTGTAAGAAACATGATAGATAGGAGAGTTGAAGTCCGAGCTCAGTGGCGTGTATTAGGGTTGATGTCTTTGTCCAGCAGTGGGCAAGTATAGGCTTATAATGATGATGATGAAAGTCAGTCGTCGATTATGAAATTGTAATATATACTCCATATTTTGTTTTTGCTTGTGATGAAAAGTTGAACTAGCAGTGAGATGTACGACTGGCGGTTTTAAATAATTAATCATTGGGGTGGATTATGGTTTTGAGTGGAAATAGCGACTAGAGTAACCTAAATTCGGTAGATTTCGATATTTTTGAGTAAGTAAAGTACTATGCAATATCTTTGGTGATAGTATAGTTGTAAGAGCCGACGAGGCTCGGTAAAGTCTTTAGGCAAAACCCCTGATTGTAATTTAAATGATCAATATTTTTTAATTGATATCTATATACTTATAATAAAACTGTAATGGGTCCACATGGGATGGTTATGGGTTACATTGTAGAAATTTTGAATTATTTTTTTTGGACCTTACTTATTTTTTTTGGATTTTCAGTTTTAATCAGTGCGTGTTGCCAGTGATGACATACGGCACTGAGACGTGGTCTCTAACTATTGGTCTCATAAAAAAGCTCAGAGTTGCGCAGCGTGCAATGGAGAGAGCTATGCTCGGTGTTTCACTACGTGATAGAATCAGAAATGAGGAAATCCGTAGAAGAACGAAGGTTATCGACATAGTTCTCAGAGTTTGCAAGTTGAAGTGGCAATGGGCAGGCCATATAGTTCACAGAACCGACAACCGCTGGGGAATAAAGATTCTCGAATGGCGACCACGAACAAGCAAGCGAAGTGTGGGGAGACCCCCCAAATCTTTGGTTAGCGAAATTATTACCTCTCGGCCACCATCTCTATAATTTTAACTTTCTATACTGTATACCTATAATAAAGCAATAAGAACGAAAAGTCTGTACAAAAAAGACAATTAAAAATATGGTCCAGGTTACTTATAATAAGCTATTGAACAAGAATTTAACATTTTTAAAAGTCGTGTCTGTCTGTTTGTCTGTATATTTTTTGGATGGTTCCGCGTAAAACTGGCAGCAATCACATGAGAAGAGCCGAAGATCGGGCTCATGGCGTGCATTAGGAGAGGATCCATCCAGCAATGATGAGTACAGGCTGATGATGATGAAGATGATGATGACAAGAGTGTAATTATAACAATTCATAACAGGGCTGTATAAGTTCTAAAACTAACTATTCCAGGTATTCCTTTATTTGCGTCTGAAATGGAATAGCTCTCCTAAATCACAACACAAATGTTGAACATTTGAGTTCTTATTTCAATCAGAGTTAGTTATTCAGAGCGGTTCAAGCTGCACAATTCTCAGCATGGATTTGTTTCCCGGCAGTAGCGCTCACCAAAAATGTTTTACGTTGTTAAAATAGTATTATAGTATTTTGGAACTCATTTTGACTGGTCTATGTTTCGAATGAGAGTTAAACAGTGATTTTGTTTGTTGTTGTTTGTCGTATGAGGTAGTGCTTGCCTCTGGTGTCAGAGTTTGTCAAGCCCCCCGAGGGCCTCTGATATGGCTTAATGACTGGTATTAATCAATAACAGCCGGGACCGACAGCTTAACGTGCCCTCCGAAGCACGGAGCGATGGGAAACCACACATAACTTATAAAAGTCATTGATGCGGAGCCTAGGTTTTGAACCCGGTATCGTTGGATTCTGAAGTGCACTATAGAACCGTTAGGCCACCATCGCATCGCAACTGTGATGACAGTTCTAGTAGAAATAAAATGATAGAAAATTGCATTTACACATTGTAGGTAGGTTATATGTATCTACTATTTGCGGGCGGCCCTTATTCACTATGACCATTCCGCCACGTTACGCGCCGCTTCAAGATATCTGCGTGAAATCGTTCGTGCATGTTTGTCAATTGTCGTCAATTGCCGAACATAACTACGCGACGCGTTACCTGTGTAGAGCCCAGCACGAAATTCGAGTAGGTAGGTATATCAATCGTACCATTCTGAAAGTGGTTTTAATTTTGACCCCAGTTGGTGTATTCGTGGCTTATCCTTTCAAATTATTGAACCATCTCATCTATCATTCATGTGAATTTCCATCTCAATTGACCCCGCAATTTATTTTTAATTTCATATCCCGTCACCTGCCGCCACTGATAACATTTTTGTGCATTTGCCAGGTTTTATGTCTATGAATATTTGACGTGCGGGGTCAGCAGTCCTGATATATCCAATTGAGTTGACTTGGTTCCTCAAATAGGTAATGTTTGAGTGCCTGCTTCACGACTTTGCGTTTATTACAATGATGTTCAGTAAATTAGTTCCGTTTGCCCGAAGTTACATTTTATTCTCATCGGTCGCTTTGTAATCTTCCAAATGTATCCTATACTTATAATAAAGCAGTAAGTAACTAAATGTATGTACAAAGAAGATCATTAAAAGAAAATTAAAACTAAAAGAAAAGGCTTAAAATAAACTACTGATCAAATAAATAATAATTTAAAAAATTGTGTCTGTGTGTCTGTTAGTTTGTTCGTGCATCACATTAAAAATACTAGACCGATTGCCATGAGGTCTTTACTGTTGGGTAGCTTAGGTTATATCTCAGAAAAAAAAACCGGCAACGCTGCGAGCACAGCTATAGTACCTACTATAAAAGTTGATAGTAAGTTACTTAGTAACCCAAGTTAACAATATTCACATGTATGTTTGTGTGTATGTATGACGAATTAGGTAGAGCTGACCTGTGGCTTAATGTATATTTGTAACAAATATTATCAACCGCGACCGACGGTTACACGTGCCCTCAATAGCATGGAGTGAAAGCAAAACTGCACCATATGGTGTGGTGCCGAGGATCGAACCCAGTATCTTTGGTTAGCGAAATTATTACCTCTCGGTCGGTTTGTTGTATACCTATAATAAAGCAATAGGAACGAAAAGTCTGTACAAAAAAGACAATTAAAAAATATGGTCCAGGTTACTTATAATAAGCTATTGAACAAGAATTTAACATTTTTAAAAGTCGTGTCTGTCTGTTTGTCTGTATATTTATTCACGTATCACGTAAAATCTATTGGACTGATTGCGACGCGGTTTTCACTGTTGGATGGCTTATGGTTTGACTTAAAAAATTGGGGTACTTGGTATCTTAATCCGATGATTAGATGCCGGGCAAACGATAAAAAAAATGATGGCTGAATGAATTTTGAAACATGTCATACCGTTTGTCTGTATGTTTGTACGCGCATCACGTAAAAATTTTGGTTTTCACTGTTGGATAGGTTATGGTTTGACTTAAAAACTGGTGTACTTGGTATCTCAATCCGATGAGTAGAAGCCAAGCAATATTTGGTATATTTGTATTTTAGGTCTTGGAATAGTATGCCGCGGGTTCTGCTAGTATATGTAAATATAGTATAGAAATTATGCTAATAAATAATTATGATACAATTAAAATTATTTGTCAATAATTTCACGGCCTCCCCCATAATAGTGGGGGCTTTGCCATAACCACCACAATTGGCAGGCGAATTTCAACGGCTTGGTAATCGCAGTACATGTTGTTTTGTTAGGTACTTGGTTTTGTTAGGTGATACAGGGGAATGATGCTGCCCTTTTCCTGGTTTTCACAGCTCCGAGGGATGAGAAGTAACGGGTCTTCCAATAGGGACTTCCGAATTTTGCCAGCTTATAGCCAGATATACAAAGTTACTCTATGGTGCAAATGATAAAATTGTTTCATCAAAATGGGTTTTCTGTTCGGGCAACGTTCCGCGAACGAACGGCAAGCGCTACAGTAATTAGTATTATTAGGTGTTCTGTGGCTATAAGTCGATGATTAACAACTTATTTTGGCTTAAATTGGATGATATGGACACCAACTACATGTGGTTTCAACAGGACGGCGCTACGTGCTACACAGCTCATGCCACATTGGACATTCTGCACGAGCGATTTGAGGTCATCTCACGTGGAGGTGATGTGAACTGGCCACTGAGATCGTGCGATTTGACCCCGTTGGATTTTTCTTGTGGGGTTTTCTGTAGTCGCAGGTCTAAGCAAATATGCCACAAACCACAGCGGCCCTCAAAACCAACATAACCCATGCCAATGATCAAATTCTGCCTGATTTATGCACCTGAGTTATGGAAAACTTTACATTTGAACGATGTTATATTTCAAACATAATGGCATCGATAGGCCTTTCAAACGAATAAAAATGTTTGATGATATCTCACACACACATTCTTTTATTTAAATTTACAAATAAGAAGTACTAATGAAAGACATTTTATTAGACCCTTTATTGTAAGCCGAGCCAACGCAGTAATGGTTTGTTACATATGTTACTCCAATTCTACTACCAGTAGGTAATTTAATTGCTTTGTTACTAAATACTAGGTTGTAAGAAGATAAATATTAAACCTTCTTCCAATTGCAATATGACAAGAAAAGAAAATAGCTTAATCATGAACTGGCTGGCTGATGCGTAGGCCATTCATATACAACCATCATTTTTTTAAGCCTTGTAAGCCAATATGTTTGATTAGACGTCAGTTCATGACTAAGCATTATTTTCTTGTCAAATTGCAATTGGAAGTAGGTTGCACGGGCAATTTAATATTTCCCTTCTTACAACTTAGTACTGCAGTAGTAACAAAGGCAATTAAATTACCTATATTACTACTGATGGTAGGATAGGTAAATAACACGAGCAACAAAGAACGGCAACTATATAGGAACAGTAGTTTAAATTAACGTCATTTTAGGTACACTTAATTATACGCCGCAGTTCTCATCGTTCGAGAATTCCTATTTGTCTTAAGCCTGGTTATCGTACTCAAGTTAAGTAATTCCAAGGAATGACTCTAACTCTAATTGAGACCTCATCTACTCGCTTCGATGGAGAATTCAAATTCAGCCTCTCCAAATGTTTGAGTTTGGGCAATCGTAGAAACTTGGAAGTTTAAATGTTGCGGTGAAGTCATAGATCTAATTAAAAATTCGGAGATTAGGTACCTACTAACTTAGTGGACGTGGACTGCCAAAATCAGGTGCAACGCACTTAATTGGCCTACTTTGGCCTGTGTCTTAATTGGAGTGGCGTTTGTGTAGCACGTATTAGCATTCAATTGATTCCCATTCACGCTACTAAATAATAATAATATTTAATGTTCCAAAAACATACAAGGAGGTACATTATATTTAACATTATACTACTGTTTGCGTGTGTCTCTCTATGTTGTTGACGCACTTGGAGCACGACGGTTGAAATATAACTATACGTATGTGTTGCCTATAGTTGCATCCAGGCCAGTTTTTGTTTGCGCGATAATAAAGCGTGCCATATCTTCCCCTTTTTACTTGATCTTTGGGTGAAGTGTATGAGTTATTTTCGCACAGTTTCAACGCTCGTGGTTTTTGAGTGAAATTCGTTTTCAGTTCTATCTTTCTCGTTGGAATGTTGGGCAGTATAATTATAATGTCAGCTCACGATTTATATTATGTAAAGGTTACTGATAGAACATTTAAAGGTATCTCTAAACCGTGTTACTGGAAATATAAATCATTATCCATACTTAAGACAGTACCGTGACATACATAATTTGACTGACAAACTGACTGACAGACAATGCCCAGATTGGAACCAGTGGACCAAGAGATATGAAATTTGGAAGAAATATCGCTTACCCTGGAGGGGCACTATGGAGGGATTGCTTAGCTTATTCACCTTGTCAAATGAACTAACATTTAACATCCTTATTATATTCAAATCACATTCAGAAATTAAAATAAAAAGAAAATAATATTATGGAACTTGCTAACATCATCATCTTATTTTGAAATCCTAAAAACAGATGTTTGCCTGCAAACTTTTTTATTTTGATAGTATATTAATGCTATTCATTTTTGTTAACGACTCTAGCAGACTACGCAACGCAAAAGGCAGGAAATGTGTTTATCAGCCTATACAAGGTGTCCCAGGAAGTAGTGATAAGCAGAAGTCCCGAGGTAGAACACACCCAGGCACACCCGAATAACCCGAAGAATTATTCACAATTTTTTTTATTTTGGGTTCCTTCAAAGTTTAAGGTGATATTTTGCTCTAAACTAAATTTGAAGTTATTCTTTTATGTTATTATTGGTTTTTAATAAATTGTAATATGTTTTATTGTCTCATAAAAGGGTCACTGGACTACCAACATTGCAAAAATCAACTGAATCCTATTGTTAGTTTGGTCAAAATTATTAAGTTTGTGTCAATATCTGGAATTTTGTGAAAAAAAAAAAACAAAAATGGAATAACTCCGAAAATATAAAGAATCGTGGAACATACATGGGGGTTATTCGGGTGCACCTGAGAATGCTCTACTTCGGGATCTCCGATTATCACTTTTTCCTGGATAGACCAAACGCAGGAACCGATTTTGATGATTCTTACGACAATCGATTTCTCTTAACTTTGCAAGTGCTACTAAAGACATGACAATAATCAAAATTGAATATGGCGACAACCAGAAGCCATATTGTAAAAAAGAAAAAAAAAGTCGGCGAACTATGTCAAGTGGGGTATCATTGAATAGGTATTTGAAAATTATCTTTAGAATTTTCTAATATTTTTTCATTTCAAATGACTATTGATACGAGTACCTAGTAGACCTGTAACGATTTGAAGTTGGCTAGAAACCATTCTCACTAAATTTAATAAATATAAACTTAAAAGTATAATATAAATATAAATTATTATAGACAAGCACAAATTAAAAATTTATGTAACCCCCATATCTTGAAACTGATGTGATCGAAATGCTTCTTAGCTATAATGCCCCCCACCATTATAGCTAAGAAGCATTTCGATCACATCAGTTATCAAACATTAAAAAACGCAGCTAAATCGGTTCATTCGTTTTCTCATGCTCCTTTTCTTAACTCCTATCCCCCCCTCTCTTTTCTCAACTCTCCCTCCCCCATATAGCTGAGAACCATCTCGATCACATCAGTTTTTAAATACAAAAACCACATCAAAATCGGTCCATTCGTTTGAAAAATACTATTCTCACGCCCCGCCCTTCCCTCTTTCCTTCCATTATAGCTAAAAACCATCACGTTTATCCCAACATTCAAACATAAAAAACCGCAGCAAAATAGATCCATTCATTTGGAAGGTACAATTTTCACCCCTCTTTACTTTTTTTTTTTTATTACGGACTAGGCAATCGTTTGACTACGATCTCACCTGATGGAAAGCGATGATGTGGTCGAAGGTGTAGCACGCTTGCCTAGTAGATACCTTTTCACTCTGGACTTGAACACACCCCCCCCATCCCCTATATAGCTAAGAATCATCTCAATCACATCAGATTTCAAACAAAAAAACCGGTTCATTAGTTTCGGAGCTACGATGCCACAACACAACACACACACACACACACACACACACACACACACACACACACACACACACACACACACCCTTACACACAGTGATTCCACCCTAAACTTATAACACCCGTCTCTTTGCTCGGGGGTTAAAAAATCAGACTGTGAAACAAACTAAAAAGAGGCAAACAAGTTTTACATTTTCAAAACACAAATATAACATGTCGGAGGCATCATTCATTTAATTTCTGCTTTCACGGGATCAGCAAGAACCAGCTGAGCTAACTCTTCATGCCTTCAAATGCATCTTATATTTTTGCTTCGACAGGCTCAGCTAGAACCTACCGAGCTAACTCTTCATGCCTACAACTGCATCTTATATTTCTGCTTTGACAGGATCAGCTAGAACCTGCCGAGCTAACTCTTCATGCCTACAACTACATCTTATATTTCTGCTTTGACAGGATCAGCTAGAACCTGCCGAGCTAACTCTTCATGCCTACAACTGCATCTTATATTTCTGCTTTGACAGGATCAGCTAGAACCTGCCGAGCTAACTCTTCATGCCTACAACTGCATATGATATTTCAAATTATAAAATTTAATGCGGTTTTGCCTCTTTTTAGTTTGATTCACAGTCTGTTTTTTTATGTTTCTGACTAGGTCATCGTTTGACCACGATCTCACCTGATGGAATGCGATGATGAAGTGGTCGAAGCTGCAGCACGCTTGCCTACCTATTCACTCCTGGCTTGAACACACCTGGGTTATAATTTACCGGAAACACTGACAAGGGCAGGGCATTTCACTCCTTTGCAGTTCTATAAAGAAGCATAACGC